>CM034706.1:239949778-239965571 GCA_020142125.1 Phrynosoma platyrhinos | reverse complement strand
TTGCACTATTTCTGGCAGTCTGCAACCCCCCTTAGTTTGGGCACTTGGTGCCTAAAAGGTTCACCATCACTGCTCTATCTGAAAGGTAAATTCTGTGCAAAGTTATAGTGGAGCATTGCTGGTTATGGTTTCTAAGGCTGTCCCTTTAACAGTTCTGAAGAAGAGTAAATTTTCAGCAGGTGGTGCTTATGTGAGAAGCAGCATCTGCTTAAATGGCCTGTCTACATAGTTGTTAAAGGGACAGGGCTCTGTCCTTTATTTCAGCTGGCAACCTTAGTCACTGCACTGGTGTAAGGATGCTTCTCTTGACTGAGAAATTTTGCAGATAACTTCTACTACACTGAACTTTCACAAAGCATTTGAGCAGCCTCAAATTGTTTTACAATTGGTGCTAGTATCTAAGTTAAAATAAATAATAATTGACTGATCAACTGTGCATAAATTTGCCACTGGATAAAAATAATGATTCAGAAATAAGAAGCAGAGCTTGGAAAAGTTGCTTTTTTGGCCTGCAACTCCTAGAATCTCCCACCAGCATGGAAATTCAATATTCATATGCTGCAGTATCTTTGAAACAGCATCTCATCCTATGTGAAAAGAAAGTGGAAATGCCACTTTGGAAAGATTGCTTGCCAATTGTCATTTTAAAAATACCGGTACTTCTCTTCTCTTATAAATGATCTCTCTCTCTCTCTCTCTCTCTGTGCCTGCCTGCCTGCTTGCATCCATGCTAGATGGGTTTGTTTTAGATGGCTGAAAGTTATTTTCATGAATTAACATAACTGATTAGTCCATCCTAATAAAATCTGATGTTCTCATGCTGTGCTGGACTACACCTTCTATCCTCTCTCAGCCTTGTTGGAGATGATGGTCCTCCAATTTATCTCTAGGCCACCAGGCTGGGGAAGGGAAAAGAATTGAGCAATTAGATCTTATAGCGCAGTTTAAAATGTATAGTTTAAACTCTTCTCCTAAGTACGATTATAGAAAATATTTGAGAAAAGTGCCATAGTAGTGCAAAAATAATAGTCAAGTGAGCAGTGCCTCATCTCTATTAATCCAATCCCAGCTGTATGTGGTCAGATTGAAAAAGTTTCAGACTTCAGACTGAAAGACTTTCATATAGTTGGGATCTAAAGCATATTTGGGGAGAAACTGCTTCCCCCACTTTGCTTTGGAGGGAAAGAATGATATTTATCTGCATTCCAGCCTGGTCTTTTTATACTGTTGTTGTCTGTGCAGCATATGCCCATGAAATATAAAAACAGTCTTTGCCTCCATATTTGGACAGCCAAGCAAACAGAAGTGCCAAGAACTATCTTGGGAGGACACAGGCTGTAATTGAGGTTATTAGTTATGCTTTCCCCTGTCCTCCCCTATTCCACTTTCTTGAACAGCAGCATGGGCTTTCAATGAACTACCTCCCCTTCCACCCAGCACTCTAAAATCATGGCATGTAATTGCCTGCCATCTCAAATCCATCCTCCTTTTCTTTTTGGTCTATGGGAGTTATCAATTCCCTCTCTCACCAGGGAGCATTTCAAATGACGGCATGTCTGTTTAAAAATAAAATGAAAAATTAATGACTACAAAATACCCTTCTATTCATCATGCAGAGGGTGCAATGAGGGACAGGAGGACAAAGGGGCCTGGGGGAATAACAGATATACTGGGAACAGAGAGATTGATGCCTGTTCTTTCCATTCAAAGGAAAGGGTTTGGAGTTTTGTGAGTTTTCTTGCATTTTCCTGGTACTGCATTCCCAAGAATGTGCATTTGTACTTTGTGTACTAACTTCAGGATAGGTTCTACTTTCTGGTTCTCTGCTTGTATTCACTAATGTGGATAAAAACCCACATAAAGTGTTCTACAATTCTCTTTTCTCTTTTCAGAGTTCTCTTCTCATAATGATGGGAATGCATCCCTCATAGGATGTAGTATGTTGGGTGGAAATTAGGGCATTACCCCTCCAAGTAATAATTCTGCCCTCCCAATGAAATTCTTCTCCAGTCTCCAAATTTCTAACATTGCCAAGAGTGAGACACTGAAAATGGTTCACATCTAGAACACATTTTTGTTGTGTTTGCCTTCCATTGATAACTGGCCTACCCTTTTTCTTCGGCTGCCTAAAGTCTATTTTTAAATACCCAATGGAAGTTTTAAGTTACTGCAGTGCTAACAATTTAAGGACTGACACTTTATGAAGACCTGGCTTATTTTCCTGGTGTACATGAAAGAGAAAACAAAAACAAAAACCATGGGACCTGTGTGAGATGCTATACTTTGCAATTCTCATTTGTTGCAGTGGAGTGGAGTAGAAGTTGCTCTTCAATGTTCAAAGCCTCAATGTACAATACTTCAAAGTGTTCCAGGTGGGAAAGGATTAGCAGTGGGATCGTCAGAGGTTCCTTTGTTTATCTTGTTTGCAGGTACATTTATGTATAGTTCTCGTTACTGGAGTGCTCCAGGGTATTTGTTTATACCTTCAAGTACTCGCAAAATAAAGTCCAAAAAATATAGCTCAATGCTGCTCATCCTTTCATCTGAAATCATCCTCCTGTCTGTCCTTGGTGTGTTGGGATTGGAACTGGAGCTCTGCCATATTCTAGACTCTTTCACTGAAATGTGTGTTGAGTGACACAGTGTTGATGTTTCATGCCCTTATCCATTGTGTTCAAAGAACAATCCTTATGCTTTCTCCATGGTCAGTATACAGTTTGCACCATCAGTGGGAAAGTAATCATAATCTGGTACAACATAGGATACTGCATAAGTGTGCTGCTCCCAGTTGGTTGGCACAGTATTTTTCCAACAAAAAGATATACTGTTAGAGTGTTCTGTGGGCATGTCTGAGCAATTGCACTTGTGGGTCTTTCATAGCAGTACCATATAATGTTACAGTCTCATAGCAGTGCTTGTATCTCATATTGTATTGCCATTCAGCAGGCATATCTTAAGTATGGCAGTGCATTTTCGTCTTATCCAACAGGTTTCCTATTATATTTTTAGTTATAAAGCATCACACTAAGACTAATTAAACCAAAGCAAAAAGCCCTGGAATGTTACAAGGCATCTGATGATTCATTCTGATTTGGAGAATGCCGATGTTCCCTTAGAAGCCATTTGGTTAATCTTGTAACACTAAGTGGATAAATATTCATGAATTTTTCAGTTTTCTGCTGCTCCATTCAAGTAACTGTGGCAAACAGAATAGTTATTTTTAACAGGAATTAAAGAATTTGAAATAAAAGATGTCAAACTTGATGTAAAACATCAAGTTGGGATAGTTTATGGAGATATGGGCCTAAGTGTGAGGTGAGGGTTGTTTTTACAGAGCTTTATAGAGCTTTGCAGTTTGAATTTCAGAAACAATGTAAACAACAATTTCTGCAAACACTGCAGGTAAAACAATTTGATGAAAGTCAGTTTCTGGTTCTGAGAAAATGAAACAGGGAATACAATTTTTCTAAGAGCTTCAAAAGGAGTCTAAGTAGTTGATTGAAAGAGACTCAATTCTTTGTTAACTTTTCTTCCTACTTTTCCATTAAATGGATACTCAGGGTGACTTTAATAGGGAAGGAGGCTTGTTGGGGTGTGCTTAATCATAGTAAGAGCAAGAAAATGCATAGCAAAAAATAGCACCTACAGAATTCATTGCATGTAATAAACTAGAGCCTCACAGTGAAGACACTGATGAAGATGATGAAGATTTCTTTCTGATCTGGATGAAGCTTTATGAAGAAACACTCGGAAAATGTGATCACCACCTCCAGATGGAAGTGACATAGCCCCCAAATCTGCATCTCAGTCTACACAACAAATAGAAGGGCTCTCAGTTGCTCTTAAAACTCTTTGTGAGAAAATTTTGTTGATGCCTCTGTAGTCTTACTGTGAAAAAGGAAATGAACAGCTAGAACATTGCTGGAAAAGTAATATGGAGATGTGGATAGCAGCTGCAGTGTACATTTATTTTGATAAATGAGATTTTCTTTCTGGATTAATATCTTTCTTACAAGGCTGAAGTGAATTGTTCCGCAGTGCCATCGTGATTTTAGATGAACAAATTAAAATTCTTTATTGAATCATTTATATTGGTCATTTTGTTTGAATTTGTAATAAAAGCCACTGTGTGCCTAATGTCAATTAATTGTTATATTTTAGATGTATATCCTACAATATCCCCTAAGGGCCAAGGCTGTTAATAGCTCATTTTTATTTCCTATCACCACTGCAAGACAATTCACTATTTGTTTCATTTTACTCATGAAGAACTGAGGTTGTCATATATAGTTATTTGCCAAAGTCCACCTGCTCAGTCAGTGAAACCTGAGCAAAAGAAGATAGGAAAAATCAATGGAGCACATGAATATATTCTTCCCTCAGCCAGACTAAAAATTTGGGTGGACTTTTATTGCTTTAATATGATATTATTAGAATATTATAATATGGCTTGTTGGTGTGTGTTAACCCTAAATAGTTTTGCTGGGAAATTGTATATATTTTAATTTATTTCACTGTAATGGAACTGTATCCCCAAGGAGCTGAGGACTGCAAAGGCAGGTAGTGTTCTAGATAGAATGTTCATGATTTGGACAGAGCTGGATTTAAATATACTCTCAGCTATGAAGCTGTCATTGATGACTCATCCACACTACAGAAATAAAGCAGTATGACACCACTTTAACTGTCATGACTCCATCCTATGGAATCTTGGGATTTGTAGTATTCAGCCTGGTCTATCAGAGAGCTCTGGTGCCTCAACAAATTACAAATCCCAGGATTCTGTAGGATAGGTTCACAGCCCGTAAAAGTTGTTTGACAGTGGGATATGCTGCCTTGGAGTGTGGTGGAGTCTCCTTCTTTGGAGGTTTTTAAACAGAGGCTGGATAGACATCTGTTGGGGGTGCTTTGAATGTGTATTCATGCATGGCAGGGGGTTAGACTGGGTGGCTCTTGTGGTCTCTTCCACCTCTATCATTCTGTGATTCATTAAAGTGGTGTCAAACTGTTTTATTTTCCAGGGTGGATGTACCCTTACTGACATTTGGCCAAGTTGTCTCTTGGCTTAGTTTACCTTACAGGGCTGTTGTTTCAGTGATCTGGGTGGAGATAAAAAACAAAACCTTATGAACTGTCTTGAGCACCATGGAGGAGGAACAAAGCAAAATATGTAATAAAGATATCTGAATCCTCCCAAAATTATTTTTATAAACAAAATAAATAAATAGACCCAACCCCCAAATATACCCAGAATCATTCTTGCAAAAAAGAAAAAAGAAAAAGAAAGAAAGAAAGAAAGAAAGAGAAAGAAAGAAAGAAAGAAATAATAGATTTTCTCAATGCTGGTCTCGTTTAGATTCCTCATTGTGAAAGAATGTGATCTATCCAGAACAAATCCAGGACAGATTAATGCACATGCTTAACTTCCTATTATTATCTCCTACTGTAGGACAATCTCTGTGTCCTTCCCAGTCCCACAGACCACTGTTTATTAACATAAGCTCAGTGGTTCTCTATAAAGAGAAAGAGATGGGTATACAGAGGATGGCAGTCTGGGATTTTTTTGGTTCTTTCTTGCCTGTGGTCTTTTTCTCCCATATTGATAAATAGTTAAAGGCAATTAGAATGTTAATTTGTTGTGTTAATGTGCTACAGTGGGATGCAAAGGGAAGCCACATGGATTAATGTGGTGAGACAGTCATTTTGAATTAACATTTCAGGTTACCTGGAGAGACTTCTGTGCCATTGGGAAAAAAAAGAAAGAGACACAATCAGTGTATTATTGAGGCTGACCCTGAAAATGATGCAATCATGTTCAAGGGTCCCTGAAGGACCAAAGCAGTGAATAAAGAGAAAAAGCCACAGTCAACTCTTTCTTTTATCACTTGCTTCATTGAGAAGGGAGATATATTAATAGCCATAGTGTAAATCTCACTCCAGGGGCTTCTATTTTTGGTTTCCAGATGCTGTTTGCTTTGCTTGTATGCATTCTCCTTTGAGTTATGTAAGAAGGTTGGCTAAACACAGCAGAGTTATGTGCCTTCAGGACACACATGGGGTTTTCTTTGCTGCTTAGTGCAGAGAAATCCATTTAATGTAATACAAGGAGGACCTGTAACAAAACATTGCAAGGTAGTGTGCTCTTTTCTGTGTTCCAATCTGCCATGCTTTCTTCTGTGACCCATCTCCCCTCCCAAATGGTTTTCTTTCCATTCACCCCAAATGGTCAGTCAATCAGCATTCTGTGACCTTTCAATATGTTCAGAACCATTGGACTGTAATCTTCCTCTGTTTTAGTTGTTTTTTTAAAGGACATTTTGTACTTTTGCAAATTCATGGATTTTTCCAAGCCTGGTGAAACCTCTGTTGTGTGCACATATGGAGTAGTGCTGCTTTGGTTACATAAGAATCCACACTCTGAACTTTGTAAATAGAGGATATGGTTGAATTGAAATGCAGCTACTATCCTTGTGATTTTCAGGCTCTGCTGTTATGCATAAATATGGGGACACCCTAGCTAAAAGTAAAAACATTTACATCCATTAAGTGGCAGCTGAATTCATGATTTCCATGTCAGAGGTACAATGAATCTACTCTAAGGACGTTATCACACGTGGGTCTCAAAGCGGCAAGAAAGCGGTATGGAATCAATCCAGAACTATACCGGTATAGACCCCACAAGATGGAAATTGCTATCAGACGCAGCTAGCATCATTCCACAATGAATGAAAGCAGCATCATTGCAGTATCATTCCGGCCGCACGATTGCAATTCCCCAAGAAACCGGCATTCAAAAGAACGGGGATGATGCCACATCGGGACGGGGTTCTCTGCGACGTCGTGTGAACACATGGGAAAAGGAACCACAATGGGACGGGGATGGGACGGGGTTCTGTGCGACGTCATGTGAACACACAGGAAAAAAAACACGCAATGGGACGGGGATGGGACGGGGTTCTGTCCGCTTTAGACCCCATGTGATAAGGTCCTAAGTTTCATTCTCAACTATGGTGGAGTTATTTTAAAGTCTTGCCACCAAATCATTTCAGGACCTCGGATAGCTCTTTCACAGTTCATTTAAAATTGTTCTTTAAATCTGCTCTGATTCTAAATTTTAAAGATGCTATCCAAGGTGCTGAACCTAATCCTGGGATAGGATTCAACTCCTTCAGCTTCTTTAAAAAAACTGGGATAAAACCCAGCAAGCATTCATTGCAAGTCTGCTACAGAAGCCACCAGCTACCATTTAAAAGATCAGGGCATTTGGCTTCTATTACTCTCAGTGGGACTATTAGCATGTACTTAATTCCCTCCCACAGAAATCAATAGAATTTCGAAGTACTGAACTGTGGCCTGCTTCCTTTAAGTTCAATGTCATCTTTGTATGTTCACCTGTGGGCTGGATATGTTTAGCTTGGAGAAGGGAAGACTGAGAGGTGACATGATAACCATCTTTAAATATCTGAAGATATATCTGTAAAAGATGGAGCAAGCTTGTTTTCTGCAGCCTGCCTCTCCAGAGATTTGGAAATTGGAACAGGGAGTTGGAGTTGGAACAGGGAAAGAAACATTGCTTCCTTCAGTGTAGTGACATGAGAATGGAATTATGATCTGAGTGATCTGATGCAAGTATTTATTAGAAACTCACACAGAACTGAATGTTTGCATTGTCTTGTATCTGGATACAGTGGCATCATCACTGTATCTGGATACAGTGGCATCATCACACCTAATATGGAGGCTGTGCAGGGTGGGTGGAGTTCAGCCTGTCCCTTCCTTCTCCCATTGCCTTGCTCACCTTCTGCCCTCCACCACCCAACTGCCAGAGAAATAGGGAGAGATTTTTTTGAGTGAATTTCTATCTCCACAGATTGTGCCCAAATAATTTGTCTGTCTTAGGCAGGGGTAGGCAACCTTTCCCCTTTAAGGGCCGAGGGACTTCAGGTCCCAGAATCCCAGGAGCTATTGGCCAACATGGGACTATTGGCCAACATGGCTGAGGCTTCTGGGAGCTGAAGTTCCTCGGCCCTTAAAGGGGAAAGGTTGCCTACCCCTGGTCTTAGGGAACTACTGTCCTTCACTTTACTCTAAGGGCAGTGGGATGGGTGGGCAAGCTGGCAGGTAGGCAGCAAAATCTCTCTGGCTCAGCCCCATCTTGCCTGCAGCAGTTGCCTGAGGTAGCCTGCCTGTGCTGTATGCATGACAGAGTGCAAGTGCCAAGGTTTCTTTCCTCTCTGCTTGGACCTCTGCACCACCACCTGGCCTTGCTCCTGCTCCTCTCCCACAGCCTCCTTCAATTTGGGTCATCACCAGGGCATCACTCAGACAAGGTTCCTGGGGAGACAGCTGGGGTGGTGGCAAAACCATGAGGGCTGTGCTCACCTCTATTACCCTCACTGTCATGTGAGCTCTCTCCCTGGTGAGAGATCAGGGGCAGCAGTGAAACCATGAGGGGTGCACTTGCCCCTCTGCTATAGTGGGAGGAAAGCCTGGCCTGGTGTCAGCCCTCCTCTGGCATCTCACCTAGTACAGTCCACATCCCCTGCACCTGCAAAATGATGCCTTTGTCTGGATATGTCCTTGATTCTAGAACCTAGTAGACCATCTAAGTTTGCTGTTAGACATATCATACTTTGTGTCCTCTTCCTGAGCTCTTATATTAGTAGCCTCCATTGTAGCTTCAGAAGATTTTTCATGAACTGAAGTGAATTTTTTTTACTTTTTATCTGTTTTTTAAATTTCCCTGTCTGCACTTACTTTAAATGCGTATTCTTTGTCCAAGTTACTCTTACTATCATTTTGACCTATGTGTGTTGTGTTTTGTGCCTTCAGGTTGTTTTCAATTTATGGCAACTCTAAGGTGAATCTATCATGATATTTGGCAAGATTTGTTCTGAGGAGGTTTGCCATTGTCTCTCCTGAACCACACATTCTATGCCTAGAATATTTGTCACTAAGGATACATCTACATGGTAGGAATAATGCAGTTTGACACCACTTTTACTGCCATGACTCCATCCTTCAGAATCCTGGGATTTGTAGTTTTGTGAGGCACCAGCACTCTTTGGCAGAGAAGACTAAAGACCTTGTAAAACTACAGATCCCAGAATGCCATAGGATAGAGCCACAGCACTTAAGGTGGTGTCAAACTGCATTATTTCTACAGTGCAGATACACCCTAAGATACACATCAAAAGCCTGCTTTATAGACACCTTATAGGCCAAACCAAAACACAAAATAATTCTTCATGAAGGTCCTTACTATAAAGTAGGACTTTACATTTTAAACAAACAAACAAACAAACTTCAATTTACAAGATATTTACAAAATCTCCAGGGCTATTCATTATAATGTTCACACAGCATGAAGAAGATGAGTTATTTTTTTTATTTCAAAACATGTTCCTTACCATCATGCATCACAAAAAGCTTTAATTGTTTTAAATGCTTTCAGAGCACCCATGATATCTTTGAAATCTACTAGCAAAAAGTTATCTACCTTGTTCAGTCATTTTGATGATACCTGTATATAGTGCTGACTAGGAAAAAAAAGTGCAAAGCTAAAACAAATCTGGATCAAAGGCAGAACTGATATATAATAAATATATCATTGAAAGATTAGATACTTTTCATTTTCATTAATTTTACAGAAAAAAATCACATCAGGGGGCACTTTCCATACCCATAGATCTTGAAAGTACTTCCTAAAGTCTGGGCAATCAATTTTAATTAATGTGTTAGGTTCAGGAGAGGAGAAGATGCTACAGATAGTCCAGACTAACAACAAAAACAACATCAAATGTCTTTTGCAAATTTATCCAGATTTTGGAGTATACTTAGAACTAACTGGCATTGCTGTTAGGAACATATTTTAGAGATATAATTGCTCTTTTAGTCCAATTCCCCACCCTCATCATAACATGATTTAACTTTCATTTTGTTCAGCTACTCTAGCATGATGGATAAACAACTCAGATGAGAACTAGGAAGCCCAAATGTCACTTTTGCCATGAAATGATAAGGTGGCAAATAGATGACTTTGCTATTTGCCAATGAACATATACTATAATCCACTGACTGGCTCTTAAAAAGTCAGTAGAACAAATCTGATGATATCTTTCCATGAAAATATGTAATTGGCATTTACAAGTAGCATGAAAATTGAACAGAAACATCACTCGCCACTGGTTTCTTTCTGGGCTGAATTCAGAGTGCTAGTTACCACCTGCATAGCTTGATGTGGTTTGAGTGCAGACTTTTTGAAAGACCCCATCACCTTGTAGAAGCCTGCCCAAAATTTTGAGATCTTTGGTGGAGCCACGTTGATTGAGGACCATGACAGAGGGCCTTCTCAGTGCCGACTCCCACAGTGTGGAACTAACTTCCACAAGAGGCTAAGCCGGATCTCTTCTGTTCTCCTTCCACTAGGAAGCAAAGAACTCTTTATCCAGATAAACTGTGGGCCATAAGTGGACCAATGTGGAATGTTTGTTAATGAGGGATATTGTATTCAGTGGCATCACTGGGGGTGCAGGGTGTGACACCCAGTTGGGGTTTCTCCTCCTTCTCTCTATGTGTGCATACATGCTAGGCACCTGCCCCTTCTTCTCTGCTGCTCTGGCTCTCTCTGTGATGAGGGGATGATGTCCTTCCATTCCTTCCCACTGCCTCACTTGCCTGACTGCCCCCCGTAGCCCTGGGTACCCACCCAGGGCATGAGAAGAAGAGAGTACGGAGGGGAAACATACACCTCTCCCAGCTGCTCCATTTCCAGGCTTTCTCCCTGAGGAGGAAGCCCAGTGATAGAGGAACAGGAGGGGCAAATGCACACCTTTCCCAGCTGCTTCATTGCCAGGCTTTCTCCCTGGGGAAGAAGCCTGGTGATGAAGGAGAGGAGGAATGAACATGCCCCTTCTGTCCCCTCCCACTGCCTCAGGTGCCTAAATGAAAGGAGGCTAGGCAGCAGCTGGGGAGGGAAGGCAAGAGAGTCTGTTGCCACCACTGCTGCTGCCACCTGGCAACTATTGCAGAGTCTGGCCAGGTGGCAGACAACTGAGTGGCTAGAGAGGGCAGACCACTGCCCCCCCCACAACTCCCCACACTGGGTGACACCATATCTAGTGACTCCACTGCTTGTACTTCTTTCCCATTTCTAGTTATATGTTTAAATGTTTTAAAATTGTTTTTGTTCAGTTCTTGGTTTTAATATGAGACTGTATTTAATTGTTTTTCAATTGTTCTTTAACACTATAACCAATTGATTACAGTTGGATTTTGGGGAGCCACCTTGGGTCTTGCATGGGGAGGAAGGAGGGAACATTAATAAATAAATGTATATTTTAAAGGAAAAATGATTTGCAGCTGGTTAAAAGTAAACACTCTTCTTGCTCAGGGAAGAAACGAGGGGGATGATGCTGGTCCCATTGAACAGATTATGGCCTAAGTCCTGTTATTAGACCTAACTGGAATAAATCTATCATGCTCTACCTTCAGGATTTGGACTTGTCCTCTGAGTCTGAAGATTCTGGTGGACAGGCTGAGAGCCCATGCCAGAGCTGCAGCAATGCTAGTGCAGGGGCTGAGTTCCCAGCAACCACAGGAGCAAAGTTCATCATGACCACAACTGTCAGATGGAGAGCCAGACTTCCTGGTGCCTACCCCCATGGAGAGACACCAGGAAAGGGAGAGATGCTGGCATTCTTAGTGTTTAAGTATGAAGCAGGCTGCTAATAGGGAGCACCTGCAAGACCTGGACAGGCTATAAATATCCCAGCATCTCCCTTGGTTTAGTATGACTGACAACCATCAATCTTCCTTAGACATGGTGTCGTCTTCTTTAATTGATTGCCTGTTGCCTTGAACGCTGCCTGGACTCTGACTATTCTTTTGGATTACCCTTTGGACTACTTTACTGGACTGACTGCTGACTTGTGAAGGACCTGGGTTGGATTGAAAAACCACTGCTTCTGCTATAGATACCTTGGTGAGCCAAACTTTCTCTCTCTCTCCCTGTTTATACACTGAGATTTCGAGCTGGGAGCTTGGCTAGCATTCCAAGGGCAAAACAGGATTAGATCCATTGAATCAATGCAATCTATCTAAATGTTGACTCACCATTCAGCAAATTACTGAATGTTTCCATTCTAGTTGGGAGTAACTAACAAGATGCTAGCTAACTTCTAATAATCTTAAACAAGCTTGCTAGAGACTGAACTCTACTAAACATAATGTATACCTCATTTCTAACAGTGGAAACAAAGAACTGCTGATTCTTATGAGTCATGTGTCAGATTTAGTAAGTGCAATACAAACTTCAAATTAATTTCAGTCTTGAATAGAAACATAAGATGAAAATTCATTGCCATGCATATGGGGTGATGGTGGTGAAGGAGAGAGACTGGGAGAATGGTGAATTTGGCAAAAGTTATTATTCCATATGGGTTAGAAACAGTTATGATATTCTGTTGCTATGTTCTAAACTATGGTATCCATCTTCATCAACACTAAAGCTGCTTCCTACATTTCTTTTAAAAATCAGGCTTAAAGGAATATCTGAGATATGTTGTCCTTTTCACCAGATTTTTCACAATTATGTTAATATGTTAATATGGAAAAAATGGGATGCATTTCATTAAACATTATCTTTAGGTGTGTTCTGTAATTTTAAACCTACATAAATGTAAAAATACCATCAGCAAACCTGAGTACTATCACTGTGGGGGGAAAATGGCTAATTTTCTATTCTGTTGGGACTTGGGGTGATTTTCAAGTCCTGCCCTTAACTCTGCTGTATTATGTGAATTTTCTGCTTCACTAGCTAGTCAGATAGGCAGCAAATGGTGTTGGCTGTAGGTCAAAGAACATGAAAAGGTGCCTCCTGCTGTCACCCAGTAAAATAGGGCTACTGCATTGATCTTCATGTAATTGAAGAAATTAATAGGCTAGAAAATAATCCAGAAAAATTGCATTGAAAAATAAAAGAATGGAGAGATTTGGTTACCATCCAGGCAGCTAATGAACATTATAGAAGACAGAGAGCAGAGAAGACTGTAAAACAATAGGGCTGAGGATATTTATTGAGTCTAATGAAAAATACACTTTTTCAGGAATATTGCAAAATGTGAAATCATATGCATTAAGGGCTGAATAAAAATTGATGTTATGTCCTAAGAATTTTTTTAAAAAAATGATTGAATTGAATTGAATTGTCAAATACCAAGTGTTATCCATTATATATTATTAATGAAATGCATTACTAAGGAAAAATATTGTAAATGGCACGAATTTGGCAAAAGAATGTAAAATAAACATTAAATCTATCACTCTTTAAAAAGTACACTCGTCAAATTCAATGATGTCATCTCATCAGACAGCTGGTACTCCATTTTAAGAACTGATTGTTGTATGCCATTGAGACCTAGGGCAGGTCTCAAGGAAGTCTTTGATAATGTGAGCCTAAAACCTCTGTATAGGGATACATGCTGATTTTGATGTATCTTTAATTAACAATATTGTTTTGGGATGAATTTTCTTACACCATTCACCTCATGCATCTGATATGAAAGGGTATTGATATTCTTTTGGATTACCATTTGGACTACTTTACTTTACAATAAGGGTGTATTGACTGGGCATAATAAAACTCCAGTGAAAGATGGAGAGAGTTCCTTCCATTATATCCAAGTTTATCAGTGGCTGCTAGTCATTATAGTTTAATGTTACCTCTATTTTTCGAGGCAGTGTGACTTTCTCTATGCCAAATGTTTGGGAAAAGGAGTAGAAGGATGCTAATAGGTCTCATGCTCCTGTTTATAGGCATCTCAAAGGTATATGGTTGGCTGATTGGATGCTGGACATAATCCAGTATGACTATTGTTATAATGACCTCAGTATTTTGTCTTCTTATAATCACCTCAATACTCTGAATTCAACACTGATTTGCACTGCCATGCTAACCTTCAAATCTCATAGTTAAAGATATAGTAACCATTGCTATGCAGGGATGATGGAGAAACCAAGTGCACAACAGAATTGATTTGATTGCTCTGCAGAGGGGCAGGATATAAATAAATATTTTTGTTGTTGTTGTTGATCATGTCTCTTATCTCAGAAATGCTGTTGAAGTATTGGCTCCTTCTGGGAGCTTCCAGAATATGATAAACAGAAATGATTCCTGTGTGGCAGAAAGTTAGAAGATAAAGCAAAGAAATAATTCCCTTGGCTCTCAGCCCCTCCTGACTTGCAAAGTACATCATAACAGTCCCTTTGCTTTTGTATATGTGGCTGTTCATCACAATAAAAAGCACAGCTCATATCAGATTGAAATATGTCATTGAAAGTGCATTGGGAACATCATGTGCCAATCATTCCTGTTTTCAAATAAATGTTGGAGGTAGTTGTTGCTGCAAAAATCTCTTTCTTGAACTCTTTTCTATTTCATTCAATAAAATGTGTGTGTGGATTCATTTATATACATGCACGAATAATATGTTTTACATTTGAGGCTCCAAGATGACAGAAACCAGGAGACAAAAAATGCAAACATTAGAGAATCACACAGGATAATCACAATATTAAGATAAAGGGGGCCTGAATAAAAATCAATTTCATTTAATAGGAGCACTTATTTGTTTGCCTCAGAGGAAGGCAATCTCAATGAATAAACCTTGCCAAGAAAGCCCTATGATAGGTTTACCTTAGAGCTGCCATAGGTTAGAAACCATGTGAGGGCACACAACTATTTATTTATTCATTTATTAGTTTTTAAAAATATATACATCCTGCTCTATATCTGAACATCTCAAGGTGTCATGCCATAAAATCAGTTTATAAAAGTTTAAAATGATAAGATTAATTTTAAAATATTAAAAGCACATAAAACAAATAGACACTTAAAACAAGATAATTCAAAACCAGTTAAAATTTAAAGCAATATAAATTATAACACACATGCAAATTGGATAAATAAGTTAGGCTCTGAATAATGTAATAAAAAGCCATGTTTTAAGTTGTGGCCAGAAGACATCAGTGTTGGTGCCAATTGGGCCTTTCAAGGGTTATGGGTGGCATTATTCTATAACCAGGGTGCCACACCAGAGAAGGCCCTCTCCCTTGTCTTCCCACGATATATTGTGCCCAACAGTGGGATATAAAGGAGTGCCCATCTACAGATTTCAGTTCTTCAGCAAGTGGAAAGGTGCTCCTTCAAATGTCTGACTGCACACTTTTGCTGCTTTATTTGATGAATTAAGCCACTAAAGCTTACGTTGATAATTGGTGAGAGACAGAAAATGAGTGAGGGGAAAATTTAATTAAACTGCATGTGATGACAGGAAACTTTCTGAATCTGTAAAAGGGAATGAAAAGGGGAAAATGCTTTCTGACAATGATTGGTGTCCTGTTAGTGACATATGCAAGCTTAAGTCCATCTTATGCTTGCACATGCATTTTGATTATTGAAGAGGTTGGTATTCTCCCCTCTGTAACATCCAACACCCCCCTTTGTGGAAGATGTCCTCAGTCTGCAATTTGGTATGGGAATATAATCAGACACTCTTCACTCCTCTCTGCTCTCCACCAATTACAGAATGGCCATGAGGGAAGGACCATCACAGTGAAACTTTGAGTCCTAGGGGTGGTGACAAAGAGCCACAGTGGAGTTCTATATGTGGACCTCTTACACTATGCTCAACAATGTAGAATGATCTTAGCCAATTAATAATAGTGCTTGTTTATTAAATAATAAGTTACCGTATATATCCCCTTCTTTAATATCTCAAAAAAGTTTGAGATT
>CM034706.1:239936978-239949678 GCA_020142125.1 Phrynosoma platyrhinos | reverse complement strand
AGTGTTGAGGATCCCATGGACAGCCAAAAAGACAAACAAATGGTTCCTTGAACAAATCAAACCCGAAACCTTCCTAGAAGCCAAGATGACCAAACTGAGACTTTTGTACTTTAGACATATCATGAGAAGAAGGGACTCTTTGGAAAAAACAATAATGCTGGGGAAGGTGGAGGGAAGTAGGAAGAGAGGAAGTCCACATGCCAGATGGATGGACTCTATTAAGGAGGTCATGGGCATGAAGGGGTTGCAGGATTTAAGCAGAGCAGTGGGAAGACAGAGGATCTTTGAGATGTCTCATCCATAGGGTTGCCATGAGACAAGATTGACTTGAGGGCAGTTAACAACACAACAACAATAGGCAAATGACTTATCAACTAAAATGTGTAATTGTCAGTCAGCAACAAGCTATGTAGTAAAGAAATTGTTAAGATGAGGGTGCTAGAAATTAATTGGTGGGATAAATAATTATTCCACAATAATTGCATTCTAAAATAAATTCTTTATAATGTAGAGTGCTGAGATGGGGAAGAGGAGCAGATTTATCTTCTTTAGAAGTCAAGTTTTGCAACCTTATTCAAGAGAACACATCTTCCCAGGAATTTGTGGGAAACCCTCCAGAGTTGATGTTGAAGGCCCGTGGCAGGAGGAATTAGGGCACTGCCTTCTAAATAGGAATTCTGCCCCCCTCCAGTGAGATTCTACTTTGGTTTCCAAATTTCTAGCATTGCATACAGTGAGACATTGAGAATTGTTTATACCTAGAACTTTTATATTTGCTGGGTTCTCAATTCCTTCATAACTTTGCCTGGCTCTTTTCTTTGGATGCCTAAACTCTATTTCTAAATGTTCGACTGAAGTTTTAAATTATTATAATACTAGAAATGTGGGGACTGAAGGAAAATTTCATTTATGGGGACAGAAATTGGAGGAGGGGTAATGCCTTCATTTTACCCCAACCTGTAGTTCCCCCTTGTACTACCTCCAATTTCTGGTCCTGCTGATGTAATGAGTTCTTTCCCTCAAATCACTCCATTGGAAGCTGGCTTCAGGATTCAAGAGAGAAATGTTGAGGTACTTAAAAGTGCTCTGGAGGCCATCTATGCCAGTATTCTTACAGGAAAGCGGCAATGAAACCATCTGTTCAGTTGTGAAACAATTCATTCAAAGCAATCAATACAGTCAAGTGTCAGTTCAACAGTATAGAAATGCCACATAGTTACAACATAAATCACAGCATCTCATGCCAAAACAGACTTCATGAGTTTCCTTAAAATAGCAAGTAAGTGAGTGAGTAAGTGAGACAGAATTGTGAAGACCATGTGCCACTGCTACAAAGATGAGGATGATATGTCTATGTGAAGAACTTTCTTCTTCAGCTAAGAAACCAGTCATTGCCTCCTTCCATCTTTTCAGTAAGGGAATGTGCACAGTAACAGAGATTGATCTGCTGACCTTACCCTTCTGCATTTTAAACAGAAGGAATCCTCTGTGCAATTAATTTTTAGGAACTGTTTTTAAAAAGGCAAACATTGATTCCTTCTGACCAGTCTTTGTAAGAGCAAGTATTCAACATCAACGATAGTAATGAGTGATGAACTTTGGTTAATGCTTCTGGGTGCCGGCCAACATTCAAGCAAGTTATCACACTTATATGCAGATCCCTGTATAAATAGCAAAGCTTTGATACTGATATGTAATTAGATAAAGTGGGAAATTGTCCAACAATAACAAAACTATACTCCCCCAACACAACTGCTGCTCCCTTGTGGTGTTGATAGATTTAGACTGTGAAATAAAACTTTAATTCTTATAAAGCCCTGAAACAGACACAGGAGGGGCAAATATTTATTCTGCTACTGACCTTCTCCAGCAAATAGTGCATTACGCTGTTATGGAGCTTGCAGCTTTGCACTTCAGAGAAGTGAGAAATCATTAAAAAGGGGGTGAGAAAGCATTGAAAGGAAACTACAGATTGCTCCAAGGGGCTATAATGAATTCTGCAAATGGTTGCACTTTGAAAAACCATTATCACTGTGAATACAGCTAAATAACATCCTTGGATTTTTAGAATAACATCTGTCCAAACAAAGACAACCTTTCCTTTACTGTGATGCCAATATTATTTTCAAGTCTACTGAGTGGAAGGGAGGATAAATACTATGAGTTTCCATGCATATATGCCTAGCATTTGGAACTGCATGTACAATTCTTGCCCCTGGGTCAGCACTTGTGCATGCAGCACTAACTATCAGGGGTCCTTTCACACAACATAATTATTGCTCTTTAACTGCCATGGCTGCATCCTAAGGAACCCTGGAATTTGTAGTTTGGTGAGGCACCAGGTTGAGAATTCTAAATACTTCCTCCTTAATCTGCAAATTCTGGGATTCCATAAAATGGAACCATGGCAGTTAAAGTGGGCTTACAGTAGTGTGAGTGCAGTATGAAAGGTCCTCTGGTCAGATGTGACAGCGGTCAACTTTTGGGAGTGGGATGGAATCAAGAGAAGGCATGGTTTGGTTTCTGATGAGGACCTACACCCCAATAGGGGACCCACATTCAAGGTCACTCTGAATTTTCCCCTTATCACTACAGTCACTAACCTTCCCCAGCCATCTCTCATTCTGGTGAGAGATGTGAGAAAGAGAAGAAGCAAATGCCTCTATCTCACCCACTGGCTCCCTGCCTGTCAAGTGAGCTCATGATAACAATGATGATGTGAAGGACTAGTAAGTTGAGAAAGAGGAACTACAGCACAGTAGTTGGTGACAATGGCTGTAAGAGGATAGACTTGCTGAGAGATGATGTCTATTGAAGGTGCTGGTACAATAGTCTTTAAAAACCTGAAGCAGCTGTTAGGAAGCCTCTGAACAGGTAGTGCTTTGTTATTTTATTACAGAGAGGAAAACACATGGTCCACAGGCAGTGTGCACCCCTAAGGAATTTTTGTAGCCCCCTAGGATTCCTCAAAGGTCCCTACCAATCAGTCTTGGCCCTACTGCATAATTCAGTGGTGGTGTGCAGGGGTAGTGGCGATGGCAAAAGTCCTCTATTTGCCTTTATGTAGGCATGTAGGGTGCTTTGATAAGGAGCTAATTAGCATTCCTAGAAACATTAATTGGTTCTCAAACAAGCCACACTTGTTTTAAAAAGGAAGTGCCTTGTTAAAGGCAAATATGAACATTCGCGCCCCGCCCCCCCCTTCTGCTGCTGCAGTGCTCAATTTTGTTTGCATGGTAGTGATACAAGGCAAGTTGCCTTGGTTGGCTGGACTGGGGTGACAATTCAGTCTCTTCAACCCTTGGCAGTTGCCCACTCCTGCTTTATTACATTGATGTGCCTCCTTCCCCAATAGCATTTAAGATGGTATTTATTGTTTCCCATTTTTAAAAC
Organism: Phrynosoma platyrhinos; assembly: GCA_020142125.1. Lineage (NCBI taxonomy): Eukaryota > Metazoa > Chordata > Lepidosauria > Squamata > Phrynosomatidae > Phrynosoma > Phrynosoma platyrhinos. The sequence continues at coordinate 239,946,285 of CM034706.1, read as the reverse complement.
CATACCACCTTGTAAAGTGGGTTAGGCTCAGAGACTGAGATTATTCCAATCAGTTTTATGGCTCAATGTGGATTTGAATTCATGTTTTCCTTCTCCTAGTCAAATGATCTGAATGACTACACTTCACTAGCTCGAGGGGCTGCCTTAGTATCAATCACCTTCACATATGGAATATTCTGTAGCTCTGCCATTACATCTATGTGTTCTACCAGCACATTTGGCCCTCAATAATATTGTAATGTTTGTCCACATAATATGTGATTTCTGTGTTTAATGTTAGAGCCACGTGACAGTCTTTCAGATTTAAATTCTTCATTATTTCCACAAGAAATCCTGACTTTTTGATCCTCACTCTATTAGCAGTTGATGATGTAATGGAATGAAGTGGTAGCTCAAAGTACTATGGCAGTAGCATGGTGAATCCAGAGGTATCAATAGGGGGTGCAGAATGAGCAGATCACATCAGGTGATATCTTTGAGGGGAGTGACACTTGGCATGTTGGTGGCAAGGTGTGCCTAAGTTTTGGGTAGCTTTGATGGCCAGGCAGGGAAATGAGTCTCCTCCCTCTCTCAGCTGTCAGACCCAGAAAGGCTATGTGGTGGCAGGAATGGGTGCTGAATTTCTGGGTCTCCTGATCTCATGGATTTGCTGGTGGACTGGGAAAGAGAGTGTCCTCCCTCTCTAGCCCAGCCAGCTGCCGCTGCTGCTGCTGCTGCTGCTGCTGCTCCTCCTCCTCCTCCTCCTCCAGTTCTTTGGTGGTGGCAGTAGGCTGGTGGCTCAGCTGGGCAGTGTGGAAGTAGGTAGAGAGGGAGATAAGTCTCCATCTGCCTGCCTCCATGCTGTCCAGTTGAGCCCCTGGCTACTCTTCAATGATGGTGCTGCTGCTGCTAATAGCCCATCTCTTGGGAGTCACAGAACCCTGAAAAGATTAACATTGGCAGTGGCAACATGGAGTACTCACCCCACCACCCTATTCTCTCTTGGGGGTTAGGGTACGGTGGTGGTGGGAATGTCTAACCAGGTCCTCCATATTGCTTCTTCTTCTGCTTGACTCTGTGGGGCTACAGTGCCCAAAAGAGACAAGGCAGAAACAGAGGACTTCGCAGGCTTTTAACACTCTCCCCTATTTTTGTTGGGAGGTGTTAAACAGTGATCTGCACTGCATGTCAAAATATGCCAGGTACACCACTGGGTGAATCCAGTGCCAGGTACACCACTGGGTGAATTCAGGTTTTAGCCTGAATTATTTGAGGTGTTTATCCCTATCATTCTAATAGGCTTTGCATCTTGGATAGTTCCTTTAAAATTTAGATTAAAACTCACAATAGACTCACTACCTCCACTGATATTAAAGCTGCCATTGGCAAGCATGGAGGTGTCCAGCCAGCTTGTAATTTTAACAAGAACCAAATAGAGAAAATGAAGGCATGAAGCAAAGGGTACCTGCTTGACAGTTTGAAGGCATTTATGTGAGCAGCGTATAAACCTCCTTCCTTGTGGCCTCTCTGAGACCACCTAATGTCAACATCACAGTTGTTATACCAGGTAGATGATCATCTCTGTAATGATGCCATTCATGGCTAATTTTCCAGGATTGAAAATGAACTGTAGCCACTGCAGCTTCAATCTATGCAGCATAGCAACGAGAGGAGAAAGTCAATTAATTACCTTCATGCTGGAATCCAGGGGCCCTTTCAGCCTCAGTTCAGTCAAGTGTGTAATGGAAAAAGGGAGAGAAACAGACTACATCTGGCCAACAGGGAATTGAATGACAAAGTGAAAGATGAGCATTGGGGGAAAAAAACAGGAGGGATGCAAGGGGAGGGGGTTGAGAAAAACCCTGGTACTATGAATTCATTTTGGGTCTGGGAGGAGGAAACTGTTACTGATGGCATGATTGCCTTATTTCTGATGATGACCTGTAAAGCCCTGGACACTTTGCATTCAGGCTATTTGAAGGACCATATTCCCTTTTATGAGTCCATTAGAGTGGTAAGGTCTTCAGAAGAGGCCTTCCTCTATGTCCCAGGACCTTCTTATGCTTGTTTGGAAAAAAACAGTGAGAGGACCTTCTCAGTGGCTGCTCCCAGACTTTGGAACTCCCTCCATTTCAGTTGGCATACCCTACACTCTTCTTGCTGGATATGGGGTTTCATACTTAGTATCTATCATTGGGCTTCCACAATCAAGTAAAAACATTCTTATACCATCAGGCTTTTCAAAACTGATTGGGGTAAACATTTAATGGTGAGCTGCTCTGTTTTGTGGTTTGTGTATAGCCTTTTAATTAATTTCTCTGATTTTAACTTTTGACTTTTGATAGCTCCTTTAAATCCAGAGCATAAGCAACATCCTACTACTGCCATGAAAGCCTCCAGTCATCTACGATCTCCCTCCCTCCCTGCTTCCCTCTCCATGTATGTGGCATACCAAGAAACACAAAACATAGCTATTAACCTAAAATGTGGGGCATGGGAAATGCAGTGTCAGCATCTCCTTACATTTGGGGAAAATTATAGTACAAAAGAAGGTCTAATAGAGGAGAGTACCTTCAATGATTTTTCACCTGTGTATACCAGTACTAACTGCAGAAAGACTCCAGTTTCAGTGAACAGAAGGGTTATTATTTAGAATTGTGCCAGGGTGCATGCAAACATATAAAAACTAATGCAACCTCAAGAACTATACAAGGTTATCAGAAAGAAAGATGTGAAATGTTGGATAGTGAGTAACTGGGATTTAAAGAGGGAGATAATTATTAGTCCTGAAGAGAGGTTTACAGAAAAAGGAGAGGGGCTCAGGTAGCATCTGAGGGCTACACAGAGAGTATTGATAGGACCCTCTGTGCACATGGTCTGTGAGCAAAATGGCTATTGCTGGGACAGATATTTATATCCCATTTCATACCCTCAAAAGGTATTTGATGTTACCACATGGTGTAACACACATGGTGTAACATGATGTTACCACATGGTGTAACAAATGTTTTGATGGTTTCCCCATGGATTTACAAAAAGGTCCAGATTGGCTGATGTCTTTAGCTCCAGACTCACAAAACGTTGATTGGAATTGAGACAGCCTTTGGATAGTCAGATACGAAGGGTGAATAGGAACACAACATGGGGTGAGGTGCAAGGTATGGTCTTTGACTGCTTTTACAATGGGACTCACTTTGGCTCCATTGTGAGAGGAAATGCAAAAAGAATGGGTGGGATGGAATGATTAGCAAACCCAGTTACCATTTAATTTAGTCCTATCTAGATCTCCCACAGGTCTTTAGATCAGCATGACTTCTTACATGTGTAACTTCCTGGTCATCACAGATCATTGTGACCTGTCAAAACATGCCCAATGATAGATATTAAGTACGAAATCCCATATTCAGAAAGAGGAGTGTAGGGTATGCTAACATATCTTGCAATACAGAAATAATACATAGTCAGCTGTTGTTCCCAGATAAATTTGCCAGTTGCAAGCAGATTCCTGCTGCTTTAAAAATATAATCAAAAGTGAGTAAGAGTCAGCGCCCACATTCAGCTCAGCCTTATAGCCAGGCATGGTATTTTCTTAACCAGGTCACAGATATGAGTACTTATAAATCTTCAAAGCACTTTTCATTGACTAATTAATCTTAACTATATCCCTCAGTGAGGGAAGCTAGTATTACTGTCTCCAGTTTAACAGATGGCTTAGATGGCTTTGCTGAAGACAAGATGGGGATTTAGCAGAAGGGAGAGCTTTACTCAGAGTTCTTACCAACTTTGAGAAGGCCTAGATTCTGAGGATTTTAAAACCTTTCCTCCAAAATCTTTTAAAAATGAATTCATACATTTATGTAGCTGATTAATTCATGTATACATTGCATTTCTACAGACTACATCTACACCATCTAGGAAGGAATTCTGAAATGTTATCATGGCCCATAAAAATAATCAAAAATGCAAAAACAAAAATCACACATTAAAAACATACTTTAATAACAAACAAGTTAATATATTAAAAACTTGTGATAGGCTCCTTATAATATTTCTCTGACTTAGGGTCTTTACAGACTGCTAGAAATAATCCAGTTTGAGGTCACTTTAACTGCCCTGGCTCAGTGCTAGGGAATCATGGGACATGTAGTTTATTATGGCACCAGAGCTCTCTGACAGAGAAGGCTCAATGTCTCAGGAAAAAAACTACAATTCCCATGATTCCCTAGCACTGAGCCAGGACAGTTAAAGTGGTCTCAAGCTGGATTATTTCTGGCAGTCCGTAAAGGCCCATAGTCCATAAGTATTAGTTGATATGAAAGAATACCTAGACTTGACAATAGAATGTCAGTTGTCTGTAATATTCAGGTGATGTACCTCCATGGGAGCTAAGAGGTATGCATATTTCTTGAATGAAATTCAACTTTTTAAAATGCAAGATATACAAGTGGAGACAATGGCATGCTATGGCAAACAGACATCTTTCACCATCTGAAGCAGTATGTGCTTCAAATATGATATTTGACTAGTCAAACTCTAAAATAGCCCAGAAAGGATAGCAGAAGATCAGGGAAAATGACTGACTTAATTTTCCCCTAGTTCAAGGGAGTGGGGAGAGGAGTCAATGGGTAGAACAGGGGCCTGCAGTTTGAGACCAGAAAAAGAGATATAGGCAGATGTCTTTGGGTTCAATCAGCATCTTAAGGTGCTGAGTGTTTCCCTATAAATCTGAGGTGAAAGTGATAGACAGCCTTTTAGAGTGCTTAGCTTGTACCTCCACTTCCAATTAACTTGCATTATTTGAAAATAAAAGCCAAAGCATCAATGTTTCCAGTCTCTTCCTTCTTTAGGAAATCAAACCTGAGTTAAATGTTACATCCCAGAAACTTTTCTCCACTCAAGAGTCCAAAGGGGAGCTTAACTAGAGTTTGGAAACATAATTCTTTGGGCAACTGGCTGGGGGATTGTGGGAGTTGTATTCCAAAGGGTTGCTCTGCCATGTTTGGAGGTTAAAAATATTACCAGTGAAATGCAAAGGCACACTAGATCAAATGCATGTGATATCCACCCTGGAGGACAAGTCCTGCAGGACACTATGAAAATAAACCCAATTGCTCAGGGGAATATTTATCTAGTTCAAAGGTAGGGGCTGGAGATAAACAGCTCATAGAATGTGAAGTCAAAGGCTTCCACTACCTGCATCCATAGTTTGTGTTTTTTTTTTTTGGAGGGGGTGGGGGCTATGAGGCCATGTCCTAGAAGAATTTATTCCTGACATTTCACCTGCATCTGTGGCTGGCATCTTTAGAGAAGATAGAATCTTTTACCAGCTATATCAGAGGCAAAGTTCCAAATAATAACAAAATAATAATTTTGAAATAAGCAGCACACATATACAACACACTCACACATGCTCGTATGCATACACACTGCAGAGGCTAAAGGCATCTAGGATGGAAAGGATAAGATAGGATTGAAGCACCTTCCACAGAAATACTACCTGAACTGAGCTTGTCTTCAAATGCAGCAGATCCTGAGAGAAATGTAGGATTCTGAACTTCCAGTGCCAAGGAGGGGTGGGGCAGCTGCAGAAGTGTTTAGCAAGATGACAGAGTTTCTGCCAGCTATCCAAACTGAACCAAATAATAATAATAATAATAATAATAATAATAATAATAATAATAATAATAATAATAATAATAATAATAATAAATGTTTTATTTATAACCCACTCCTCTGCTCGGCAATTGGGGCGGCTTACAGCAGGTTAAAAAATACAACAGTTAAAACATTCCATCATCCCACACACCCCACCCCCACCCCAAACCCTCCCACCTCTTAAAACTAAATTAAACTATCGTGGAATTAAAATCAATTCAATCATAAAATACTATAAAACCAATTGGCATACATATTGTGGCAGCCAGAGGGGCGAAATGGCGGATCACCTCCAATTAGCCGGGCAGTTATTCCGGGAAGGCCTGCCGAAAGAGATCCGTCTTTACTGCCTTTTTAAAGGCAGCAAGAGTGGTAATTAGACGGATCTCATCTGGAATGAATGAAGCAAAATGGCCCAGCATTTATACACACAGTTCTTCATTGGGGCAGATGCAATGAGTCTGAAAAAGAACAAAAAGTTCTGTTTGAAGTTCTTTGAAATGAGCATGAAGTTGCTTTGATATGTTTTTCAAGGTGATGACACTGAGATGTGAAAGGATGGCAATTTCCAAGCTGGACAGGCTCATTGCAAAAGATCTTTGGTGCTGTGTTTATCACAAACCCTATGATGGTGGTGGTGGGGTGTCACTACCTCCTTAGAATGCCTGGCGCCCCTTTGCAGCTCCTTCCTGCTCTGCCTATATGAGAGGGATAGGCTGTGATGATGGCTCTGCATTTAGGGTCTTTGAAGGGTCACCTAGCCTATATTTTTTGATATCAAATAAGGAGGGGTGTATAGAGGACCCCACTGATCTTAACACATGCACATCAAAGAAAGTAGCCATCATGACAAGCTGTCCCATCCCTCCTTGGTGTGGGAAGCATAAAGGGAGACCTCCAGTATTCATGAGGTGGACTTCCAAATTTTGGGAACTGCCATACAAAATGTGTTGTTTCTTGTAGCTCTCTTCAGGTATTTCTAATGACACCAGGACACTAGTCAGAAAGTTCATAAGCGAGCCTTTCTCAGCTTTGGGTCCTTTAGACTTGCCTGACTACCATTCCCATTACCCAATAAATCATGTGAATTTGTGCTGATAGAAATTACAGTCAAAATCATCCAGAAGGTGCACGGTTGGGTAAAAATTCATAAAGGAAGAGCTGTTAAGGACTTAAGCAGTTTAAAGCTCTAAAAGTCATCATCTATGCCTTTGAATGGACAACAAAGATGTCCTTTAAAGACTATTGTATGAATAATCATCATCATCATCATCATCATCATCATCATCATCATCATCTATACCCCTCCCCTTTGGGATCAATTGAGATGGCTCACAATAAAATACAATACAATGGTAAAAACAAATTACATCCCACCCACCCTTTAAAAAGTTATTAAATCTATTACAAATTAAAATAATTAGAATTAAAACAACATTAAAAACAACAGTCACAATTATACAGCGAAACAGAGGACTGCGGCAATGTAACAGATGGCTTTCAGGGAGGCGGATAGAGTTCCCTTAAAGAAAAGAAAAGAGGGGAAAAGTAGGGGCCTGAGGTCAGGATTTTTCTATCCTGGAAAGGCCTGCCAGAAGAGATCCATCTTGATCGCTTTTTAAAAACTGTCTAAAGATGTCAGTTGACGGATCTCGTCCGGCAGGCCATTCCACAATTTGGGGATGACAACAGAAAAAGCCCTCTGGGAAGTAGCTGAAAGCTTAGATTTTTGAGGCTGTAGCAAATTCCTCCCAGAGGACTGGAGCGCATGGGGAGGGTTATATGGGAGGAGGTGGTCCCTGAGATAGTTTGGACCCAAGCCATTTAGGGCTTTAAAGGTGATAACCAACACCTTGTACTGGGCCCAGAAGCTGGTAGTCAGCCAGTGGAGGGACCTTAGTACTGGAGTAATATGGGCCCTCCTAGATGTACCTGATACTAATCTTGCCGCCATATTTTGCACCAGCTGTAATTTCTGAACCAAGCACAAGGGTAGCCCCATGTAGAGTGTGTTACAGAAATCTAGACTTGAGGTTACCAGAGTGTGAACAACAGTCTCGAGATCCCTTGAATAATGCCATATGAATAATGGCATAAGATTGCATATATAGCAAAATTTGGGAAAAGCTTGTGTTAGCCACCCTCACAAGAAAATGGTAATTAAAATCCAAAAGAGGAACTTTTACCAAGCTTTTATAGATGACATCATTGGGGAACATGAGAAGTTGCTTTGCTGCTTGTCACATGAAATGCAATATGAAATAAATGGGAAGTTCAGACTAAGATGGAACCCATGTTTGAGTTGATTGCCAAGTTCCAAGAATCTGTGAAAAATCTTGGAGAGTAACATTGTGCAACAATCCCTGTGGGCTGGTAAAGTGTGCTTTGCAGAGCAGAGAGCATTTGTCTCTTGACCTAATCACTGCAGCAACACAGAAACTCCATTGCTTTTGTAGATTGCTTCTGCTCTACACAAAAATGATTTGCCCGAGGGAACAGTACAGTGGTGCATTACTGTTGCCAGGACTTTCCTCATATATTACACATATAAACATGCTGCAGCTGTTCCTGAGATCCAGGTTCTGCACAGTTCTGCACTGGCTGTATCTGACAGTGATAGGAAACTGAAACTGTAGTTCTAAACACACTACCTTAGAGATAGGTCTCCTTGAATTTTGAGTAAACATACTTATGATCAGACAGAAATCAAATCACATCATTTTATGATAAGTTGAAAGGGCCAGACTGAAATACTATCAGCAGGCAAGTAACCTTTATCCAATATGGAAAGAAAGAAAGAAAAAAGTTGCTAATCATAGCAGACATACATTTATGTTTACACACACCATTGTTAATAATGCATCTGGTAAAGAACCTCCTTTTTATAAAGTCTTTTAAATAACTACCAAACCCCTTTACTCCTTATTCTCTGCCCAGCTGGAAGTTGTTTTTTTTTAAGTAGCATTGACATTGGAGGATGGTGAAATAGGGCTGGAGTTTTGGTATCAGCATGTCTGCCATAAACAATGTAAATAAAACTTGAGCTTGGAAAGAATGGGATTCTGCTCTCACTGACTGTACTATAGTCATATACGCCTGCCCACAAGTAGCAAAGTAAACAGCAGCTGCTTCCAAAATCACTTTCTGAACAGCAAAAAAGGGCAGAAAAAAGCAGATTGGCATGCTTCACCAGCTACCCCCAACATGTTAAAAAAAAAAATAGCTCTAAAAAAACTGGCTACCGAAATGGAAATCATAATGAAGACTAGTCAAAGAAAAAAATGTCATCCTTGGGTACATTTTGGAAGGAGTTTTCTAGTGGCCTCTAAGAATTTCAAAATATTTTTGATTACCGTACTTATGGAAAGCTTGTCTGGCCTTATTGTTTCATTCCATATGTGCATATTGTCAGTGTTGAATAAAATGTTTGCTGTAGCATGATGATCTGCTATTCTTTGTTTGTGGTGCAGTAATCAATCCCTATTCTTTCCTTATTATTTCTGCCTCTGCTGCCAAATGTTGTGTTAAGGAGGTAATATTCAAGAACATATCTACTTTGTTAATTGAAGTATAGATGTATATTAACCACACAAAATTAGGATAGTTCACATTACCCCAAATTGAATAACTCATTTTTTTTCTTTTGGCATATAAATTCCCAATATAGGGTCAA
>CM034706.1:239905546-239915889 GCA_020142125.1 Phrynosoma platyrhinos | reverse complement strand
ATAATAATAATAATAATAATAATAATAATAATAATAATAAATCATTGTCATCATCATCATCTGCAAAAGTACAGGTGCATAATAATAATAATAATAATAATAATAATAATAATAATAATAATAATATATCGTTGTCATCATCATCTGCAAAAGTACAGGTGGATAAAGATAAGAACTCCTTTTACAGATAGTCAGACTAGGAATAAAATCCCAACCAGGAACAGCTTCCTGTTTTTTTTTCCATTTCAATCGGATGTACTTCAGACCCCAAAGTAATATTGGCCAAGAGGTGCATTCGTATCAAGATAAATTGCATTTCCATATCTATGGCACCTTTTTTTCGTTTGGTGTTAAGGGATTGGATACGAAACTCTCCCAAGACACGAATTATCTTCAAATGTTTGTCAACACAAATAAAATTCAAGCTGTCAAATTGATAAATGAACATGTATACGTTTCTATTTTTACCAGGTTTTAGAGTGTGAGTAGGTTATAGCCATCTTAAATTAAATCTATACACATCGGAACCAATGTAATAAAATAAAATAAAATGTTCTCTGTTGAAGCTAAGCATGGCTGAAATCCTATATCACTTGACCCGAAGGAACCCCTATCCAATTCAGTGGGGCTTCCATGTAGGCTATAAAACAGTCCAGCCAGTTTATTCAGTTGCTGAATAAATCTGGAGTTTGGATGAGGAACTTAACAGGAAACTATCCCAAATCCCCCACCTTAAATGCATTAGAATCCAATATAATCTAATAACATAGCCGTCTGGAATATGCAAAGGGATCTTGTAACACCTTTGAGACTAATTGAAAGAAAGAAGCTGGTAGCATGAGCTTTCGTAGACTTGAATCTATTTCCTCATGCATCTGAGGAAGCAGACTCAAGTCTATGAAAGCTGGTACCAGCTTCTATCTTTTAGTAATGCATTAGTCAGTGTTGATTTGCAAAACTGCAGATGTGGGCATTAGGGCGGCTTGGAGGGGAGGAATGAAACTGTCTTCCAGGCAATAACTGACAGCAATTTAAATACGATTATTGCCCCTGATGATGGGCCAAGTATGCAAATTTAAAACAAAACACTTCGTACCAATGGCTCACCAAAAGATCCAAAATGGATATGGAATGAGAAGGGACAGGAGAAAGCTTATTTGTCCGTGATTCTAGCAGATATCTGCTGTTTTAAGAAGTGCAGAAAGAATCTGAGAATCTCTTCTTTCACTGATCATGAAAAGAAAAACAAAGAGGAAGGAGTCCAGTAAAAGTTAAAGATGCAACCCTACATACAGTGCTTAGGAAGTGCATTCAGGATTGAGACGTGTTGGGGATTTAGGTTTTCTAAGGCTTCAGCCTTTGTTAAGGAAACAAAAATATGAAAATATCAAAAGTATCAAAGCCAAGCCTGTTAGTGTCCAGCCTTTATATCAGCAGAGCAGCAGAAAGGTGTCCTTGTCTAACTGCCCCTCTTGGAACTGAGGCTGAAGCAAAGACAACACAAATAGCTTGTAGTTTAAAAACAAAACTTTACTAATGGCTTCAGTCTACATATGTATAGAGGCTATATCCTAACTAGCTAATGAATAGTTCAGGTAAAAGAAGAAATCTTTATCTCACCATCTTTTCCGAAGAAAATTGATAGAGCAGGGAGATGGGAGACAAGAGAAAATCTCTTTGTTTGAGAAAAACTTCCTAAAGGAAGTGAGCTGAATCACATAATTTATTTACCAATTTACAAAGGTATTTATTGCCCCTGTGTTTCAGCAAGAACCAAATGGTATGTTTAGAAGAGGGGACAGCAAAGTGTGCATGCAGGGAAGATACTGTCTATTTGAGTATGGGGAGGAGGGTATGCAAAGATTTTCCAACAAGACTAAGACTATGATGGTGACTATAACATTAACAGCAATCACGCTGCTGGTAAATGACATTAAATCCAAGATATTATGTATATTACTTTATATTATACTCACTTTAAAGTGAAATGCCTTTTTTAAAAAATAAAAAAGCATTTTTCAGACTATTAAAAATCACTAAAATATTGTGGGTGATTTTTGGGATAATAAATATATGCAGTTATCCTAGTTGCATAAGGATTTTATGGATGCACCCGGCTGTTTGTTCTTTAAGAATTAGTAAATGTGACATTTCAGCTTCTAAAAGCCTTACATTTTTTATTTGAATGCATTGAACAGGGGGAGGAAATCAGGGGTTTGCTGTCTGCATTGGTTCCTGTATTGGAAGAGTGAATTATCACAGGCTAAATAAAATAAGCAATACAGTCTCCATTTTGTTTCTTTCTAGGGGATGTTTGTTCTTGGTCTGCCCTATGCTATTCTTCATGGTGGATACCTAGGACTCTTTTTAATTATTTTTGCAGCAGTGGTTTGCTGCTACACTGGGAAAATCCTTATTGCCTGTCTCTATGAAGAGAATGAAGATGGGGAGATAGTCAGGGTGAGAGACTCCTACGTGGACATTGCTAATGCTTGCTGCACTCCCAGGTTTCCCACACTTGGGGGCAGGATTGTCAATGTGGCTCAGATCATAGAGTTGGTCATGACCTGCATCCTTTATGTGGTGGTCAGCGGCAACCTGATGTACAATAGCTTCCCAAATTTGCCAGTCTCCCAGAAATCATGGTCCATCATTGCTACAGCAGTGCTCCTGCCCTGCGCTTTCTTGAAAAATCTCAAGGCTGTCTCCAAGTTCAGCTTGCTCTGCACTTTGGCCCATTTTGTGATCAACATTTTAGTGATTGCCTACTGCCTCTCCAGAGCTCGTGACTGGGCATGGGATAAAGTCAAGTTTTACATTGATGTCAAGAAGTTTCCCATCTCCATTGGCATCATTGTCTTCAGTTACACTTCTCAGATCTTTCTGCCTTCCTTGGAAGGGAACATGCAGAACCCCAAGGAGTTCCACTGCATGATGAACTGGACCCACATAGCCGCTTGCATCCTGAAGGGACTCTTTGCCTTGGTAGCCTATCTGACTTGGGCTGACGACACAAAAGAAGTCATCACAGACAACTTGCCATCAACCATTAGGGCTGTTGTTAATATTTTTTTGGTGGCCAAAGCCTTGCTGTCCTACCCACTGCCTTTCTTTGCAGCTGTGGAGGTCCTGGAGAGATCCCTTTTCCAAGATGGAAACAGGGCCTTCTTCCCTAATTGCTATGGAGGGGATGGGAGGCTCAAATCCTGGGGGCTTACCCTTAGGTGTGCACTGGTGGTTTTCACCTTGTTGATGGCCATTTATGTTCCCCATTTTGCCCTCCTGATGGGCCTCACAGGGAGCCTCACAGGTGCAGGCCTCTGTTTCCTACTTCCCAGCCTCTTCCATCTCAAGCTTTTGTGGAGGAAGCTCTTGTGGCACCATGTCTTCTTTGATGTGGCCATTTTTGTAATAGGTGGTATATGCAGTGTGTCTGGGTTCATTCACTCTTTAGAAGGTCTCATTGAGGCTTTTAGATACAATACAGAAGACTGAAGTCAAGAATGAGCTGATTTTATTAAGGGGTGGAGGAAAGAGAGAGAAAAATCACAGAGAACATCCACATAACCAAATGATGATGCATCCCCATAAAGAAGAAATGTTGTTATTTTAGTTAAATCTTCCCAAAAATTCTATCATAGAGCCTTCAGCAAAGTTTGCAGATCAAAAGCCTAGTCTACAGACTTTTTAAATAAACTATGGGAAAATATAAATATATATTTTGTATGATTTAGATATTATCAAAGAGAAAATATGAACTATTTCCCCGTCCCATTCATTCAATAGTCTAAACTCTCAAATCCCTATAAGGGAATTCAAATGTCCTATAGTGAGTGGTTTCATGGTAATATTTTGCAAATGTTATGCAAGTCTCTTTAAGAAAAAAAAATTACATGTCAGCCCAATTGCTTGGAGTCATTGTGTTGAAACATACAATTTGGTGAACCTTAATGTAAGATTTAGACTGTATGAATAACAAATTAAAATGGCTGTGATGACTAACAATGTCTCCAATGAGCAGTAGTACACTGTATATTAAATATCAAATAAGGAAAGATTAATACTTCCATGCCAACTCATGTCCAATGCCAACACTTCCCATTTATGATTAAGAATCACCTGACCTCCAGTTGAGATCAGAGATTTAAAGTTCAGTTCTGGATTGGAGCAATTTTTTTCTTTCTAAATTACAAAAATAAATACATATCTAGATAGATTAATCAGTGGATTTGAAAAGTATTTTGGATATGAAACCAACACACACACAAGAAAACCATTCTGTGCAACTACCAGATCTGTGGAGCTGTTTCTAATGTATGTGTGCTGTAATTGTGGTAAATAAGATGACAAATGTATATCAGAAAAAATATCTTTAACATATAATGTGGTACATAAATATATCAAACAATAAAGAGAAACCATAAGAACTGTGGCTGGAATTGTTTGTTCTAGGGAACACACTAAGATCATTTATAACATATTGTACTGTAGTGTGTTCAAAACATTACACATACATTGTCTTATTGGAAAAATCTACTGAATTTATTGGCAGATCCAGCTAGAGAAGATCCATTGAATCAATTGCTGAATGGTAAGTAAACATCTATTTAAGTCCAGCTGATCAAAAGGACCAACAATAGGATTTTGCGATCCTACACACATACTGTTCTAGGAGTAAATCCAAGTGAATCCAATGGCTTTTCTTCTGGGTGGATAGGATTGTACTATAATCCTGGTCAGTATTAGTGTAGACACAAGCCAGAGGCTGAGAAACCAGGGCTTGTCTATTAAGGCATGCATCAATCTGTTACCTCCTTCTTTATACTAATTTTCATCTAATGCAACTGAATGTGTCATTTTTTCCAGGAATGGAGAATCTTTGCTGCTCCAGATGTTTTGGACATCAACTCCCAGAACTCTCAACTAGTATGGCCAATGGTAAGCTGAAGTCCAAAACATCTGGAAGGTCTAAAGTTCCTTATTTCTATTGTAGACCCAAAGCCTAATTTAAGTAATTTTGAAGAACAGACACAGCTACTATGAGAAATATGTTTCTGTTTTATGTATTCATTCCAGCTTTGTCTTGACTGGACTATGGAGGAAAAATAATAAAAGTTTTGGTGGCTTCCCTGCAGAGTTTTGCTTTAATGCCAATTTTGTATCTGTATTCCCAATCCCAAATCCCATTCTTACCTTTTACTGCTTAATTCATACAATACTTTTAAATGTAAAATCTTTACATAGCATATCTCTCTACAGCAGCTGCAGTAGGTGACTTGTGTCCTCATTTTATTGATGGGAAGCTGAAGCTGAGAAAGTTTGGACGAGATAAGAACTTCCAGATGTAAGAGCACATTCAGAACCATAAAATAGTACAGCTCTTTTTGGATTCTCTCTCTCTTTGTATGTGCTTTCAAATTACTTGTTGTGACCCCATTAATTTCATAGGGTTTTCTTAGGCAAGGAATACTCACAGGTGGTTTTGCCAGTTTCTTCCTTCAGCACCTAGTATTTGTTGGTGATTTCCCATCCAAGTACTAACTAGGGCTGGCCCTGCTTAGTTTCCAAAATCAGGATAGGATCTTGGTATTTAGGGGATTTACAAGGTATTCTGGACTATGCTGGTTTAGATTACAGGTAGAAGAATGGCAGGGTTGAATTTCCCCTGATATATACTGTGCCCACTCTATCTGTGACAAGCTAAATTTACTAAGTAGACAACAACTCTCAGAAAGCCCAAATAGGCATAGTTTGGGTATTGTAGTACCAAAATAATGACCTTCTTAAAATGGGGAGCAAAGGACTTCTTCCTGATATGTTGGTAGGCGGCTTTTTAAAATGTTGGGAAAAGTGTGTTCTTTGGCTTTCTGTGTTTGTATTTGTTTAACTACATGTTCTCTGAAGAGTGAGGCAGCCCTGTGGGAATGACAACACATGCTTGTTCTGAATGGCTTATTTCAGCTCTTAATTCATTGCACTGTTTACTAAACTTGTCTCATGAAGAAATATGGAGAGATTGTCATTCAGATGTTTTCACTTTTGCATTTTCTAGCTGAACTTCTCATTCCAGATCTCTAATATCAAATTGACAGATAGATATATGAAAACTCTGAAGAGTTCATTGTGGGATGCAAATGCTCAATATATTATTTGACAATCGAGTTATTTGTGGATTTTCCGCTTATTAGAGCTTTGGGTGACAAGGTGATATTCAGCAAAGGAAAGAGACAAATTTTCATACCTTTAAATATGACATTTCTTCTCTAAAATATTAGGCCCTTCCTTAGAGCTGTGCAGTATTTTGAATTAAAGAAGAAAAAGAAGTCAATTGTTATTCAACTGTGATGTGCAAAACACTCCAGTATTTGAACTAGTAGTAAAATATACTTGGAGATTACAAACCATAGGAGAATTTCAAACTGAAGAAAATTGTCATTAACTTTCCCCATTAATTAGATTCATCTCTTGACCAGTGCTGGGTTTACTGTGGTGGGATAAAGGGTAGAATTGCAAAAGAAAAATGCAACAAAATGTAAGTCATTCCAGATTTTCAGCCACTGTTATGGGAAAACAATGTATTATACTTAAACCAATAGAGATGAGACAATTTATTTTCAGCTGAAAGATAATGGAACTATGATTCTAGTCCTAATTTCCAAGCCATTGCTAGGAAAAACAAATCAGAACCCAGCATTGTTTATCCTTGTCATCTTTTTAGCTTGCAATCCTGTACACCAGTTTCTCTCTCAGTCTGGTGCCTTCTAGATGCCCTGACAGACTCAGGCTGCAAATCCCAGTATATTCCAGCCATTGTTGTCCAAAGCCATACTGGTTTGCTGATAATGGGGCTTGTGTACCAGCTCACCTGAAAGACTCCTGGATGGCAACCTGGCCAAATAGCAACTTGGATGGAAGTTGCTATATTCATTTATGTAGAAGCAACTCCCATTGAACACATTGGAGCTTAATTTTCATTAAATATGCCCATCACTGTAATGCAAATTCTAGATTTTCCTTCATACAGCTGCATTAGCTAAACGAGTTCCAGCTTCCACATATTTTCCTTTGAAACCAGGAAAATTTCAAATAGTGACTCCTAGTGGGCAGATCAGATTTCCCAATATTGCAAAACATTTTTTTAAAAAGAAGCTTCGAGAATCTATATTGCTGTACTAGCAATATAGATTGCAAAGCATTCTGCGTTTTTAAACAACAACAGCAATCCTCAAATATATGTCAATGCAATACATGGTATATATGTGTTTTACATGTTATTTTAGATTTCTTTCTTTCTTTTTTGTACATTAGATTTTGATGCACAGTTAGCTTTAAGAACATCTGTGCTAATCTGATACATGGAAATTACATTTTGCAATCATTTGGAAAATCATAAAAATAGGTTTGCAAAAATTAGGGTGGAATTTTCTTACAGTAGGAGCCAAGGTGTTTAGGTCTATCATTCTCTCTCTGGAAAATAAGACTTGAATCCCATACTCACTGAGACAGGAGTAAGTCCCATTGAACTCTGTGCTCTGGATTGTGTTTTTCTGAAGGATCAGCTGGTATGTGGGTGTGTATTACCGTGAACACTGAAGATAATGGTATGCATGTATTTGTGCATGTGTTTGTGTATGCATCGATCTCTATATACATCAGCGTGTTGACCTGGAAGATGAGGCTAATGCTTAAAAACATATCCAAAGGATACATAATGCCACAATAATGTTGCAAGCCTATGAAACTTTCCCTTGGAGTAAACCCCATTTGATACAGTGGGACTTTCCTCCGAGTAAGTCTGTAGGATCGGTTCAAAACCATAGCCTTGTTAGTTTGTAGAATCAATTTGTAGAGAGATCTTGTAGCACCTTTGAGACTCAACTGAAAGAAAGAAGTTGGCAGCATGAGCTTTCTCCAGATGCATCTCAGGAAGTAGACTTTTGTCTACGAAAGCTCATGCTGCCAACTTCTTTCTGTAGGATCGTGTCATACAACCCTTCGTTGTTTGGAAGACCCCAAAACACCACCAGCAGCATATTTCATCCTCGACGTAGACTGCAGAAATAATGTAGTTTGACACTGTTTTAACTGCTATGGCAATATCCTATGGGATCCTGGGATTTGTAGCTGGTTGTGGCCCTAGAGCTCTCTGACAAAAACTCTCCCAGAACTACAAATCCCAGTATTCCATAGCAGTGAGCCGTGGCAGGCAGCTAAAGTGGTGTCAAACTGCATTAATTCTGCAGTGCAGATGCAGCCTCAGCAGTCCAACCGAGGGCAAGGAGCTCTTATTGTTGCGGGCGTGACATCATGTAACGTGCAACGAACAGCCAACGCCATTAAGCGTTTCTTTTTCTGTATTTTTAGCGCCGGCGGACAATACTAGCCATTGCACGAAGCGATGCTTTGCAAGGAGAGAGAGAGAGAGAGATCGATCTCATCTGCAACGGAGCAATCATAATTAATTGGTTAACCAGAAGGCCAGCTGATGACTTTGTGCTGCCTGTTTATTTTACACTAGGGGGCCATTCTTGCAAAAATTAAAAACATGATATGGAATATTTCAATTGGAAAGATCCAGGAAAGGGTTTATTTATAGAAAGGTAAGGCCAACAACATATCAGTCAAAGCAGCATCCTTATCCTCCTCTGGGTGGGCCCTACCATTAGGAGGGGTGTGGGTGCCAGGCGTCCAGGCGTCCTCCTTTCCCCGGACGTGTCCTCCATTTCAGCCGTCAGTCCAGGAGGAATTCCGAAATGCGTTCCATTTTGAGCAGGACTAAATAGATGTATATACTGAGATAGACGAGTATAAATGGAATATTATGTTTTTATCTGGACATGTCCTCCATTTTTCTGGAATGCCCTACATTTTGCGGGGCCTCCTCCAACCTTTGCAGTCGTGGCATCTGGTCACTTTGGCTCAGGCAGCAAGTTTTGGACAGCATGAAAGGCAGCCAAGTGTTACGCACATGCTAGTGTCATGGATGGCGAGAGGCGCTTGTGGCATTTTCTGTGTAAAGTGCCAAGCTAATTTGGGGAGGAGGAGGGGGGGCAGGCCTCCATTTGCTGCCCCAGCCTCAGGCAGCAAAATATCTTGGGCTGACCTCCTGACTACCCTCCAACCCGCCTGCTTTCCTCAGGGAGTGTGATCCAGGTGTCAGCCTCGACTCGCATTCTTGTTTTGAAAAGGATGGTGGGGAAGCTGATAAGGGAAAAGAGAAGAAGCTAAAATTCGTCCTTTGCCTATTCCGAGATAGATTGGTAAAGCCGAGATTTCAATGATTTGAGCATTGGATTATGACTCTGGAGACCAGGGTTCGAATCCCAGCTCAGCCATGAAAACCCACTGGGTGACCTTGGGCAAGTCACATTCTCTCAGCCTCTTGGATGGATGGATGGCCATGGTCAAAAAACAAAACCCTCTGAAGAAACTTGTCAAGAAAAGCCCAGGATAGGTTTACCTTAGGATCCCTTTAAGTCAGAAACGACTGGAAAGCTCACAACACAACTACTTGATTCTTCACACCACCCAAAGTGAAGAAAGCATCCTTGATCAGCGTTATGAAAGCGAGACAATTCTTCTATGGATTTAATTCTTAGCTGGACTTCTATTTGTGGAAATGGGCGATCTTAATCCCAGGAAGGGGAGCCTACCTCCCACAAACTGTGTGTGTGTGTGTTTGTGTGTGTGTGTGTGAGAGAGAGGGGATTCACTATTTAAAAGACACACGTACAAATTCAAATCCTTCCATTTTCGTGACAGCCGAGCGGTAAAAACATAACAGCTTTGACGTAACCCAGTTGTCGGTATTTGAGACAGGAGAAGCTAGCTATTATATGTTGCTTTGGCTTTTCTTCTTTGAAAGGGATCGAAACCATCTCACGTTTTGAGACAAGAGATTCCTAAAACAGAAGAAGCCAGCCTCTCCCTCGGATCGAATTTCTTCTGCTCTGGACTGGAGCAATTCTTTTTTTGAAACCAGTTTAGCAAACAAGAGCGGGGTGTTTTTAATCCAGGTTGTTCCACTGCAGGTAAGTCTGCAATGCAGAAGGCAAGATGTCCTACACCTGGCCCAGACGGAATGGTCATTTTGCGGCGATGGGCTGGGAAAAAAAAAATGGAGCGAAAGGGATCATCAGAGGCTGCAGCTGCACTGCAGAAATAATCCGGTTTGACCCCGCTTTAACTGCCGTGGCTCAAGGCTATGGGATTCTGGAAATGGTAGCTTGCTGTGGCACCAGAGCTCCGCCCCGCTCTGGTGCCACAACCAACTGCAATTCTCAGAACGCTTGTATAACTGCCAGGGCGCAAAATGTTATAGGATTCTGGGATTTGTAGTTTTG
>CM034706.1:239886483-239900755 GCA_020142125.1 Phrynosoma platyrhinos | reverse complement strand
GGGGGGGGGGAGCAGAGGAACAGATGTGTGCCTGTTCCTCCTCCTCCTAGGCCTTCAGCTGCTTCCAGACAGCTGCGTCCAGAGAAGACCTGGGAAGGTGTTGGGGGGAAGAAGTCCTACCCCGGAAGTCCTGTTCCTCCTGGAAGTCCTGCCTTTGCTATGGGGTAACACCTGGTGCCAGAAGACCATTTAGTTTGGATACTTGATGCCTAAAAGGTTCGCCATCACTGTTCTAGAAGTTTACATCTTCCTCAAGTTTTTTGAAAAAATAATGGGTCTTTACTGGACATTCAAGACCAGGTTGCCCCAAAGTACTGGAGCTGGAATCCATACGATGTGTTACACATGTGTTGGTTCGCCCATGGAACCAACTGGATGTTTTTGCTTGATGCGTATTGTTTGTATTTACTTCAAATCTGTTCCTTTGTAATGCCCGGCTACATATGAAGGGCTGCATGGCTCCTTATTATTGTTGTGTACCTTTATATTTTTTCCCCCTCCAATTTATGACAACCCTAAGGTTTTTTTTTTGTTCAAAGTTTTTTTTGTCTTTGCCTTCTTCTGAGGTTGAGAGGCTGAAAGACTTGCCCAAGGTCACCCAGTGGGTTTGCATGGCTGAGTGGAGATTTGAACCCTGTTCTCCAGAGCCATAGTCCAACTGTCAACCCACTATATCATGCCAGTCCTTTAGGTAGTTCCAGCTGGATTAGATTCATTGATTCATTGTTGAATGATTAATCAACTTATATAAATCACATTGATTCAATGTGTCTGCTCTTATTGAGACTATTGCTAGGACTCAGGCCAGTGATTTTAGCCCAGATAAAGTTCCTGGGTTTTTACATTCTCAGGAAATAGAACCTTTCCCTGGGCCCTAAAGGAAGAGAACTGCTTTTGGATGTTACACTGGTGTATATGTGATAATCCTACAGATCTTTTATGTGCATCCAGTCCCTCCACTAAATGCTGTGTGGCTATGCCCCAGCCTTTTGTGAATTTAGTAGCCATGCCCACAGAATGAGAGGGAATAAAGGTCTGAAGCCTACTGGGCACCATGCTGGCATAAAAACTGTCATGCAAGTGACTGCACTTTCTCACCAGTTGCATAAGAGCAACCATAGCTCAGTCTATCATTCTGCAAGCACACTCACTTCTGACTTGTTGGCTAAGGAACTAATCAACCATTGTGCAAGGAATGAGTACAAGGTCCTGGTACCCACTGGGACAATGACAGCTCCCTGGTCAAGGGGGCATCCTTGCATTAGTTCAGAACCTTGGATAACTCCTCTAATGTCCAGATTAAAATCCAGAGCAGATTCATCACTCCACTGACATGGGAGCCAGCAGCCACCACTTGGTTGTATAACTGAGTTACACAACTCAGTGGTGTAACTTTGCTGATGAATATTTATATTTCCAGAATAACTCCAAGGTAACTTTATCTTTCTAGCATAACTTTGCTGCTATATATTTACATCATGCTAAGGATGTTCAGGATTTGGGCACTAGAATCCTGAGGGTGTAGGTGGCTGATGCTATTGTTATCACCTTTGCTCATTAAAATTTCCTGGCCCTTTGACCCTGTGAGCTGTACCTTCACTACAACACGGCACCAGTGGAGCTCCAAAAGCTTGCATGATGTGTTTGCATATTTTGGTTGGTCAATAAAGGTATTACTCTTTTGTGGATTTTGTTTTATTTTGCTGCTTAGCCAATGGCTACCCTAGAATATGGACAATTTACAAAAGTCATTTTCTGCAGTGCCATCTTGTGGCCATATAAAATAGTGAAAGCTTTTGAGCAAAGCTTCTAAATTGTACAGTATAACCTCATCCACTTTGTCTAATGGATCCAATTTCCATAAAGTTCCAAACAATGCTTTACCAAAGTACCCATTTAAGATGAGTGCATTATGAGGCACTGTGAAAATATGTGAGGAATCACTTCATGGATCCTGCTTTATCTTGATAGTGTTGAGCAAGGAACTTACACACTGGTTCTCCATTAATATATTTCTTCATATGCCAGCACCTTATTACGGATGTTTTTTTTTACAGATAACTTGTTATTTGCTGAAGACAGCACAGTTCTGGGTGAGGGAGAAGCTAGAAACTGATCCAAGGGAGTTTATCTTGGAGAACCTCTCAAGCAATTCTGATGGTCAAGATTAATGACAAGACAAAGGTCTGATCTTATATAGTTAAATATATGATACAGAATGGGGTTTATACAAATGTCAGGATTCCATAAAATGGAACTGTGGCAGTTGAAGTGGTATCAAAGTGCTATAATTGTGTACTGCAATAGTGACCTGTGTGTGTTTAACTTCATAACCTATACTTGATGCCAAAAGATATTGATATGCTTGCCCAGAGACCTTTCATAAATAAAAGACACCAGAATCCCCCTGAAATCATCCTAATTTGCTAGTAAAACAAAAGATGGCAAATCTAGGTGAGACTTTTACTGTGATGCAGGCTATCTAATGAGAGGGCATAACATCCAGAATGTAAAGGGCGAGAAGAAAACCAAATATGAAGATATATAACTGGTCTCAGGTGGTGAAAGAGAACCAAGTTAAATGCCACATTCAGCAGCACTTGGAAATGATAAATCTGAAAACCAGCTGCATTCCACAGAAACTGAAAGAGTATATAATGGCCTGGAAATAGTCTGTAAGATACACTGTTTCTTAGTTGGAAAAAGGTGTCAGAAAGATCTGGTAAGTGGAAAGGGATGTTTTGGATTTGAAACACAGAAGGCCTACCCTGAAAGATATATTGAAAGTTGGATATATTTGTCTGTGAGAGCCAGCATGGTGCTATGACTATGTTGGACTATGACTTGGACACCAGGGTTTGAATCCTTGCTTTTCTGTGAAAATCCACTGGATCTCCTAGGGCAAGTCACACTTCCTTAACCTCAGAAGAAGGCAAAAGCAACCCACCTCTGAACAAATCTTGCCAAGAAAACATCATCATATGCATGCCTTAGGGTCACCATAAGCTGGAAATGACTTGAAGGCACACAGCAACAACAATTTGTTATACCCTGCTGTTTCCCCTTAGTGTTAAAATATAGCAAAAGTAAGTGGACTACAATTCCTGCAGTTGGGTGGAATCCAGGAAGAATATTGCAGACATATATATGTAGAAAATATTGGGAATTAAAAAAAAAGGATTCAGCTCATTGAATCTGATTCAGCTGATTGGCAGCCTCATTTTACATTGCGGGTTGCACAAGATACAGTTTTGCTTTGTTTACCATCACTTGTAGCTTCCATTGGAAAGAAAATATTACTCCTCTTTCATACCCATTTAGCCAAGCGTAATACAATGCATGTGGGAAGAATAGTTTTATTTTAAGATTGGAAAGTACTAAACTGACATTTGGGTGAGGAACCAGCCAAAGTAGCCCACTTCTGAAGTGTGCAGGTAGGTGGTCTCAGGATAAAGTCCTTGGTAGAATACTGGCAAGTGGTTATAGTATAAGAAATTGAGGAAGATGTATTCTGGGTGTTTTAGATCAAGCAAATATCCAGACTAATAAGAGAAAAGTAAGAAAGAAGATGAGAAAGGGCAACTAGCATTAGATGCCCCACGCTTCTATTTGCCCTGCCAAATCGCCCAGCTTCCTTTTTGTAGAGTGGTTCATCTTCGGACTCCCCTTTTAAGTCACTCAGTGCTCAAGGATCTCTTAAGTATCATACAGACATTCAAGCTGTTGAACAAAAAGTCCTGTGTAATGGACCTCTGTTCCCTTCCAGGTCAGTTCCAAAAGAGAAGTCTACACTTCATGCATCAGTCCTGCCTTCATGCAGTTTCTGCCTCCCATGTCCCCTCTTTCAGAGATCATTTATGGACTTTTATTGTCCTCTTGACTCCCCTCCCCAATTTAGCTGGCCCTCACTCCATCCTGGAGTGAGGGAGCTGGAGAAGGCAAGGAAGCACCTCTGGAGAGCATTACTCTTTGACACCTGAATTTTAAAAAGTATCATTTCTGGAGGCTGAATTGTATTTTGCCACTAAGTGGAAATAATCAATGAAAAATGGCATGAATAAATTTAATTTCTGACCTCAGGTCAAAGGTTCTTGAACAAAAAAGAAAAACAAACAAAAACAAAACAAAACCTACAAAGGAAGATTGGAAGGAGAAACAGCTGAATTGTAACATATCCATGAACTCTAATCCATCAATAGTGGGTTGAACAGAGACAATGGCTTCCTGGAACACTACACGTATTATTACACTGGTTAACACATCAGCCTTATCAGGATGATCTTGGACAGTATATCACATCTCATTTCTGGTTCTTAGCTTGCACACCACATTCCAACACTCCCTCCACCATCCAGATGGTCCTCCACTTATCCTAGCCTTAGGCAACATCTTTCCTTCTGCCTTTGGTTCTCAATAATCATAATCAATACTAAAAATGTCACCTCATCACCACCACAACTTTTGTATTTTTATTCCCCCCACCCTTCATTTCTATGGCTATTCATAGACTGATGATAAAGGTCTTTCCTGGGCATCAGTTTACTCCGTGTATCTGAAGAAGTAGACCTAGTCCATAGAAAGTTTATGCTACAACTTCTTTCACACAGTCTCAAAGATGCTGCAAGATCCCTTTGGCTAAATAAAGTCTGGTATATAATATAATATTGATTATGTAGAAACATACAATCCAGGTTTTGTCAATGTAATTCCAATATTTACCATATGGCTGATTTCATCAAGAATCGCCCTAAAGATCTGTTTCTACCACCTACAGATTTCAATGTGTGCTGCTTTATTAAAGGTTGATTTACACTTCCTAGTAGCAACATTATTGATTCCTGTTGATGTTTGGATTTGGTTCATTGTGTTGTCATTACTTTTATATATTGTACTTTTGCTGTTTTTTTTTTTTTTGTAGTTCTATGGATTAATGTTTATTAGGATTTTAATTTTTTTTACACAGGTTTGAAATATGATTCCTCTTGCACTTCAATTTTTATTTGTGTATAGTTCACAATATCTATGCTTTTATTATGCTTTATATTTTTTATAATTTATATAATGTTTTACAATTTTCAGAAAACTAAATTTCCATACAATTTCAAGAGACACTGGGATCCTAAGGATGGCCCTTGGAACCCGTGTAAAGCCCCTCAAATCCCCAGATCTGATCCATTTTTTATTTATGGGAAGTTGATTTTGGGGCAATTTATTTGCCCCTAAGCCACCCCAAATCTTCCAAAACTGCTAGAAAGGCAACAATTTGCTCCCTGACCCTCTTGGTCCCCAAAACATTCACAAAACAGAAAAAAATAGCAAAAAATGTGAGCTGTAAAGGGGAAAAATGTGATCATGTCACTTTAGGCACACTGAAACATGCTGTTGTGATCTGTACGGCGGGCACCAGAAGGAAAAATGCCCCCTGCTCTGTTTGCAGTTGTCCACCCCTGGTGAATTGGCTTCAGTGTTGGACTATGATGCCAGGAAACCAGGGTTCAAATCCCTGCACAACCATGGAACCCCACTGTGGCCTTGGGCAAGTCACATTTTCTCAACTTTACATGAAGACGGTGGTAAGTCTCCCCTGAATAAATTTTGCCAAAAAAATCCTATATTGGTTGTCATAAGTTAACCTGAAGACACATAACAACAACTAATATATATAAAAAAAGACTCAAGGTGCCATAAAATTTGGAGTAGGGTGTTAGCAGCAAAGACTATAACAATTAATACCCTCAGCAGCTACAAAATTTCTCACCCATTGGAGCTGGGAATTATGCTGAAGAGAAATGGTGAGGGAGATTTAGGTGATGAAATATTTGTAAAAGCTGCACTAGGTGGGCTGGACTAGTCACATGGGTACCTTTTGGATGTAACAGAACTGCCATCCTTCTAGGAGCCTCATACAGATGGTCCCTCATGGTCACAGAGCCATGGGAAGAACTCATAGAAAAACATTGTCCTGTTGCTGAAATATGTAAAGCAGGAGCAGGAAACAGTTGGGTCTCGGGATGTTTTGGACTTCAACTTCCAGAACCCTTTGGTATGACCAATGGCAAGAGATTGTGGAAGACACAGTCCAAAATTCCAGATTCGTGGCCAGTGGTGATCACTCAGAAGTGCCAATTATACAAACACATGTTTCCATGGGAAGTATAAATGTGAATGAAATAGAATCCCATTAGTTCAGTGTGGTTTATTTCTGAGTAGACTTATGACAAAAGGTAGTCTGATATACCTCTAACTAAAAAAAAAGTTGGAAGGCTGCAAGGCACCCTTTAAATAGATTGTTCACAGGTAGATTTATCACTTGCATGATTTATTACTTCTTTTAGCCTGCACACTCAAGAATCCAGACTTAAGGTTTGCATTTACTGGGGAGGACAGGCCCTTTCCTAGAGCTTTATTTTTTAAAATGGAAATTTCTTTGCAAGTAGTCTGAGGCTGCATCTGCACTGCAGAGATAATCCAGGTCGACACCATTAACTGTCATGGTTCAATGCTATTGAATTTTGGGAACTGTAGTTTTCTGAGACATTTTACCTTCTCTGTCAAAGAGCTCTGGTGCCACAACAAACTATAATTCCCAGAATCCCATAGCACTGAGCCATGGCAGTTAAAGTGGTGTCAACCTGGATTATAGTGTGGCCCTATAATCCAGGTTGACACTAAATGAAACAAGTTAAGACTAACCTTCAGATTAGGCAAAATCATTAAACCAGGTCTAGTTTCTGCGTACATGAAACAAAGAGAAGTTCAGAAATAGTAAATTCTTTTCAAAATGAAATAAAAGATGGCTAATGAAATTCATTATCATGCTAACAATAAGTCATTGAAACAGCTAGCAGGGTGTACTCAGAGATTTTACAAAATACTGGTAGTTTAGTGCCCTTTTACAAATTTACGATTACACCACTATGATTCCACTGCCGTGGAACCTAAGGCATCCTAGGATTGGTAATTAAAGGAGCTGTCCTTAGAATCCTAAACAAGACAGTTCTAGAACCTGATGAAACTGCAAATGTCAGGACGATATACCATGTTACAATAACAATTAAAGCATACTCATACTGCTATAATTGCCTATAGGACCATATCTAGCATTACAAGTGCTATAACAACATGATAGGGCCCCTATAGAAAATGAAAAGTTCACATCTAACTCCCAGAAAATGAAATTCAATCTTACTCATCATGGTTGGGGTGTCAGGATGGTGGATGATGTGTGTTGCATATTTTTACCAATCAGCAGAGTTGACAGGAAAAGCTGACTCTTCAGGAAAACACACCAGTTGTAGGCAAATAATAATAATAATAATAATAATAGTATCCTGGGATTTGTAGTTTGTTGTAGCACCAGAACTCTCTGACAGAGAAGGCTAAATGTCTTACAAACTATAATTCTCAAAATTCCAGAGCATTGAGCCATGGAAATTAAAGTGGTGTCAACCTGGATGCAACCCAGGTGATTCTTGCCCATACTTCTTTTAACATAAAACTGAGCCAATGCTCAAATGTGGAATTATTCAGATTTTGTACCTAAAGCTGTCTGGGCATTTTATTAATTCAGAAGCATTTCTAAAAAAAATGGGGGACAAGGGGCTCAGTTCACCACACATGTAGCATTGCACTATTAATGTATCTATCTTGCCTGTCCAGAAAACAAATTGTTGTTTGTCACAAGGATAGAAAATTGTTTGAAGAATTGTTTGTCACAAGAAGAGAAACTGTCAGGGAACAAAATCTATAGAGATAGATCTCTCTTAGTAGAAATTTATCCATTCCCATTTAACCAATGGATTACACTGATTTCAGTCCAAATGAAAAATGTTGTAATATACTGAAGGGATACATGGTGGTTAATTTGTAATCTTGTGAATACCATTAAGTTGGATTTGGTTTTAAAATGCATACAATAGATCTAAAGAAAATTAATAGTATAATATATTTTGGTGGGGTAATTACAGTTGTTTAAATATTTTAGAAGATGCCAATAAATAAATAAACCTTGCAACCTGGAGTAGTAAACAGTACTATTTTTACTTGTTTTCCATGTATTTTATCTCCATGTTATGGGAGGTTTCATGGTCAGGACTGTTGCATAGGTGCCCTCTAGTGGGGAAAAGATGGGAAAAAAACAGTCAATCATGTTAACACCATTTTTATTAATATATTCATATAAATGCACATTATTTAGGGATAGCTGTGTTGGCCATATAACAAAATACTGCAAATTCCACAAAACAGCAATACCTTTGTTGAGCCAACTAAAATGCATGAAAAATATAATCCAAGCTTTTGAAGATTCATTAGCTTCGTCATCAGGAAAATGTGTTAAAAATCATACAGAGGAAGAAAACAAATGATCATGCTAGAGTCACAGACCTACACTTTGTCTTGAGATGTTTTACTTTTGTTGGGTACAGAAACCTCAAAGTTAAGCCCCAGTCCTCTGGTTCCCTCTTCTTCAGGATCCCCCTACTGTGGCTAAATTCAGTATTCTCAAATCCAGAAAACATATTCAGGCGTAGCCGTGTTGGCCATACAGCAAAATACAATAAATTCACAATCCATAAAACATGTGGATATGGGGGGAAGCCTAGTATTTCCCCTCCCCTCATTTCCCCACCTACATTTGAATGCCCCCTTGCTAAAGCTCTTGGGCAAGTAATAGGAAGATAAATGCATTTGTAACTTTGTATTCACAGGACTTTGTGAAATAACCTGACCATTTAGCAGTGGATTGCCAACACACTCTTAAACCACAAGTGCCAGAGCTTGAACATGGGAATGGAAATATTTGTTTTGTTGTTTATAAAATAACTTGTAAACATATTTCATGAAATGAAACTGAGAAAAAAGTCAACTGAAAAATAAAGAACCAATAAAAACAATCAATTAAATTCTAAAGTAAACACAAAACCATGAAACAACAGGGCAGCAGATAAACATCAAACCATGTCATAGATTTGAAGGGATTCTTGTAGCTCTAGCTTCTGGAACTGCTGGAAATGTCTGTTGAGAGTAGTGCTACTTCATCTACAAAAGAGAAACTGAATTTTGCATTTTCAAAAGGTAAGCCATAGATCAACGGATATGCAAAATAGCATATAACTTAGATAGCTTTAATAATTTGTAGATCAAGAAGTTAAAACCCTGTCACTCAGGTCAAAGGGATATTTAGTTA
Organism: Phrynosoma platyrhinos; assembly: GCA_020142125.1. Lineage (NCBI taxonomy): Eukaryota > Metazoa > Chordata > Lepidosauria > Squamata > Phrynosomatidae > Phrynosoma > Phrynosoma platyrhinos. The sequence continues at coordinate 239,891,568 of CM034706.1, read as the reverse complement.
AAACCCTGTCACTCAGGTCAAAGGGATATTTGAGTAATGACAAGCTCCCAAAACCTAATGTTCAAAGATTTATTTGTAGTTGAGTGTGTGGTCAATTTATTATTCAAATATAACAATGTAACCAAAGTTACTTTATTACTTAATGGTCAGCAACATCTAGTTAATAAAGACTGTGGCCTTGTCTTCCCTGGCTGATAGTGCTCCAGAATTGGTCCTGGATTGGCCTTGTGCTCCAGAATTGATCCTGGATTGGCCATGATGGCAACTGTATATACTGGGGCAAGCCTAGTGCTGCAAAATAACATTATCTACATGGGCCAGCTGGGCTGACACTGCATCAACATGGCTGGCTTGTCCTGTGTCGTTGGAGCTGCTGCTGTGTATCTTACCTGTAGGAGTTCCATGGACAGGCCTCCTAGAGCACCACCACTTCTCTGGAGGTTGAGCTCACCTGTACAAACAATGAGGAGTGGGCAGAGGGACACCCTGACCACACGACAAGGGCAGCTGAAGATGTGGATCATGGGAATCTCTTCTCTCTCACACACACATACACAGCTGGCCACAGATTTCTTGACCTTCTTTTAAACAAATTGCAGTTTGCTCTCTGTCTCCACAGATTCTGCATTGATGGATTCAACCTTCTATGGGTTGAAAATATTCCAATAAATAAACAAATTCCAAAAAGCTTTTTTGTTGCTGAAAATGCCCGCCCCCCTACTTAGGGAGTGTGTAGTAATTTCACCATATATAAAGGTTGTTTTTTTTTAAAATGGGCTTCCACACCCACTAGGGGGTGTGAGCATCTATCTATCTATCTATCTATCTATCTATCTATCTATCTATCTATCTATCTATCTATCTATCTATCTATCTATCTATCTATCTATCTATCTATCTATCTATCATTGTCATTACTGGATCAAGACATTTTGCTGCCTGAAGTACATAAAAAGATGTCTCCTCCCACTGCTTGCACACAAAAACAAATGTATCAGTAGCCAAATCTTTTTTCCAACATAGACAGTGGGAAAGCATCTTCCACCAACCTTGAAGGCAGCAAAAGAGGAGAAAGTGCAGCACATGTCCCACATGCAACTGCACAACTTGTTTTGAAGCTCTGCAGCTCTTCCCAATATTTTAGGGAAAAAAACCATATGTTTTGCATTGTATAGAAGCACTGTACAGTAGGGACACACTCAAATGAAAACTTTGACGGCCAGAATGAAGAAGTGTTTCATGTGAATAACATCTGAACTTGGGTCAGTCACTCCTAAGAGTAAGTCAAGTGCAGTACTGGAAATACGGTATTTCCCAACCATTGTCACAAGTTTTCACATATTAGAAAATGCCAGTTTGCCCTATAGTGAACATTTATTACTGTCACCAATTATTGTGCATGGTTGTGACATTCCTCTCTTTATCACTGTTTTGTAAAATAATGAATGCCAAACAATACAATTCCTCTCCACTCACAATGCCTGCACTATTTTGTGAACTTTTTATTAGCTTAAGTGCCTCATTACCATTTAGCTAGAGAAGCTTCACCAATGTAACACTTGCTATAGCTCTCACCATCTGGAGTGCCAACACCCAGCAAGGTTCTAGAGATTTATTCCTGTGTTTATTAGGAGCTTTGCATGGAAAGCAGAAGCCAAGAAATTGCTTTCCATACAAAATAAATCTATCTATATTTCTATATATAAAATCTGTGTTTATGGCTGCAAGGTCATATCACAGCAGGGGTAAGTCTTTGAATATCTGGTCTGTCTTTACACACACATATGTATATAATTTATATTGTAGAAATAAATCAACCTTCTTTTCTTTCTAATTTTGCCCTCAAACTTCTCTCTTGGGACCCTACTTTAACTGTCATGGCAGCATAATATGAAATTCTGGGATTGGTAATCTGGCACTACAGCTTTCCAGCTGAGAATTCTAAATACCTGTCCCTAAATTGCAAATCCTGAAACCTATAGCAACCATGGCAGTTAAAGTGGAATCATAATGCTATAATTGTATGGTGCGAAAGGGTCCAGGTTTTCAGTTATTCTGTTACTTATTGATTGCAGAACAACAATAACACTGTTGAGTTAAATCTATTGACTGCTGCAGTCATTCAGTTTACAATCCAACATCTGTTTAGCATAGTGTATATACCAGCATGCTAGCCCTATGTGACCATTAGGCAGAATGGCAACATTATACAATATATGTCAATTACTAGGTGACATTGTGCAGTGTGAAGCTGCAATGCAGAATCAAAATGTGTCCAATTGCAATGCACAATTTCATAGAATCATAGAGTTGAAAGGGGGCTATAAACCATTGAGTCCAAACATCTTCTCAGTGCAGGATCTTCAGCTAAGACAGCCCCAGCAGGTAGCTGTCCAGCCTCTTTTTGAAGATGTCCAGAGAAGGAACCCCCACCATATCTCTAGAGAACTGGTTCCATTGCTAAACCACTCTTGTTAAGAGGTTCCTTCCAACTGTCAGCAGAAATCCACTCTCCTGTAACTTTAAGCCATTAGACCTGGTATGGCTCTCTGTGACAGCATTTGAAGTATTTAAAGAGTGCAATTATATTACCCCTCAGTTTTCTCTTCACCAAGGTGAACATGCCCAGCTCTCTCAATCTTTCCTCATATGTTTCTATCCATACCTCATCTTTCTTGCCCTGCTCTGAATCTGCTCCACTGGTCTATATTCTTCTTAAAAATGAGGTGTTCAGAAATGAATGCAGTACTCCAGATGAGCCTGAGCAGTACAGAAAATAGTGAGTCTATTATTTCTCTCAGCATGGAAATTATACTTCTATTAATGCTGGCTAAAATAGCATTCACCTTCTTTGCTGCAGTAACACATTGCTGGCTCATGATAATTTATAATCAATAATATTTATGATAAATAGTAATCCCAAGTCCTTTTTGCATATAGTACCATTGAGCCATATATCTCTAAACCCATATGTGTGTATTTGCTTTTTATTTTGTCTAAATGTAGAATTTTGCATTTGTCTCTGTTGAATTTAATTTTATTAATTTCTGTCCAGTTTCTAGTTTATATGTAATCTGCAAACTTGATAAGGATTCCCTCCAACATGCAATTGCAATGTGCAATGCACAGTGTGAACCTGCAATGCACAATGTTGCTGGATGAACAACTCTGGGTTAGCATACCTCACACCTCTCCTGCTGGATATGAGGATCAATAATTAATATCTGGTGTTGGGCATGTTTGGAGGCCACAATGAGCTGCAGAAGTACATGTGAAAGAATCATGTTTACCGAAGGACATGTGTGAGACCTAGATGGAACAAAATACAAGTGTTGATGGGTTAATCCTGTTATACACAGGTGAAAAGATCCTGACAGATTACCCTCCTCTTGTACATGTCATTTTAAGCTATAATTCCCTCATGATTTTAAGGGAATGCTGGCCATGATAGCGGGGACCTCCAATGTCCTCCACCTTTTAGGGTAACATCGGCTTCCACTGTTGTCAGCACAATTCACCCGTTGCATAATGTGAATAATTTACCCCACCTGTGTAGCATGGTTTATACATGCATAGCATGTGTAGTGGTTTAAGCATTGGATGATGACTCTGGAGACCAGGGTTCAAATCCTGGCTTGATTACATAAGCCCACTAGGTAACCTTGGGCAAGTCAGAGGATGGCAATGGCAACTCCCCTCTGAAGAAACTTGACAAGAAAACCCCATGATAGGTTCACCTTAGGGTTACCATGAATTGGAAATGACTTGGAAGCACACAACAACAACAACAACAACAACAACAACAACAACAACAACATGTCACTAATAGAATTCCAGCCTCAATTTCAAACTAGCAAAACACAAGATTAAACTAAACTAAACAACCAAACCCTATGATGTTGGTCAATATGGGAGGGGGGAGGGGAATAGTTCTTACATTTCTATCCTGCCTTTTCTCCAAGGAACTCAAGCAACATTCATGGACCTCATCTCCATTTTTTAACCTCACTGTAACCCTGTAAGTAAGGTATATAAAACTAAAATACAGTGATTGGCCTAAGGTTACCTACAGAGGAACTTCATGGTTAAGTCATGATTTGAAGCCACATAGCCTAGGTCCTTATCAAATATGCTAACCACCACACCACATTGGATTTCCAAAATCTAGGAGCAAGTTTAGCTGTCACATGCCAAGTCTATGTTATCTGCCTCTCAGGGGTACGGGGCAATAGCTACATGATGAACAAAATGGGTACAGAGCCCTGACAAAGCGGAATTCTGTCCCACCAAAGAATCTTTTCTCTAGTCTCCAATTTTCTGGCATTGCAGTAACTTTATTTATTTATTTCATTTCATTTCTATGCTGCCTTTCTCCCAGAAAGTGACCAAAGGCTGCTCACAAATAAAACCATTTTAAAACTTTGCAATATTTTTTTAAAAAGCAATTAAAACCAACAAGCTAGAAACAGCATAAAATTACATAAACATACAAAAGTTAAAAGCATAACTAAAGCACACACCCCATATAAAAACCTCCCTGACATTATTACATATTAAAAGAATAAAAACATTTTTGCTTGCCAGTGGAAGGAAAGCAGGGAGGGGGCCACCCTAGTCTCCCATGGAAGAGCATTCCAGAAAGTGGGAGCAACTACCAAGAAGCTCTTTCTCATGGCTTCACCAAATGAGCCTGTGAAAGTGGCAAGATTGAGAGAGAGCTTTCCCTTGTAGACCTTAGGACCTTTGCAGGTCTGTATGGAGAGATGCAGTCTTTCTATAGTCTCAACTATTAACTGAGAATTTAGAAATACACTTCAGACTTCCAATGAAAAGCAGCAAGCAAAGTTACCAAGGGAATACAAATGCAGCAAATATAAAAGCTGTATTTGTAACTATCTCATGCTCTGCAATGCTAGTACTTTGGGCACTGAAGGAAAATTTATTGGGGGTGAAAAGTCTTATGGGGGGCAATTTGCTCTTCCACGCCCCTGTAATCACACCCTGCTCTCCAGATTTTAAGGCAGGACTCTTTATACAAAATCTTACTAAAAGACAGGGGTAGGCAACCTTTTTGAGCCAGGGGCT
>CM034706.1:239874055-239886420 GCA_020142125.1 Phrynosoma platyrhinos | reverse complement strand
AATAAATAAATACATAAATAAATAAATAAATAAATAAAACTAAAAATTAAAAATAAATAAAAAATAAAAAATATGCATGCACACTCCCTCAGCCCAAGAAAAGCCATGGTGAAACCCCTGTGGAGATTTTGCCAAGAAAACCCTAAGAACAAGTAATAACAACAATAATCAATATCATCATGGTGGGTGGCGGTGGCGGCAGGGGGTGGCGGCAGTGGCGGCAGGACCATCCTGGGGCTGGTCCAAAGGCCTTGGGGGGGCTGCATCCGGTCCCTGGGCCTTAGATTGCCTACCCCTGCTAAAAGATATCAGGCATAGCATCTGCAGCCATCTACATGTAACACATGTGTGCTACAACCTTTGTTTGAGCTCTCTACAGCAAATCAATGACTTTATCAGGACTAATTGAGTCACTGAATCATCCTGTGATGATGATGTGATTGGCACTGCATGAATATATATAAATCAGTCATAAGATCTAGTGATGATGAAGCCTGGAAGTATTTTTCATTCTATTAATCCTTTTAAGACACCCCACAAGGTGGTGTTGTTGCATTAGAATACTACTGCCATCCTTAATAGAATCTGAGAATTAAGTTCTGTGAACAAGGGAAGAATACACATCAACCTGCTGTGGTCAGCCAAGGATAAGCTTGGAGCATTTTTTACATGTTCAGAAAATGTGAATAAAATAATACTAAAGTAAAAGACTGTGCAGAATGTCTCCCCTGCTCCAAGATATTTAGGTTGCAATTCTAAACACACAAATCAGGGAGGGAGTCCAATTAAATACAGTAGGAAAAGACCTCTGAGTAGAAAGGCATAGGATTCCATTACTGGATGGGCTATTAGTACAGGATTTTGTTTCTAAGCCAAATGCAGTCTTATTATTTCTCATTTTAGAAATTAGAAAGGGAATGTGGCTTCAAGGCTACAGTGGCCAAATTCTTTGTTGGACTTTAGGAAAACACGAGGAGTTATGACTGCTCATTAAAGTAGCTTCTGTCTCTGTTACCCTTTCTTTACAGTTGTGAAATATACCATTAATGACTTGTTGGCTTAATTTTTTAAAAAATTGATTTTATGTACATGAAAACTCCTGGTTATCAATGCTGTCCTTCACTGTCAAGTGGAACTGTATGTTTTGGATTAAGTCAACCTCATCAATATGGAAATGCTTTGAATGTTCTGCATATATATGTATATATTGCCCAGCACAAGGGCAGTCAATTCCAACTCTTGTAATAGCTTTCCAGATTTGGAAATGTTCATGCATTTACCTAGACTGCAAGAAGTATTTTCCTGTGTGCTAAATTTTGGAGATAAATATGTAAGCAGAAATTGGATATCCCAAGAGAGCAGAAAAGAGATCTTGTGTCTTCACAAGTCACAGATTTACTTTTCTATTTGTGCATGATCAGTATCTTCATCCGCATCAGCACTGGGAATCAGTACTACTCATGAAGGGTTTTCTTTTCTTCATACAAACATAATTTATCCAGTAGGACTAGATAAAGCTAATTTAAAAACAGATTTATTTTCTTTTTGCTCTGAGATAAAATAAAGCCCTCTCCTGAAATAACATTTATATTCATGGAATGTTTTTGAGATGATACAGACATACACATAGAGGCCTAAATACACTGAAGATACCAGATCCATCTGATTTTGCAAGCTAAGTAGGGTCAGGCCTGGTTAATGCTTGGAAAGGGGACTGCCCAGGCATACTAGATGTTGTAGTCTAGTGGTTCTCAAACTATCTGAAGTGGGGGACTGGCAGTTATTTTTTCCAGTGTACCAGGCATTTGTATTTGTCCCCATTGGGTACAATTGTTTCCTCCCTTTCCTTTCCAGTCCAGGGACTACCACTTTGAGTAACAATGTGGTAGTCATATATCTCAGAGGAAGGCAATGGCAAACCTCTTATGAATATTTTTTCCCTAAGAAAACCCTATGAAGGTCATGGGGTTGCCATAAGTTGACAGGTGATTTGAAGATAGGCAGACAGGAAGGCAAGCAGGCACACATATATGATGGGAGAAAACAGGGTTTCTGTAATTTTCTTTCTTGGCATTATCCCATGGAGACATCCTTCAGCAGTTCTAGAGAAACTGGGAGTGTTAGTATTCTGCTACTGATTCTGTTACTGAGAGGAGGAGGTTGTCAAGAAATGTCAGTTCAAGGAAAAGAGCCTGACAAGAGTTTCTGCTTGTGTTATGCTGAACTTTCCATTTCATAAGCTGTGGGTTCCTTCTAAATAGACTGTTTAGATCTGGTCCTGTAAGCCACTATGTGGCAGTGTGGTTGTCTTTCTACTGGCAGAGGGGATCTGTAGAAGGGATACTGTGGGATTTTTGTCCTATGCCTTGGCAATCATCCACAGGGCACTATTTTATCTCTTATTTTGTTTAACTTCAACATGGAACAGTATGAAGAGATAAAACATCTGCTTCAGGTTTGGGCAAGGTCCAGAGGTCTGAGGGCCACTTTCCCACACTTGAGAACATGTTTTCTTTCCTTTTCTTTCTCTCTCCTCTTTTTTTAAAAAATCATTTGCTCTTGATTTTATTTATTCTTTTATTGTCTTTTAAGTTCAGTTTTTATCTTGCATGTTTGTATATCATAGTTTTAATGTTCAGAGAACTTTTGTTTTTGGGTAGTACAAAAATATTGAAAATGAATATATAATTCATTATTTTCTTTCCTGCCCCTTGGGAGAATAAAAATCATGTTTCAGAAGTTACCCTCCAATGGCACAAACAAAATAAGGTTTAATGTTTTTTTTCTCCTACTAGGTAGAAAATGTCTCATCATTTTGTATTATAGCTTATTGTTAATTGGAAGGACATCGCCAGTTCTTCAAAGTTAGTCCTTTCATGAAATTCGAGGGCTTGAGAATTGCTCTGTTCTGCACATCCACTGCACATCCACTGTGGATCATTTGTCTGGATGAGACAATAACATCTTTGCTAAGCCATTTCTCAGCAGGAAAGATTACTATTACATTTTGCAGAATGATTTATGCTTGGTGCATAATTAATTTTCCCCCAAAGGTGAACATTCTGAAAAGGTCTTAAATTGTCATTTAGCCTCAATGCTAGCTAAGATCACAGCTCTTTAGGTTTTTTTTTAAAGCTGCAGAAATATCTCCTCTTAAAATTGAAAACCACAAGAACAGTGACATGTGGTTGCATAATTCTGCAGTCCTTAGCTTATGGTAGTTTAGCATGCAATTTGGTTTGCATAATATAAGTCAGCCAAGTACCAGTCATGGTATTCATATTGGGCTATCTGCTAATTGTAGATTATGGAGTATTTGCAGCTTCAGTATCAGAGATCTGCAAATAATGAAGATAATAATGTAAGAGGAATTCTGCTGGGAGGTTCAAACATCTATCTTTTTCAGTCTTCTATAGCTGATATCACCTGGAATACTGTGTCCAATTCTAGGTACCACACTTCAAGAATAATGTTGACAAGCTGCAATGTATCTAGAGGAGGGTGACCAAAATGGTGAATGGTCTGGAAACCATGCCCTATGAGAAGTGGTTTAGGGAGCTGGGGATGTTGAGCCTGTGGAAGAGAAGGTTAAGAGATGATATAATAGCAACATTTGAATTGATGCCATATTGAGGATGGTGCAAGCTTGTTTTCTGTTGCTCCAGAGATTAGGACATGGAACAATGGGTTAAAAGTACAGGAAAAGTGATTCCATCTAAACATTAGGAAAAACTTCCTGATGGTAAGGGCTGTTTCACAATGGAATATGCTGTCTTGGATTGTGGTGGAGTCTCCTTTGGAGGTTTTTAAACAGAGACTCAATGGCCATTTGTTAGGACTACTTTAATTATGTATTCCTGCATGGCAGACATTTGGACTGGATGGCTCTTGCAGTTACTTCCAGCTGTATGATTCTATGATTCTAAGATCTTAACTCATTGTTTTTCAGTATTCCCAGCATCTGGTACTTAGAAGTACACTGCTCTTATACATGGTGGATCTATTGATTTATTATGGCTAATAGAGCTTGAGAATATATTATGCAGCTATTCCATATTCTCTTGTGGTAAGGGGAAGAAAAGGACAGAAGTAGCGGCAGGAAAACACATGTGAGTGAACTGAAAACAATGGTTGGAATCATGTTATTGACATACACATTTGTACAGCCAAATTATACATGTCTATATATTTTAATGATGAATGAGGACTCAGGTATTCAGCTTTGTCATCCGCAATGATTTCCTGCATCCTTAATTCACAGTGCTCTCCCCAGCCATTTGGTAGCCAAGGAACGATGAAGGGCAGCCAGACAGTGGATGGTTATGCTTCAGCAGCTGGCTGCAAAAAGACAAAGGCATATTTCCAGAATCATCTGGAAGTCCAGAAGGATGATGTTGCCTTCCTGTCGACAGCAGTTGAAGCTCACCCAACCACTGCTTGGCTATTTTTCCTCTTCATTCCCTGGCCATCAAGTGGCCAATAGGGAGAGGAATCACAGTGGCAACAGAACTACTGCTACCATTCAAGGTGTACGAAGGGTTGAAGAAACATGGAAATCTAAAGGGTCTTCTAGCCAGGGCAAATGTGTCAGGAAGTTGTGGTACTTGTTACTGTGATTCTGTTTCACACGCACACTAGAGCATCTCTTCCAAGCTCTGGTTTCAGACAAGGAAGGGAATCACATCCTTCTTCAATTTCAGCCAGCTAGGTTTATTTATTTATTTCAACCTCAGCGGTTTTTGTTCCTGACCCTGCTTAGTGGTTTTTGTTCCTGCTGTGCATGTGTGTGTGTGTGTGTGTGTGTGTGTATACCCAAATGACTTTTCTGTTGTCCTGAACTAATTTTTGGCAATTTCTGGCACCAGCTGCAATATTTTATTACCATGTTCTCTTCTCTTCTCTCTCTCTCTTTTTTAAAAAGAGTTGCATGCTATAGAACATGTTTGCACTATAGCTTTATTAGTTTTAAAAAAGAATTTAAAAACATCAGCAGAGAAAAATTCCCTTCATACCATAGGACCAGTTCAGCAAACCACGTTTCAGTAAAAAAATATCCAAAAGACAAACAAACAAACAAATAAACAAAAAATCCCCTCCCCCAAAATCCAAATCTTGAAGAGCCCTAGTTCAGGACTGAAGAAATAACTACAAACAGACCCCCTAAAGAATGGAATTAATGTGAATACAGAGGCGACAACCAGCAAAACTCAAGGCATTATATTGTAAGAATTCATGCTTCTGTAGGCAGTTTGGAAAAGCCTTCACTTACTCTTGGAGGAGCTTTAGGCCCTGCCAGTGTACTATAGGATCTCACCCAATGTTGGCTGGATCTAGGTGAAATGCTATGAGCAAGCCATGGCAATTGCCCTGTAGAAGCCCACTCTTATTAGTGAGTTTTCCCAACAGTTCTTTAGGGCTGCTCATGACAAAAGGCACCTTACATGCACTTGTAAATATTGATATATTCTTTAGATAATGAAAAAGCAATTAGAAATAGGATTGGGGGGAAAAAGGAGTGGTAAGACATTATTCTAAGATTTGCTGGCTCATGATAACTAGGATAAAGAAAGTGTGTGAACATGTTACATTTTGGACTTCAACCTCCAAACCCCCCATAGTGGCCTAGGGAGTTCTGGGAATAACAGCCCAAAAAAGTAACTCTCCCAAACTATGATGGAAGGTGTGTACATGAAGTTTTGATAGGCTTTTTAGTTTGGCAAAGATTTGGATTTTAAATTATCATAAAAGTAGATAGATATGTTATGGTGGTCATTTACAGTTATGTCCTTTGTCTTGGATGGAACTCTGGAAAATTACTTTTTCAATTACATGTCCCAGAATCCTTCAGCCAGTGCGGCCACTGCCAGATCAGGGATTCTGGGACTCAATATTCATTAGAGCTCCTCTTCTAGGCTCTGGTTTCAGACAAGGATGGGATTCACATCCTTCTTCACTTTCAGTCTGCTAGGTTTATTTATTTATTCCAACTTCAGCTGTTTTTATTACTGCCTCTGCTTTGTGATGTTTGTTCCAAAGCTGAGCATTTTCTGCTTGGTTAGCTGGCTGTGGCTAGTCCCACTCTCTGAAAGCCCTACTGTTTCTTGGGAGTTTGCCCATTCATACTTAGGCAAATGTGGTTTTAGTTGTATTGATAGATTTCTTGTCCCAGCTTTGTAAGTGTGAAAATATTAGTATCATAATGTTAGGTGTCCTGTCTTTAGGTGTGCTGTGTTATAGAGATCCCAGGAATAGAAGATGATGCTCAGTAGGAAAAGTGATGCCTGTTTGTCACAAGAGTACTGGTATAAAGCTTTTATTGTACCTCCTGAGGCTTAAATGTCCTCTCTAAAAATAAACACCTATGTCATGTGCATCTCACACACAGAGAAGATAATAATTTCAGCAACAACTTACAGGTTAAATAAAAACTTACCAAGGATTTTCCTGTTTGGATAAATATTCAGTTTCAAAGTTATTCTTAAGTACATTTTAAGAACTCCATTGGATGTAAAGGCATTCTCAATATTTCTTCCTTAAGTACTCTGCTTATGAATCTGAATCCCAGACAAATTAAATAAAAGGTGGCTAGAAATATCATTTTCTATCACACACACATGGAATTCTGATTTCAGCCTCATTTGGAGTTATATTACAAATATAACACCAAGAATCCTCTCTGACCTTTGTAGGCCACTATGCTCAGTTGTTTGACCTTGGCTTTCTGTCCCTTTGATTTTACTTTCAGGCATGAAAAAAGAGCATTTGAAGCTCTTCTGCCCATAGTATAGCTTTAATAGCCAACGTCACAAAAGCTGAGATGAAAGATCAATACCTTAAAGAATTGGAAGTGTGATCTAAAATGACACAATAGAGCTATGGCTGGCTGTACAATTTCTAATTTCTTCTCTTCCCAAGACAGTCCTTGTAGATTGCTAAAGCCCTGTAAGCTCTAACCGCAGGTGTCTGTGTTTCAATTCTAAAAGGATAAGCGGTTGTCACTTAATACATAATAACTGGAGAAAAAAGGAGTTGGAGAGCTTGTCAAAATGTTCAATTTAAACCCAGCAAATATGTCGCTTATTACTCCGTTTCACAACAATTTCAGCATTGTTAAAGTACTTTGCCCTCTTCTTTGGAGGTGGGGGAGGAAAAGCAAAATGAAGAAGATAGTTGTAAAGACAGGAAGGATGCAGTAGGGGGGGGGGGATGTTTGAAATGAACACAAGATTCAGTATATCTTGAGAGATTCAGAGACCTTAAATATCCCCTGCAATTTTAGGACATTTTGAGGTCACGTTTTAACTGAACCAGAATTGACTTTGAAGCATCAACCCATCATTACTGGTATTTTATTTAAAGTTTAAAGCAATTTTCGCCTTCCAGTGATGTTCAAATCTGAGAAGAGTTAGCAGCTTGGATTCCTTTCCTAAAATGTAGGCAGTTTTAGTAAAAGACAGCCTAAACTTTTCTTTCAGAGAATTTTCTTTGTAACTTAACTTTCTTCATATGTGCATATGGAGAAACAGGTGTGTTTTTCTTAAATGGTTTGTTTATTGTTGTTATGTGCCTTCAAGTCATTTCTGACTTATGATGACCCTAAGGTGACCATGAGGAAAAATGAATAATTAGAAAAGGAAAAGATGCTAGGAAAGGTGGTAGGCAGTAAAGTGAGAGGAAGACTACATGCCAGATGGTTAGACTTGATCAAAGAGGACATGGCCCTGAGCCTGCAGGACTTCAGGAGAGAGGTTGAAGACAGGGAATCCAAGGCATTTAACCATTTAATCATCAATTGCCTGTTTAAGTAAAAAGGTCTTCATCTGACTGGTAAAAGAAGAGCAGAAAGAGGGACAACCTAGCTCACTGTGGAAGGAAATCTCAGAGCATAGGACAGGCATTGAGAAGGGTGTATCCTGTGTCTTCACCAGATAGACCTGTAATGGTGGTGGAAGTGAGAGAAGGCCCTCCGCTGGCAATCATAAGACTTGAACCCCTTGCAGATGTCCAAGCCTTATCTAATTACAATGGTGTGAAAAGAAGAGCAGACCAACACTTACTGGCTAATCCCCTCCATTGCATCAACCCTTTAGCCCTCCACACATTGCTAAGGAATGCAACATATATCTTACACAGGCCTGTTCAAGATATTTTCTGCCTGAGGAGTAGTAGCAAATGGCAGTCTTGCATATAAACCATTTAAACCAAAGTTTATGGGCTGTATTATTTTGCCACCTGAGGCAGAAAAATCTCATCAATGTTTATTTCAAGTCATGACAGTAATAAAATAAAATAAAATAAAATAAATGGCAAGAATGGGGTTTTCCAGATTAGTGTAAAGAAATGATAGCACTTTCAACAAGGCTCCTCACTTATTGTTGGTTGGTGCCTCTTGGTACTGTTTCTGCACCTCCTTGGAGCCTCTCCTGCTTTTCTAGTCCCTGTGGAAGCCAATGGGGAAGGCAAGAGGATACAAGTAGCTGTATGTCATTTTAGACAACTTGCCCAGTCATCATTCAGCTCTCTTTAGGGACTGTACTGGCACTGGATGTTGTGAATGTCTTCTTTTTAAAAAGGAAAAGTGATCTACAAATCCTTTAGTGTAAACTAAGGAAATGTCTGTACTCATCCCACTACAGCAAGAAGGAGTAGGAATGGCCAAGAAACTCAGTATAAATTGCAAGTACTGAATTCCAAATACTTTTTTTATTTTTTTAAACCACCATTTCACTGATGCTCATTGATTCAATATATTTTTAAAACAAGAGAGAGAGAGAGAGAGAGAGAAGGAGGAGGAAAAGAAAAGACAAGCTTGTTTGTTTTTTCCAATGCACCTCAGATTTAAACAACAACAACAAACAAACCACTTGTGGCAGGAATAATTATTGTTGATGGTGTGCGGAATTTCCTAGGATAACAGAAACACTGTCTGGTTATTTAGAAAAATCGAGTGAACTACAGCAACAAATATCACAGCCATCAACAACATTTATTCTGGAGGAACCCAAAACCAACTTTAAGTAACTAATTTGCAGTGTTTTATGACACCAAATTTTTGCTGCTGGAGGCAGCTGTGTCACTCTGCCTCCCCTGTATATCTGATAGGACTGTCCATGTAATAGAATCCTGGTTGTGTGTGTAAGCCACAAGCCAAGGAGGGAATGTCAGTAGACAGAGTTTTGGAGACAAGCATCACCTGCTGACCCCCCCCCCCCTTTACATAAAGGTACATGAGTCCTGCCCTGTTGTCATCTGGCAACCCTACACCAGCTTTATACCCAAGCAGATTTGTATGACAGTTATGCTGTACTTGAAATGATCCATGATATGATCATGTGTCCTACAGGCTGGAGTATTTCTGGCCACATGCCTGTTTCCTTGTGCTGATCCAGATTTTCCAGGTGAATGTGGGGCAAAATATAGCTCTTTTTTTTCTCCAAATTTTTGGAGAAAAATACCATATTGCTTGTGAATCCTGAGGAATGTCATATGCCTGGATCTCAGCCATTACAGGGTGAGTGCAGGGCCTCCTGTCAGTCTAGACAAGCTCTGAATTTGTTTTCCCCTCATTTTATAGTGTCTGTTTCTTTCTCTTTCTCATGTCCCTCTTTAAATAGCAATATTATAAAGCCTCTCACCATGACATGTTATGAAACCTTTAGTATTTATAATTAAACCTATTTTATATTGTTTTAAAACCAAAGTAAGGGAAAAGGTGGGGTATAACTAATATAATAAATATAACAACAGAAACAATATTTGCTTTATTTTCTTTACTAGACCCTGTGTGGAGTGTGTGTAGTAGAGGGGGATTGGCTGTTGTTCACTTCTGCTTACAAATACTAATGATTCTGCTTGTAAGGTATATTACTGCATCTCACATTCACCTACAAATTGTGCATGTGGACATTGTTTAATGCAGATGGTTTCTTACAGTGCAGATGCACCAGGGCTGGAGAATATCTCTATATGTGGCCAGTGGGGAAGACTTTCAGAAGACTCATAGCTACAGGGCTAGTGTGTCATATCACTGCATACTGTATCAACAAATAACCTTTATCTTTGACTGTAATGGTGTTTGCATGGGTGTTTATTACTCTCCTCTTCTCCCTCAGTGGTAATGCAATGGCCTTCCTGGGATTTTCTCAGCACATAATGTCTGCAAGTACACGTGGATTGATTTGCAACCATGGATGATATACATGTGAGAATAGGTCCTAAGAGACAGCTGATGGAAGAAGTAGCTAATTGTGGTGTTGTGTTCCTTGGCTTTTGCTGGTTTAGCTTCAAGCTGTACATCATTATTCTTAAGTGCTGGATATATCTGGTCTACAATATGGAAAAAGGGAAGATTTTATAAAAAACTGAAATGAATATTCAAATTCATGCATATCAGCATCAGGCATCAGACAAAATGGGACTTGCCTGCAAAAAGCATATGTCACAATGAAATGTGTTAGACTTTGAAATGCCACAGGACATTTTGTTGTTTTTAATTAAATGTAGGTCAGTCAAATAAAGTAAATCTGGATCTAAAATCTTTGCAGAATTCAATGAGCTTGACAGCTACAATTATTCACTGTCTGAAATTACTAGCAAAGTGAATGAGCAAAACATTCTCATCCTCAGCAGCAAGAGCAGCAGCAGCAGCAGCAGCAACAACAACAACAGGGTTGTATCATAAGAATCCATGATAATTTCAAGGTTTATCTTATAATACAAAGAAGTTAGGCTCCAATGTTTATTTGAACACTTCCCTTTGGTAATGTGCAACATTAAAAAAAATGATTGTTTTTAATATACCTACCAAAGCCATGTATGGATTGTAAAAAAGGATTCTTTGACTGGCAGAGGGGGAATTTCTCTTCTAAGATGGCACCTCCTATGAGCTGCAAGACATTATCTAAAACATCCAGTTATCCAGCCAACAGTACCATTAATACAAACAATTTTGGATTGTCATTCCCCAACGAACTGTGCTGCTGAACCTAAGATGTTTGGACATTCACTAATGCAAATGGAGTCTAACAGTGTATGTGCAGTAGGGCTGAAGAATATCTCCACATCTGGCCAGAAGTTGGGACTGTAGGAACTTATCACATCACCTCCATTCCCACTACAATTACATTAATGAAAGGAAGTGCATATATACCAATTTGAGAGCACTCCCTACTGCACGTCTCTTCATTAGTATGACCGGGCTGTGTCTGGCCCCTCACACTCTCTCCTTCTCTTGTCTTTTTTTAAAAATAAATTTATTAAACTTTTAGTACAAAAATAAACACCACAAACATATTGAACATATAAAACACACCAAAACAAGACATCATAACGAAGAAACAACTTACAGACTTACAAACATATATCACAATTAAAAACATTTAATAATTTGACTTCCTTATATTTCTCCTGATCTCCCTTATCAACAAACTATTTTTCCTCTTAAACTGTGTAATTATTTCCTCTATATTGTGCTATCGCTTTTCAAATACTAAAAATTTGACAATTATTCCAAATTTTTCTATTTTAATTCTAAACTATCATATTTCCATCGTTTTCTCTCTTCTTAATCTATTCTGACTTCATTGTATATTGTGCATTATGATAATATAACATTGTATCAAGTTAACAGTATCTAGATTCCGTTACTATTTACAAGTTTTCTAAACCCATTACCCAAAGATCACCCCATTTAAGTTTAATATAGCTAATAAACGGATTCCAAACCTTTACAAAATTGTGTTAATTTATCGTTTTCCATCAATTCGTATAATTTCCAAATCCATCCATCTATATCCAGAATTATTTTTTGTTTCCATTTTGCTGCGTACACTAATCTGACTGCAGCCGTTACCTACCATGTTCTTTTTCTAGATTACCTTTTTCAATTATGTTCAATAAATGCAATCCTGGATCCTTTGGTACCAACTGCTCCAATATTTTCTCTGTTTCTAGATGTATTTTGTCCCAGAACTTTTTTGCATATCTACAATCCCACCAAATGTCATAGTATGTTCCCAATTTTTTCCTGCTCTTGTCTTTAATACCGCCTTCCTGCCCTATGCCTTTCATTTCTGTGTGGTTTTCTACCCAGCATGCCTTTCATTTCTGTGTGGTTTTACTTTTAAAAAAACAAAAAACCCTGCACAATTCTAGAGTTATTTGATTGTGGTTTAACAGAAGCAAGCAAGTAACAAGCAAACAAAACAAGTTTTAAAAAGGCTGTTCTGGAATAACAAAGGGTAGGAGTAGGGTAAGGGGAGAGGAGGAGACATTTACACCATGTGACTGTGTAGTCCAGGGGTAGGCAACTTAAGGCTCGGGGGCCGGATGCGCCCCCCCCGAGGCCTTTGGACTGGCCCCAGGCT
>CM034706.1:239840345-239851113 GCA_020142125.1 Phrynosoma platyrhinos | reverse complement strand
AGTCATTTCTGACTGATGGCAATCCTATCATGGGGTATTATTGCAAGATTTGTTCCTCTGAGGCCAAGAGAGTATCACTTGTCAAAGGTCTCCCAGTGGGTTTCCATATCCAAGAGGGGATCTGAATCCTGGTCTCCAGAGTCATAACCCAACATTCAGACCACTACACCATGCAGGCTCAATGGACAATGCAAAAATTTAATTATCATTATTACTAGATTTCTTCTTTTGTGTTATATAGAATCTTGAATCTAAATATTTGATATTTCATTCAATCAGATGTGAGCAAATTGCTGGCTATCCCCATCTTTCTCCTTCCATGCTAGGAAGGCACCATCAGATGAATTTCTTTCTGACAAACAGCTATTAGGCACATGATTCCTTACTGACATAAAGATGAAATTTGCACTTTCAGACCCTAATGTTGCAGTATTTATAGTAATGTGCCTATCTGTACAACACACTTTTAAAAATGAAGACTATTTCCTCTTCAAGTCTGTCTCACAGTTCAGACATGAAAAATGCTTTCAGAGGGAAGATCAGATTACACCTGTTGACACATGGTGACATGATACTTACAGAGTACAATAACATCCAAAATCCACAAAATAGTGATATCCTTTCTCACCGAACCAAACTGCACAAAATATGTGATGCAAGCTTTTGAATCTCCACTGGCGTTTCCATCAGGCAAAGGTGTAAAGAATCATATAGGAGAAAATAAAAATAAAAATAAAATGATGATATTAGTCACAGGCTTTCATTTTCTCAAGATGTTGTTGTTGTTGTGCTGTTCTTTGGAGGGATATTAGGTAAGCAGGTCCCTCCTCCTTCTGAGCATGTGGCACTGGGAACAAAGCATTCCAAAGTCCAGGAGATAAAACAAAAGCTTGCATCATATATTTTCTGCAGTTTAATTGGCCAAATAAAGTTACCATGTTTTCTGGATTTTGGATGTTATTGTACTTTGCTATATGGCCAACATGACTACCCCTGAATATGTTTCAAATACTTACAGCATTACTTGCACAGGGTCCTATGACATTCCATTCTTTACATTTTTGCATGTAGGCAGATAGAAGAAACTATGTCTGCTTTATTTTCCAGGTCAGCAAGACTCACTTAGCTATGATTTGGTAACCCTACCCCAAAGCATTCAGCTGCTCATGTTAGGAGTTGTCAAGCCTTCTGTGATATCAAAGTAATGAAGGAGGGTTGCAGACTGCCAGAAATAGTGCAAAATGAGTCCACTTTTAGGGTTAGGGTTAGGGTTAGGGGATCATGGGAACTGTATTTTATTGTGGCACCAGAGCTCTCTGACAGAGAAGGCTCAATGTCTCAGAAAAAAAAGTTCCTATGATTCCCTAGCACTAACCCTAACCCTTAAAGTGGACTCAATTTGCACTATTTCTGGAAGTCTGCAACCCCCCCAAGTCAATAAAAATAAAAAGCTGTCCCATCTTTTCAAACTAGGGAAGTAGTCCAGTTAAAAACATCTTACAGTGAAATTCTATGCATAAATACTCGAAACCAGGCTCTGTTTAAGGAGGCTCAGTCCTGTTTAAGGAATTTATATTTTTTATTTATACCTTCCCCCTCCCCCCCCGAACTGGGATTTACAATTGTTTGCAACTATAGCCTTAATTGATTAATAATATTTGTTTTAGATGACCAGCTATATCAGTAGATTTATTTGTGGATAAAAGAGTAAAAAAGAAACATTATACTCTAGTATTTTCAGATAATGCATATTGAACAAGGAAACATTTTAGAACAGGCATTCTTTCCTAGGTAAGACACAGTAAGGTTGAGAGACAATAAGGGAATGGCTCTTCAAATAGTATCTGCTATCTGCAGGTATTACAGGTATGCACATTGAGGTTATTTTTTAAAATCTGCCACAAATCATCATTCAGCTAATTAAAATTTATTTTAGAAATAGTTTAATATAACTGATTAATTGATTAAATATTGCAGTCTTATCTCCAACACATTTCCTTTGTGAAAGAGAAAAAACCCCCACTATCACAGTACTGGAAGAAAAATGGGAAGGAAAAGATTGCAAGTCTGTGGGAGGTTATGTAGGAGTCAAAGCATGAGAAGCAAGAGGATTATGGATAATTTTTTCAAAAAAATGCATCCTCATTGATATTGAGCTCTTTGTGAGCAGCATATGCCCAAATACTGGATGCATGTTGAAGCAGTAGCTTCACATGCCATATTTATGTTGTTACACGTACTGTATGTCTCATTGCACAATGTTTTTAGCTTTTAAGTGGGTGACTCACCCTACTGAAAACCAAATAATTGATTGGATTCAGAGTCAGAGCAGGAACAATGGAATAAAAAAAAAGGCCTAAGTCTTTAGCTTTAGTAAGTTGAAGCAGGATGACATCCAGTTAATATCTGGAGATATTTTATTTATTTAGTCAAAGGATTTAACTTTTCCGGAGGATTTAATTCTCCAAAGTTTTATTTTTGGCCCTTTGTCTAATCCAGGGATGATGATGAAATGTGTAGTCCTCCATATATAGCTGGGCTGCAATGACTATGACCTATTATTGCCAGCTACGAAGGCATATTCTCAAACTGTCCCAGTTTGGCAGGGACAGTTCCGATGAATCCTCTGTCGTGCTACTTTTTTCAGCTCCTTTTGAAATGTCCCAGTTTATGTCTTCTCCTTTCACTTTCCCCTGTTATCTTCAGTTCAGTCACAGCAAACTGAGTTCACAGTATAAAAGTAGTTTGTACTGAAACCAGCAATGAGAAGAGAAGAGCAGGAGGTGGAAGCTTGCCTTTTCCAATAGGTTGAGACAAAAGCAAAGTGCTGTAGTCTTTCCTAGCTTCTGTGTTCTTCCTCGTGAATAACTAATGCCCTCTGGACCACACTCTGATATTGCTTAGCCACATGTGCCCCAGTTTTCATATATGAAATATTGGAGGGTATGCCTCCATATATTACTGGGCTGCAATGTCTAAAATCAATTATTGCTGGCTGTGCTTACAAGGGCTGGTGAGAAGTGAAATCTAACAGTAACTGGAGGACATGCAATCCCTATGTGCAGCCTAACAACACAGCTTTGATCAAGTGATCCTCAAAAAAAAAGTTAACTGTTCTATTTAGGGTGTCAAGAATTGCTTCCTCCTTCTTGTTCAGTGAACCAGTCTTCTGTATTTCAAACTGTAAACCATTATTCCAGTAACCATAAGTATTAGTAGGAATATGTCTGCAGACAGAACTGCTATCATTTCCATACACCAGTCTAATATTCTCTTTACTCCTCTCTACAGTTTTGAGGGCTTTTAAAATAATTTCCCCATAACTCAATACAAATCTGAGTACCACTTTTCTTAACCAATTTGCTCAGCCCTCCCCTTTACTACTTTTGGTTTACTCTCTCCAGTCCTCTCCCACGGGAAACAGCATCTCCCCCACATCTGTGCATTCCTTAACCAGACAGTTATCTTTAGCACAAGATACCAGCCAGTGTCTGGGTTTTTCCATCACTCCACCTCTCATCATTCAGATATACATATATATCCTAAAACATTAAATTAATAACCATTTAACATTAACCATAATTACTAAACATTAACATAAGTCATCCAATTCATGACAGAGTCAATGAGATTCTGACACAGGGGCAAAGGGTCTACTTTCAATTCCACTGATCCATTTCCAACTTAACATCATTGCTCTTGGAAAATTATAGTACATCGGGTGAGGGAGAAAAAAAAGCATAATTATTATTGCCCATTGTAACCTTGCAAGAACCACTTTCCAGTTAGTGATGGATGGATTATAGTATGTGTCTGCAGTGCCCCATTTCCCCCCAAAACATCTTCACTTTAGAGCTAGAAAAGATAGCAATTGATTTCTTAAGATTACAAAACCAACCAGAAATAGAGGAGGAGACACTCTGGGAGATAAGGATGGCTATTTTGAAGCATATAACTAGTTATTGTAAACAATTATGACACATTTATATTTATGGAGCCTTCAGCCTCAGCTTAACTCTTCTCCATCAATGCCTAGTTGCTAGCTGTGTATTAAAAATTCTATCAAGGATAATGTTCATTCAGTGTGAAATCTCACTCAGAAATAGATCCTCGGGTGATACATCTGTGATGAGCTGTTTTAAAGAGGGAACTATATGTCTCTCAAAGACCATGGCGGGGGAAGGATAGAAATGCTTTGAGATAATACCCTGCTAAATCAATAGCCAGATATCACAACCCTAATCTCATATAACAGTTTTGCTATGCAAGCAGAACACTCTGGATAAATATTTTATAAAATGCAAACATTTTGGGTGATGTGACAAAAAGGTCTCATTGAAAGGAATTATGAATGAGCTGAGCTGATAGGAACGAAATAGAAAATTTTTATAGAATGAAGTTTAAATAGAACTTTTTTTGACCTTGCTGAAGCATGTTTCTCCATTAGAATTTTTAGGTGGCTGCTTGCATACATCTGGTTGATTATTGCCTAGTCCTGTGTTTCAATATATGATACTTATTGAGTGCAAAAAAGCTCAATAAGGTGTCACATAGACAATCTTCACCACAGGTTACTAACTGGAAATACTGAAGTTCCCATTTGGAACTGGGTAAGCAAAGTTCTCTCCCTTTAATTCAGAGATAACAAGCATTACAAGTTTTGGCTAGGCTTGCAAGTGAGAGGGCTAGGCTTCCCCCAGACATATCCTCCAGTATCAGGGAGGTTTTATTTGCTATTATTTATGTTTTAAAACAGGTATAAGCTGAACTTCATCATTACAGAAGCAACAGAACAACAAATATAATTATATAACTATATGACTAAACAAATATATCAAATATATAAAATATTAAAACACACCATCAGAATAAAACAAAAAGGAAACAGACACAATAAAACAGGTATGAGTAGCCAATTCATATTCTCAGACAAAATAAAGTACCAAAGTATCCTTGATAACTACAGGGTTGTTGTCATCAGTCACATTGCTGTCAACATGGATATTCCATAGGTTAAGCATAACATCTGAAAAGCCTCTCTCTCTCATTGAGACATAGGTTTAAGTCATTCATTAGTTATGGCCAATTGAACTGATTGAATTTAATCTATGTACTGACTCTTCATTCAGCAATTGGTTCAATGGGGCTACTCTAGCTGGGGACTAACCAACAGGATTCTAGCTAAAGTAGAGAAAAGCTTCCCTGACATTCTGAGATGGTTCATCAGGCCTTTGTGAGGCTCTAAAGCAGTGGTAGGCAACTTTTCCTACCTGGGGCCAGTCCGCTGGTCCCAAGGTCTTCTGTGGGCCAAAAGGGGGGGAATGGCACCGAGCGCGCATGCGCAATACAGCGGAAGTACTGCACATGCATGTGCATGCTCGCTTATGCAAGCACAGTACTTCCAGTGTACTGCGCATGCATGAGCGAGTCACGGCCACCATTTTGTTTTCCAAAATGGCACCGTGACTCATTTGCGCATGCGCTGGAGTACTGTGCCTGTGCAAACAAGTCACGGCTGCCATTTTGTTTTCCAAACTGGCAGCTGCGACTCATTCGCGCATGCACAATACTCCGGCGCATGCACAAATGAGTCATGGCGTCATTTTGGAGAACAAAATGGCAGCCGCGACTCGTGCGGCACTGGGCAGCGGTGGCAGGACCAGGCTGGGGCAGGTCCAAAGGCCTTGGGGGGCCGGATTCGGGGGCTGGGCCGTAGGTTGCTGACCCCTGCCCTAAAGCCTTAACAAAGAGAGGTTCCCAGAGCCTTAGTAAGAAGCAATTTTTGCCCAGAGAAATGTCACATAGTGAGCATATCCACACTACACAGCCAGAGCAGTTTGATGCCACTTTCACTGTTATGGCTCCATGGAATCCTGGGATTTATAGTTCAAGAAGCTACTTAGAATTATCTATTGGAAAGCTCTAGTACAGGGGTAGGCAACCTTTCCCCTTTAAGGGCCGAGGGACTTCAGCTCCCAGAAGCTTCAGCCATGTTGGCCAATAATCCCATGTTGGCCAATAGCTCCTGGGATTCTGGGAGCTGAAGTCCCTCAGCCCTTAAAGGGGAAAGGTTGCCTACCCCTGCTCTAGTACATTGGGGAACAGCAAGGTATACATAAAGTAACTCAATACCATCTGATACTATAGTTCAGGAGAATGTAGTAGAGATCTGAATGTAAAGTCAGCACAATCTACTCTAGCCCAGACTAAGTGCAGAATTCAGGTCATGGTGAACATTAGTGGGTAGGGTTCATAAGAAAGTGCCTTATAATGACAGAAGTAGTTCATAGAAGTAGCATAAAAAGGAGGAAGGGAGGGGGAGAAAAAAAAAGGAATGCAGCAATACCTTTCAGACTGTTTTTTTAAAGTGTAAAGCATTACGGAAATAAACTCACTTTTTCAGGTGCAATAAAGAGTGATATTAAAACCTTAGGGAGTGGGATAGAATGTAATAGAATACTGAAAGATGCAAATCATGTCCTTTGTCCTAAATTTTCAAAAGAAGCCTGGGCGAGATGATACAGTTCTTTCAGATTGCTCCAGCGGCCAGTTGGTATCAATGTGTGATAGCAAAAAATCTGCCTATTCGTTTCCCTGAGTTATAGTTCCTCACTATTGCACATATAACAAAAGGAATCTTCTCAGAGAGATTTTGAACTTAAAAACTCTGCTGAGAGAGCATTTTGAATTTTCTGGATCTTGCTCTACTCTTTTCCAGTCCCACAACTGTATAAATATGTTTTGTAACCTGAGGCTTTAATATCATAATATCCATGAAATCTCATGCCAAAATAAATTTAAAAAACTAGTTAATCCTAAACTACTGCCACATTCTTCCCCCCCTCTCTCCCTCCCTTCCTCAATATTATGTCTTGTAATGAGTGAGGAAGTGGCAATGGCACTCCAGGGTTTCAAGCTTGGAATGGATTATCTCCTGGACATTCTTGTTTTTCCTGAAGGTTTCCCATACGTGTACTAACTAGGGACCTTATCACACGGGGTCTAAAGCAGTGCCATCCCCGTCCCATCCCCGTCCCATTGTGCTTCCTTACCCTGAAAGCAGCATCATTCCAGTAGCATTCTGGTTGCGGGAAATGTAATTCCCATTTACAACCGAAATTAAAAAGAACGGGGATAATTCCGGATAATGCAGCATGATGCCGCATTGGGTCGGGGATGGCATGGGGATGGCATGGGGATGGGACGGGGATGGGCACTACGTCGTGTGATCAGCCGGGGGCAGGAAGTGCGATAGGACCAGGATGCGACGGGGATGGGACGGGGATGGGTGGGGTTACCTTGCGACGTTGTGTGATCAGCCGAGGGCAGGAAGCGAGATAGGACCGGGAAGCGACGGGGATGGCACTGCTTCAGACCCCCGTGTGATAAGGTCCTAGGTCTGACCTTAGAATCTGAAATTAGATAAGATAAGTGTGTTCAGGGTGGTATAGTATCATACAGAGCCCTTCTGATGTATCCTTGCTCACCCTATCTAAGAACTTGCAATATCTGAACAAGGCTATGGTTGCTTGCTAATGCTGCTCAAGAAGTCAGAGAAAGGATATGTTGAAAAGTTGACAACAGTACCAATTTTTCAAAGCTTCCTTCTGTGCTTTTGATTAAGATTTTAACCCATGTCCTCTAAAGCTTTTGGCCATGGACTACATAGCCTGGTCTCTCCACTCCACTGCAACCTTTCCTACAAAGTCCTAATAATTGTTAGCTGTAAAATTAATCAAAACAAGGTCTGCATTGGGCAGCTTTTGTTTACCCATTCATACTAGAGTGGAACAATTATTTCTCTAATAACTTATATTATTAAAGCTTTCTATGAGCAGAGCACGATAAGGGGTTGATGATGTAATTAACAGTACATTCATTGCTTTTCCTGGTAATTGTTTCCTAGGAACAAATACAAAGAGAAATGATTGCTTTTAGAAAGAATTTAACTGAGTTTCAGGTTACTGGAAAATAATTGTACTATCTCTCTCTCTCTCTCTCTCTCTCTCCCCCTCCTAAGATAGGATCTTCCTACATGCAAACTTTGCTGTCCTCTCTTCTAAACATCCCATTTGGTTTTTGCTGAATCTCAGGGGCAATAAATAACTTTGTAGATTGGTAAACAAATCATGTGATTCGGCTCACTTCTTTTAGGAAGTTTTCTCACATAAAAAGAGATTCTCCTTCAATCTGGTCTCCCATCTCCTGCTCTATCATCTTTTTTTTGAAAGATGGGGAGATAAAGATTTCTCCTTTTACCTGAACTATTCTTTAGCTAGTTAGGATGTAGCCTCCATGCACATGTAAATTCAAGCTATTAGTAAAGTTTTGTTTTTTAAACTACAAGCTATTTGTGTTCTCTTTGAGTCAGCCTCAGTTTTATGGAAGCACAGTTAGGCAGGACATGTTTCTGCTGCTCTGCTGATTTAAACCTAGATCCTAACAGGCTTAACTTTGATATTTTTGTTTCCTTAACAAAGGCTGAAGCCTTAGGAAACTTGAATCTCCAACACAGGCAAGGGTCACAAATTAGATGGATTGAATGATCTTAGCTGAATCACCTGTGAAATTCATCCTCAGCAGGAAAATCAGCCACCATTCTCAGTTGTTTTCTTTTTCTTTTTACAGCTAGGACTAGAATAGCAGAAAGGATGCATTTGCAAGTCCAAATTAAAATATGTGAGTAGAGACATGTGTGGGAAGCTCACACAATTCTATGTCTTGCTGTCACTGTTTGGGAGCTAAATCTCACCATGTTTAAAATGTAGGAGAGAGAGAGAGAATGAAAGAACAGCTCTGTGACTTCAAATTCCAGTGCTACCTTTTGTCAGAATGACAGGAATCAAAAGTTGATTTCCTTTCAGTTTGTTCACCAGCAGACTTTCAGGCTGTACAAATCAAGCACTAAAGCACAACAATAATTCAAGGCTGCAAGCATATTCATACATGGGAGTAAGGACTTTATCATATCAGGCTTGGAAAGTGGAATTAGAGCAAGATAGCCACATTTGTGGCCATACCTTGTCACATGATTCTGTCCAGTAGATGGTCTGTTGTCTATCCACTGCTAGTGTGCTCCTTTTCATTGATGGGCAAAAGCCATCAATGCCTCCCTTTGGTGCTGCTTTTTCATTATTGAGATAGTGTGATAAATTCCTCCGGAAGCAGTTCCAATATACAGACAGTGATGTGAGTGGGTGGGATTATGCTCTTCTCTCCCCTTCCCCCTTCACTCTTGCTATTCCCAACCAGGCTGCTTCTTTCTCCCCTCTCCCATTTATTTTCTAATAGACTTCCAAGATTGTGCAATTGCACTAAAGATAAATAAAAATAAAAATAAATTCAAAGGGCAGGGAGACTGTGCTATGGAGGCCGGCGTGATGAAGGCAGAGGCTGGGACAGAAACAGCACCAACACACTTTTGAACAGCTGTGTGGTTAAAATTGTTCCCAATCTTGTATGTTACATTTGCTAGACTAACAGGATTGTGGTGCCTTACAAGCCTGGTGTAATATAGTCCTAAGTTCCATTGATCTTAGTGGAAGAGACTACAAATAAACATGAATAGGATTAGGCTGTAGTTCTGCAAGCCTATGCTGATCAAGAGTAGCACTATGTTTAGGAAGAATGAAGTTAGAACCTTCTAGCATGGCAACACTGATAGTCTTTCTTGTTGAACTCTTTAACTGTTCTACTGGAGGACTGAGTTGTATTTCATGCCTTGTTCCAAACTAACATGTTGCCTTAACAGTGGTAGAAGATAATAATGCACCACTAGTGCTGAAGTAAAAAATCAACTGCCAGTCTCATCTTGCTTCTGTACATGAAATGAGGAGAAAGTGGGCACCATTTTACCCTTTCTGCCAGGCTGGCCCAGATACTCATTAAGAAGAGGAACTTAGTGAATTCATTAGTTTTCATGTATACAGCAGTCTGGCATAGTCTTGATTCAGAGCAAAGATGCATGAAACAAATGGAAGGCTCAAAATAACCAATCCTTGACAAAACAAACAAACAAAAAACAAAAAACAAAACCCAAACAAAAACAAACCAAAGATAGACAAAATGTTGAAGACCTGTTGTGATTTTTTTTGGCTTTACCATTGAATACAGTAAATAAAAAGAATGGCTTGATAGCTTCAAAGCAACTCAGTGCCTTTCTATCAAATTCAACTCTATGAGGATCAAACTAACTGGATTGGTCCTATGTTAGCCTGACATGCTAGACTGGTGATATGAAACCTGATATGAAAGGTGGAGGCAGCTCTTGACATATAAGCATTGTTTTTCCTTCAAGTGGCTTATTCCTCTATACCCTGGAAGAAACCTAATTTTAGCAAAAGTGAATAGGGCTGCCACTTCATAATGTCAACAGCTGCATGACAGGCAGTTACTTAACAGAAGTAGCTCTTTTCAAGACACAGAAGCATATTGTGTGTCATCATAAGAATTTAGGATGAATGTGCTGGATTAAACCAAATGCCTATCTACTCCAGTATTGTGTTTACAGAATGGTAAATAAGTTATTTTAAGCCAATATGACAGACATGAGTACTACAGCACTGTTTTCCTTGTGGTCCCTAGCAACCCAGGCATGCCACTTTATACACATCCAGTTTCACCTGATTTCAGAAGTTATTTGGGGTTGATCCTTTTTAGTATTTGGATGGGACATCACCAGAGAATACCAGTAGAACCAGCATGGTGTAGTGTTTTTTTCTTTTTTTAATTTTTAAATATTTTATTATTAAAAACATATACACATTTA
>CM034706.1:239808030-239819803 GCA_020142125.1 Phrynosoma platyrhinos | reverse complement strand
GGGGGGTGGTCAATCCAAATCAATTTGGTAGCATGTTCATATTGCTGAGGACATGGATCAATGCAGATCTTTCAGGAAAAGTAAAGGGGGGTAGTATTGAATATCCTGGGTTAAATGGTTTTTTGGTATCTCCCCCAGAAGTGCACTGAGTAGATTTGGGGCAAGTGTGAATATCAAGAAAATAACCCAGGTTCATTCCAGATTATTTTTGTAGTGTGAATGCCCCCTTTGAAAATGAAAGTGCTGTGGAAAGGAGTTGGATGTTCCAGGTAGGGAGAGGTCAGTGGCTTACCCATTTGCCAGTGCTTCTCCCTCTGTACCTGCACTGGCAGACAGTCTTCATGCCCAGAGGATTCTCCAGAGTTTTTTCTCTGATCCAGAGCAAAGGAGGACTATTTTTCCTCTGAAGAATCACTCTGGAGTGTGAATTGGGCCTGTGTTTAACCTGTTTTGGCTTTGTGCATCACCTAATTAGGTCTGTGGGGTGGGAATGTGTATTTTACTCTGTAGATACCATCTAAATCTCATTTAGCACAATGAGCTTTGCTTCTAAACAGAGCTTGGAAACTGGACTGCAACTCTCAGAATCCCCCAGCTAGTATGACTATGGTCCAAATGATACTGGGCATGTTAGCTATGGAATTCTTGAAGTTGTCATCCCAAAAAGTAAAAAAAAAAGGGTCAAAGTAGTCCTGTTTAACTTTACACTGTTAACTGTTTAAACTTGCACCATCAAGCTTTCTGGAAAGACATTCTACATGAAGACTCAACTGTGCCAGAACTTCATTAACACTATGAACCTTTTAAAGTTTCCTCAATACCCTTCTTCTACATTATCATATCCATGTCATTATTGATTTGTTATTTCATTATTAATAACCATTAAGATGATTATTGCTGTTTTTAAATGTTGACATTTCATATAACCCCTTCAATTGCGATACAATACATTTTCCAGCAATGAGGAAAAAAATTGCTCTGTTGATTGCTTAAGTTTTTTCTGCTGCAGCTTTCACCGATGAACAGGGGCAGCTGTTCATCTTACCATGGGAACAAAAAAACCACTCTCAGCAAATCCTCCTGCAGCTGCTCCAGGTTGTATGGGAGTTCTCCTGAAGTTAAACCTCTGTGAGATTCAGCACCTGGATAACTCTTCTATGACCTGGAGGAGCAGCCAGAATCCTGAGAGAGAATTCATCCCCATCTCACAGTAACAGATTCACCAGCTTCCCCACTGCTAAAGAGGAAAGTTGGTTTTTAATTTAATATAAAACTAGATGTAGCTTCCTTCTAAATCATGCATCAGAAAGGTCCATTTAACAACTGGCTCTTTATCTTTTTCTCATGAAGTCATGAAGATTCTTGATTATGCATCAGAGATCACTGGTGGTTCCTGGAGAAGAAATGTAAAAAGTGTAACTAATCTTTTTGTACACTATAGCTTGGTTAAAAATTGACTATGCCAGGGATGGATACACAGCTGGGCTGCAATTCCCATCATCCCCAGAAAACATATCTGATGGTTGAGATTGGGAGCTGAACTCCAACAACATCTAGAAGGCCACATGTTTCCTATCCTTGGCTTAAGAAAGGAGTTGTAGCCCAGTAAAAAAGCACATACATTCTAGCAAACGTTTAACCTCGGGCAGTGTTGGGTAAAAGAAAAACTCTGTTCTGAAAACTTGGACAATTGTGTTGCATACAGTTCTGAGCTAAATGGACAAGTGATCTAACTTAGGGGGGTTGCAGACTGCCAGAAATAGTGCAAATTGAGTCCACTTTTAGGGTTAGGGTTAGGGTTAGGGAATCATGGGAACTGTATTTTATTGTGGCACCAGAGCTCTCTGACAGAGAAGGCTTAATGTCTCAGAAAAAAACTAATTCCCATGGTTCCCTAGCACTAACCCTAACCCTAAAAGTGGACTCAATTTGCACTATTTCTGGCAGTCTGCAACCCCCCTATTAGTATAAGGCAGCTCACTATGGGCTCTATCACACTACACTGCTATAGTGCTATATTTTATTTTAACTGCTGTGGCAACAGCCTATGGAATCTTGGGATTTGCAGTTTAAGAAAAGGCACTTAGAATTCTCAGCCAGAGAACTCTTGGGCCTCACTAAATTATAAATCCCAGAATTCTACAGGATGTTGCCATGGCAGTTAAAGTGGAACATACCATGATAACAGTGCAGTGTGACAAGGCCCTATTGGTATCTGTTGGAGTTTGGTTCCAGGAACCCATGGATATCAAAATCCATGGATGCTCAATTCCCATTAAATAAAATGACATATGAAATGATGTCCCATATATAAAATGGTAAAAACAAGGTCTGCTTTTAGAATTTATATTATTTTTTAATATCTTCAAGTTGTGAATGGTTGAATTGTGGAAAAAATTCCATTGATACAGAGGGTCAACTGTATTTCTAAAGCTTCTACCAAAAAAACAGATTTCACATCTTCTCTATGTATTTTAGTGCTGAAATTAAATATATCTGCTCACAGTTTAAATGTTGCATAGCTTCAAACCCAATAATGTTGCTTTTTGATACTATCAATTAGGAATAAGCTCTGAACATTTTGAATGGATGAGACATCATCAGGAGGCTCTGAAAAGACAACTGAGAACTCAGGAGATTATCAGACGAGGAGACAAAGGACAGGAGCAAATTGGATCGCTCCTGTCCTTATCGCATGATTGCATGAAAGACCATTACACATATTGCACTTATCCCATCATTATCCTGTCAATGAAGTGGAATTGTTCTGTAACTTTTGAATAATGCAAACTTCCATTAATGAAAAATAACAGGACAATTCCACTTTACTGACAGGATTATAACAGCATAAGTGTGATGTCATCTAATAGTTTTCACATGACCACGGACAATTCCACATCACTGATGGGATAATGACCAGATATGCACAACATCATCTAATATCTTTCACATGATAAGGATGGGAAAAGGACGTGATAATCTCCATAGCCTATGATTCCATTTTAGGAAGTTCCTTCCAA
This sequence comes from Phrynosoma platyrhinos, assembly GCA_020142125.1. Classification (NCBI taxonomy): domain Eukaryota; kingdom Metazoa; phylum Chordata; class Lepidosauria; order Squamata; family Phrynosomatidae; genus Phrynosoma; species Phrynosoma platyrhinos. Next base: position 239,816,783 of record CM034706.1, on the reverse strand, counting down.
AATAATGAATGCTTCTCAATAAGCTTGATTTATCTGAATATTTTGTTGACCATGAATAAACAGGTTTAACATGTTAATTTTTGTGCTTAATGTTATGTTGCTTGCCAGGTGTTTCCATTTACAATCCACCATAACAGAGGAGAGAAAGCTGTGTTTCCCCTGAAGGTAAAAACAGATAAGCAAAATCTGGAATGCCCCCTCTCTCCTCCAAAAGCTTTTTTAACCCAGCAAAGAAAGTAATATATAAAAATGAACATCTGTTCTAGAAGAACATCTTTTTGTCCAGTAATTCTTGCTTTTGTCCTGTCATGAAGGAGCTTTTCCTCCCTTTACTACCTACTGCATCTTTGTTTCTTCTAAATTATTGAAACAGCAAAGATATTTTCCTTTCCAGTATGGGAATGGAATAACATTGTGGAATATCATTAAGTGCATCAGGATGTTTCCTATTATACCTGACCCAGGGACTGTCAGTAGCCAGAGCTGCTTTTAGCTGAGAGAGAGAGAGAGAGAGAGAGAAAGAGGGAGAGAGAGGTTCTTTATCTTTTGGGATTCTTTTCCCCATTGTTCATATCTGTAGTGTGAAGCAAGTGTTGAATTATTGAAAAAAACATGAAATCAAATATTTATTGTTTGATAACCAATGGATTGTTTTGTTTTCTTATTGCCAGAATTTGTTTGACAGGCACCAGAATATCACATTGCCAGGACCAGAGCTTAGAAATGGCTACTTAATTCTAATTAATTCCTTTCCCCAATGAGGAAGGTACAACTACATAGAGGGACAGAAGGAGTGATGGCACAGAACCTACCTTACAAAGTTATTGTTCAATCCTGGAAACCATTTTGACAGAGCTCAGGACCTGAGATCAGTTGTGAAATCTTGGCTAGTATTACTGTTTTTCCTTTTCCTCCCTTGACAATTATAATACATTTAATTGTTTTTAATGTTATAATTTATTGGGCTAATTTCCATTGTTAATCCCAATTTGAAGGGACCCACTGAATCATTAGAGTCTTGCAAAATTGAAATGTATGTAAGTTCTATTGGTTTAAAGGATCTACACTAGTTAAGATTAAAAACTGGTCTAGCCCATAGTGTTTCTATTTCTGCATGTGTGCTTATGTTCCTTCAAGTTGTCTGTCTGCTTATGACAACCCCAAGAACTCAACAGGATTTTCTTAGGCATAGAATACTCAGAGGTGCTTTTGCCAGTTTCTTCTTCTGAAATATAGCCTACAGAACTTGGTATTTGGTGGAGGTTTCCCATCCATGTACTAATCAGGTAGGTAAAAGGGTAAAGGTAGTCCCTTGTCATGAATGCCTAGTGATAGCCAACTGTAGGAGGTGGTGCTCATCTGTTACTAAGCCAAAGAGCCAGGGTTGTCTGAGGACTACACCAGTTGTCATGTGGCAAGCATGACTGCACTGAACGCTGTTACCTTCCCACTGAAGTGTTACATGTTTAGCTATTTGCATTTGCATGCTTTTGAACTGCTAGGTTGGCAGAAGCTGGGACTAGTGACAGGGGTTCACCCCATCATGCAGCACTCAGGCCTCAAACTGCCAACCTTCTGATCTTCCAATATCCAGAATTGCCATCTTAACCACTAAGCCACCACATCACTAATCAAGGCTGACCCTATTTAGCTTCCAAGATCAGACAGGATCTGGTGCTTTTAGGATATTTAGACTACTAATTTCTATCTGCCTCTTAGTATTTTTGTGAACAGATTTAAGCCCCAGTTTTTTTTGGGGGGGGGGATAGAATGAGATCTGTTTTTGATTAACTTGTCATCAATTCACCAGTGGAATTATTTTTTAAAAGCCAAGAGTGTTGCATCCACTGAGGTGAGATTTGGCTTTCCTAATTTCTTCACTTGCTATGAAATGAATGAATAGCCAATCTTGCTTCTGAATAAATCTTTATTTACCATAAACTACTGTTCTGTATGGAGAGTATCTTGTGTCAACAGTCTTTATGGTGTTCTCTTACTGTGGCACCTTGTTCGGTTTTTAAAAAAATGACTTTGTGTCTCCTATTGCTCATTAGGAGCCCAAGGAACAGATTTTATATATCCTTGTATTAAACAAACAGAAGACATCAAGGGAGTTTAAAACCACATCCAACTGCTGGCAAATGTACTGTTCCAGCATAAAATGTGCCCTTAAAAAAAGGAAAAAGCAACATTTTGTTTTTGAGGGAACTCACATACCTGTGACAGTGGGACATGAACTTATCAAAATATTCTATATAAATGAGAACATTTAGCAACTGAAAGTTTATTAGCCACATCCTAGTCATAATGCAAAGCACTTTGAGTAGTTTTCAAGAAGCTTTTTCTCCCCCAGGACTCTTTCTAAAACAGGATTTATGAAGGAAGTGAACAGTTTCTTTTGTGCTCCATGAAGATTTTATAGCTTTGTTTTCATTTAACAAACTGCTTGAAAGAAGGCTAATTGTTAATGACTCTAGTGCTGGGGGCAACAAATTCAGAAGGTGAAGGTTTTCAGAGTCACAGGTTGCTGCCTTTTATAGATTCTATATATTCTGTGCACCCATAAAGAATCAGTGATGTATTTGTCTGGAAACAGGAAATCAAATATAATCACAGCTTGGTTTATCTATGAAATTGTCTGTCTGTCAGATTGTCTGTCTCTCATTTATTCTTTTAATGATTTACTTATAAGAACACTTCTTGACTGCCTTTTGATCTAACAAATGCCAACAATGTGGCCTACAATGGCCAGGATCTATTAAGCCTGGTGAATGCAGACTCTTCACCAGTTTACTTATCCCATTGTTTGAGGTGGAGGCTCCTCCCTCTTCCTTGGCTTCTCTCCAGGTGTAGAACAGCAACCAGGCAGTCTCTCAGGTGCATAGCACCAGACTCTGCATGGCTACAGAGATGTGTCCAAGTGGGTCCAGCTGCCTTTGTGCACTCAAGGAAGAATGAATGCCCCCTATCTCTATTGTAAGTCTCCTCTACCTCTCCTTGGTGTTCAAGGACATTAGGAATACACCCTGCAGTGAACCAGTGGCTGGGAGATGGAGCTATGGCTATGAGTCCCTCTCCCAGCTATTGGCTGGGGTTTGTGGAAGGAGATGCCTCCTTTTTTAGTGCCTCCAAAGTACATACACTGGCACAACTGGGTATATGCCACCAATAGTATTCTAGCCAAAGACAAGAGAGTTACTAAAAACTACTAGGAGTATACTACAGAACTCCGGCAGCTGTTCAGTGATCCAACATCATGATGCTAGTCTTAGGAAGCTCACAAGGCTAGAAATAATCATAAGGATCTGGTTCAAGCCATGAACAATCTTAGACAAGACTTGAGGTTTCCAGAAAAGCAATACCCTTTTTTTTTTGTGGCTGAATTCCCTCCCCCCCCCCCCCCCCCCCCCACAATGATGTGTGCTTTGGAGTGGCCTGTAGAATCCAAAATGGTCCTAGGGGACCATATGTGGGCTGTGTGCTTCCCTTCCCTGCTTTGAAATATCGCTGACATTTTCTTTACCAACTTACCCCTGTGCCTAAAAGGCTTCTTCAAAAAGCAAATTGAATTACCACAGTTGTGTAAGAGATTTTGTTATTCACTCATTTTGTCTCCAGATAAAATAAAGTCTATTGAAGTACTGAGAATTTCCATTTTTTTTAAAATAATTCCTGCTTATTCACAAATTGTATCCAGTGTTCTTTAAATATGCCAGGTTTCTCTCCCTCCTGTTCTTTGCTTTTTCCTGCCCAGTGATCACATGACATATGCACTCTCATGCAACATTTCAGGAATTGATGTTTAATAATATCCACTGATGATATATCCTTCCCTTCTCCTCCTTCTGGAGAAGGGAAGTACAGTCAAAGTACTAAAGTGTCTTAGCGATATTTCACTAGATAAGCTTTAGGATCTTTTAATTTTAGTGCTAATGTTCCTCTTTCCCTTGCTTGTTTTCAGATGAATATGTGTCTTTAAAACAAAAGCTGAGTTTACTAGTGGTAGATGTCTTAGCCAGTTCTGAGAATGCAAATCACACAAGGAAGATACAGATATTTTTTGTTTCTGAAACTACTGGGTTAATTTAAACTGATCTGAAGAATGGGAGTGTAAAGTCCTTGGTAATGTCAATAGCTCCTAGGAATACTTCAGTATGAAGAAAATATCACATGGTTTTCAAAATGAAATCAATTTGTATAAAACTTGGGACTTCTAGATACCATTTCTGATTTGGATGACCCATCATATCACTATTTGACTGAGTGGCTTTTCAAACATAATTCTTCATGGATTCTGTGCATAGGAAGGATCCACTGTAATGGAATATTTAATGATGGGGGAACTTACTATACCATGATTCATAGATTATCACAAAGGGGCTATTACCAGTTTTTAGCATTATTCTATCATTATTTAGCAAGAACGGTACAATTGCAATATTAGAACACTTTCACATACAAGTTGCAATAATGATTCATTAAAGATTCACGAGCAGCAAGTGGCGCATTTGATTTCCACACATTGGCAGCCTTTTGCATTTGTTTATGATTCTTGAGAGATCTTAGAGATCTTAGCAACAGAAACAACAAAAACTCATCCAAAGGAATGTATTACCAGCCTTTCATCTGATGGAGTTCAGGACCCTCAGAAGACATGGAATTGTGAGGGGGTGGGGTGGAAACTGGTTAATCACTCACCACTTCTTAACCCTCTTGTGTGACACAGGAAGCATTTCTGCTGAACTGCACTCTGGGTGCAGATGGATTGACAAATTGTCTATATATCACAATTGAATCATAATTGCTTTTCATATGTTTTGCAATAGTGCAAATGAATTGTGATTGCCAAGCTATTCACACTTTTTAATCGTTAATGGGCTATTCCAGTTGAACGATGCTTTGAGAATGTTATAAGAATAAGAGGACAATGTTATGTGAAAATCTTTCCTCCGATTGCACAAGAATGACAGTAACAATACTTTCACTAACGCTTTTTACCCTGTGTGATAATATTAATAATTATCTTACAATTTTTAATTGTAATTCAGCATTGTAAACCCTGATATATCCTTTCTGTAAATATGATACAATATTTGCAGTTTTGTACATGCGTGCTACCAAATACATCTGGGGAACATGGCATATATAGTGTGAGACTAATTGACATTCCCATAAGTTGGCATCCTACTTGATGCTCTAAGTTTCACCAGTGAACTTGTGCAAGTGTTCCTGGAAGGTGAAGGCTATCAAAAACCCTCTAAAATGCTCTTTAAAAGTAACTTTTGAAAGTATTACAAACCATTAACTGATTACACCTTTAATGTAAGTTCACTATTTGTTACACTGCTTTTGAAATCTAACTTCATTATAATCTCACTCCCCCCCCCCCAGAACTGCATTACTCATAACTTGTTACTTCTATGTTTGGGTCACTTAGCTTGGTCCATCTTTCTCAGATTGGTTGTATGTGCTTTGTTTACAGTAGTAGATTGACATGAAACAACAGCTAAAGGCAACAACTACACAAGCAGATCACGGAGAAACCACAACAAAATTGTTTGTTGGAGGACTCTGAGAGGAAATGTGTCTCACCAATCATCATCCCTGATTCAAGCAGGAACAATCTGATTCTGGTAAGTGAGGTACAATTGGGTAACTAATATTACATAATATAAATGGATACGTAGGTGGGTACATGGGCAGTCAGGCAGATTATTTATAGGTAATTTTGTAATGTATGTACATGGTTCTACTTTATATATTGTTAAAAATTTATTGCAATTTTTTTTGTGGGGGAAGGTTGAGCAGTAGGGATTGATTTCTTCACCTTTGCTGATTTCTAATAAATAGATAAAAGTTTTAAAAGTAAATGCTTTAAAAAACCTGTGCTTTTTTTGAACTGCCTCTAGTTATTTTAAACTGTCATGTTTTAAATTACTTTTAATGTTATCAATAGGTTAATTCCATTTTGACATTAATCTTTTATATTTTTAACTATAATGTATTTATTTCATTCCTAAATCATCCTAAATCTTTCAGTTATATTACTTTTGCAGTGTAATCCATATGTGCTGCAGAGATTGAGATAGGCAGTGTTGTACATTGTATCTCAAACCATAGGAAGGCAATTGTTTGTGTGCCAATCACCTCTAACAATATGCATATTGCTCAGAAAAAAATTAAGTTACCTAGGGTAACTGGTACTGATGTTAATCTTTCATCTATTATACTTCATTTAAACAGAGTGTTGTCTGGTCATAAAACCATGGGGTTTTACCAGGGTGCATGAGAATGCCATTTTGAACATTTTGGAGTAAAGATGAGATATTAAAATACTGTGAAATCAATTTTACATATTTTCCATATTTTCCTAGCAGTTCTAAGCATCATTAATCAGGTTTTGTGCAAGGTCTGATATCCTTTGCTTCATACATATCTAAGCCAGACTAGTTTGCGAGCAGCAACAGATTAATGATGGTAAAGTTGTTGTCATTTTTCTCCCCGGTGTACCCAGGGGATGGTAAATGCCTCAGTATATCAGGGTCAGGCATCTGCTGCAATTTTTTTTTTTACTAAGTTGTTGTGATAAAACTATATTTTCCTTAGACATTCTTTTGTATTTTCCAGGGCCCAGGTAGAAGCTTCCAGACTAATGGACAAAATCAGTGCTATTTGAAAGCAAGCTCTAGAAATGAACTTGCAAATTGATATTTTTCCATAATATTAACTACTCCAAACTTCCATTTAGCACCATATACGGTAACATATTTTGGAATGTGTATCAAGTAACTTTTGCAGGATTCCAGAAGATCAGCCAATTAAACCTTGAAGATTAGCCAGATCTCTATCTGTCTGTCTGTCTCTGTTCTGTTATTGACAGCCCTGCTAAGGCCTTTAAACATGTGAGGTACTGAATTATACTGAATAAAGTAATTGAGTCAGGTGATCCAGAAAATGGCTGCCCTTTAATGAGTACATTATTCCACCACTCCCTCTAACTGTTAATCATATTTCCAGTATATAATTTCCTTACCAATGACATAGAGTGAAGGGTGGACGCATACATGAACAAACCATAACATAAGTTTTACAGTAAGAGGGAGGGAGTCTATAACAGAGGGACTCCATTTTTGATCAATTTGTTTCAGCTGAGCTTTTTAACCCCATATTTCCTTCTCCTAATCCAATATTCTCCCTTTATTACATCACCACATATTAGATTGGAAAATATCACTAGAAGGTAGATTAGTTCTTTTTGTAATCTGGGGCACTCAGGCAATCCCATCTATGTTTGGCTATTTATGCATCTAGATCTCAGTACTATTTCAAAAATTCCCTGGACACAGCAGTTCTGATAGCTCATTCTGTTCCCCTTTTATGTGTACGGTACATTCTGTTATATGAATCTCTGTAGGGTAATGCTACCACAGTAGGACATCTTATTGACACTAGACATTGTTGTCTCCTACGTGAGCATTGGCTGTTCAGTATCCTTAAGTTCCATTCTGCCTTGTCCTGCTTTCCTTGTATTTGCATACAAACACATTTGAAACTTCTCAGGTGACCTACTTCCCATCCAGCTATTTTCCCTCTAGCTTTGTTTACCAAATTGTTTGTCTTAACATTTCCACATTTTTCAATCCGTAGGGCTTTTTATCTTTCCCTTTTTTATATAGATTTATCTGTTCATTCTTTGCTGTCTGGCTAGCCATATGTTTATTTTATGCACTGTTTGCTTCAGCCCTTGGAGGCTCTATGAAAGCCAGTTGTAATACACATACACACTCACACAGAGAAATTGATAGGGAGAAACTGATAGGGAGAAAGGGATAGAGAGAGAACTCATTTTTAAATGATATATTCATCAGTTAATTTAACACTAGCAATCTAATTTTCAATCAAAACCATGATCATATACATTCAAGAATGCATTCAAAAAGAAAGAAAGAAAAAGATAGAATAAAAAATAGAGAAAGAAGAAGGAAAAAAAAGAACATATGAACATGGTAGGGCTCTGATCCATTAATCCTAATTGTACTGAAAAGATAATAAAAAGGAAATATATTATTGCACCATTACAGATCCAATGGGGGGGGGATACAGATTACATTGTTAGGTTTCTTATAGCTCAAAAAGTCCATGAACAGTTTCCAGTCTTTCAAAAACAAAACAAACAAACAAACAAAAAACACCAAACAAAACCAAAAACAGCCCCCCCACCACACCAAACCAACCACAAAACTTCAGTTTGCTTGTTCTTTAGAATCCATGTTAGTTTGGCCATTTGGGATCACTCAACAACCTTAACACTCCATCCTTCCATCGTTGTTGCTTCAGTTCATTTCCACGTTTGGGCAAACAATGTTTTTGTTGCTGTTATCACTTAACAAAGAAATAATCCATGTTTACTGTGCAGGTTTTTATCCATAATGACCAGTAGAAACATTTCTGATACAAAATTTATTTTTGAATTTTTTTGAATTAGCATATAAATTTTAGACCAATCACTTTTTGTCTTCTTACAACCTTATTCCACCACATATGAAAAAAGGAGCCCTTCTTATCTTGACATCCTCAACATTGGTTCAAAACATTCTTGGCCATTTTTGATAATTTATTTGGGTCTAGAAACCATCTTTACATTGTCTTATACAGGTGTTCTTTAAATTACTATACAAAATAATTTTATATTTTTGGACCACATTTCTCTTCATATATACGCATTTGAATGTTATGCTGAAAATTTTGGACCC
>CM034706.1:239779222-239797586 GCA_020142125.1 Phrynosoma platyrhinos | reverse complement strand
GAGCGGCAGATCAGGGCTGCGGCAACTACATGCTGTGGCCCCGATCCTCCATTTTGCTGACCCCAAAAGAGTGGGCAAATGCTGCTCCTTTTTGGGGTGGCAAAAAGCTGCCCTTAGAGCTGCTTTGGTGGTTCTTTTGCACCTTTTTGATGCAGCGTGTCTGCACGCTGTGCTGAGAGGGCACCCTGACACCACACACTGTGTGGTTGGGTGCACAGTGGCTGGGCAGCCGGCGTGTGGTTGACCCACCCCAACTCCACTCCCAAGTTGGCCTAAAGTTCTGGTAGACATCCCCCCCTTAGTGTACAGGGCTGGTATCTGTGATAAGTCTTTCAACTAACTGTATTTTCACAGACTATTGTGCTAATTGTTACATACATCCTTATAATTGTTATCTCAGTTGCCCAAACACTAGCACAAGCCTTTCTAGAAGCTTTGTGGTGGTTTCCTTCAAGTGGTTGCACAAGCCACTCAACAACTCATTACAACTTCATTTGATTAACTGTTTTTTTCACTAGTCGTGCTAATTATTCTTTCACCTGCTGTATAAGGACTAGGAGACCAGTGCCAGGTCTTATCCTTTTTCTGCTAATGCAATATTGGATTTAACCCTCATCCACAACAACCTGGAGCCTCCAGGTTGGAGGTACTGGTAGCATAAATGGGAGAGAGTTTTTTCATTCATTCTCTTGCTATTAGGCTCCTTACAGGCATGTGGTTGGTCCCTGCTAGAAACATTTCATTGGATCCAGACATGTGCAACTGGCTTAAAAGGAGCCAATTTCTCCTCCAATAGCAGCATCCTCACATAATGGATTTGGCAGTCCTCTTGAATGGGGTCATCTATAGATGGAAGAGATCCCAGAAGATGATGTGGACACCTTTCCATGACTGTACAAAAAGCAGACCTTGGATCCAACCCAGAATGTTGGTTTACTTGTGTAGAGAGAAGGCAGGTTAGATTAGACAACCAATCAGGACTTAGCTGGTGACAGCAAATAGAATTCTCTGGAGATGCCAGCCACAGATGCTGATGAAACATCAGAAAGAAACTCTTCTAGAACATGGCCACACAGCCCGAAAAACCAACAAAAAACTATGGATGCCGGCCATGAAAGCCTACGACTTCACATATCCAATAGAATGTTGGGCTGAAAGGGAAAAATCTGTTAGGAACAGTTGGAAGTCAAATAGGGTTTGCATTCCAGACAGTGAGGGTCTGGTGGGGAAGGTTCCAGAGTGTAACAGGGCTAAGGTCTAGAAGAGAGGGGCCTAATCCCCATACTAAACTCTAAGTGAGGGAGTTAATAAAGAGAATATCCTGAGAAGTATTGATAGCTTTAGAAGTTGGTTAAGAAATAGTGGTAAAGGTACCCAAAGAAGGGCTAAGAGTGTCCTGTGGTAGAGGTAATTGAAAGTGTTTCAAGGAAAGGAGGGGTTTAGAGTATTATTATTTGTAACTGTAAACAATTATAACCAGGGTAGCAAGACCAAGTGAAACATTGTTACTTGTATTATAAATAAAGTTTTATTGTTCCTTTATGAAACACTTGTCTATACTGTGAATGAATATCCATGCTACTAAACCTTATAAAAGATAGGTTATACCAAAGAGTTTTAGAAGAGAAGGTTGGTGAAGGAGTGGCTTTTTGCATAGGGGGCTGGCAGCTGTGGGACAAAAAGGGTCCATGGTGTAGCCACAAATGAAAGAAAAGAAAAAGTGCACTTCACAAATGAACCTTTATTCCATCAGAAATCTTTTTGTGCTTCATAGAACCATGTCCTCTTTGAAAAATTGTGTATCCTTTAAGTGACATGTCATACTTCTTGACACTGCAAGGAGAATTATTCAGACTACAGCAAACCATTTGGAAGGAAACTAATAAATCAAAGGAATTATGGCATTGGCAGTAGAGGATGGTGCAAGATATATAATGAAACGTGTAGGATGAAAAATATAACCAGTGCTAAAAATAGCCCAGCATATAATTTCCTCCTTTTCATTGAACACTGACAGAGGTTTACACTCCTCTGTATGTGTAGGTGGGACAAAAATATTTTTGGCTCCACAACTGAAACAGTATGTCAGACATAAGGTTATTGATAACTTTTCCTGCTATCAAACTAGCTATTTTTTTTTAAATCTGTTTAGTTTACAGCAGCTTACTTGCTCAAAACCTACAATGAAAACAAATGACACAATATGATCTGTTAGGAAGAGTGTGACTTGCACCATTGGAAATAATCAGATTTTTATTCACTATTTTAAATAATTTTAATTTGTTTAAAATTATTTTATGCTATTATTATCATGAACACCTTCACTACCACCATCACCATTGACTGGAATTCTGTATCACCTACTTAGCTAAGTATACTTAACTACATAATACTTACCTAGATTTACTCTCCCATAACTGTTACATATTCATGATTACTACTTATTCACAATTTTGACACAATTGCAACTCCCTCCCAGACTACTTTACCAAGCATCAGCAGCATGGCAGAAAGACACCCATTCTGCCAGTGATCAGTGCATGGATGAACATCTTTCTGTATGAATTGGGATATTGGACTAGGATAAGTTATTTAGTTACATATAAGTAGTTATCTTATAAGTATACTTATCTAAATAACTAATACAAAATTCCACACCTTGTTTTTATTTGCCCCTGCTTTGTCTGCAAAATTGGGATGCAAGGTGGCCCTTTGTCCTACCCTTTGATCTTTGAATGCAATTGAATTTCCCACTGAAAAATTCTGTATATCTCACCAAACCAAAAATGCCATGGTTCTGTGGGATGCTGTCATGACTGTTAAAATGATATAGAGTACTAACACTCTTTGGACTTATCTGCATGGACAAATTCCCCTGACCCCCCCCCCACCCCCGGGACTCACTGTGTCCTCTGAATTGGGTATGGTCTGTCTTCAAGACACCCACACTTGATTTGGGGCTTCCTCCCCTAACCTGCATTTAAACATCTCCCCTAACCTGCATTTAAACATCTCATGCTGTCAACTTCTTTCTTTCAGTTAGTCTCAAAGGTGCTACAAGATCTCTCTACATATTGGTTGTATATTTCACTGATCCTGCTTCTTAAATTGAGGGTAATTTAGCCTAAATCCAAGTGGTACCCACTGACTCAATGAAAACATTAATAAATCAGTACCCATGTAAATTCTCTTGAGCCTATGGATCTACCCCAGTTTGGACTGTACATTGGATTTAGGTTACTGATTTCTTCTGATACATATTGTTTCACAGGGCATAAACAAATCTGTCTGATCATGCAAATAATTTCATTCATCAAATTAGGTAGACACCAAAAGGAGAGGTCCAATGACTGGAGATACTCTTTAGACAGAAAAGCTGCTCTCCTAATCACTCTATCAAAAATAATATGGGATATTTTTTAAAAAAAAATGTTAAAGGAATGCCACTTGGCTAAACATATTCATCGAGGTTTCACACCTAGAGTGTAAGTAATGAATCTCTTACACATTTGTTAAACCTCATTAAACAATTGCTAAGTGGTATTTAACATGCAATATGTATCCAGAGAAATGTTTCTGTAGAACATCTCATACTCTCCTATGGATTCAATTAGGAAATTAAGTTATCTTTTAAAAAATGCAACCTCTGAACATGCGCTCTTCTGTGGCAGTTAAGTAGAGTGAAATGTTTTCCTGCTACAATTAAATCACTATAGTATTAAAAGCCACAATCTGAAAAGTAATTCACATGAAGTGATCTCGAAATGTTTACAGGGCAGTGTGCTTCTAGAGCGATGGTAGCCCACAGCTCCTTGCTCCCTGCCTCAGGGAGCTCTACATTTTCCTAGTGCAGACAACCACAGTCATCACAAGTTGGGTCTTGGGTGTGAGGAACTGTATGGTTTGAAGGGCAGAGCCAACAACATAAGATCTCTTTCCTTTTAATATAGAAAGCCCCCTTCATGTGGATAATGTGGTAATAGTGCCTTGGCAATGCTAGCAGTAATTATATGAGTTTTCATACCTATTGGGATGCTTAGCAGTTTGGATGCTTAGCAATCAACTAACCTCACTATAAGGAAAGCAGCTCAGTAGGTGTTCACATTTTCAAATAAATGGACATATCTTTGTTTTAAAACAGTGGATTCCAACCTTTTCTATGCCCTACCCCCTTAGTGAATATTTGATTAATGTTCATAAAAAGGTAAAGGTATTCCCCATTGACAAGGTTGTCAAGTCATGTCCGACCATAGAGGTTGGTGCTCATCTCCATTACTAAGCGGTAGAGCCAGCATTGTCAGTGACTACTCTGTGATCATGTGGCCAGCATGACCGCACAGAACACTGTTTAGCTTCTGACTGAAGTGGTACCAATTTATTTATTTGCATTTGCATGCTTTCAAACTGCTAGGCTGGCAGAAACTGGGACTAGTGACAGGAGCTCATCCCATCATGCAGCACCCGGGCCTTGAACTGCCAACCTGCTGATCTTGCAATCAACAGAGTCAGTGTCTTAACCACTTGAGCCACTGCATCCCACTACAAACTGTTAAAAAAGTTCAAAAAATGTACCAAAAATGATCATACCCCCTGCAAAAATATTATCATATTTGAAGATGAAGAAGTCTAATTTCTGAATTTTGTACCACAAATTGAACCACATACAATACTGCAGGTGAATAAACTGAAGCTTTTAACTCAGTGCATAAACTCTAATAAGGAGCTCATGGGTATGAATTTATAGGACATAAGCAGAGCAGTGGAAGATATGGAGTCTTAGAGATGTCTCATTCATGGGTCAGCATGAGTTGGGATTGCCTAGAGGGCAGTTAGCAGCAACAACAATAAATTGTTGAGCAATTAGATTCTAATTTATTCAGAAAAAAATGTGATTTCTTGTGTCTCATCTCTCAAGAACATAACCCACTCTTTGTTTCCCCCCCTGAAATTCCATCTTGCACCTACTGTGGTTGCAGGCACTCCATGTTGGGAACACCCTATTTTAAAGTATGGATGGAAACTGTGTGGTCCTCCAGATATACAACTGCAATTCCCACCTTTGTGACCATTGAGTATGTTATCTAAGCTGCAGCTGATTTAGAAGAAAGCAACTCCATGAGTACCTTGAATAGTGGGACAATTGAGACTTTGAATTCCGGCCTGGACCCTGAAACATTTTCAGTTCACTTCATTGTACCATAGTCCAATAGACATCAGTGATACCTGTCCTGTTTTATTTTATGTTTAATTCATCATAACCATAATGTGGCACTGTCAGTGGGAGGAGCAGTTCACTTTATTCTACTGCTAAATTAATTCAGACACAAAAAAGACACCTGGATGCAAATAAAGGAATATGGATTCTACATAACTACTGCATAGTTATTGCACTGAAAGAAATTGAATGTAGGAGTCCTGAAGGATAACAAAATACTGCAGTATAGAGTATGTTAGGTTATTGATAGAAGCTGAACAGTTTAGAAGAGTCTGAACTGATGCCAACAGGTAAAACACTCAATCTTTTTGTACTTTCTGAATAATTAATTTGCACTTACAATAGCTTCAGTGAGGCACTCAAAAGTATTTTACAGACACTAATTAACAGCTCTTGAGGCCCTGCCTGGAAACCACTTTATTTAATCCATTGTGTTCACTGAAGTAGGGTTTAAGTTAAAAAAAAAAAGTAAGTTCAGGATATTGTGGAATTTCAAAGATTTAAGAAAGGAAGAATATAATATGAACACTCCAAAAAAGTATATAGTTCTAGACCAAACACTTTACAGGATTGAGTGGTAGGTACTAGTGGCTACAGTTTCATTGATTACTACAAAGCATCATCATCCAAAAATCAGACAGTGGGATATTATATAGAGGAACAAGCAGGGGCCTTTCTAGCCTCTTAAATCACTTTTTCATGAGTCCAGGTATATGCAGTTGGGGCACTGAAGACAGTTGTCTCTTGTGCATGGGTGGAATTGATTGGGGAAAGGAAGCATCAGTTGATCAGACATCATCAGAGAGAAAAAATATATATATTCTCTATACATTTCAGTACTGTGCCTCCATTTTTGAACCCCTAATCGGCTTCACCTCTGCCTTCACTTCTGAATGTCTAGATGGATTATACCAATCCTTATTACTCATATATATATATATATATATATATATATATATATATATATATATTTCATATTTGTGTCTTGGTCTCAGTGATTTCTAACTTTTTTGTTCCTAACATAAAGTGAGATCTCTGCTAAAATGGCTATTATGGATTTGATTTTTGTTTTATTGTGATTCAAACACTTTCGACAAGTGACAAATTCTGGGTTTGACTAACAAATGCCTCATCAATGTTCTTTAGCCCCATCATAGCCCCATTTGAGAATAATGACTATCTACAATTTCAGATCCCTAGAGACAATAACAGATGTTCCTTATTTCAAATCAGTTTCATAATGGATGATTTCTATTTTAGAAGACACAGCTCCAGATACCCCCCTTTTTTTGAGAAATTTGAATCATACCACTCAAATTGTCCACAACATGTTATTACTCAGTCTCTCACTGCTTCATTATAAAACAAAAGCTCAAGGGGAAAGGCACATTAAAAATCTTACCTTATTCAGAATGTCCTAGGAAGGAAATTTATCATAAAAAATATTTAGAGAAAAGAAAGTGGAAAAGGAAAGAGAAATAACCATGTTCCTATAATAAATTCATTGTTTTTCTAACTAATGGCAGATTTACAGAGTATGATATTTCAGATTTTTGACATTGTTTAAATAAATTAAACTCAAAAGCAAGCACTTTTTGAAATATATGTTATTGTATGAAACATGTTGCCATGCTGATGATTCTAAAAAGCCAGAAATAGTGTTACCTCTCCATGTTACCAGGGGGTATTGAAGAGACATAATTCTCATGTTGTTACAGAGATGAAAACTTTAATCAATATAAATGGTGGACTAATTGATTTTAAAACTAAGTGTAGATTTAGAAAATAGGCTACATGATGAGGCTGAGACTAAGGGACGCATTGAGTTGAATGTATGGGCTTATCCATACTACACAAATATAACATTATATTTCACTTTAATTGCCATGGCAACATATATGCAACCCTTTGGTGAGCCACTAGAGCTCTGTGGTTGAGAATTCTAAATACATTTCCCTAAATCATCTGTCCCTGCTCAGCCAAGAAACCCACTGGATGACCTTGTGAAGTCACCCACTCTTATACTCAGAGGATGGCAATGGCAAACTCCCTCTGAGAAAAACTTGCCAAGAAAACCTTGTGATAGGTTCACCTTAGGGTTTCCATAAGTCATAAATGACTTGAAAGCACACAACAACAAATAGTCAATTCCAGGATTTCATGGGATGTTGCCATGACAATTAAGGTGGAATATAATACTAGAACTGTGTGATGTGAATGGGCCTCAGATTTATATGATGTTTAGAGAAGTTATTGTTGCTGTTGTGTATACTCAAGTTGTTTCCGACTTCTGGTGACCTTAAGGTGAGCCAGTCATGGGGTTTTCTTGGCCATATATAATAATAATAATAATAATAATAATAATAATAATAATAATAATAATAATTTTTATTTATATCCCACCCCTCTGCCAGGCAATCGGGGCAGCGTACAACATTACAAAACTTAAAAACAATACATCAAATTAAATCCTATCCCTCCTTCACCCACCCGCCCATCCCCCCAAACATACAAGCAAACTAGATAACAGTAATTAAAAATACAATTTAAAAGCATAATTTTCTTGTCATAGCCATTACCTTCACCCTAGGCTGAGAGCATGTAACTTGCCCAAGGTCATGTAGTGGACTTTATGGCTGAGTAAGGAGTCAAACCCTGGTCTCCAGAATCATAGCCTAATGCTCAAACCACTGTGCCTAGATTCAGCTGTGCTTAGAGAAGACTCAACGAAATAAAAGGACTAATTTGTTTCTTCTGATTTCAATGGTTTTACTCTAAGTATGGTTAAGTCTGGATCATTGTGATACAGACACACAGATTTACAGTATCTCTCCTCCCTGCCATAAAAACAACACATTTATAGATTTTGTTTGTTTGTTCCAGTTTATGTTGAAAGCTTACAGTTATTTTGCATTTCAGAATGAAAACATTGTGGTTTTCTCTATAGGAAGGAACAAGGTCCATAAGCAACTGAACTTTTACAGTGTTCAACTGTAATTGACTGAAATCTGAATCTTCCCTACTACTAACAGGATTTCAGTTTGTTAATTATGAAAATCATTTATCATCAGTTTTATTTTGATTCTATGAGATATTGTGTATGCTTGCTTTTCCAACTGATGAAAATGAAAAGGACCTACAAGGGCCTTACTTTCTGACCAGAATGATAGTATTTGTTTACTGTGTTGTCAGTAATCTCATACTTGATAAATCTTTCTTTCGGTGACTTTCTTTTTTTAAAGGGACCTACATTGAGGTATTGGCATTTAAAAGCTATATGTTTATTCAACTGAAAAATCTTTAATTGTTTGAACAGTCTAATTGTATTGAAAGAGCTTCCCCCCTTGTGTTGTTCAGCCATGCATTTATGCCATCAACCTCTGACTCCTCTACTATTATTTCACAATATAAATAGTTTTTTATATCATCCCATATTTTCATGATTTTGTCTGATAAACCTCATTGTCCTCACACCTAGAATGGAAATGCAAAGTGGGAGTCAAAGGGCTACAAGTTTTAATAACTTCAACAAAGATTATAACCTCATTGGTTATAATCTAAACTTTCTAAAGTCTAAACTTTCCAGACATCCTTATTTTTGGAGAAAGTGGAGAGAATTTAATTAATTAAGAAGATTAATTACTTAATTACTTAATATCCCACTTTCTCCCAATATGAGACCCAGCTGTTGTCTGCACTGGCCAGGACACTCCAGGGGTAGCCTGTGTATCCTGGCCCTGCAGCTGCCCTGCTCTGAAACTGTTACCTCTGGCCATAGAACAAGTAACTCACAGTGACAGTGGATGCACCAGGTGGCCCAGCAAGACTCTCATACAGACAGTTGCTGAAGTGTGGGAATGGAGGGTTCAAGATCTTCTTGGAAGATTCGGAGCAACAGGTAACTTATTATAAACCATGTTAAGTGTGTTATACCCTGGTTCTGTTGTGGAATGTGCTGGACATCATCTGGACTGCTTGTACCAGAACCAGAATTTGGGACATACATAATCTGCACAGGATGACTCCAGAAGGGGGGTGTTGGACCATTTGGCCTGTGCAGACAAGGCCCCAAGGAAGTTCACAATTCCAAAGTGGCTCACAATATAAAGTCACTTCTGGTGAACAATACAATCCTGGCTCCACAATCCTGATCAGTTATATTCTTTAGTCCATGAAGGTGATTTCCAATCAAGGGATGAGAATCTCCGACCCATAGACCACATGACCACATACAGCCAGCCAGCCCCCCCTTCATTCCCTGGTCCTGCTCCCTGTCTTCTATGCCCACCAACATTTCACAGATGAAAACTGTGATATATGTGGCCAAGTAACCTCAGAGTGCAGTCAAGATAAAAAAATTATTAATGAAGAACAGACAAGCTAGAAGAGGCTGCAGCAGTTTGCTTTTGTCTGAGCTTAGTAGGAAGGGCAAGATTCTATTCTCTCCTCTCCTCCTTTGCTGAGTTATTTGAATGCAGATTACTTTTGCACTTTAATAATAATAATAAAATAATAAAATATTTTGAATGCAGTTTGCCATAACTGAAGTAGCGTGAGGACAAAGCAGAAAGTGGGAAGAGGAGGACATTTGAAAAGCCACTGGAAAAATTGGACAATAGAAGATCAGTTGGAACTGTTCCTGCAGAATTGAGATAATGAGAGGGTTTGTCCATCTCCTGATATAACCCAAACCAAACATCACCATATTACTGTATACATGTTACTCCAGCAACATTTCTTCCCAAACTGCAGACAAGAGGATCATCTAGTTCTTGTACTGCATCTTGAAGTGTGTGTTCAATAGTGTAGCCAACATTTACACCAATTTGAGAGTGTTAAGGCTTACTTCATGGCAACTGTATAGCCACTGTTTGTAGACTTGGACAATAATTTGCAATAAGGTTATAATTTGGAGCAAATACCTGTTTTCTTTAGAGAAATATTTGTCCATCAGTGTCTTATAAAATGACATGGCAATGCTACGTCCTATAAGAATGTCTGAAACACATGAAATCTCCCAGAGGGCTAGTTATTGTAGCATTCATGGCTTCATAACAGGAGTACTACCAAGAAGTAAGAATGTTGATATACTAGAATGCTGATAATATAATGTATTTGTTGTCATTTTAACAGTGCACTAAAATGCCAGAAAGTGGGAACAGTTTGCAACAAAAGATCAATAAAAGAATCAAAAGGCTTTTGCTTCAGGTCTTATGTCACTTTAGGGAATGGACTGGAGAAGCAATTTCTTAAAACCACAAGTAATGAGTTCCTTGCCCGGTCTGTTTCTAGGAGACTGAAAGGCAATTCTTGATTTAATCCTGAAGAGTTCCATGTGAAGGAATTTTGCTACCTTTACATTGTGAATCAAATGGGCTGTCAAGCAGAACAATAAAAATATGCTACTTATGGAGGCTACAATGTCAAAGATACCAGGACCAGAAAGTCCATGTTGTAAAAATAATTAAGAACAGAACTATACATATATACAAAGGGGGTGGTGGTGTTTCCACACTGGCCAGATTACACAGCTTCTAACCACACTGAAGATGGGGTGTTTAGACGACACACGAGGTAAAACAGGGAAATAGAAATGAAGTCATGCTCTGGGGCTAAAAACCAGAACAAAGAGAAGCTGGAATACTCCAACAAGGCAGAAAATTCATTTTACTGGCATACATACAGCCCAGTGCCAGTATGGGACTGTGGCAAAGCAAAAATGCAATGGATGTAATTACAATATACACAGACCAAACAGTCCAACAGGGGGGTAAGGGAAGAAGAAGGGTTAATAGGGCATCTATGGGAGGCCTCCACGATTGTGCCTTGCCAATGTATCACTTGGCACACCAATGCACCAATGCACTGTACAGGCGATGCATCACACATGTGATGGTGTGGTTGGTCATATGGGCAGGCATCAAATGGATTGGCACCTAGACAGGAAGAGGGAAGTATTTGGAGGTTGCAGGAAGTATGTTTGTCCAATGGTTCATATGCATGGTGTGGAGATGACAAAATAATAATAATGCAGCACAGCCTGGCACCACATGATGTGGACAATCCATGAGTGTTTGGCTCACCTTGGGAGCGGGCCATACAGGCAGCAGGGTTTTGATCTGTTTTAAGGACGTTATCACACGGGATCTAAAGCAGACAGAATCCACACTAAATCCCATCCTATTGAGCTTTATTTTTCCGTGTGTTCACACGACGTCACACAGAACCCCATCACAACCCTGTCCCAATGCGGCATCATCCCCGTTCTTTTGAATGCCGGTTTCTTGGGGAATTGCAATTGCTCGATCGGAATGATAGCGCAATCATTGTGCATTCGCCGTATGTCTGATCACCAACTACGTATGTGCAAGAACATCCTTGCTGGGTTCTGTATGGGATCTTCTCACTTGTGTGTGAACAGCAAATACGGTTCCCGGGGGCGTTTCATCACGCTTTCGTTAATTGCGCGATGATGCTAGTTGCGTCTGATAGCCATTTCCGTATTGTGGGGTTTCTACCGGTATAGTTCTGGATTGATTCTTATATCTCTTTCCTGCTGCTTTGAGCCCCGCGTGTGATAAGGTCCTAAGAAAACCCCATAAAATCCAAACAATTATACCTTTATTGGGCCAACCAAAATGCACAATTATATGTTGCAAGCTTTTGAAGTTACACTGGCTTCTTCATTGGGCAAACATGAGAAAAAAAATTGAAGATGTTAGTCATAGGCCTGCATTTTCTGTTTCTGGTCTCAGGGCCTTTACAAACTGCCAGAAATAATGCAGCTTGGGGCCACTTTAACTTTCCTGGCTCAGTGCTAGGGAATCATGGGAATTATATTTTTTTCCCCTGGGACATTGAACCTTCTCTGTCAGAGAGCTCTGGTGCCATAATAAACTACAGTTTCCATGATCCCTTAGCCCTGAGCCAGGACAGTTAAAGTAGCCTCAAGCTGCATTATTTCTGGCAGTCTGTAAAGGCCCTTAGTTCAGATGGTAGCAGAGGGCTATCTGCAGACATGCAGTCACTGGAAGATTTTCCAAGTCAAGGAAATGTAATGTCCATTTGCAATTCAAAGAAGATGTTTCCTTGGAATCCAGCATGTCTCCTTCCTTTGTGATGCCACATGCTCCTATGTAGGTAGAGAACACTGAATTTCTCAAGAAGTCTTCAAGTTTTGCATCAGGAAAACCTTAGGTGGTGAAGGGATAAAGCATGCCAATCAGTGATTGAGGCACTTTCCCCTGCTCATCTGCTCCAGCCCAGAGAGAATATGTAGCATATTAGCAGCAATTACATGAATGGTTTTCACACAACGTTGCGTGAAAACCATTTAGAATCTGACAAGACAGTGACATGAACCAGCAAATAGGCATTTTTGGGAAAATACCATGATTTTATTTCTGTTTCATTCACAAATTTGCTTTTTTTTTGTTCAATTGCTGTAGTGTGCAAGCCATTTGTGGGATTCTCCCCATTTCTGTTCTTGTTGTCAGATTTACCATGGTTCCTTAGGGATAATAGTCAGGGCTCTTAAAGGAACAGCTGCTCAGGCAAAGGCAGAGGCACACAAGCACACGAGAGAAAAAGCTTGCTTCTTCTTCCCATGCCTCTCTCTCTCTGTGAATGCCTTTCCTCCTCCAGCCAGGGCTTTTAAAGGAGCAGCTGTTGAGGGAAGTCAGGAACACAGAGGGTGTGCTAGAGAGAAGTTTGCTTCCCGTGCTGCTTTGTCCTGCCCTTCTTCATAGCTAGAGCTCTTAAACCAAACAGTTGATGCAAGGGCAAAGAGAGAGAGAGAGAGAGGAGAGTGAATGAATGCTTGCCTCCTGGTCTATTGGAGCCAGCAGCGATCAACAAACTGTCCCCTTTAAGGGATTTTGGACTTCAGCTCCCAGAAACCCAGACTATTGGCCAACATGGCTGAGGCTTCTGTGAGCTGAAGTCCAGAATCCCTCAAAGGGGACAGTGTTCCCTCCTAGCCACAGCTCTGAAAGAAACAGCTACTGCAGGGACACACACATGCCTTCCTCCATAGCCAGGGCTCATTGTGTGAAAATCATTTGTGCATTTGCTCGCTTTTTCAGGATAAATGTGCTTTAATCATTATTGGGATGGAGGCACATTTGGTCCTGTCATGTGAAAACCATTCCTGCATTTGCACGCAAGTGTGGGTTAATCTTAGATTCTGCACGGGATAACGGCAGTTTGTGTGTGAAAACCATTTACACAATTGTGAGTTAATTATGGGTTCTTACCATTTTAAATCTCCAACTTTTGCCCGTGTGATAAACTCCTCTGTGATCCCAGTTATCCTGAGGTAAGTATTTCCAATGGTGGAATAACTCTGTTGGATCATCTTCACAGACAGTTCTCTCCTCTCCTTATAGCTAGGCCCCAAAAGTCATGCAAGAGTGGCTTGTAAAAAAAATTCTCTTCAACTTTATTTTTTCACTTCCATGATAAAATATGAAAAGACCCCCAAAATTGGATCTGAAATATAAAAACCTGATTGTAATTTGTTGGTGAACTAATACAAACAGAATAATGCTCTAAGCTTTCAAGGGAAGTCTTATGTGGCCTTAGTGTCCAGATATAGACAATGACCATAGCACTGCTAATCAGTGCTACAGCATTGACTGACCTTCTAAAATAGCGATATATAAATGGTATTACATCACTTCTGCATTTATCCTCTTGTTCCAATTATGCACCATAGTAGAGATGCACATGCACCGTCCTGTTTCTTCTTGTTACTTATAAAATTCTATTTCATTGGAAGCTCTAATGCACACCAAACTGAGCATTTCCAGGGAGCTGTTGTAATTCACTGATGGTTAATCACTTGGCCTTTGGCCTCTTGCCTTATAATTCCATTTGACATATTCTATAATTACTACTTGGAGAGTTATATTACTTAATTATCCTATCAGCTACAGCAATTTAACATGCCATCAATCTCTCCCAACCACATCCTCCAACCCACAAACAAATCCTCATTCTCAATTAAGCTCCTCAACAAGTTTAGGCCACACAACAGATCACAAAAGTTTGGTTTTTAGACGTTACTTTAAAAAGTAATTTTTTTATCCTTATTGTTCTGCTTTCCTTCATGGTTGTTCAGTTTTCCTGACTGCATAATTTTCAGACTTTCCCAAAACAGACTTATATTTACCAGTGCTGGAATAAAACAATTGCATTTCTCCATCCTTTTAAATGTGTTTCCTAAAAAACAAAAAAGCCCTAGATAAGCTGTTGGTTTGTTTCCACATGTGCTTGAAATTTTGTGGGCTGCTTACACTGTGCTACTTAACAGTTTCATCCAGTGAGGGGCTAAGCAGATGGCCAATTGGGCCGTTTTGGGGGCAGGGAAGGGGAGGAGCAGCCGCACAATCGGTGCCCCAACCCCTTCCCCAGGTCGTCCTTGGAGCAGCTGGCCCTCCGCATGGCCGGTGCTCCGAGGAGGACCTCCCGCTGCAGTATCCACACACGCTGCAGTGGAAGAGTCGCCAAAGATGCGCCGCAAGCTTTTGTGGTACACCTTCGGCGACTTGTGAAAGGAGCGTCAATTTAGTGCTCCTTTCCAGGGGCGGCGAAGGTGTGCCGCAGGGCTAAGGTGTGGGGATACCTCGGCCTCACGGCGCAGCTTCCTGGGGCGGCCCATGGCCGCCCATCTGCTTTCCCCCTGAGCTAGTGGCTAGTCCCATTTAACCAATATTATTATTTGTTGTTGTTGTTAACTGCGCTTGAGTTGATCTCGACTTATGGTGGCCCTATGGATGAGACATCTCCAAGACTCTGTCCTCCACTTCTCTGCTTAATTCCTGCAACCCCACACCCCTCCTTAATAGAATCCATCCATTTAGCATGTGGCCTTCCTCTCTCCCTACTTCTCTTCAATATTATACTTCTGGTTTTTTGAAGACAATTGGGCCTAAGCAGACTGGTGGCACGGGGCTGCCCTGGGAAGGTGCGCCGCGGGACCGAGGCATCCCCATGCCTCAATCCAGCGGCGCAACTTTACCGCTCCTGAAAGGAGCTCTAAAATAGCACTCCTTTCACAAGTCAGCGAAAGTGCACCACAAAAGCTTGCAGAGGGCCGGCGGCTCCGAGGGCAACCTCGGGAGGGCTGCCCCTCCCCTTCCTTGCCTCGAGGACAGCTGTATTGACCATCTGCCGAGGCCCAATTGACACAGTATCCAGGAAATCTCAGTCAATACTGCAGTCACATGAAAATAATTGAGAATTGCATTCTAGTAATGCCTTTATTTGTTTATTTAATTTGTATTCCACTTTATCCAATTATCTCAAATTGGCTTAAAATAATTTAAAACTTAATAATTTAAAACTTAAAATAATTTAAATAGTTTTAAAATAATGTAAATAATTTAAAACTTAAAATAGTTTAGCTATCACATTTGCTTTCTTTCATTAGAAATGGAAGAACTATTCAATCCCCCCACTTTAGCTGAAGAGAATTACAAAATATATAAATTTATTGAGGCCCACCAGGATGTCAGGGATGCAAAACATGTTGGTCTGCACATCTTTCTTTACTACCCATTCTGTGTCACCATTTATTTTGCTAACTGGAATTGCTAGGGCCTGAGGTCAAAATAGCTGGAAGACCACAGATTCTCTGTCCTGAGTTAAGTATTGTGATTTGTCATTACTTTGCATGCAGCCCCATTTCTGCAATATCTAAGCAGGCTGAAAAATCAGGAAGTAGACCATGCTTCTGATGTGACACCATACATGAAAAATACTTTTTCAAGTTGGCAAATAAGATAACTGAGGTGCATACATCTGCACTCCTGCCTGCTTCAATGTTTTGTGTTCTCTAGTGTGGTGGATTAGAAGCCTTAGTGTAATGCATTGGAGTGGATTATAGTCAGAAGTACACATCCAAAACTGTACTGGCTTTGCTTCTCTATCTTATCAGTAACACTACACATGTCTCTCACCATTTGCGGTCTTGCTGTTTGCGTCCCTTGCTCCTTCACGGATGGCAAGCTGAGGCGTGCATACTGTGCCGTGCACAAGAGTGGGCCCCAACTGAAATCAATGATGTTCCAATATTGGCTTTTCCCCCAATTTGGGGTGGGTGGGTGGGTGCAGAATGGATCCCCTACAAATTGGGAGGGGTGACTGTATTGTGAGGTCCAGAAAAGGTCAGAAAAACATTTCTACATAGGTTATTGTTAGAAATGCTGGGGATATAAGAAAAACAGCTCTGTTAAAAGTTTGGGAAAGAGGGAAAAAAAGGACATGAAAAAAGATATGGAATGAGGCAAAATGACCAAGGTGGAAGCAGTGATGGAAAGATAAGTGATGGGTTGGAGCATGCCCCAGGCCTTCCAAACGTCACACTGCCATTGCATGTCACCTTCCATATCTGCAGCAGGCTGTCTTCACCATTAATTTATGCTCTCCTGTGATTCAGAATCCTGGAAAATTGCACAGAGTATCTCCATAAGTAAAACAGGCCCCTATATCTGCAAATAGTCACCCTTCAACTCACAGAGGGAGGTGGGAACAGGGAAGTAATTGCAATTCTAATTGTGGAAGGGATTACAATAACTGAAAAGGTCAGAACTTATAATTTGGACTTGCTATGAGCCACACTTAACAAAAACCAGAACCTGGGAAAGTTATTTTTCGCTGACTGCTGTTCCCAGAATCCTCCAGCCAGCATAGCCTCTGGCCATAATAGTGTGACTAATCTTTCTTCTCTAGGGCATCATGACTATTCTATAATTTCCTCTAGGCCCCATCCATATTTGAATCTTGGCTTTGAAAGTTTTTAAGGGATGGCCCCCCATCTGCTTCCTTCCCCCCTCACACAAGAAACAGAGGCCCAGAGCATCTTTAATTCAAAATGCTTTTTGGGGTTGTTGAAAACATTCCTTAATTCTTCCTGAAACACCCAGTTTTTAATGGGAAGTGTTGCTGAAAAGTGGCTAGCATGCATTATTTCTGTTCTTTGTAGCACCTGTTTTGAACATCAGCTAGTCTAGAGGGATCATAGTCTATTCTTACAGAGCTGAAGTCCACTCAAAGTAATAGACCCTTTGTTAAAGATTTATAAAAGCAAAAGCTTCTTGATCCTCTCTAGAGGGTTTTCTGTTGCAATCTCAATCATGTGACTGATGGAAGATGTAAATATATCTGAACAGAGGTGGACCTGTGACACTTACTCTGAAATCCTATGGACAGTTACTTGAAATGAAAGCACACTGAGTAAAGTGGAAGAAAACACACTTCTGAGTAAACAAGTGTGAGAGTGAGTTACATGTGACAACAACATAACAACAATGATAATCTATATTATATTGTGGAATATTTATTGATATATGGAATGTACTGACACAAAGTGATGAAATAGCCACTATCTTAAATGCAAAGTGAGAATATTAGCCAAATTTGTGGAGGACAAAAGCTAAACTAAATACTACATTAAATGCACAGGGTGCAGTTTGGAGTCATTTTTGTTTTTTCACAGTCCAGAAAGTGTGTGCAGTTGCAATCCAGACTGGGCCACTCATGTTGTGGGGGTGGTTTAAATTTCCTACATGAACTAGTATTTATTTCTAAATTCATGCCCACTCCTGCTATATGGAAGCTGATCAAGGGGGGAGCCTGCATTGATGCCACTCAAGGGATTTCCTGTTTGTTTGTTTTTAAAAAACCTCCTCTGGTGTTCATTTCCATAATATCACTATTGTTAAAAGATTCGCTATACCTTGTCTCAGTCATTAAGATGGAGCTACTAGTCAAGAAAGGAGAAGACTAACCCCTGAAAGATCAGCTGTGAAGGAAGTAGCAAAAATCCTTAAGTATAAAGCTGTATAATCAAATATCAAAATCAGAATCATTCGTGCTATATTGTTTCCTATTTCTAGGTATAGTTGGAAATGTAAGACAGTGATCAAAGCTGGAAGAAAATCTACTCATTTGAAATGTTTCAGGAGAGTTCTGCAGATACCATAGACCACACAAAGACAAATTATTGGGTCCCATAGCAAATAAGGCCTGAATACTCACTAGAAGCCAAAATGATTAAAATGAGACTGTTGTACTTTTGACGTATCATGAGATGACATGACTCATTGAAAAAGACAGTAATGCTCAATAAAGTAGAAGGCAGTTGCA
>CM034706.1:239768888-239779212 GCA_020142125.1 Phrynosoma platyrhinos | reverse complement strand
AAAGGAAAAGGAAAAGAAAAAGAAGAAGAAAAGAAAGAAAAGAAAGAAAAAGAAAGAAAGAAAAAACCAATAAAAATTAAAAAGGGAATCCACATGATAGGTGGGTAGATTCTATCAAGGAAGTCATGACCCTGAGTTTGCAAGACCTGATGACCACACTTTTGGATGCCTCTCATCCATAAGGCCTCCATGGCTGAAGTTGACTGGACAGCAAATAACAACAATAACAATAAACATTGGTGTAGAGCCGGGGCTTTTTGAGCCGGGGCTGGGTTGCTGTCCCTCAGAAAATTGGGGGGTCGAAGCACCAAATATATATATATAAATTAAAAATTAAAAAAATATGCATGCACACTCTCTCAGCCCCCCAAAAACCATGGCAAAACCCCTGTGGAGATTTTGCCAAAAAAACCCTAAGAACAAGTAATAACAGCAATAATCAATATCATAATGGTGGGCGGTGGCGGCGGCGGCAGGACCGGCCTGGGGCCGGTCCAAAGGCCTTGGGGGGGTGCATCCGGCCCCCAGGCCTTAGGTTGCCTACCCCTGGTGTAGAGGATAAAAACTGGTGGCAGCAGAAACTGCAAGCTTAGCTGACATTCAGATAGCCACTCATTGGTTGGTTTTGACTTATGGCAACCCTATGAATGAGAGACTTACAAGTCACCCTATCATCAACAGTCCTGCTCAGGTCTTGCTGACTCAGGCTCTGGCCTCCTTGATTGTGTCTATCCATCTGGGATGCAGTATTCTTCTTTCCCTACTGCTCTTTACCTTGTCAAGCATCATTGTCTTTTCTTTTCTTTTTTTAATAATTTTATTTTGAAAAAAATATATACATAAAGACAAATAAGACAATATCCACATTAATACAATAAAATACAATCATACATCCAACACCCACTTCCCAGACCACTCAGTCATAAAACAACAATACACATAAATACTTTGCAAATCTTAAGTTGATTTTTTGATTTCTTATTTACCAAGTGTATACCTCTACTTTGAACCTAAATTTAATGTTTCTTTCTTATACAAAGGTTTCATAAGACTGTGACATATTCCTTCCATGTCTACTTTAGTTACATTCATAAGTTTCTATATCTATAAAGCATACCACATCCTATTCGTTAAGATATTAAAAGGTAATCAAATTTGTTTCATCCTAATCCAGCTCAATCTTATTCACTTTCTTCAAATTTTATCTTATAATTTTTAACTAATTCCCATTGTTGTTCCCTTGTATCCACATCTCTATTTTGAATTAAAGCTGTTAAGATATCCAAATTCCTTGCTTCTTTTAATCATATAAACCAGGGGTAGGCAACATTTTTGAGCTGGGGGCCGGGTTGCTGTCCCTCAGACAATTGGGGGGCCGAAGCACCAAAAATAAATAAATAAATAAAAATAAAAAAAATTAATAATTTTTTTTTAAAAATATATGCATCCACACTCTCTCAGCCCCAGAAAAGCCATGGCAAAACCCCTGTGGAGATTTTGCCAAGAAAACCCCAAGAACAATAATAACAACAATAATCAATATCATTATGGCGGGCGGCAGCGGTGGCAGGGGGTGGCAGCGGTGGCAGGACCAGCCTGGGGCCGGTCCAAAGGCCTTGGGGGGCCGCATCCAGCCCCCGGGCCTTAGGTTGCCTACCCCTGATATAAACCATTCTTTTGCATTAGGTTTTTCTTCCAATATTTTGCAAAAATTAATCTTGCTATTGACACTATATATAATAAAATCTTGCCATATTTTTTCTCAATTGTTTTTTCCATTTCATGTAACATATTTAGAAGAAAAAAAATTGGGCTCCATGGTACTTCTAAGCATCATTGTCTTTTCTAACGAATCATGTCTTGTCATGATAGGGCCAAAGTACAAAAATGACAGTTTAGTCAACTTGGTTTCTAGTGAGAATCCAGGCTTGATTTGCTCTAGGACTCATTAATTTGTCTTTTTAGCAGTCCATGGTATCCACAGATCTTTTATCCAGCTCCTCATTTCAAATGAGTTGATTTTCTTGCTATCAACTTTCTTCACTGTCCAGCTTTCACGACTATACATAGAAATGGGAAATACAATGTCATGCACAATTCTAACTTTAATATTCAAAGATATATAATTATACTTCATCTTGGCTTCTAAGGAGAATTCAGGCTTGATTTGCTCTCATTTATTCATCTTTTTAGCACTCCATGTTATCAGTAGAACTCTTCTCCAGCATCACATTTATATCATCTTAAAACTGTTTTCAGTCATTTTAAGTGTATGCTTTACATATGGAGGATATGGAAGATTAGCTTAGGTTTGCTTTAATAATTCCTGAAGAAATAGTTGTGAAGACTAGATATCATAATAAAGCCTCATAAAAGTCCAGTCATACCCCTTCATATCTGCCTCACACATTCTCCATTAATTTTCCTGGATTCTCTAACTGGAAGCTGGATAGGATATACTAGAAAGCTTTACAGAAGTACGGGATATCAGGTCACAAGACTGACAAAGAAAAAGTACTGGAAACATAAATGAGAATCTATAACTTGAAACAATTTAAGATTCCTTTAACTGCATGCTTAAAGACTGCAATTAAATCAGCTCCTCTCTAATTTCTTCTGAGCAAATTACTAGTCATTCCCTCTATGACCACACTTTGTTAATCATGAAAGCTCAAATGAAAAACTAGCTTTTGTACCTTTGAGCTGATGCATCTTGCATTAATAATAAAGTTTGTGCAATGCATGCTGCACTTTACATATAGTGTTTAGTGCACATGAACAATTGTATTATTATTGCTGATTTTTGTTATTTTATTGTATTTACTTTGAATGTAAAATACCCTGAAACTCAGTTTAAGGCAGATGTATATATACTGAAAATCAGCAAACAAAACAAAGAGATTAACAGAATGTAGCAAATCATATACTGCCACCCTATGTATCTTTCTAGATCCTATTGCATTCTATCCCCCTCTCATGACTATATATTTATAACATGAAGCTTTAATATCACTCTGTACTGCATCTGAAGAAGTATCTTATATCTATGAAAACCCATGCTAAAATAATAACCAGTTAGTCTTAAAGGTGGTGCCACATTTTTTTCTCCCTTTCTCTTCTTCCTTTTTATGCTGCAAAAGACTAACACAGCTGTGTGTGTTGTGTTAATTTTCTCAAGTCAGCTCCATCTCAGGCAACCCTCTGCATAAGACATCCCCAAGACCTGCTAATCTTCTATTGTTCTGCTTAGGGCCTGTAAATTCAGGCACGTGACTTCCATGACTGAAGAGGGATGCAGACGGGTGGCTATGGGCCACCCTGGGAAGCAGAGGATTGGAGCTGAGGTTGCCCCATGGCTCGGCCCCAATCCTCCCTTTTGGCATCTGGGAAAAGAGCACCAAAATAGCACTCCTTTCCCAGGTGGAGAAAAGGGTGTCTGAAGAGCTGCCATGCAGCTCTTTTGCACTTCTTCCGGTGCAGTGTGCCCAGATGCTGCGCCGGGAGGACATAATCAGAGCGCTTGTTGTGTGCAACAGCACGTGCTCTGATGATGTCCCTGGGAAGGGGTTGGGGCATCTGGCATCCGGCTGCTCCTCCCCTTCCCTGGATCCAAGACGGCACTTTGTGCCATCTGTAGAGCCCCTGAGTCTATTCATCTGGAATGTGGTCTTCCTATCTTTTTGCTGCCTTCCATCTTCCCTAGTATTATTGTCTTTTCTAGTGTGTCATGCCTTCTCATGATGTGACCAAAGTATGACAACATCAATTTGGCTTCCAGGGAGTATTCAGGCTTGATCTGTTCAAGAATTCATTTGTTTGTCTTTTTGGCTGCCTATGGTATCCTCAGCACTCTTCTCCAGCATCACATCTCAAAGGAGTTTATTTTCTTTCTGTAGACTTTTTTCAATGTCCAACTCTCACATGTATATATAGTAATGAGGAATACAGTGGCTTGAATGATTCTGGCTTCAGTGGTCAGTTGTATATATTTATCTTTGCAGACTGCCAGAAACAGTGCAAATTGAGTCCACTTTAAAGGTTAGGGGTAGGGTCAGGGAATCATGGGAACTGTATTTTATTGTGGCACCAGAGCTCTCTGACAGAGAAGGCTCAATGTCTCAGAAAAAAACAATTCCCATGATTCCCTAGCACTAACCCTAACCCTTAAAGTGGACTCAATTTGCACTATTTCTGGCAGTCTGTTACTTTGAAAAATTCATAGAATCAGGCTATAATAGAAAACAATAACTATTGCTGGCACAATCAGAATTTTCTCACCAAGTATTAAACGCTGTTTGATGTGTGATAGCAAATGGGAGTTGAAAAAATACACGGAGAAATTATAGATACAATCAGATAGAGCACACACAGCTTATTCTTTGATTAATGTAACCTGAAGGTCATACATGCAACTCTACCAGTCGATAGCAATCAGATTAGTGTGATGTATTATTCAGTGTTCATGATGGCCCATTTATATTAGTGGCTGCAAAGTAACCTGGAGTCTCCTCTAGTTTCCTGCAAGAGCTGCTTGATGTTGACATACAACTGAGATGTTTGTACAAAAGCTGTTGGTGAAGAATGCTCATCTTGGCAGCAGTAGATTTCATTATCTTTCTGGGATACCTTGTTAATTGGATCTAATTGTGCTTTCATCAATTAATAATTGTATCTATTGAGTCCCAAGCACAGTTTATTTAACGTGAAGATGATGAATTAATAATTAATTTAGAATCATTTTAAAGGTTAAAGTAATTATGCAAATCTTGAATAAAAGATCAAGGCTGTAACCCTATGCACTCCAACAAGGGAATAAGCCTCATGGAACAGAGATGACTTGCTTGTAAGCAGACATGCATAGGATTTCACTGTTAACATGAAACTGCTAGTAGAAATTGCTAGTGGACAGCCATTCTTTATTTTTTTCCCAAAGAAGGGCATAGGTTGCTCCCCATAAAACAATGAAGTACACTAATTGGATTCCATTCAAAGGCACTACCCTAGATTGGTGATTTGGGAACCTCCAAACTGCATTCAGGCCATTCATTTCTAGTTTTCACTGAAAAACAGGGGAGAATAAAATGTACTTCTCCAGCTGCTTTTAGATTACAGCATGGAACATTCCTCACTACTGATTATACTGAGTTGAGCTGGTGGGAACAACATCTGAAGGGCTGAACTTTTTCCAGTCCTTTAACAAACAATAAGAAACAACTATTGGCTTTTGTAGAAGTTCAAAACTGGCCCATAATGGTTTTGCATGTTTGTGTCTGTGATTCTGTTTGGAAACTTTAGTGCAGGAGTGGGTACTGCAAAGTCTCAAGAGAGCTGCTACAATTGCAGCCCCAAAAGGTGATAGAACACACACTGCAGGCAGACACCATCCTGAAAAAAGAATAATAATTCCAGCTGCTACATTATTTTTTTAAAAAAAGGTAAATATTTCCAAAACTCAGAAATATCTCCAGACATTTAAAGTAGGGGTTGGCAACCTATGGCCTGCGGGCCTGGTGCGGCCCACGGAGGCCTGGGAACCGGCCTGTGGCCAGTCACTCCGCTGCCGCCACCGCCACCACCATATTGGAAGGCCCCATGGTGGCTGCGCAGCCACCGTGGGGCCTTGGGAAGGGTGCACTGTGGCTGCCCCGGGTGAATTCGCCCACCGCGGGTGCGGGGGGGGGCTTTCCAAGGCCCAGGGAAGCCCCCTCCTGCAGCTGCGCTGTGTGAATTTGCTGACCACAGGCACGGGGAGCTTTTCCAAGGCCCAAGGAAGCCCCCCCTGCAGCTGCGCTGTGCAAATTCACCTGCTGCAGGCATGGGGGAGCCTTTCCAAGGCCTAAGGAAGCCCCCCTGCCTGTGCCGGGTGAATTTGCCCGCCACGGGTGTGTGGGGGCCTTTCCAAGGCCCAGGGAAGCACCCTCCTGTAGCTGCGCTGTGCGAATTTGCCGGCCACAGGTACATGGGGCCTTTCTAAGGCCCAAGCAAGCCCCCCTGCAGCTGCACTGTGTGAATTCACCTGCTGCAGGCACAGGGGGGCCTAAGGAAGCCTCCCCTGCCTGTGCTGGGTGAATTTGCCTGCCAGGGTGTGGGGGGACCTTTACAAGGCCCTGGGAAGCCCCTCCTGTGCCAACGGGGGGGCCTTCCAAAATGGTGCCCGCATCGCGCGCACATGTGCATAGGGGGGGCAAGCATGCATGCATGCCTGCCTGCCCCCCCCATGCCATTCCCTCCCCCCTGGCCTCCTGGCAACACAGGTTGCCAACCCCTGATTTAAAGGAAAGGACTTCAGATCTTTGGGGTATGGATGTGTGAGGTGGGGGAGACCCTAAGTAAAAGCAACATTTGTTCATCTAAACAGCTCTAAGGGCATTCATCCCTTTAAGGGAGCATCATCAGCTAAATAAAATGGACTCACCTACTGTAGTTTTCACAGCAAACTGTCCAAACAATGCACAGGACAATTGGAGCTGAATGCAGGCCTTTTCATCACTCCAGGGCTTTGATGATGATGATGATGGGATTTATCCCAGTTTTGAGCAGAAAATCTGGATAGTTTTGTGTGTGTGTGTGTGTGTGTGTGTGTACTGTGCTCCATAGTGATTTTGGTGTGAGGTTGGGGAGGAGTTCACAGGAATATGTACATGCATATATGGTGTGTGTGTGGGGGGGGACCAACAGTATAGCCAGACATACTGGGGTGAATTTGAAATAAAGCAAACTTGTAATCTTCTTTTGTAAAACCATAAATAGGTTTGCCAACAAATTCTAAAGGTTTGATAACTTATAGTGAGAAGCTCTGTAAAATGTGCTCTTGAAACATGGAGGAGCAGGTGAACAATACACTACAAATGCAGCACAATTAACTGCAGACTGATGTAGGAAGACAAAGGGTGTGGCTAAGACCAACAGACTGGAAATGTCCTAATATACACTGTGCCCAAACTCCTAGGATGTTATCACACATGGGCCAGAAAGCGAAAATAAAGTGGATATGAGGCATTCCAAAAATAAACAGAAAATAAACCTTAATTCCGCAAACATAATTACCTTAATTGCGAATTTACAGTAAGTGCATTTAACGTTCACACACAAGCGAAAAAAGCCCATAAATGTACTAGAAATGATCTTCTTGCACATGCGCAGATAGAGGAATGCTTGCTGGAACCATGGCAACAGCAGGGAAATGCTCCCAAATGCGCATTTGGTTATCACATTACAGTAAATGACCTTAATTGCGCATTTGCATTTCCTCCAAACAACCGAATTTCAAAAGATCGCGGTTAACACCAGTTTCTGTCCAGTTTCTGTGTGACGTCGTGTGAAAACATGGTACACTAATCCAGTTTCTGTTTGGGTTTTGTGTGGATTAACCAGCAGATTTGCCCCCGTGTGATAATGTCCCTAGAGAAACATACAAATGTGCCTCCAATGAGTATAAGCATGCTAAGGTTGCAATGTCTAACAGTAGGAGCATAAATTTCAGTTCAGCCTGTTTATGATAAGGACTTCCCAAAATTCATAAATGTGAATTTGATGCAAAGAATTCTGATGCTGAGAGAAAGAAAACTATTAGGTTTGTCCATCCTCTTTCTAAAGTGGATACCTATGCTTTCATCACATGCCCTAAATCATTTCTCCTTTCCCCCCCTTTTCTTTCTAAAACTGGGATGTTGATATGGCTTTATGCTGGCATAAATGCCATTACAAAAGTGATTGCACTTTCCCGGAGAATACACAAGGATGGTATCCATTTCAGGTTTGTACAAGCTGTGTTACATTGGAGTAAATAATTGCATAGATTGATGTGTTGTCCAGGAGGTTCTGTAATTGTGATCCTTGGTGATGGGTGAGAAACTGCATTGAATGTTGTGCAACAGTAGAGTATACAACTACATTGTTCATTGCAATGTGGTGCAATTGATTATAGTTATACTGCTGTAATTTTAGCCCATGCAACTACGGAACAAGATCTTGGCTTTAGAGTTAAAACAATCAAATACTGAATATGCAAACAATTTTTTTTAACCTGTTCTGAACCACCCTCCTCTCTTCAATGAATACTCAAGGTGATTACAGATAAAAACATAAGCTCAATAAGATACAAAAACTGGAAATGAGAGCTAAAACAAAACTGATAGAATAGCACTGCACTGCAATAAAAACAGTTGAACCTTCTAAAATCAATCAGCAGTTGTAAGTCTCTTTGTTTGGATTGATTCTTGCTAACAGTATAAGTGTAGGAGGTTATCCAGTAAATGATTTGGGATGTGGTGGCTCAGCAGTTAAGATGCTGACTCTGACAACCACAAGATTGACAGATCAGCAGTTTGAGACTCAAGCGCCATGTGACAGAGTGAGCTCCCATCACTAGACCCAGCTTCTGCCAACCTAGCAGTTTGAAAGCATGTAAACGTGCAAGTAGATAAATAGGTACCAGTTCAGTTGGAAGTTAACAGAGTTCCGGGCAATCATGCTGGCCACATGACTACCAGATTAATCTTCGGACAACACTGGTTCTTTGGCTTAGTAATGGAGATGAGCACCACCACCTACAGTTGGACATGACTAGGCAATCACATCAAAGGGAAATTTACCTTTAGTGAATGATAGTGGAATGGGGATTTGAATCCATGTCTCTAGTATTAGCCTGATCCTTGAAACTACTCTGGCCCTTGCAGTGATTTTATTAATTTAAAAGAGGAAGCACATGAAATATTTATAGCATCTTATAAGAATTTGCTCCATATTTTATATAGGTCTTGCTAAGTATTGCTTGAGGTAAAACAAATCTTTTTTTTTATTGCATCTGTATATAACCAGTCTTGAAAAGATTGAAAAGTACCTGAGGTCCACAAATGTGTTGGCCATTTAGCAAATTCAAACAAAAATCCACCAAAAATAAAGTGATAACTTTATTGGCAAAAAAAAAAAAAATGCACAATATACCTGTTGCAAGCTTTCTAAGCTCCACTGGCTTCATCAGGCAAGAGGCTGCAAACCAAACAGGAGAAAAAAAAATCAGAGATGTTAGTCAGATGTGTGCATTTTGATGTTTCTGTCTTTGGTTAGGGGAGGGTATCTTTTGCAGGCTGGCCTCTCTTCCTTCTGGCCATGTGGCTATTGGGAGATTTGCAAAGACCAGGAAATTTAAAGTCCATTTGCATCTCAACCATTTGCACCCCTCTCTTGCAATTCAATATGTCTACATTCCTATGAGGTCATAGGCCTTTTTGTAGGCAGAGAACAATGGATTTCTCAAAGAGTCTTCATGTTTTTGCATAAGGAACATTTGCATAGGTGTTGAGGTAAAACATGCCAATCCAGTTTGTAGGGGCCAGCCTGCAAAATATACCCTCCCCTTATCATCTTAACTAAGGACAGAAACATCAAAATGCAGGCATCTGACTAACATTTCTGATTTTTTCCTCTTGTTTGGTTTGTTACATCTTGCCCGATGAAGAAGCCAGTGGAGCTTTCAAAAGCTTGTAACAAGTATATTGTGCATTTTGTTTGGCCAATAAAGGTATCACTGTTTGGTGGATTTCCATAAATGTAGGATAGCACTGGCTTCTAACATACCTAGTTAGGAGAAGCTGCCCATTAAATGTCTTGGGGCATGCGTTGGCTCTGCTTCTATTTAATTATGACATTAATGATGTTAAAAATGAAGGTAAATGGTACATTAATTAAACTCACAAATCACAACTTATTTAAAAATTCTGAGGTTTTGCTAACATCTGTGTGGAGAGAGATATCAGAGCCAGATCTACAATGGATTGACATAATATTGAAATACACATAGGATAATCTGCCCAGAAAAGGGGAAACTGTTTTATATTTCTAGAAAGAATTCATAATCCATAAAAGAAAAACTAGAATAGTTCTTGAAGATGGGAAGAATACTTACTAAAGGTGAACTGGATGAAAAGGGTTGCAAATGATGCCTCATTATGTTTTAATAATAATTATAATAATAAATTTTATTTATATACCGCCCTGTGGCAAGCCAATCCAGGTGGTGTACAACAGTAAAACAACATACAACTAAAATAGTATAATTCCCTCCTCCCCCCTTAAAAAGTTATTAAATTGCATCTCAGTTAAAACAGTTTACAGATTAAAACAATAACAATTTAAAATAGAAATACAATAAAAATACAAGTATAAATACAGACCAACAATCCCCTGAAACTTCAAAGTTCTGAACGGGGACATAAGATATTACTAAGGGGGGGTCACCGAAGTCCCGAGGCCGGGTAATTTAGTCTGGAAAGGACTGCCGAAAGAGATCCATCTTGACAGCCTTCTTGAAGCTGTCCAAAGA
>CM034706.1:239748259-239764375 GCA_020142125.1 Phrynosoma platyrhinos | reverse complement strand
TTGGAGTGCAGGCCCCGCGCAGGGTCGGTGCTCCGAGGAGGTCCCCCTTGGAGAGGCAGCGATCCGAGGAGGTCCCCCTTGGAGAGCTGGCTCTCCAAGGAGGTCCTCCTTGGAGCGCAGGCCCCTTCCCGCGTAGGGTAATGACGGGGGAATGCGCCACAATACATATTTGGTGATCAGACTTACGGTAAATGCAAAATGATTCCCGGCGTGCAATTGCAATTCCTCAAGAAACCGAAATTCAAAAGATCTCGGTTCTTTCCACTTTCTGTCGGGGTTCTGTCGGGGTTCTGTGTGGTGTCATGTGGAAACACGGGAAAATAATACATATTAGGTCGGGATTTCGTTTGGATTCTGTTTGGATTGGGCCCCATGTGATAATGTCCTATGACTACCCACTGTGTAAAAATATGGTTGCGGTCATAAAATCTTGTCTAAAATGAGTTGCAGGTATTAATTGGTAACCAGTAACAAATAGCTTTCTTGAGAATTACTGGGACATATATATACATTGAATGAAATATTAGTATGTGAATGGGAAATGAGAGAGACAAATTGATTCCTAAGGGAGTTCTGAAAAGTAACTAAGGTTATCCAGTTACAATGAGCCCTTGATATTTGCTTCAGTTTGGTTCCAGGACTTCCTGTGGATACCAAAATTTGTGGATGATCAAACTGCATTATATACAATGCCATAGTAAAATATTATTCCTAATATAGAATGGCAAAAATCAAGGTCAGAATTTAAATAAGATGGCACTCTGCCAGTATAAAGAGTAACCTTTCACATCAGATTCCACTAATTAACCAGGAACAGAAAAGACAGGCTTCAATAACTCTTCAAGTCATGTGTCATAAATACATATGACTCTGAACTCAGGGCCAAGTGATGTGTTCTGAACTAAAAAAAAAACAAAAACAAAAAACCATTGACTTGACATTTAACCTGAATTAAAATAGATTTTTAGTTGACACAAAATTTGTGCTCTGCATACAAGACATGTCATTGTCTAGACTACTTTTATGTTATCTGAGAGCATTTTCCTCATCACATAAGCAACAAAGATGCTAGATAAAGATTCGAGCACTCTCAGATGAGGTTTTTAATGTGCAGTCTCTATGTCACCTTGATATAATTTCATGGGGTGAAGGCAGTCCAGATATCATAAGACAACTATAATCATTCCATGTATTCCCATTGCTGCTTCTACTCTTCCCTACTGCTCTTTCCATCCTGAAAGAGCAGAGTCACAGAACAATCTATTTTTGGTATGAATAGGAAAATGCATTCCTGAGATTCAGGCAGTATCTAGAAAGAAAAAAACATCTCTGGAAACATCTCTGAGACTTTCCAATTCTTTTTTTGTTTTGATTTTACCTACACATTCCCCATTTCGCATCCAAACTCTTTCTTGAAATATCTTGGCCCCACATTGTGTTATTCCCCCCCCCCCCATGCACTGATCACGTGTCACATGTAGATGCAGGGAATGTTTCAGAGATTGATTTTCAGCAAAGTGATGAAATACTTTAGCAATAGTGTTAAGCATTAGAAACTTTTTGTTTTGGTGCAAACATTTCTCTTTCCCTTGCTTGATTTCGGTTGAATCTTTATCCTGTAACCATAGCTATATTTTGTTGGTAGGCTGTTATGAAATAATACAAACAGTCCACAAAGGGCAAGATACATTTCATTTTGGAAAATACTGGATTAACTTAAACTGACCTGGGAAGGAGGAATGAAAAGTCCTTGATAATTCCAGGAGTTCCCAGGAAATATTTTGGGATGAAGAAAATACAATGTGGAAATCATCATCATCATCATCATCATCATCATCAATTTGTTTATACAGGAACAAAACCTGGGATTTTCATAGAATTTTCCCCTTATCTAGAGGGGTGGTGAAGGTAGATGGCATGTTGGATATGCCCCTCTTTTCTCTGTTGCTTCATGTGAATTTCCACTTTCAGAGACCTATAATATCTTGCATTGCAAGTTCAACCCATAATCATGTTTACTGCAACTGACAAGCAGAAAAAATCAAGATGCAGGTTTTCTACCTGGGATGTGAAATTGACTTGTATAGAGATGAGGAATTCTCAGGTGAAATCAATAGGACAATATTTTACCGAGAAGTATGCTTTGCAGTGCTTTTGAATTGTTCTGTGGGCATGTTACAAATTCTTTTAATTGTTGCAAATGCACTGCTTCAAAAACTGTAAAAATAATGCATGTGCATACTCAACATACTAAAACGGTTCTGAGAAGTACCCAATAACTTTTCATGGAGTGGGATGTGTGGGATGTGAGGGCCTTGAGGGGTTAGGGAAGGATGGAGGAAAATAGTAGCAACTTGCACTTGCCATGGTCACTGCACAGATTAAATATAGCCAGACGCAAGCCAGTAAACCACTTACTATGGAAGATCAATTGCAATTCCACTTGGACTTACAGTAGAAAAGCAACAATTTGTAACACTAGGAATCTTCTATCTTGAAGCACTCTTGAATAGGTGTGCCTGGAAAATGTGAAAAACTTTCTAATTGTAGCAGAAGTACCCAAACAGAAGTACTGTCAGAGGGCAAATACTCATTGCTGAATCACTCTGGGTTTGATAGGGAGCAGTAAAGGAGTGACCAACTTCAGAGGGTCAGATGGGGCAATTTTCTGCATGTGGAACATTTTGGAGAACAGAGAGACTTCCAAAAATGGCCCCCTCCTCCAAAAAGTACACAAACTTCCATTTTTAATTTTGAAGATTTTTTGGGGTGTGTGTTTTAAACTGTGTAGTGGGGCTCTGCAACCTATTGAAAATAGTGACTTGCAACTGAACAGTTCCAGGAGAGTCAATTCATTTTTGGTGTGTGTGTGTGTGTGTGTGTGTTGTGTAAAAATAATTAAATTAGCTTTGTTTTGGGTAATGAATTTTATACCTTTCCATTCATACTGAATGCAGGCACTTTGCCAGGGTCAAACCACCATCCTTTTAAAATGACCAAACTGATGCATATTTAAAACTGCAGTCACAAATGAGGGCTTTCATGACAATGTACATGTCATATAAATGTTTAAATTTAAGGTTATTTCAAAAATGGTGTCATTGATTGTACCATGCTCTGAGATCTGCTAATATACAGCAGATCAGTAATATTTCAATCTATAAAAAAAAAAAGTGGGGAAAAATTAAGAAGAACCCTAACCAATCAGATTGGTTTCTATCCATAGCCTAAAGATGACCACAAGAAGCAAAGAAGAACATGAAAATACTCCCACCACCACCAAGCTTTGTCCATTGTCTATAAGCAATTAGTATGGTTAGTGTGAAGATGGAGACTACGCATAGCCATTGTGGTGAGTACCAATATTTAGGTATATCTGCACTTACTACTATATTAAATGTTTAGTATGCACAGGGATCTTGTAGCACCTTTCAGACTAATTGAAAGAAAGAGGTTGGTAGAATGAGCTTTCATAGTCTTGAACCTGCTTCCTCAGATGCAAGTTTGGAGTG
The DNA here is from genome assembly GCA_020142125.1 of Phrynosoma platyrhinos. Lineage (NCBI taxonomy): Eukaryota > Metazoa > Chordata > Lepidosauria > Squamata > Phrynosomatidae > Phrynosoma > Phrynosoma platyrhinos. The sequence continues at coordinate 239,760,863 of CM034706.1, read as the reverse complement.
GAGAATCCAGAGAAATCAGTAAATGATGTTCATCACAAGAAGCAGCATTAGATTGCAGAAATTTGTGCCTAACCTTTTGTGATACTAGAACCAGTTTCTGTGTCTGTGCAAAATGTTTAGATGTCTTCTTTTCAATAAATCCCTTTTCTTTTGTCTATTTGAGGATATTTAGAAGGCATTAATTTTAATATACCAGATAATTATTTTTAATATATCCAACACATAAACAAACATACATATGATTCTGATAGAAATTGTTGTTGTGCACCTTCAAGTCATTTCTGACTTAAGGCAACTCTAGGCAACCCTATCATGGGGGTTTCTTGGCAAGATCTCTTCAGAGGGGATGTGTCATTGTCTTCCTCTTATAATGAGAAAGCATGACTTACCCAGGGTCACCTGGTGGTTTTCCATGGCCAAGCAGAGATTTGAACCTTGGTATCTCAAGTCCTAGTCCAACATTCAAACCAATATACCGTGATGCCTCTTATTGATAAAAAGGGGAAAGAAAAATCTATTTTTTAAAAAAATGAAAGACTAAAGAGGAAGGCATACTCAGACTGGAAATCTGTTGTTGCACTCACAAGGCATTAGTAAAGAAGGTGGACAAAATCTGCCAGCTCTGATTAACCTAGTTCTCTAATGATTTACTTCATTCCTGGATGATGTACCCATGAGTACAGGGATGCAGTAGTTGCTAACTCTAACAATTTCTTGTGGCAGTTGAGTTATTTACTCAGAACCCTCCTCAATCTTAATCTATCCATTCATTTTAATTTTTTTCCAGAAATTACTCTTTCTTTCCTATAACTGTTCTTCCTCATCTTGGAAACATTATCTGTATGAAATTTGGTTCCTTTCTTTTCTTACTGCTACCAGCTTCTTGTGGACCTCTTCCACTACATCAGAAAGCTATGTATTCCTCCTTGCATGCCAACTGCCTCTTCCATTCTCCTGTTGCTATTTTTTTTTACCTTGACCCTTCTAACCTGAACTGTTTCACCTGGTGGAAAGCAAATGACACATATGGTGGTTTAAAACAGAGTTTAGAGATAATTACTTTTTGAAATGACTGTAATTCTGGTTTGAGGCCACTTGTATCCATTGACGTTACTTATTCTAAGCCAGCTTCCAGGCAGGGGGCAGGCTGTTACACATAGGCTAGACTAATCACTTCACATGGACAAAGGTGAGTCTCATGCATAGTAATTATTAATTGGAAGCTGAATATAATGAAATGTATTCAAAAGATGGCATGGTCTGCAGCCTCCGGCAAGGGTGGAATGCTTTACTGATGAATTTAAGCAGGAGCTGTTTTATCTGCTTGTATGTGCCGTATTAACAGTTCTTATATTACTATTGATCTCATTGGCTTCCTACTTGGTAAAAACCCATAACTGTAATAATTGAGAGAATAATATCCTAACAAACTTATCTTACTGGAACATTAGGATTTGTTCATGAAGCTGGCTGAAGGCTTTTTGCTCATTCAGCATTCAGGACAGAGAAAATCCTTACATTATTGGGATTAGCTGCATTCTTAATATGATTTTTTTTTAAAAAAAATCATTAGCTTTTTAATTGTAATTTCCCCACCTTCTTATTTTATGCATGAGTTTTAATGACTCAAATTTGCCATAGACACCATTACTGGGTGAAAGCACAAATCCTTTTTATCTCCACTTTTACTATTAGCCTTCCTATACTTTTGGAGCCACAACTGAATTTGTGAAACTTTCCCCATTGCGTGTGTAATATTATATTGCAGCCATTGTCCAGTAATAAGGGATGTCAGTAATCTTTAGATTTAGAAGCAGACACTTGCTATTTTGTTATTTAAAAAAAGAAAAAAGAAAAAAGAAAAAAGAAAATGTGAACTCATCAGAAAGGAATGGAGTCAGCTAGGCTCCAGTTTAAGTGAAACGGCTTAAATGAAATGTTATGGCTGTAACTTGTAGATGACTCCATTTTGAAATGGTTTTAAAACAAATGACTCTTAGAACCATGTACATTTGGAAGAGAGTGACTAAACAAGACTTTAAGCTAATGGAATCTTTTGGGTATCTACTTTTTTATGTTTCTGGACAATTTTGAAGTTTACTTTCAGTTTAAAAAACACAGTATGGTCCCTGTATCCATGGACCAGTACCCATGCTTTCACTTACCGAGGTCTGGAAAAAAAAGTAATCTATATGCATTTTCTAGTCCCTCCACCATGATTCTCTGATATGCTGCCAGCAGAAGTTAACCATAAAGTCATACTGAAGGACCTAGAAATGCCTAGAGAGGTGTTCTCTCTAGGAATCTCTAGGTCCTTCAGTGTGGTTCTATGGTCAACTTCCTCTAAAATAATTTATTTCAATAGGCTCCTCTTTTATCCATTGTTTCACATATCCATGGCAAGTCAGAGAATGGATATCCTGTGGATATGGGGGTTATACATACTGTAATACTTAGGCTCAATCCAGACAAGTCAGAAGTTCTATAAGTAAGTAGAAAAGCTAACCTGGGATTTGGATCATAACCTCTTCTGGATAGAGTTGCACTCCCTTTGAAAGATCAGATTCAAAGCTTAAGGGCATTCTTGGAGCCTTGGAAAGCCAGGTAGTGCTATGGCCATGAGTATCTTTGCCCACCTACAGTTTGCACACCAGCTATATCCTTTCCTTGGGAAGGAAGATCTCGTCATAGTGATTATTTTTCTTGCAGCTTGAAAAAGGCATGGCAGAAGTCCAGATTGCAGACAGGCTGCCGGAGAGGATAAAAAGGTAAAGGTAAAGGTATTCCCCATTGACAAGGTTGTCAAGTTGTGTCTCACTATAGGGGGCAGTGCTCATCTCTGTTACTAAGTCAAAGAGACAACGTTGTCAGAGACTGCTCTGAGATTATGTGGCCAGCATGATTGCACAGAATGCTGTTTACCTTCCCACTAAAGTGGTACCTATTTATCTACTTGCATTTGCATGTTTTCAAATTGCTAGGTTGGCAGAAGCTGGGACTAGTGACAGGAGTTCATCCCATCATGCAGCAGCCAGGCCTCGGGAGAATACTGGCTGCCTATAGCATGGGCACAGGTAAGTATGATAATACCCATTTTCGTCTTTTAGATTCCATGTCTCTCCCGGTGGGATTTAAGAGTGCAATAATCCCCATGGAGAGTTCCCCCTTATTCCTAATGATGCCAACCATAATAGCAGGATCTGATGGTCCAAACTATCAAATACCACAGAGAGATGCAATAGGATCAACACCAGTGTTTGACACTGAGCCTTTGCAACTAGAATATCATTAAGAACATGAGCCAGAGCTATTTCTGTGGAGTGACCTGTACAAAACCTGAGTTAAATGGGTCAAAAAGAAAACCACGTGTGGTCAGAGACACCCTGTGCCTCTCCTCCTTCATTTGGGGGAGGGCTGCTCTCTCCAGAAATTTAGAAAGAAATGGGAGATATGACATAGGGTGATGATTAACACAAAGTGAAGGATGCAGAGAAGGTTTCTATAATAAAGGATGCACAACAGCATGCCTAAAACAGCCTGGAAAACACCCTTTAAGAAGGAACAGTTCACCAAGTGAATTATATAAGGCAAAAGCAAAGGCAAAAAGACTGGATAAAGAAAATAAGGAAAAGGGTCAATAAGAAAAAACGTAGGGGAGGAAGACAACACTGTGATGGTAGAGACATAGGACCTCTGCAGACAGGCGGCACAGAGCCACTTTGGGGAGCAGCAGATCAGGGCTGAAGCAACCCCATGCCATGGCCCCGATCCTCCCTTTTGCTGCCCTAAAAAGAGCGGAAAAATGCCACTCCTTTTAGGGGCAGCAAAAGACCACCCTAAGAGCCGGTGCTGTGGCTCTTCCTCACCCTTTCAGCACAGCATGTTTAAATGCTGCACTGGGAGGGCGTCCTGATGCTACGCACCATGCGTAATGGCATGCGGTGTCAGGATGGCATTGGCGTGGGGTTGGGGCAGCTGGCGTGCACCTGCCCCACCCCAACTCTACCCCCCAGGCTGGCCCTTTGGGCCAGTCTTCAGAGGCCCATGGTCTGAGTCAAATGCTGTGGTAAATCAACTGATGGCAATGGCAGAGGAGATGCATCCACAAAAAATGATTTAACAATTGAGGCCACCTTTTGATCAAAGAAGGAGGCAAAATAACTTGCAGGAAGATCTTCAACTGAAGGGCTGTTGTTGCAGCCAGTCACTGGATTCAGTACACTGTTAAAGGTGCCAAATAACTGATGAGGCATACAGGTTTGAGCTTGTATCTTCTCCTGAAGATAAAATTGTCAATATTCATCTGTATGAGAATAATAAATTGTGCAGGCTGTCCTGAAGCAGCTGGTCTGATGGGTTCTGTTTACACTGGCTTTCCAACTGAAAGTAGACCATTCCATATGCAGTTCTGCCTGCAGCCAAGGTCTTCAGCAGCACTGTTTAACTGGGTAAATTTTTGATGGTGCCACAATTTATAGGACATATTTTAATACAGTGTTGAATTGATCTGCCAGATTGTCTGGATATAGTGCAAAGATCTCATCTGCTGAGAGATCTTCTGGCTCCATCTCATTCCCTGGTATTCCATTATTTCATTCGCTCCACCACCACTCCATTATTGGGCCTAAAATGTTACTGGATAACTCACTAAGGGTGAGATAGAAGGACTCCAAGGACATCTTAAATAGGTGCATGTGGAATCTTAACTTTATAGGGCACACACACATGCAAAATTATCTAATATTTCTGCATCTATAACTAGGAGCTAACAGCTACCCTCCTAACAGGAACAGATGCAGAGTTCTTTGAAGTCCCACTTGATATTTAGTTGCACCCATCTCTGATGTTTTGCAGGAAGGGGAAGGTAAAACCAGAACTTGGGCTGTAATTTTCTGTTTGTACCGAATTCACAGTTAAGATAGAAGTCCTGTAATTTTAGAAACAGTAATAGGTATAGGGGCTAAGTAAGAACAAAACACTTGTCATTTAGAAAACCCATAGATAAGTTCAGGATTTTGAAATTGCTGTTTATCTAACTGCCCTGAAAAAAATTAAAAAGGTTTTTAGAAATGGAAGGCTTGTTTCACTTACTAGTTTTCTTAAAATGGTATTGTATCTGCTTTCAGCACCTGCTGGAAAATGTATACAGTTAGGAAACTATTAACACTCTTAGGTGGAGAGAGATTACATGCAAATGATATTGTTTGTGGTGAGATTTATTTCTCTAGCACTACTCTGTGTTCCAAGAGAATAATAATAATAAGACCAATAGGTCCTATACAAAATGGATGAAAAGACCCCCACATAGTATTTGTCAAAATCATTATAAAAAAAAGGAGAAATGTTGCTTTGGGCTTTCCTAAGAATTTTTTCTCTTCTACTTTACAGCAATACCAGAGATGGTTACTCTTACATCTTGTTATCTTTGCAGTATTGGTAAATACAACAAAGATATTTAAATGTCTTATAGGAAAGGTAGCTATATGCAGAGAGTCAAAAAGCCATTTTTTGTTCTTCTAACCTCATATGGGCTGTGTGCCACCATTTCTGAAGATCTGGAAATATATTTTGGTCATTCCCAATTACTTTTTAAATGTATTTTGGTGGTTACAGGGTGTCTTTCCTCCTTCCAAACCATGGGAATTCATTGGGTGATCTTGGGCAAGTTACACTCTCTCAGACTCAGAGGAAGGCAAAGGCAAATCCACTTTGAACAAGTCTTGCCAAGAAAACTCCATGATAGGATTGCCATAAGTCATAAATGACTTGAAAGCAAACAACAGCAACAACAACAATAACAAATCAACAACAAAGCAATGGTATACAACACAGACTTAGTTATGCGGAATGATGTGACTATCTCAGGCAGAGATTTCAGAGTGAAAGTGAAGCAAGTTGGGTTTTAATTTTTTTATTATTTGTAGATTTTTACTGGAAGGGACTGGGAGAGGTCCTTCTAGCATTTTCTGAATTAGGTGTCAAAATTTTGTGTCAAATTAGGTGTCAAAAGGTGGCTTTTGCTACAAGGCAGATTGATCTTGCTAGTGGGAGGAGAGGAGCAGCATCTGCTGCTCCATTTCATGTAGAACTAATCTAAACAGGATCTCTGTCTGCCTGTCTTGAAGGCAGGACATTTAGATGATGCATGGCTCCAAAGCGGGCAGAAACTGGATTGAAGCCACACTCTGAGGCTAAAAGCCAGAGTGAAAAGAACCTGAGATATTCCAATTTAGCCTGGAAAATGCACTCCTTTTACCCTGCATATAAACAGACTGATGCAAGAGTGGTTCGGAACTCATATAAATGCACCAGTGTAGTTACACATTTAAGAAGGACAAGCTGGCATACCCAATTGGTTGGGGTGGCAATGCAAAAAAATAAAAAATAAAAAATGAAAGTGTGACATCTCCAATGGGTATAAGTACAACATACACAAACCAGACAGTCCAAGAGGGAGCATAGGGTTAAAGGGGGGCAAAGGGGGCATGTAGGAGTCATCTCCATGATTGTGCTTTGCCAGTGTTTTACTGGGCACACCAATACTCCAATGCCCCAGATCACAGGTGAGACTGTGTGGCCAATCAAAAGGATGGCCATCCAATGGAATGGCAGCTAGGCAGAAGGCAGTCACTAGCAGTGTGTTTGTGTGATGGTGCACATGTGTGGTGAAGAGATGAGAAAGAATTACTCAGTGGCATGGCTTGATGCCAGAATGTGTGGTTAGGCCATGCACATTCGAGCCACCTTGGGAGCGGTTGATGTGAACAGCAAGGGTTTGAACCACTTCCAGAAAATGTAGGTTCCAGTTGCTTTTTCCTGCTTGTCTGTTCCACCCCTGAGTGAACTAAGGCTTACTCCTAGGTAAATATGTAGAGTAATGCAGACTATAGACAGTGGTCAAGATCCTGCATGAGGAAGTGTAGTTATGGAGATGCTTGATGCCTATCATAGTTTATCCAGCTAGAGGAGGAGAGTTGGAGACATTTCCTCCTATGCCCTTGCTCTCTGGCAACATGCAAACAGTCATAGCAACAGCAATAGCAATAGCAAATACATTGCTATTGTGTACTCCCTCCTCATATTGGAGGGGAGAGTACACTGTTGAAAGAATGTCAATAAAAGCGAATTGCAAATTATAAGGCAGATTTATGAAATCACAATTACTAAACAGGATACCAGCCTCTATTATAAAAGTAACTTCACAAATGTTTTCTGTGGGCTGGTAGGGAGCTACAAGTTCTCCAGTTCTATTATCACTGGTATGTAATTCCTGTTAGATAAGGATGTCAGTGACTACATTTGCTCCCACAGTACCATCTTTAATACTGCAGTGTTGCTAATCTTCAATAAGATGGAATCATAGAGGTACCACACAAGATTTAGTGCAGTACTGTGGCACCCAGCAATGCCCTTCCTGACTCAGGCTATGAAGATTTTCTATACCATGGCTCATTCATTAATCAAAATTGAGAAGATGGTCATGAAATCGGAAGATTATGATTTGGAAGGACAGCTATGAACGAACTAGATAAGATCCTCAAGTGTAAAGTTATAAACACCAGAATCAGAATCATCCATTCTTTAATAGTTGCATTTTCTATGTACAGTTGTGAAAGCTGGACCATGAAGAAAGCTGTCAGGAAGACAATTAACTTGAAAAAGATCTCCTGCAATGTTGATTAGATATTTCCTTGTACCATGTTTAGTATGCTTTATTGTTTGTTGATAGCATATGTAGGGAGATGAAGCATGACATTGGAATTTGATCCCTCTGGACTGGAAGATGCACTAGAAGAAAATATCTGACAGCCAGCTCTGGGAACATGGGCCAGTCCATGGCTTAAGGTCATGATGCTGCCTAAGATGAAACTGCATTATGCAGCTCAGTATTTGATAATTGGACAACCATGCATTAATCAATTCTGACTTCTTCAGCTCATTGGAGAAAGAAACTTGAGCCCTGTTCAGGCATTTCCATTTCCATGATTAATGACAATGTGGGGTGGACATTGAAGAGTGAAGATATGCATAAAGGAACTTTCCACTACATATCTTCTCCTGTGACATAACAATAATATGCGAGGAGGACAGGAAAAGACCCAGTTAATAACAGAAGCTTATTGTGTGGTGGTAGCAGGACACCTTCTAATTCTATGAGTATTTTTTTTTTTAAAAAAATTGACCATCCTGATCCAAGCAATGCAAGAGAAGAAATTATGGGGCTATGCAGACCGTTCTAAAGGGCTGGCCTGGGTGTGGAGTTGGGGTGGGGCAGCCACACGCCAGCCCCCCAACTCAACCCTGACACTGTCCTGATGCCGTGCACCAGTCTGCATGGCACACAGCATCTGGACACCCTCCTGGCTATGTATGTACACACGCTGTACCAAAAGGGCATGGAAGAGCCATGGTGCCGGCTCTTAGGGTGGCCTTTTGCCACCCTTAAAAGAAGCAGCATTTTGCCACTCTTTTGGGGGTGGCAAAAGGGAGCATCAGGACCGTGGCATGCAATTGCTGTGGTCCTGATCCACTGCTCCCAGGGGTGGCTCTGTGCTGCCCCTTTAGGCGGGTCTGTAAAGGCCTTATGTGGCCCCAAGGGTCTTAGTTGGATGGGGAGGCATGTACAACCAGATATTGTGCCATTGTGTTCCTCCTTCATTTAGGAGCTGGGGTTATGGATCCCCTTGACATGTTAAATTTCCTCCTTGTTTTCCCTCACAAATTGCTGAACAGTGTGTTCTTAGCAATAATAATAGCATTTACATTTCTATACTGCTTAATAGGGAACCCAGCAGTCTCTAAGAGGTTTACAACATGTAAGCCATTTGCCCCCAAGAAATTGGGTACTAATTTTACTGACCTATGAAAGGATGGCAGGCTAAATCAACCTTGGAGCCCTGGGATCGAACTCATAACCTTGTGGCTGCAGTACCACCATTTAACTACTGTGCCACCAGTTCTTAGCATTTTATAAAGTGTTCAGAAGAGATAGCTGCCCCACTGCAATCTGCATTCTGTGCACTTTGTGGCATTTATGTTTCATTTTGCTAATTTTTACCAAGCTGCCAAATAGAAACTGTAAATCCACCCATAAAAAAATTGTTTCAAGGAACAAAAATATTACAGGGAGAAGCATTTGAATTTTTCTCTGACTCTAACAGTTGACCTTTTCTTGAAAGATATGCCTTTCCCACTTCTATCAAAACCTTAACAGAAAAAGAAAGTACTGGTGCTGGATTTTAAGTGGAATGAATTTCTAGGAGTCCGCTGCATACCAGTCAAAATCTTTACCAGCATATGCATACATGCAAAAACAAACATTTTGTTCAAGTCAATATAATGTTTTGCAAATCCACCTGGAGCTCTCCAAGGATCTAACACAGAGAGTTGTCGCCAATCCTCTTATATGATATAATGAAGGTTTATTGTGAAATGCCTCCAGCTATCCCATATTAGATTTGGTATTTTATTTTCGTTTGAAAATATGTAGGTTTGTTTGAGTTTAGCTGCATTAAAGATGGTTCTGTATTGAGAGTGGAGGAGGAAAGCAGTTGAAGCCTCATAGAAAATTGCACTACTAATCATATTTCCATAAGCAGCCCTCTGTAGCATTATAGTCACACAGTATATTTATAATTTGGTTTATATGAGGTACAGTTTAAGTTGAAGAAAATTGCTTTCCTTTTCATAATGTCATGTTTCTAATTTCCTTCCTGAATTTCAGACTATTTCAAACTCTTCTCAGCCTTTAAATCACTCAAAAACACACTCCATAATTAAAATACAGCAAATCCTCATGAATCAATTTAAGTTTTTTTTATTTGTTCTAAAACACATTTAAGTGAGGCTGAAAGCCTGTTAAAATGTAATGTAATGAATATTAATGCCAATGCCAGCTTGGTAGGAGGGAGGAGATAAATGTGTGGCAGGAAAGATAATCTATGTTTGTGTTATTTACATGCGCACACAAAAGAATCAGAAAGGAGGTATCATGTATAGGACAGAGTTGGCTGTGGTAGCCATGTGATACATCTTGCAATGGGTAGAAAAAATAATAATGACTATGGACATTATGAGAGGACAGCTAGCAAAATATAAATATGTAATCATGATGACCTAAGTCCATGGCACACACTCCCCCCAAAAGCTATGTACAGCGGGGGTGGGAACTATGTGGCCTTCTAGGTGTTGTTGGACTACAACACTCAGCATTCCTCAACAATGATGAACTTTAAGATCTTTACAGTGGTCAGTTAGTGGATATGTGAAAGCAATAAATCTGCTTACCAAAAGTCAGTTTCCTTGGGTTCAAAACCTTATCTGAGAATATTCCTTTTGTTATATGTGCACTAGTGATAAAACAAAAGGAATCTGTTCAGAAAGTTTGAATTCTGGGAAACTGACTTTTGGTAAACAGATTTATTGCTTTCAGGCATGACCACTGACCACTGTAAAGATCTGAAAGACACGTATCACCTTATGCAGCCCTTTGAAAATGGAAAGGAAGGATCAGGATTTGCATCCTTCTGAACCCTATTACATTTCATCCCATTTGCACTCCCACAACAGTGTAAATATGCTTAAAATTTAAAAGCTCTGCACTTTTGACTGCATCTAGTCACATAATTAATATCATATCTATTTTAGTGCCCCAAACTAGGTGAATCCTGGACTTTCTTCTGTGGTGCTTCTAAAACTCCTCAGAGTTCCAGTTAGATCTCTGGCAAAATGAGAAGAAACAGAAAAAGGGGCCCTCTGGGGTTATCTGACAAGTTTAAAGGTCTAGGCTTGCTGTATTCAAAGTAAAAGTAAAAGGCTTTGTTATAGTCTTTAAAGCACATGTTGATTTTCTTTTGGAATTCCTTGTTGTGTTACATTAACCATTGTATGTTTGCAGTGTGGTCCCTAGTGCCTCTTCTTTCCCTGAACCCTGCTTGAACTTCTGGGATTTCTCTCTCCATGTATGGTTAGAGTCTACGCTGCAGAATTTTGAGCATAATTTTGCTTGCATAAGAGATTAGAGCTATGGTCCTATAATTGCTGCAGACTTTTATGTTTCCTTTTTTGTGGATGAGGATGTATATTGATTGTTCCCAATATGTTGACCATCGTTTTATCTGTTGACATATGTTGGTTAGCACAGGTGTTGATTCTGTCAGTATCAACTGAAGCAGTTTGATTGGTATATCACCTGTTCCTGGTGATTTATTTTTAATCATCATTTTTATCCTGTCCTAGATCAAAGGATCTTAGGGCAGTATACAAGTTAAATCAATAATAATAAGTTAAAACATGTTAAAACAAGAAAAATAACTTAAATAGAATAAAATCATATTAAAGACATTAAGAAGTTAAAAGAGATTTAAAAGATTAAAATAGTTTTAAAACCCTGTGACCAGAAACATAGTGAAGAATTACATTCCTAATAACTACTACTACTACTATCCACTACTACATTTTGGAATGCACATACGCTTCCAGTGATAGCCTTGGTGGATCACCCCCACCCCCACTTGACTTCTCTCCACAACTGACCACACACCTTTACCAAGCCTCCCTCCCTTGTTTCATACACTCTTGCTACTCTGCCTTCACTCCTTCCCTCTTTTCTTGTTGCCACACCTCCATTCAATGTTTCGTCCTTTCCTTCCTTGCTTCATCTTGTGTTGTATTCCCTGCACTTCCTTTCCTTGTACCTTGAACCAGTGATGTCCCCATCCCTGGTGTCATAAGGGGGCTGCTGGGGGCATCCAAAAGGATGCACTTGGCCCTCTCCTGTGCTGCTGTGCCACCAGCCTCCTCACAAGGAGACCACTGTTATCACAGCAAAGGCAGGATTGGTGTGATCATTCCTTCTCACCCCACAATGGGAGGAGGGCTCAACTGGGTGTCACCCATTTTTGAACATGTCACCCAGTGTGGCCATAATCCCCACACCCCCTAGTGACATCACCACATTGCACTAAATGCCACATCATTCACCCTCCTTCACCCCCCCCCCCCATAATTTAGCTTGTCTCACTTCATGCTTCTGTTTGCCCATCCTTCTACAGAGGCATTGGATAAACAAAGGTTCTAGCAGTGCTTTAAAGAGAGAGCAAGTAAACAGACAGGGAGGTGGCAAAAATGAGTTTGAAGTCATGATAGCAGGAGCAGATGTGGGGGCTGGAGGTAAGATGGAAGAAAAGTCAACAGTAATGCATCATGTAGCTCTTTTCTCCCTGCTCCTTGTCATTATATACATATGTGTCCATGTGGAGAAAGAAGGGTAATGAATGATATTTTTGCAAACAAGATAATAAAATGTGGGATAGACAATACAACTGTTAGGTGGATTAGTAATCGGTTGACTGGCTGAACTCAAAGGGTGCTCAGCAATAGCTTCTCTTCAGCCTGGAGAGAAGTGACCAGTGGGGTGCCACAGGGTTCTGTCCTGGGCTCAGTGCTATTCAACATCTTTATCAATGACTTGGATGAAAGAATAGGGAGCCTACTTATCAAATTTACAGATGACATCAAATTAGGAGGAATAGCTAATGCCCCAGAAGACATTTTCAAAATTGAAAATGACCTTAATAGATTAGAAAGCTGGGCCAAAGCTAAC
>CM034706.1:239727440-239741614 GCA_020142125.1 Phrynosoma platyrhinos | reverse complement strand
AGAAAAGTCTGCTATTGACAGCTTAAAATAAAAACAATTGATTATTTCCAACTGCTTTGTCAAGGGAAGAACATAATATTTTAAAATACTCCAAAAATCCAAATAAATGTTTTTCATTGTTGAGGAACCCTGATGAGAAGAATTCTGAACTGATGTGAATTTTTGTAGTTTGAGATTTTTGGGGAGTATAAATCACAAGTGGTTGTTTTTCTCAGAAAACAGCATTTTCTCTATAATAAGTGATAGTTCTCCAAAGAAATAGTCTTCTGTGGAGAAAATGAATTGTATTGTTTTCTGTACAAAGCAACCATGTGTACAGAACAAGCATGTTGCTTCCTGTGAAGTAAATGCTGCTTCCTGTGAAGAAAATATTGTTTTCTGTACGAAACTACCATGTGTGAATTTTGTACAGAAGCAGCTTTCAATTGCAAATAGACTTTGAAAACCAGTTTTTGAAGGCCTTCTCGCAGAAAGAAGAAAATTAGTAAAATTAATCATCACTTCCTTCAGGAAGAAAATTAGTGAAGAATTTAATTTCTATCTGTGACAAGTTTTACTTGCTGATTTCTGTTCAAACTGTTATTCATAATACATGAGAAGATTAGGCTAGGTTTTTCTGAGGTTAGTTTGCAAACCTATATGATTAGACTACTTTTATTTCTATTTTGTCTTTTCTCAAAGCAGTTCAGGTTGGCTGTATATAGAAAAACACAGTTAAAATATCAAATTAAAAGAATCCAAAATCACAAATGGCAAACATATGAAATAGTAAATTACAAAATAAAACAGAAAAAAATGTATTCACTAAAGATTTATATATAAATAAATATGTTTTTAACAAAGCTCCACAAAAGAGATGTATGTAAAATAATCGATCTCTAACAGAAAGGAATTCTGAAGGTCTGGAGTTGGGCCATTAGATAAATATTCAGGGGAAAACAGAACCAGGCCATCAGTAACAGTTTGGAGGGAGGGGCTAACATCAGGGAATCCACACTGAAGCATAACCATATTTAAATAAATAAATATTAATTCTTGCACAGAGAATTCTGTTTTCTGCACAGAAAATGCTTTTTCCTATGCAAATCAACCATGTATGAATTTTATGCAGAATGAATCCTCGATTATAGCACTTTCAGTGCAGAAAATAGCGTTTTCTGTACAGAAATTAATATTTTGGCATTAAAATATTATTTTCCATGGCGAAAATGTTTTCTGTGCATAGAATGACATTGTGTTACAATTGAAAATGACGATTCCTGTCACCATTTTGAGATGGACTTCCTAGGAAAATGAAGGTATTTGGGCTTGCTGTGAAGGGTGTGTGTGGCTGGGGGGGGAATCTGGTGGGGCAAATTGATCCATGACACCCTTGCAGTTGCCAATGCCTATGGATTGTAAGTAACTTTCATGTGCTGTAGGAAAGATGGCTTGTCATGTGAGGTCAGAAGTTCCTGATACTTTCCTGAGAAAGTGCAATGGTGTGATTCACCCCATGGAGCAGTGCACAGCAGTTCCTGACATTTCCAAATTAGGTAAATGGCACTAGATTTTTTTAAAAAATGAAATGAGGTACAATTCCAAGATCATGAAAACAGCCAGCAAAAAGGCAGGAAAACAAAAACAAAAACAGGAAACATTGGCTTCAAGCCAGAGGCTCACTGTATTGTGTGCCTTCAAGTCATTTCTAATTTATGGCAACCCTAAGCTCTATCATAGGACGTTATCACATGGGGAGTTGCGGGGAGAAAGTGGAAATAAGCCAGATGAGTGAAAGACTTTAATTTAATGGATTTGTCCCATTCCACCTTGTCTGATAACTAAATTCGAATTTAAAAGGGGGTTAATTCGAACAAAAACCTGATCTTTTCAAATCCTCAAAAATCCCGAAAATGAAAAGATAAGGTTTGCGTTCGAATTAACCCCCTTTTAAATTTGAATTTAGTTATCAGACGAGGCAGAACGGGACAAATCCCGTAAATTAAAGACTTCTGCTCGTGCCTGCTTATTTCCACTTTCTCCCCATGACTCCCCATGTGATAACGTCCATAGGGTTTTTCTTGGCAAGACTTGTTCAGAGGAGGTTTGTCATTGCCTTCCCCTAAGGCTGAGAGCATGTGACTTGCCCAAGGTCATCCACTGGGTTTTATGGCAAAGCAGGGAATCAGACTTTGGTCTCCAGAGTCCTAGCCCAACACTCAAAAACCACTTCACCATTCTGGTGTATTCCCTCAGAAATTTATATAGAATAGCAATAGCAATAGCAACTTCATTTATATACTGCTTCATACTGCACTATGCAGTCTCTAAGCTGTTTACCACTGTAAGCTAATTGCCCCCAACAAGCTGGGTACTCATTTTATTGACCTTGGAAGGATGCAAGCCTGAGTTGAGCCTGAGCCCTGACTGGTATTGAAGTCGCAACCTTGTGGTTTGTGAGTGAGTGGTTCCAGTAGAGGCATTTAACCACTGCACTACCAGGGCTAGAAGCATTCAGGTTTCTGTTAAGGGCCAGGTCATTTTATCAGTTTATTACTATGTTCATTGTTATTGTTTCCTATAGAACTGTCATTTGGCAAGGGAACCATGAATTACATTTTAGAGACACTGCCTCATTTGCCTCTCATCACAGAAATTCAGTGTCGTGAGAAGCTGAGATGGAAAGGGTTAAGAGTTTCATAGTAATGAAATAATTCTTGCATGGGTGAATCAGTCCTTGTGCTGTAATGTTTATGAACCTATCAAATTTCAAATATAAAATGAGGAAATTATGTTACTGTTAAAATCAGAAGTTCAAAAATAAAATAAACAGGACATCTCAGTTTTACCTGCCTATTATGGTTTTGCAGGCTCATTAGGTAAATAATTAAACAGCAAGCTGAAATAATTATAATAATTATGGAACATTTATATTTCTTGTTTCCATTTCTTATTTCCATTTCTTTATAAAAAAGAGTTATACAACCTAATTCTTTTCATGAGCTTCACTTGTAATAACAATCAAAATCTAAAGAATCAAGCTCTTTAGTTACTTAGTTTTACAGGGTTGCGTACCTGGGCTCGCTGGATATTAAAAAGCCAAAGAACATGATGACCAGAGTGGAAATGATTACCCAGGTCAGTTCTTCAAGTAATTTTAAAAATCAATTAATCTATATTGGTTATAGGGTTTTTAGTTGTTGTTGTTCTTTACAAAGATTATTTTTTTTAAAAATCCACAAATACAGAAAACTTGCAAATGCAGAAAACAAAACAAAGAAACAAAAATTGGCTATAGTTTCAAAGGCCAATGCCAGAAAATCAAGGAATAAATCTGATGAGTTTCTTCTACTTCTAACATCTCTTCTTCACATTCTATACTGCTCGGGTGTGTAGCATGTTATACAGAGATAATGCCCTTTTTGATGGCGACAATGGGTGCAAAGCAACCATTGATCATAACTCTAGTTTAATGTCCTTGGTGTTTTTTTTAAAAATTCTCTCAATGAGGGTTGTGGTGGCTGCTTTTCGTTCAAGTGCTATTTTACTATGTGCTTATTTATAGAAATATTTACATCTTGTCTTCAATCATATGATCTCAGGGTGGTGTACAATAGTAACAGCTTAACCAATTTAAACAATATCAAACAGTAGGCCATAATTTTAAAAGCATATTAAAATCATTTGACTAAACAGTTAAAAATCAGCTTAAAATTTAGAGAACCCATAAAATCATAACACATAGAAAGAGTCAGACAAAATTAGTTAGATCCCACTGGCTTTAATGAAAATAAATGTTTTTACATGGTACCAGAATGACAGCAATTAGGCCTCTAAGGGAAGGGCAATCGATAACTGGGGTCCCACAGCAGAGAAAAAGGCCTTGCTGTGTCCTTCCATTGTGTATTGCCTTGAATGATGGGACTTAAAGGAGGGCCCCTCCTGAAGACTTCAGTCCTTGGGTAGGTGTATTGCAGAGAGGCAATCATTTATACCCTTGCAGCCAATTACTGGCTGGGGAGCAGAACTGTACCCGGTAGCTCACTATGGGAGTATATAAGAATCAATCTTCTTCCTCCTGGACTTCCAGCAGGTTTGTGTATGTGAGGATAAATCCATTCAGCAGAGTAACTTGTGGCAGAGAAGATCACCATGCAGGGCAAACTCCAAGCTTCTAGCAGAAGTCTTTATTATAGAAAAGCATATGCAAAGTAAAAACTATATAAGTCCAATAAAACATCACTTTAGCCAGATGTGGCTAACAGGTACAAAACTGCAAATCCTTAATGCTACATTGTGAAAAATTAGTCATGCTACAGCTTCAGCTAAAATAAAGAAACTTAATCCATACTAAAGAAAGTTCAAGAACAGACTGACTTCTATGCCTGAAATACAGTTTTCCAGCCCAACCTTTCTCCACCTCTTGGGTGTTAACCTCAGGTTAATTGGTTGATCTGTACATGACGTATGTTAACCAAACCTCTTGTTGTTCATCTTTTACCATGTGATCTACTTTCCCATAACAACTTTTATTATTGTCTTCACTGTATAAACAAGAACACTTTCCCATCTATTCCAACTTGCGGTTTCCATTTGTTTTGTCTCTTTGAACACCTGGACTGAGTTGTTGTGTTCGGCCTAGAAGCATGTTCTCATCATGGAAAAATACAGACACACACATCTTTACATTTCAACATTGACTATATATCCCATCAATATCCTAACACAAGAGAAGGTTCCTCTTCCACATCTGTGAAACAGCAGACATTGGTTCAGTTCTACTCACTGGCCAGTGACTGGCTGTAAGAGTGGATCCTGCTGTTGCCCAGCTGCCATTGTAAAGCAAAGAAGAAGGGCTAGTCATTGCTCTCCCAAGTATGCTGGCTGAACCTTATGTACTATCAGCTTTGAATAGGGCATGGACCTCAAGCTGTAGATGTTAGTTTATGCATTGAGATAGGAGGATTTGTAGAAATCCTGTATTGAGTTCCATACTGAGAGTAAAGCAGGATAGCAAATATATACATATGAGTATATGCATAGACAGTTACATAACTATATGTACACATGTATAAAGCTTTCCTTTTATACATGCATGCATGTATAGATGTATACATGTAACAGAGGGCATCTCTTATAATTAAGGATAACTGTCAGTCCTACAAGGGACAAGCTTTCTGGCTCTGAAATATAGGCTGCTCCTTATAACCACAGTGATGTTTATATTGAGCATGTGTATTGCTTTTTAACTTCCATTATATTTTAATTTAATTTTATATTGTTTTTAAGTGATTTTAACTGTTTTAGATTTTATTGTATTTTTAAAAAATCTGTGAGCCTCCTTAGGTCCCTTCAGGGAGAAGAGGGACATATAAATGAAATAAATAAGGGACATCTGGCAACCCTACTCATGAGGGGGCACATTGGGTTGCTCTGTACTTAGCAGCATAAATATTTTGGACTGGTCCTATAAACTCAAGTCTTAGAAGCTTGTGTATCAGAAGTGTATTGGAACAGCTGGCAATCTTCAGCCTCTTCTGGTTCTTCACATCTCTGGGACAACCTTTTCTACTCTTGTAGCAACCCCAACCACTCCCTATATTCTTCTTGTCCTTTTGTTTTTCTGATAAAATCAGACCATTCATATTATCATTATTTTTGTGAGTGTCTGAGTTTATTGAACTTTCTCCAGGATTATCAAGCAGTAGTGGAGAAAATAAAGAGATTTTACCTTGGCAGATAGGAAAATAGGTGTGTTAAAAATGACTCAAACTTTTCCACACAAAAAGAGCATTAACTCTGCTGGAATTTATCCCTGCTCTGAACCTAATGAAAAAGGAATTAAGAAAGCCTCCATGGAAAATAAAATAAAAGAAGAAAAATACACCCTCCACTCTATTTAAAGCAACAAGCTACAGTTAATGTCTGAGCTCAGCTACTCATTTTCAATGTATTTTTCCTGTTCTATTTCAGATGCACATAATCAATTATTACATTTTATCTTTATTGTCCTTCTCTCTCCACAGTATGTGGACCAACAATTCATGTGCAAAAGCTCCAGACAGGAGAAGTAAGAAAATATATAGTCTGTCATTACACAGAGTGTCTCATCCACCTTGACTTAACTAGGGTAGTACAGTCATCCTTCTGTTTTTGCAGGGGATCTATTCCGGACCCCCCTGCAAAAATGGAAAATTGCCAATATTCAAGTCCCATTGGCTTTAATGGAGGCATGTGCCATGGGCATGCACCCAATTTTTTCCATTGCGTTCCTCCCTGCCTGCAAATGGGCGAGGCCGCAGACTCCAAGTACGTGAAAATGGAGGGATGCCTGTAATTAAGAAATAATTGGAAATATATTAATAGTTATATTACATAATTTGCCTTGCCATTGATCAGGTTTAGCTGAAGCCTCTGCCTGAATCTGAGAAACTGTTAGCCTCTTTTCTTGTTGGGGAGGAGGAGAAGGTAATTGGAATTATAATATGTTTTTTTAATTGCTTGTGTGGTACCAGATCATTTAATGCTACATATCCTTTGATGGAAGAAAATTAAAAATGTAAATGCCCAAACTAAAGGGTAAGGGAAAAAAAATCACAACTGCATTCCTTTACTACTGGAAAAGCTCGCAGGGGATGGGGAGGGAAATGCATTCATTAAACACATCAAGACTAATATTATACATTACTCTGTTATTTTCTATTACAGATTTTATATTGTGGCAGGTTTCTAAGTGCACCTCTATTTATATTTAATTGTTGTGCAAACAGAGCTGAGGGCTACAATTTTTCTTTAAAAAAATAACAAGAAATTTCAATGGTTTCTGAAGAAACAGGATAAAGTTTTATTGTTTCTCATGGTGTCCTTTTTTATTTTCATATCAGATGTGCTCTGCAGCCTTTTGAAAAGTAGGATGTTTCATGTCATTAATATAGGGCAAGGAGATGTATTCTTGGAATCTGCAGATAAATATCTAAGAAAACATAGCTGGATAAATATTTTCTAATATTTCAAAAGACTTGAGATTTGTTGGACAGATCAATTATTCTGGCTCCATAATAAATGGCTTCTTATCATTGGTATCAATGGTATATCACTGGTATATCTCAATACCATACTGGTATGATACTTTTCATATTATGAAAGCCACCCCATTCCAGCTTGTCTTTTTATTCCCTGAGCAGAGCACTTAAAGAAAGTAATATCTCAAAATAAACAAAAATAATGTCCACTGAAGACCTTCACAAGTTCAACCTAGACAAGGAAGAAACAGAAATATTGAAATAATTCCCATACCTGGGATCAAACATTGATAGAAATGGGGACTGCAGTCAGGAAATCAGAAGAAGACTAAGAATGGAGAGGGTGACTATGAAAGAACTAGAAAAGATTCTAATATGCAAAGATATACAACTCAGCACAAAAGTCAGAATCGTACAAGCTATTACCACATATGTATGTGAGAGCTGGACAGTTAAGAAAGATGATAGGAAGAAAAATCAATTCATTTGAGATGTGGTGCTGGAGAAGAGTGCTGAGGATCCCATGGACAGCCAAAAGGACAAACAAGTGGGTCCTAGAGCAGATCAAACCAGAAACCTCCCTGGAAGCCCAGATGACCAGATTGAGGCTGTGGTACATTGGACACATGAGAAGGAAGGACTCTTTGGAAAAAAAAAACAATAATGCTGGGGAAGGTGGAGGGAAGTAGGAAGAGAGGAAGGCCACATGCCAGATGGATGGACTTATTAAGGAGGTCACGGGTATTAAGGGGTTGCAGGAATTAAGCAGAGCAGTGGAGAACAGAGGGTCTTGGAGATATCTCATCCATAGGGCCACCACAAGTTGAGATCGACTCAAGGGCATTTAATAACAACAAATGATACTGGTATGCATCAAATAGCTTCTTATCTGCTTGGAACAATTTATTCAATAATGGGTGTCTTTAGGGAAAGAGAGCTTGTTCACACACACACACAATTCTTTTCTTCTGACTGCCCTTCAGCTCAGTAAACTGAGTTTGCACTTCTGTATCAACTAGTATCATAGAATACTTAACCTATAATTCATGGGTGGACTGATCTGGTTCTATAGGTGGGCTTTTGGGTGATTTTCAGTAGATTAGAAAGGGCACTCATTTTCCTTAATGCACACTCCAGCTGTAGGAATCACTATGTACCACCCTGCACACACTGAAATCATCTGATTTGGCAAGCTAAGCAGAGTCAGGCCTGGTTTATACATGGGCTTCTTACTGAAATGATTTGTAATACCTGGGATCTTTAAGTAGTCTAGGAAATAATCTTTCTTGAAACCCTCAAGAACCATCAACCAAGTTCACAATACTGGGCTAGATGGATCAAGGGCTATAACTCAGTATAAGGCAGCTTCTTCTGTTACCAAGTCTATGCACTGTGGACCTGAGCAAAGCAATGGAGGTCAGAGGGGCTTGCAGGTGTCTCATTCATGGGATCACTGTGAGTCAAAATCTACTCAAATGCAACTGACAAGAACAATAAATTTGGAGGCTGTTGCAGAAACTGAGTTTCATCCTTTAATGTAGTCATTACTCCCTGATTTAGACAGAGCTCCACATACAAATTGTGAAAACATAAAATCTTGGTAGGAGGCTACTCAATCTGTTTCCTTGCCTTCAGAAGCAAATATAGAATAAAGTGTAAATTGAATATAGTTGGTTCTGTGAGTTGCCATGGCTGCCACAAAAATGTTTTAAATATGGAAGATTATGTAATCAGGAAAGATGGCTATTTATTCAAAGAGAATGTTTTGCGGGTGCTTTAAAAAAAAAAAAACAACCCAAAGGGATTATGCTGTATAATGGGTGATACTTTGTCACCTTTGCTTCCTGAATCACTAGGCTGCTGCTGGACTCTGGCATTAATGCACAGCTTTTAAAGAAACTGCCCTTTATATTTGGATATTTTTTTTAAAAAAACAGAAACCCTACAGATCAGTTGGTAATAAAGGAAGTAAAATATTGATTGAGGGGGGAAAAAACCTTGCAGATTGGTCATCCAGTGGCTGGATAGGTACAGCTAGAGAGGCAGTATGGCACATTTTCTCTTTTTACTACACGCACAGCACATATAAGTTAGATGGAGGTATAATTTCACCAATGTTTCTGTGAAAAGAAAATTTTGGAAAAGAAAAGAGTAAAGCAATGTTAACTTTTAAAAAATCTTGGAAGAAGCAACGTTGCAGGACCAGCTCTACCTTTAGGGAGAATGAAACAATGATTTCAGGAAGCAGATGATGGGTGGTATGGATGTGGCAACATGGCATCCCCTTGACTGTTCCTGGCTGTTGAAAAATAGAGTTGTGTGTTTCACATGGCATATACCTAGGTTTGCCAGGTGTCCACTTGTCTTGGTTTTTATTCTGTAGAACACTGTAGGGTGTTTCATGTCATTAATATAGGGCAAGGAGATGTATTCTTGGAATCTGCAGATAAAAAAAAATATCTTTTTTATTATATCAACTTGTTTTGATTTTGATTATGTCAACTTCTTTTATAATGTTGAAATTATTTAACATTGCAATGCTATTGAGTGTTTCCTCTTTACACCCTTTGATATAGGGTGGAACATAAATATTTTAATTAATAAGTGTCAATAGATATTTTCATCAATAAATGCATCTCAAAAAAAGAGGTGACAGTTTGTGCATACATATGAAAAGATATGCATTATTTTTTATATTTATATAATGTCTTTATACCTGATATGTCAAGGAATGTTCATTATCTTTTTGTCTGGAAATATGTGTATTGAGTATGTATGGACATAATAAAGAAGGCAAGAAGAAAAAGTGCAAGGAAATATTTTAAGAGCAGCACTACACTGAAGCCTTTGGGTGTGTGTGTGTTAAATATCAATGCTGAACTGCCAATTGACCAAACCTAATTGAATGTATTTTCCTTAGCTGGTCTCATGGTATAGTATTACAAATACGTACTTGAGAGTCAGTAAATGACTTTGCCAATTTTGTAAAGTACAAGTGATATCCTTGACAGAACTCCTTTGATACCCATGGGTTGAAGGACAGGGTTAGTTTTCTCAGGGTAAAGTACCACAACAGAGCTTTGGGGATTTCTTTACAGTGGCAGTAAGCAACCAGACAAAGCTGATTCTGGCATCGACCAATGGGTCCATTAGTCCAAAATGTTTGTGTTTTTCTCACCCCTTTCAGGTTCAAGGATGATAAACCTTCAACAAAGCTATGGTTCAGCACTAAGTGACAAAGAGAAATGAGATGTGTAACTATCAGTAGCAAAGACAGAAGAAAATTATTATTGCTAGTATGAAAACTATATTAAAACCATTAAGGTAGTGCAAGCAAATTGAGTTAGGAGAGTACAATATGCAGCACAGTACTGCTACCCACTAGACTAAAGAAAATTGGGTGGGGGGAGCATCTAGTCTCACCTGTTATTGGATTTTCAGGTTCTTCTTGCCATCCATCCAGTTCCACAACACAGTTTGACATACTTTTGAAAGAGACTCTCAGAGTTTTTATCCATTAGAGTGAACACAAACACACACACTCACACACACATACACACTGGTTGCAATGTTAAATTAACATGCCTTCTGACCTACATAAAATTTAGGTTAAGATTACTGAAATCTTAGATGTTCGCTTTAACATCAGGACCAGCCCTACCATTGGACAAACTGAGGCCATCACTTCAAGTGGCAAATATTAAGAGGCTGTAACAATAAGCTGAAGGAGAATGAACTGGATGCCATTCTCTTCTTACACACTGTAAACTATTTTCTTGCCTTCAACTAAAGTGGAAGACACTATTCTACCTCAGTGCCAAAGGAAGATTTAATTACAATTCTATATGGCTTTTGTACATGTAATGGGAGGGGGGGGGCTCTTCACCTCAGGCAGCAAAAAGCCTTGGGTTGGCCCTGAAGAACAACTTCTGTAAGGAGCAGTGAGACAGAAGTAACATCTCTCCAACTTTCCTGTTATAATAGTTCCATTGGCTACTGGACTGTTTCAGTAAATACTATAGCTCAGGTCCAGGTTACCTAAAGAAACATATATTCTCATATATTCTCATATTTTCCTCTCTGTCCCACTACCCTCACAGATGGGAACACAGAGAGGGCCTTCTTAGTGGCTGCCCCTAGACTTTAGAGGCCCTTCCCTAGGGTGGCTATATAGGACCTCTCCATGGTGTCTTTTCCTTCTCATTTCTTTTCCACAATGGAAAAAGCATTTTTATTTGGAAGGTCTTTGGTCTTGGAGAATATCTAAGAAGGTCTATGACTGCTTATAAGGATTTTTTTTTGCTTTTAAATGAATGAGCTTTTAATTATTTTTTTTAATTCTATTGAGAGTTTTATTTTAACTTTTTTATGTTACTGGATAAGTTTACAAAAGCAAATTGTTTCAGCTTTCCTAACTTAATTTTTCTTCCACATTAATAAGTTTTGCCATCTTGACCATACTCCAATGTTGTTTCACTACATGTGTCCTGGTATTAACCTGTAAAATATTGGAGGATATGTTTTTTATACTCACTTTGTCCCTAGAAATGGGGGGGGGGATGCCTTCACTCTCTTCAAAAATAATGAATACATTCCTTCAGAGGCTGCATGCAATACTTATGGCAGATATGAGACATTTTGTTTCTTGTAGCAGAACTCAAATAACACCCTTCCCCCACATCCAAATCAAGGTGCATAATATCCTTAACTGACCATGTTCATTGGGTATATAAAACAGGACATTGCACACGCATACTCATTAGTAAAAAATACTGTAGCAACAAAATTTTAATTTTTTTTCTGTTGTTTCATGACACTTGAAATCTGAGGCAGTTGCCTTGCTCTGCCTAATGACAAGGCCATCTACAATGCAGCCTTGTGTAGCTGAGTAAATTATTGCTGGATAATGCTGTAGAAATACAATTCACACACAAGCCCAATAGCCAGAAATATGTGATACACTCAGCAAACAGATGCTGAGTTCTATTCAAATAGATATTTATGACTAATAAGAGTCATGAGCAGCTATTACAGTTTTTAATGTCTCACAAAATAAGTGTGTTTAACCAAAGAACATTCTGTTCGGTATCTGGCGTGTGCATATAAACCATCACTATTTACGCTCTGCAAATCATCATTGCTTAAGTACATTTTCCTTCTATGCACTCCCTGTATCTTAGTGTGAGGCACACTGACTTTTCACTTGGCACCTTCTGGACCTCAGAAAAGTGCATCAGAGAGAGTGCTGGAAAGTTTTGCCATCCTATAGCTTTGGAAACTTACATACAAAAAACACTATAGAATTTATAGAATAAAAACCTCTTTGTAAAACTCCCATTTGTCTGGTGTGCCTGAAATAGTGAAAAAAAATCAACATCTTAGCAAGTGCCAAGGATCCTAGGACATGTTGCTTTCATAAGATCTGAATTTTTAGTAGCAGTGCTAAAATGACTCGCCTGATATCACAGTATATCATTATAGTATTATTATCCCACTTCTATTGCTATGACTGCCTCCTGTGGAATCCTGGGACTTGCAGTTTAGAAAGGGGCATTTAGAATTCTCAGCTAGACAGCTCTAATGCATCACTAAACTACAAATCCCAGAATTTCACAGGAGGCAGCCATAGCAGTTAAAGTGGAATAATAGTGCTAAAACTCTGTAGTGTGATATTGACTTACATGGTCTAGCTTAGCATAAGAAGTTTGCATGCAGAACTGTGCTGCTCCTCCCCTGCCACTCTTCAGAGCAAACCATTGCACTGGGTTAGCTCCTCCTTAGCCATTTTGTTGCTAGTGGAGAGCAGAGGATTAGAGATGTGTCTGGCTATATTCCAATAGCCAGATGTGAACTGAGGACATCATCTTCTGAGACCTTCAGAGGACTCAAGCTGTTCTTGGTAGAAGATGTTCTTGGCGTGCAAATGGCTATGGGAATATATTCAGACATTTCTGTAATCCTCTCAGCTCTCCAATATCAATAGAATAATCTGGGAGGTGCTATCACAATGCAACAGTGTGGCTGGGTAGGCACTTTGGATGTTGCAGAAGGACAAAAAGTATATCAATGCCCACAATGACAAAAAACAAACAAACCCAAACCAAACCAAAAACCCAAACCAACCAAACAAAGAAAAAACCACACACAACCACGTGTAATCATAAGGTAGATTCAATGTGTGTGTATATTACTAACAGGATGCTGGCCTGTAAATTGGCCGAGGCTCCTTCCACTTTCCAAGCTTCAGAAGGCCTCTTTAGTCAAATGGTGGCAGTATCCACTGAACAGCTGAACATAGCGAGCAGAAAAACTCACATCTCAATGCTATAAAAATGCAGAATGGAGTTGGGCATGTAAAAAGGTTTCTCAAAATTACTGCCTTAGAATTTCCCCCATGCATGGGTGTATGAGGATTTTTTAATAAATGGAAATCACATAAGATAGCTATTTGTAAATCACGTACACATTATTGATAAACTATTCACCAGTGATTATTTATTCACAGAATACCATACTTTTTTGTAAACTGCATGCCTATTGTAAAGCATCTCTCTGTGTTACAATGAGAGTTTCAACTTAGGTAAGGTGTTGGCAATAATTGTTTTCTGTAAATATACAAACCTGGACAAAGTAAAGACAGCCTACAGTAGCTTAAACAAATACCTTTAACTGTAAGACATGCTTTGTGAAGAGTGAGTGTTGTTGACATTAGGAGCTTTCCAAACTATCTGAATTTCATATTCCAAATTTAGAAAGATATATTTAATCACAAACTTTGGCACTGTAATGACAGACACTTTCCAGGGAATTTACTGTCAGTGAGTAATATGTCACCCTCCCTCCCTGCTTGAATCAGATTAGTTTAGAATTAAACTCAGGGATTTATACTCAAATCATGGAATAGTTAAGCTTACTTTGTAAGTCAATTTGTGTTTGAACCAGCCATCCTGAAGGTCCCCCATCTCTTTCCTTGAAACAACACTAATCAATTTGAACAACAATTGTGGTGATACTGGAGTTCCAATCACTAGGCATTTTTTCCAGCATTCTTTCAGCATGCCAAGTATTAGAATGAAAATGTGTGTAGCCATGTACACATTGTATGGCCAGGATATTAATACATTTGTTATATGTTACTTTACTGACTAGGGTGAACTGAGGAAAATGTCTCCC
>CM034706.1:239631288-239647206 GCA_020142125.1 Phrynosoma platyrhinos | reverse complement strand
ACCTGATTAGTCATCTGGAGTGATGGATCCAGGAGCACCCCCAGACTGAGAACACAGAGAGTGTGACCCTGTCCAGGACTGGAGGTTGTATCCCAATACCTACTTTTGGGGGTGCTACTGTTAGTACCTCTGTTTTGTTTGGGTTCAATCTCAATCCTTATTTTCTTCATCCAGCCCATTACTGCCTTAAGACATTCATTAAGGGGAGAGATGCCATCTGAAGACATAGCCGACAACTGAGGCATGGAGAAGTATATTTGGGTGTCATCAGCGTACTGATAACACCCTGCCCCATGA
The DNA here is from genome assembly GCA_020142125.1 of Phrynosoma platyrhinos. Lineage (NCBI taxonomy): Eukaryota > Metazoa > Chordata > Lepidosauria > Squamata > Phrynosomatidae > Phrynosoma > Phrynosoma platyrhinos. The sequence goes on along the minus strand of CM034706.1, from coordinate 239,646,909 downwards.
CTCCGAATGATCTCTCCCAGCAGCTTCATATATATATTGAACAACATCGGGGACAGGATGGCACCTTGTGGGATGCCACAATTAAGCTCTCTCTCAGTGGAGCAACTGTCCCCGAGCAACACCCTCTGGAATCTGCCCCAAAGGAAGGAACGGAACCACTGCAATGGAGTGCCTCCGATTCCTAACCCTCTCAGGAGATCCAAGAGGATGTTGTGATCTACTGTATCAAAAGCCACTGAGAAGTCTAAGTGCACCAGCAGGGTCACACTGCCCCTGTTGATGCTCAGATGAAGATCATCAGCCAAGGCAATCATCGAAGTCTCAACTCTAAATCCCGTCCTAAAGCTAGTTTGAAATGGGTCTAGATAATCGGTTTCTTCCAAGACAGCTTGGAGTTGAAGAGCAACCACCCTTTCAATCACTTTGTAGGTAATAATGAGACCGGCCTATAGTTGTTCATATCCAGGGGGTCCAGGGAAGGCTTTTTCAGAAGTGTCCTAACCGCCACTTCCTTCAAACATGGTGGAACATGGCCTTCCCTGAGGGATACATTGATGATGTCCCTAAGGAACAGCATCAATGCATCCCATTCCCCCCCCCCCCAAATGGTCAACCATGATGGGCAAGGATCGAGGGGGCAGGTCATCTTCCCCACACTTCCAAGGAGCTTATCCACATCATCAGACATAGCATATCTTGATTTCAGTAAGGCTTTTGACAAGGTCCCCAATTATTCTTGCAAACAAGATCTTCTGCCAATTCCAGGGCTATTTGATCTTTCAGCCATTTAATCTCCATAGATATTTTCTCATTTCTCAAATTATTATTAAATAAATTTCTTTCTCTTTGAATTTCTATTTAGTTGGTCCAATTTTAAATTCTGCTTTTTCTTAATGAGTGCATTTTGTTGCATTAGAGAGCCTCTAAATGCAGCTTTCGCTGCATCCCAGACATTATTCAATTCTGTCCCTTTGTTTAAATTTTCTTTAAAAAAGTTTGATATCACTATTTTTGTGTCCCTGATTATTTCTTTGTTTAGCAAAAAGTTAGTGTTCAATCTCCACAATCTCTTTTCCCCATTAACTTTGATTTGAACTCTCAAAATATGACCTTTTTTGTCATTAAAGATTTCTTTGGATTCTATTTGTTCTTTCACATAAATTATCACTCCTTTCTTTCTTTTACTATTTGAAGATGTATAAACTTTACCCAGTCTTTTATTAACTATATACTTTAATTCTCCCTTTTTTATATGTGACTCTTGTACACAAACAATATCACATTTTTGTTTTACCAAAACATGAAGAACCATCTTTCGTTTATGTACTGAATTCAAACCGTTTATTTTCCAACTTAGTATTTTCATTTTTCCTTTCTTTTCTTCTCTTAGTCTATCTAAAGAAATACCTAATATAATACAATATTCTTAATAATTCAATTTAATGAAAGGTGGAATCTCTTTTCCTGTAGTTTGCATCCATTGTTTTGATCCTGTTCTCTGAAGCAGCAGAAAACAAGCTAGCACCCTCCTCAACATGACATCTCTTTTAACCATCTTTTCTCCAGGCTAAACATACCCAGTTCCTTAAGTCGTTTCTCATAGGGCATGGTTTCCAGACCCTTCACCATTTTAGTCACACTCCTCTGGACATGCTCCAGTTTTTCAACATCCTTTTTGAATTGTGATGCCCAGAACTGGACACAGTATTTCAGGTGGGACCTGACCAAATCAGAATACAGTGGCACTATTACTTCCCTTGATCTAGATACTATACTTCTGTTAATTCAGCCTAAAATTGCATTCATCTTTTTAGCTGCGGCATCACATTGTTGACTCATGTTCAACTTGTGGTCTACTAGGACTCCTAGATCCCTTTCACATGTAGTCTCGTTAAGCCAGGTGTCCCCCATCTTATATCTATGCATTTCATTTTTTTTTTTTTTTGCCCTAAGTGCAGTACCTTACATTTCTCTGTGCTGAAGTTCATTTTGTTAGCTTTGGCCTAGTTTTCTAATCTAATAAGGTCATTTTGATTTTCATCCTGTCTTCTGGGGTATTAGACATCCCTCCTAATTTGGTGTCATCTGCAAATTTGAGAAGCATGCCCCATATTCCTGCATTCAAATAATTGATAAAGATGTTGAATAGCACTGGGCCCAGGACAGAACCCTGTGGCACCCCAATGGTCATTTCTCTCCAGGATGAAAAGGAGCCATTGCTGGACACCCTTTGGGTCCAGTCAGTCAACCAGTACCAGTCTCCCTGCACAGTTTCCTGCCACTGCCATATTTTAATCTATCTATCAGCCTGCTACAAAGTAGAAATCCACATTTTACTGCTTGAACTGGTCTAGAGGGCCAGGACATTTTTTAGACCTTTCAGTCCTGGATTTTCCAGGTTTTCCAGGACAAATGGCAATCCTACACAGATCATGTTTTCAAAGGGTTGCTGGAATCCAGGGTGAGTTGGCACAGAGCCGTATACAGCACTCTTATAGAGGTTGGCCAGGAAAAAGCGATACCCATTACTAGCACCCCTTTCTTCTTTAGGGTATGTGGTGTTGTTCATTATGCAGTTTCTGACAGTGAGACACTGATTTTATCCTATCATTTTTGAGTTAAAAAAAAACAAAAACAAGAATAAGCTAACGCATCAGGTTCTTAATTAAATTTTTCAGGACGATCAGAAGAAATCAAACCTTCACTAGTTTGGTATCCTGAAATCATGATAAAAACAATATTCAGGGATAGCCATGTTTGCTGTGCAGGAAAATACAATAAAGTCCAAAACCCACAAGCAGGGATACCTTTACTGGGCCAACTGCAAAGCTTAAAATACATTATGTGAGCTTTCCAAGTTTGACTGGTTTTTTCATCAGCAAAGATGTTAAAAATCAAGTCTATCTTGACTCATGGCAACCCTATGGATGAGACATCTCCAAGACCATCTGCCCTCCACTGCTCTGCTTAATTCCTGCAAACCCATATCTGTGACATCCTTAATAGAGTCCATCCAACTAGCATGTGGCCTTCCTCTCTTCTTACATCCCTCCACCTTCCCCAGCATTATTGGTGTTTTTTTTCCAAAGTGTCCTTTTTTCTCATGATGCGTCCAAAGTATAACAATCTCTGTTTGGTCATCTTGGCTTCCAGGGAGGTTTCTGGTTTGATCTGCTCTAGGACCCACTTGTTTGTCCTTTTGGCTGTCCATAGGATCCTCAGCACTCTTCTACAGCACCACATTATCTCAAATGCATTAATTTTCTTCTTATCATCTTTCTTAACTGTCCAGCTCTCACATCCATATATGATAATAGGGAATAGAATGGCTTGTATTATTCTAACTTTTGAGCTGAGTTTTATATATTTGCATTTTAGAATCTTTTTTAGTTCTTTCATAGCCACCCTTTCCATTCTTAGTCTTCTTCTATTTTCCTGACTGCAGTCCCCATTTCTATCTATGTTTCATCCCAGGTATGAAAATTCTTTTACTATTTCTATTTCTTCATTGTCTAAGTTGAACTTGTGAAGGTCCTCAGTGGTCATTATTTTTGTTTTCTTTATGTTCAGCATTAAGCCTGCTTTTGCAGTTTCTTCTTTGATCTTCCTTAGTAGGTGTTCCAGGAAAAAATAGTAGTGACGTTAGATTTCAATATACCAAATTTAGCTGCAATAGGGTAATCTGCAACAAGAGAGAACCAAAGGACCAGGACTTAACTTTCTGAAGTTTTCTACCTCTAGCAAAGGTAAAATTCTTACATTGGACTACAATTTGGCAAGTTTTACCTCTACAGCACATAGGTTTTTCCCAGATGAAACAGTACAGAGAAATTTTTGAGAAATTCAATGTTTTCTGTCTAAGCAAGGAGCAGTTAGCTTTTAACAGGACAGGGACAGCTGCAGCTCTAAATAAATTATTTTTTCTGTTGCTAATGAAGCTGATTACCTATCTTTTATTCCTCTTTGTGTGTAGTCCTCACATGCCAAATAAGGGAAATGACCTTTGTCTACACTAAAATCATTCAGTACCATCCTAATTGACTTCTCAGTCAGAACGTTAGCCTATGACTCTAACATCATCAGTATTCCCACTGTGTAATTTTTCATATCTTTGCCTGATCTTCAAAATCTTCTGATCTTGCCTGATTTTCAAAAGCTAGCATAATATATTTCATGGTTTGGTACTGGCCCCAAAAAGGGTATTGCTGTTTGTGGATTTTGGGTTTTGCTGCATGGTTCTTTTCATGTTTTCACACCTATTGATTATATAACCTGGCCAGTTATATATCACTGTCATATACATTATAATTTATGTGAGTTTGATGATTATGTTCTTAGCTCAGTGTTGGAAACCTTGCAACCCTCCAGCTGTTGTCAGACCAGATGTCCTAGTAATCCTAGTTAGAACAGTAAATGCGGAGGAATGCTACAAGTTGTGGTCCAACAACATATGAGGGCTACATGATTCACACTTCCATTATAAATAGGGTTGCCAGATCTCAGGACCTGTCCCCTCTTCTCCACTCTTTAGGGCAAGAGAGAAGAATCTCTGGATGAGAGTACTGATTTGATAAATGTGTATGTGTGTGTGTTCCTCATCTGTTAAACTCAGGACTTTATCATACTTGGCTTTTAAAACATAAAATCTGAATAATAGAACCTTTGGCAATACCTATTGCACACACACACTCTCCCTCTCATTGCTGCCTTGTCCTCCCAGTGTGATGAGCCTGCATCTTGCCATTGATGGGGAAAACCCAATAATAAGCTCTCTGTTACACTAGTAACAGAGTCCTCAGTTTGCTAAGTTATTCTGTGGCTGTTCTGAGATTGGGCAATTACATGGTGTCAGTGTCTCCTCTTCTCTCTGTCCCCTCTTCTCCTTCTCTATTCCAGAATAGCATAATTCCAGAATGAGTTTTTTTAAAAAAAGAATGCACACACAAGTGCACATGCGCATGTGCGCACACACACACACACACACACACACACACACACACGAAAGGCATGCCCAGTAGGGCATAGAACAGGAAGGTGGGGTAAAGACAAAGGCAAAAAAGAGAGAGCAGGACCAGCAAGAGCCCAGTCATGGTATTGAAGGGACATGTGGTAGGAAGTGCTCCCAAATCAGTATGTATGCACTTCCTTTCATTATTGCAGTCAAGGCAAGAATGTAGGTTGTGTAATAAAGTATTTTTATTTTGAATGGTATATTCTGTGCAACTGCAGTTATTGCTGAATGTATCAAGCTTAATTACATCACCAGGGACAGACCCTTTTAACATCATCCTTGTAACATCATAGGAAGCACATGTTATGACATTACAGGGGATCATCTTTGGGTCACAGGTTTTAATGCTGAACTCCTAGGAAATAGTCCTGACATGGTAATGCCAGCTTTAGGTGTTTTCTTGACCAAGGTCTATCTAACCTTATAGCTACTGGAATAAAAGGATACAACCTTGTGATATGAAGTAGATTATACCAGCATATTTGCCTTTATGTGTAAAGCAGATCAATTCAACATGATTCTAGAAATACTATCATTACTGTTTTGTAGCTTATCTTGTTTGTAAGCATTGTGGTTATTGTTTTTCAAAAATATTTCAGATCCTGCTTAATGTGTCCTTGGCAAGGAGAAAATAATCTGAGTTATTTTTATGATGACCTTTCCTACAATCCTGGTGCTTCTCCTTCTCCATTTCCCTCCTAATATTTTTCTTTTTCTTTATTCCAATGTATACTGGGAAGCTTATTGAAGATCAGAATATAATATATTCAAAAGGACAAATTTTAATACAAAAACTAGGAATCAACTGCAAGTATGAAGATATAATACATAAGCATTTAGTATTTGTTATTCAAGATGAACTTCAAGTTCTAATTGAAATACAAGCTTCTTGTTGAAGTTCAGAGTATGTAGAAGTACCCTTTAGGTTTTGCTTTTAACTGTACAGCATACATAGTCCTCTAAGGTTCAAAGGACTTTGCCTCTCCCCACAGCTCCACACAAATGATTGAAAAAAGTTGTCTGAAATGATTGATGTCTCTATTCTGAAATATTGATTGGGTGTGCTGAAAACAGTCAAATGAAATAAAGTAGCATTTGGTTTGGTTCAGATTGAAAAATTCATCTCTTGCAACCTTTTACTGATCAGCTCATACCGTATTATCTTCTGCCCCTTTGGTCTGGTCTGACATTAAAATGTCATTGATCCCTGACTAAAAGGCTATTGCAAAAGGTGTGTCTGTCCTTGCTGAAATCTATTTAATTTTTTAAACCGGAATTACCTCCCTCTTATTTAAAAAAAAATTACATATTTGCAGTGATTTTTAATTGTTTTTCTACTTTAGAGGTACTGAAGGCAACATAAAAGAAGAAGAGAAAGAAAAGGAAGATGAGAAAGAAAATCAGTGAGCAGCAAAATACCATCAGCCATAAATCATAAGCTAGTTTGTTGACTTTGAGATAGAATTATTGGCCCTAGAGCCCATTGCAGAAAAGATTAGCAACATTACTTCACAGGTATAATTATTGGGTGAGGGAATCTCAAATAAGAATTCTTTCTCTGTGAAATTTTCCTCCAGTCCCCAAATTTCTAGCATTGCAGAAACTGAGACAATTAAAATTGTTTACACTTACAACTCTTGTATTTATTGTGTTCACACTACCTTGGTAACTTTGCCTGCTCTTTTTCTTAGGATGCCTAAACTGTATTTCTAAATGTGCAATTGAAACTGTAAATTATTGCAGTGATAGACTAACCTGTTCAGAGCTGTATGATTAATCCTATTTGCCACTGTACATCTGTATACTCACTGAATGCATGGACTAGGAGCAATATTGCATCTATGGTCATGCCCTGACTTTATGCACATTTTGCAGAATGGGGTCTAGGTAAATATCACTCTATTATTATTGACCATCTGTACAGATCATATGTGTATCACTGAATGCAGAAGCACCATATGCACTATCCAGCAAATTCTCAATGTTTGCTTATGAAGTTCTCCTGATGATGTGAATTCTGTTGATGGAGACCGCCTGAATCAATAGTATTTACCTACATGGTAACTCACCATTTGACAATTGTTTCAGTGGATGTATTCTAATTGGGACTACAATCTAGGCCAATATTTTATATAAAGTTTTAGGTAGAAAGTCTAAGAGAAGATGCAGATTAATAATAAAAATATTTCTGTTATCAATTAAGATAGTCTAGAGGCCATTCCCCTTTTTGGCCATGTGGGGTCTGGGGACAATGGGCAATAAATGACTGACAATAACAATTGAAATCCATTAGCAGTAACAAAGCAACTTCTGTTGAGATCCAGGCTATCTGTCCTGTGCAGGGCTGACTGCCTCTTTCTTAGGCAGAGAGCATTGGGACAGATAAATAGGAAAGAAAAGTTTCAGCCTGCTACACAGTGGGACTCTATACATAAAATGCCCCCAGGAGACTGAAATTAGAACAGAACAAGACCAGAATATATAACCATGATGGTATATTGAACCTCCAAGTTCATATCAAATATCCCTCTAAATCCCTGTTACGATGGAGCAATCACAGGATCATCTGTTGTCTTCAGATCCTGGATGTGGGCTCTGAAAATCCGTTAACAATTTTATTACAGGATCATATAGAAATTTTTAACCTATGTTAAATTTTGGTAAATCTGGCTAGCTACCAGAGGAAGGAGGTCAGTATACTACTGTATCTTTAGTCTTAGCTAGTAGATTTTTCCCTATGTTCTTAATTATTAGCACAAATCTTATTTTGGATGGTGAAGGGCTGTACTTTTTCTGTTCTCAACTAATTACCAGTTGCTGTGGCACTATTTAAAAAGGCAACACTGATGCTACTTTATGATGATAATGTAATTATAGCCAATTCATGATTATCTAATATGCCTATGACATTATGGTTCTATGATGATGCCATATAGCAAACCATATTTGGCTGTGATATGATGTTTCAAAACTGACTCAGAATGAGGATAATGATTCAGACTCCTACTCTGAATGGGCAAATATTCTACCTGAGGCTTAAAGTGGGGGTGCTTTTAGCAATTTTTGAAAGCTGCTTTCAGAACTGTCTCATTTCAGCTTAGCTCTAAATATAGACAGACAATTATCTTGTTGACGTTCATTACCGAAGAGTAACTGGTTTGCCTTCTTTAATTGGTTTTCTTTTTATATTGTAGGAAGTTAATCCATCTGGTTCCTCTGAAAATCCTTTAACAATTTTATTACAGCATCATATAGAAATTTTTAACCTACGTTAAAGTTCGGTAAATCTGGGCGAGAAACACTGACAAATGTGGATAAAGCAATTCCTGCAACCATTTTGCAGTGCCGACTGCATCTTAATTATTTTCTCTGTAGCTGGGCCAGAGACACTTTATTGACTGCAAAAGTGCAGCATTCCTTTTGTGACTTCTTCCTTATTCCCCCAGCATTACCTCATAAAGCAACACTTGTGTTCAGTAAGAAATTTATTTTTATTTGACAATAATGTGTAAATGTTTAAACTCCTCAGAGGAAGGGATGGGAAAGAGAAGCAGCCTAATCCAGATAAAGAGCTTTTTTGTTAAGTACAGTCATTTAACTTTGTCATCAGGACCAAAAACAAGTAAATACCAGTGTTCTGAGTGCCTCAATTACTCTTTTTACTTTAAGATGCTGCCTGGAAAGGCACAGAAGTTATTATACTGGAAAGAAATGTGCATCAGAAAAGTACTGCTGTAGCATACAGAGCCCCGGTTGGGCTATTTGGCTGTCTGGTATTGGAGGAAATAGATTTTTGTTGTTGTAGTTCTTTCTCCACTAAACCATACAGAGACATGAAATTACTTTATCTCTGTTCATCTCTTATCAGATACATTCAATGTTCTGTATCTGCAGCAACAGAAAAATGAAAATCCACAAACCTTCAGCAAATATGTGACTGATTTCTTGCCCCCATGATGTACTTAACTAAAGGTTCTGACTTTCTGCCTCCCAAATGTCATTTGTTCCACTCAAACTTATTTAAAAAAAAAAAGCCAGGTGAGGGCTGCTCACATCTACTCATCCTATGACTACAACCATGGAAGTAGTTTAACAGCACAAAACAAAGATATTGGTAAAAGAAACAAAGAGAACCTTTAAGAATACTCCCTACAAATGTACAATGGGGCTGCAGGTACAGGTCTCTGACCCCATGCCAAGATTATTGGAATGATAAATCCCAAGATACATTTAGGTGGGTACATCTATAAAGAACAGCACATTCCTTTTGCAATAATCTCCTAGTGAATGTATATGTATAAAACAGACATTAACCTAATCAACCCATGGTCATTATCACCACATTAACTGCTTCCCATATGCAACTTCTTAATGAGATTACAGTTGTAAACTGCTTAGACATCCCATAGCGCAATATGAAGTGGTATATAAATGAAGCTGCTTTTTTTTATTTGTATGAGGTATAACACTTCAAATGGCCTTGTTACACATCTGTTTATTGGTTTTCTATATGCATATAGGTCTGGGTATGCATAGGCTTTCCAAACATTTTGGAACACTACACAATCACACACAGAGCACATAGAAATATTAAGTATCTACTTATGTAGACTTTTGCAGATGCTTGTATCTAGCTCATGAACATTGTGGGGAAGACACTGATATAAGATACCAGAAACAGATGTATACTTCCATAGGTCCATTCTATTTATTATTCCCTCTCCCCACAAAATGCATAGGTGGAAGGGGGGTAATGTGGAGATAACTGCCATGGGCTGATTAGATTCCTGTCTGTTCTATACATGTACATCAACTAGAAAATGGTTGCAAAAGGAAGTATCAAATAAAGTTAGATGGTGTGACTGATGTAATTTTACTTTCCTAAAATGATGTTTGAGAGCTGCACCAATTTATGTGTAATCTATGTAAGACAGTATGAGTTAATTTTTCATTGTGGATAGAGTTCAGTAGTATCTTTAGTCCAAATCACCATGACTGTCTTTCGTGAATAACAAAATACATACCTTTGCCCAATAAAACATGTTTTTTTCTTTTTCTCCACCACCAGCCCACCACCCAAAGAAAGGAAAAGAGGAAAGAAAATTATGAAGAAAGGGTGCTCAGCCACTTAGTATGACTATCACAAGCAAGTTTTATATAATATGCCCTGTTTATTGGTTAAACTTGTCCAAACTGTTAAATCTTCTGAATCTGAAATTTACAAGTTAGAAAGTTTCCAAAACACAAATAGCTTTCTTGATTGGTTTTATGATCAAATATTTTTATTTAAATAATACAGGCATTAAAAGTATCCATAAAATTTAAAAAATCTCCAGTAACAGTAACAATAACAAAAACTATTTAAAGTGCAACTATATTCAAGTGCAACTATATTCACAATCTATCAATTGATCCAAATTAAGAATCATATTTTTTACATGTGACTTCAGAGCAAAAAATATTACCAGAAACATTACTGACATATTCAATATATGGAGACCAAAAGTTATAAAAACTTTCAGTTATTTGCATTATATTCAAAAGACTGAGATGTCAATTTAGAGTAAAGTTCCATAATCTGCCTCTCCAACTGTCGAAAAATATATTAAGAACCTCTTTTCAATTCATGGCAATTCCTAAATATGTGGCTTCATATATAAAATTAATTAACTTATGGCTGTTCATTGGATAAAACAAAATTACAGAAGTACTATTGTTGGCAATACTTGCAACATTTGCTCTGTATGTAAACTCATTCTGCAAAAACATCAGCCATGGACAAAACCATCTTAAGTGTATATAAGTGATTTGAACAACACATCAACACCGACATAATCCACTTTAATTAAAATGAATATATTTAAGTCTAACTTATATTAGATACTATCTGTGAAGTGAAAGAGAATTTCCTTCCCCAGCAATTCCAAGAAAAATTAGAAGGCCATGCTGGTAAATCTAGGATTCAGTGTTAATGAAAAAAAGACATTCCTATCTAATAGTACAACAGATTAGAATCAGAACAGGATGAGGTCCCTAAGTTCAGTATCTATATACAGTCTAATATAAAAGGTGTCATACATTATTCATGTGCCAGAGTAACTTTCCATCTAACTAACATTCCTGAGCAGTTGTTTACATTATCTTCTCAGCAAGGGCATCACTAGGGGGTGCAGGATGCATGGGATTACATTGTAAGTGAGGGGAAACCACTGCTTCTAAAATTCTGCTGTGCTCCCCAAATGTTGAAGCCAGGCATGGATGTGGTGCAAATCAGTGGGTGGAGAGGGTGGAGAAGGAGACACTTGCTGGTCTCCTTCTCTGCCCACTGAGCCTGGCAAGTGTGGATGGCAGGGCTCAGTGGGTGGCAAAGGAAATGCTTACTCATCTCCTTCTCCACCTGCTGAATCTGACAGGTGTCGGTGGGAGGCTCAGTGGGCAGAGAAGGTAGGCACTCACTCATTTCCTTCTCCACCCACTGAGTCTTGAAGGTGTTTGTGAGGGACTCTGTAGCAGTGCAGAGGCTTCTTGAGAAATTCATTGTTCTCTGCCCAGAAAGCAGTCTGTGGCTTCACAAGGGACAGAAGCACCCTGGATCCCAAAAGGAGATACTTTACTGCTATAAATGGAGTTTAAATTTTACTGCCCTTTGTCTCAGCCCACACAGCCAAGAGAGGTGTGTCCTTGGCCTGCATTGATATTCCCCCAAACCAACTGAATCAGAGCAGTAACAACTTCTATACAAAATGTAGGTCTGTGACTCCAACACTGTTGCCTTTCTTCCTCTTGTATGAGATTTTAACATCTTTTGTCTGACAGAAGCCCATGAAGCTTTGAAAACATGTGTTATGTGTTTTGTGCATTTTGACTGGCCAATTAAAGTATCACAGTGAATTTTGTATTTTGTTTATTTTGCTCTATGGCCAGCAAGGATATCCTGATTATGGATCCTGAGTAGTATAGGGTTGTATTTACTGGATTGCATATGTGGCACTACTTTTGCACATTCCATTTTGGGCACACCTATGTTTGTATTATTTAACTTTTCTAGAAGATGAGTATTATGTGGTGATTTTAACAGAAAACCCTTTTTCATATTTATTCAGAAGTAATTTCTGTTTGTGTTCAGTAGGACATTGCTTCCAAATAGGCAAGCATATGGTTTCAGCTTTAAAAATTGGACTGCAGTAGCAAGGCTGTATATTAGTACACAAAACATTACTGAGGCTTCCACATGGTCTGGTACAGGAGGAGGTATATGTGTGGGGTGGATGCCATGAGTCATTACACTGCATGACATCAACCCTACTGATGCCACTGCTTCCCATGCTAAACATCAAACCTGTTCTTCTGCAGACTTCTTTCAGCCTCTTTGCTGTCAAACCTTTAACTCTTACATATCAGAAAGGAAGGTACATGGTTGATGTAATTCTAGCCATGTCAGTTTATTTTTCAGGAAGAACTGTCCCAGAATCCAACACATACAAGTCTAAAGAAAGGCAAGCATTTTTTTTTCTTAACTAACCCAAGAGAAGCCATTTTTGTATCTCCTTCCCCTTCAGAAGAATTATCAAACTATGCTCCCTCAAAGATGAGGAAACTGATTTTAATGGCAGTTTTGACTATATACCTGTCTTCAATCTAAATTCCTATTTTTTCTCTTAAACATTTTTAATTGCCATTAGTTTGTCACACAAGAATTCAAGCCCTGGAGAGTAAAATTTGGAAATCATGTCTTTTATCACATTTTAGACATTTATATACTTTTATAACAGATAATAGATAACAATTTTCATAGTTTTAGAAAGAAAATATTTAACAATGCACCTCAGATGTTTATGTGTAACCTCAAGAAAACCTAAACCTTGTGGCCAAATCACATTACTTTAACTTATCAGATCCTAATGAAACCCAAACATTAACATTATCATTCAGTAGGAATCTGACAGGATGGCTAAGCTGAAAGGCATCATGAGTTTGGAACCCCAACCCCTCACTTTTAGTGTGCTTTAAAAGTGTTGATCTTGGAATCCTAATTTTTAAATACATATTAATGAATCTCACTTTTTTGGGCAAATAAGAAAAATGTTTACAAGATAAAGGAACTGACAATTTTTTAAAGAAAAAAAGTTAAACAGCAAAATCAATTTTTTTACTACTTCCAGTTGACCTAATGCTAGCCATTTTTGAATATGTATGGTGACTCATAAACCTTAAATAGGGAGTATATTATAAATCCGCACTTATCTGAAAACCCTCTAATGTACATTTGTTCAAGAATTTACCAAGGAAGTCCTTCACAGTAATTATGCACCTCTTTCATCTCCCTAGGCTTATGTCAAGATGGCAGACATCTCAGAGACAGCTCTCTAAGGTGAACCCTATAATTACATTTCAATTACTCAAGCTGGGTGTTTGCCTTTTTACTTGAAGCTGATGGGTCACCCATCAAACATAGGCTTTGAAAACTGAAGATAAATGGACAAAGGTCAAAGCTCACTTGATATTATTGGTACAGCTTGTTTACCACCTCAGTAGGATTTCAGTGAAAAGATTTACAAAGATAATTCTTTTTACAAGCTTTATTTTAAAAGATGTTTCTGTAAGTAAAGTTTTGGCTTTCTTAGGACTACTGAATGAATGCTTAAGTGAATCTCTTGTCTCTGCTTTACCATTATGGAAAGTGTCTCTGCCAGCTACCTTTTGCACTCCTTTTTGGCTTTGTTTATTGGACCTCTCCCATTTCTTTCCAGTGTGTTCTTTACTCAAAGCTGTAGGGGGTCAGGATTAGACACAAACCATTTCTACTGGAAAAAATAAAACTTTCTGCCAGGAAAAATACTCTTCTACCAACACAATCCTTTTCTGCCAGCTGCCCTATACTGGCAGAAGTGCTCTGCTGGCTAAGATCTACAAGCAGAAGGGCTAAAAAGGAAGCAGAGGTGTGGTGTGGCAAAAAAGGAGCTGAGGTCCTCCAGCTCTAACTAAAATGATGGCACAAGATTAAGCCAGAGTAAGAAGAGTCCAATGTAATTTCTAGCACTCCTAGGTTGGGAAGGGTTTGTTTAGTTCTTAGCAAGTGAGTATGGTACTCTGAAAATTACTTTCCCTGCAGGACCAGTTGTTGTTGTTACCTGCCTCAAAGTGATGACCCTGTGAATAAGACATTTCTGAGACCCCCTGTTGTCTCCCTCTCTGCTCAGATCCCACTGGGTCAGGGTCACAGATGGCCCATTTTGGGACACTCTGGGCCACCCCTGCTAGTGGTAGATCAGTGCCATGACAACCCCACACCACAACCCTGATCCTCCCTTATGCTACCCCCAAAAGAGCAACGAAATACCACTCTTTTTAGGAGCGACAAGAGGCTGTGCCACAGCTCTTCCGTGCCCTTTCAGCACAATGTGTGTACACGCTGCGCCGGGAACGTGTCCTGACTCTGCACATCATGCAAATGGGCACACGGTGTCAGGGTGGCATTGGGATGGAGTTGAGGCAGCCGGCATGCGGCTACCCCACCCCAACTCCACCCCCAGGCTGGCCCTTTAGGCCAGTCTGCAACACCCCTCTTAGCCATGTGGCTTCAGGTCTTCCTCTCTTTTTGCTACCTTCCACTTCCTAGCATCATTGCCTTTTCTATGAGTTTTCCTTCTCATGGTGTGTCAACTTCAATTTAGTCATCCTGGCTTCCAGGAGACGTTTGAGCTTTATCTGTTTTGGGATCCATTTGTTTGTCTTTTTGGCTGTCCACAGTATCTTCAGCACTTTTTTCCTAGCACCAAATGCCTAGCACCAAATCTCAAATGAGTTGATTTTTCTTTTTATCTGCTTTCCTTACTGTCAAACCCATACCCAGTCTGTCTGTAGGATCAGATCCAGAGCAAATAACCTTGGACAGTCTAAATTATTATTATTATTATTATTATTATTATTATTATTATTATTATTATTAATAATAATAATAATAATAATACCCCACCCCTATATCAAACAATCGGGGCAGCTAAAGATTCATGGCGATGCCAACAAAAGATAGTAAGACTTCAATATATGGTGTATCTACACTGCACAATTATAGCACTTTGATACTACTTTAAGTGCCATGGATTAATCCTATGGAATCCTGGAATTTGTAGTTTGGGGAAGCATTTAGAAATCTATAGTGCCATAGTGTTTGATCTGGCAAAGATTCTTGATACTTCACAAAACTACAAATCTTGGAATCTCATACAATGGAGTCATGGCACTTAAATTGGTATCAAACTGCTACACTGTTGCAGTGTGAATATACCCATAGATAATCTATTAAG
Source organism: Phrynosoma platyrhinos (assembly GCA_020142125.1). Taxonomy (NCBI): domain Eukaryota; kingdom Metazoa; phylum Chordata; class Lepidosauria; order Squamata; family Phrynosomatidae; genus Phrynosoma; species Phrynosoma platyrhinos. Next base: position 239,631,591 of record CM034706.1, on the reverse strand, counting down.
TTCACAGAACATAAGTTATTCAGAGATCAGTTCAGATATTCCACCAGAAAACCAGCTGATGGGACATAGGAATTGGTACAAGTGCCAGTTGAGGTGGGGTGGCCCTCTTGCTGATACAGGCGTCTATGCAATTGTGGGGTGGGATTCACTGCCAGGGCAGGAAGGCCATGAGCCTGACCCTGTGGGACCTGAGCAGAGAGGTAGACAACAGGGGGTCTTAGAAATGTCTCATCTTTAGGGCCATCATACTGGATTAGGAGAAGGAGGGCGGGACCATCTTCAGGCCTATAAAGGCCGCAGTGA
>CM034706.1:239621063-239631188 GCA_020142125.1 Phrynosoma platyrhinos | reverse complement strand
CCCGATTGCCTGCAGAGGGGCAGGCTACAAATAAAATTTATTATTATTATTAAGAATGACCCATAGACTTGAAGCACTCAGTAGATTGAAAGGAGGAGTGAATATGACCCCAACATAATTGCTCCAGAATGCTATCTCCAGCAGTTTTCAATAGCATTGCCCGTGGAATCATGCTGGAATAGCTCAGTAATTTGGAAGGACAAGGAAATGTACTATAATTGTTCCATTCCAACAGGGTTTTGATTGCTACAAGGCAGTAACACTGGTAGACTTCATGGCAGTTGGAGCAGTTTGACCCCATGGCAGTTGGGCTGTAGGATTCCATAAAGTTGCATCCTATCTTCCCAGATCATTCATCATCTATATGAAAACCACTAGGGCTGGACCTTTCAGAGATTTAGAGCAAGATGTCAGCATTGTACAATGGACACTCAGCTCTGTTTCTCCACTCTGTATGAATCTGGAGAGGCTATGCAAGGTAGACCAATATCTGGAAGTAGTGGCATGCTGAGTAAGGCCCAATAAGTAAAAGGAAAGACTAAAAAAATGGAAACTTTGTTGGGAGGAATTTCTGGGATACAGAATTATGTAGATGGCCAATTCTGAATGACTAGCACTTCCATGAATGGAGAGGGTACAAAGTCTATGAATACTCTTCAGTTCAGATTTGTCACAGGAGGTAAAGGTGGCCTCAGTGGCAAGAAATAAATATAACTTGTTTGCCATATTCATTTGTTCCTGGACATAGAAAAACTGGTGACACTAGTCCATGATTTATTAACATCTGGTTAGATAATTATAGTGCCCTCTATTGAAGACTTCTCTTAAAGATGAGTGGAAGATTGCTGCTGCCCATCTATGTTGACAGGAAGGGTAGAGATTACTATATAATTGTTGTGGCTGTGTGCCTTAAGTTGTTTCCAACTTAAGGTGACACAAAGGTGAATCTAGCACAGAGTTTTCTAAGCAAGATTTCTTCAGGGTGTTTGCCTTTGCCTTCCTTTGAGGTTGACAAGTTGACTTGTCCAAGGTCATCCAGTGGGTTTTCAGAGGCTAGGCAGGGATTCAAACCCTGTTCTCCAGAGTCATAGTCCAATCCTCAAACCACTGCACAATCTTGCCTGACATTCCCTTTTCTCCTCATAGGAATGTTCTACAGCACAAAGGGAATTTGCAACAGGGGTCCTTTTTCTGCCTGTTGCATTGGAGATCATTCACAGTAGAGAGTGGGAACATCAGCCAGCCACTTCTCAATTGAGAGGGGAATGGACAGACCCCTCTAGATCCCAGCATCTGCTTATCAGTCAGTGGTGTTGGGGGGGCACTCTAGCTAGAATCCACTACATAGTTATGAAGTATATGGTGTATAATGTTTGTACAAGATTCCATCAGTATTATTTTGGAACCTTAAAATATATGCAATGAACCGTTCTGTAAATTATAAGAAACAAATTGTTTGGTTTCCTCAACATTGGCTGCATCCAAATGAATGTTACACTTTGCACTTTAGGCAAAAGTAGCTAAGACCAATATCATGTTTTTTATCTGACAATGTACTTTGTTTTCTAACTTAATACTCTTATTCTCACTTACTGCCAGAGGGCAGTATTTTCCTATGGAGATTCTTCTTTACCCTTGAAAGGAGACATAAATGAGATCTCTGTCCATAATATTTCTCTGTACACACTACTCAAAAAGTGCTTTATAGCCTTTCTATCATATAAGTTTCAAATGATTTGCCCCAACCCAAATAAATTGGCTGAGCCCAATTTCCAAGAGAAATTATCATCAGAATTGTTGACCCAGTTTAATGCCAAAGCATATATTTATACTGAGCTGCACAAATCATGTTGCCAAGCATGGGTTACAAATGGGATTGAGGGGAAATAGTTTAATCAGAAATGAGATTAGATCTGAAAATGTGGAGTGAGTGTTGGTGGCTGCTGAAATTCATATAGGAAATTGTGGCATGTAATTTTTAAGGGATTTTGGAATGGAAGATCTTTGGCTCCCTTCTGTAACAGGACATCAATGTTTTTGGTGGTCAGTGGGCAAACAGAAGCTAGCAGAAGCAGTGGGATCTCAAGCCCATATTATTGACAGATCCTGAAAAAGTGTACTCTTTCTCTTAAACCAAAAGTGATACCTAGAGCTTATTAAATAAATTCCATTCCCTGGAATGGTAACAATGATGGTGACTGACTACTGGGAAGGGAATAGTGCTGTAACTAAAAGTATTTTTTATTTATGAAAAGGTTTGTTTTTTTACTTAAAAAAATTAAAACCACTGAAAAGTAATTTATCAAATTCTTGTGGAAAGATGTTATACAACTGTTCTGTCTTTACCTTTGCTGGGAACTTTCTATAGTAAGAAAATGAGAGAAGATGGTGTAGGAAAACACAGAAGGGTTATAAATGGAAGACTAGAATGTTTGACTCTCCCACAAAATTCTGTTAATGAAGCAGTCTAATTGCATAACTAAAGACTGCTCCAGGAGTAACCTCATATGTTACAATTTATTTATAATAAGCCTCTGCAGAGCTTCCAGGATTACTAACCTGAGGCAATTGCACTTGGGAAATTACACAAAACAACATGACTCATTGGAAAAGATGATAATTATTGGTAAAGTGGAAGGCTGTAAGAAAGGAGGACCATACTACAGATTCAAGCAAGGAAACCATAATCCAGAGTTTGCAAGACCAGAGCAGGACAGTTGACAATCAGGGTCTTGAAGGTCTCTCATTCCTAGAGTCATCATAAGTTGAAGTCAACATGTCGGCATAACAACAATAAAGAGATTGTATATTTCAAATATGGGGAAAGTGATGAGATGATCCTTGGAATCCAATGTTTCTAAATAAACATATTACAAAAGCAATTCATTAACAAATTTTGGGCTTTTATTCTAGGTTGAATGAAACAATAAAAGCTACATCCATCTTTGCAGTTTATGTTTTGTGGATTTTATGGGGTTTTGTGTGTTACAGAGATAAACTGTATTATTATTATAAGGTTTTTTTTTATTTAAAAAAGGCTTCTGATGCAATATGATATCCATGGATATTATATCCTGCCTCAAAGTACATAATTCACACCCTCACTAGGTATAATCCTATTTCAGTGTTGCTAAGATTTAAACTATAGTTGATTGAACTAGTCAAAAGAATGGATACTCATTTTGGAGCATAAATATCTAATGAACAGTTAAGAAAAATGCCTACTGGCAGTGGCATACAACAGCAGTAACTGTATGTTATAGTAAATAGGCAGCATGGACTTCTAGGCTTCCTTCTAAAACTCTTCAGTAAATGTGTGTGACATGCTGATCAGAACTGCTGATAGTTTAAACCTTCTCTCCCAGTTCACATGTATACCCCTCAAAAAAGGTGAAAACCTCCATTTGTACCAAGAATCCAAATCAAAACTTGTAGTAATTTGTATGGGCAGCAATGCAATCATCAGCATTTCAGTGCAAGGTGTTGGTTGCAAAAAGTAATCTTCTTTCCTCTTGTAGTCATAAAACAGAGGCTTAAGTTTCACCAATGTTGCAGTACTGTCCTAATTGCATTTAAACTAATAATTGCACTTAAAGTAAACTAAGGGGGGATGCAGACGGGCGGCCGTGCAACCAACGCCTTGCACTGGGAAGGGGAGAATTGGGGCTGAGGCTGCCCCATGCCTTAGCCCCAATCCTCCCTTTTGGCACCTGGGAAAGGAGCACCAAAATAGCACTCCATTCCCAGGTGGTGAAAAGGGCACCTGAAGAGCTGCCATGCAGCTCTTTTGCACCTCTTCTGGCACAGCGTGTCCAGACACTGCATCGGGAGGATGTCATCAGAGCTCTCACCATGTGCAACGGCACACACTCTGATGACGTCCTCAGGAAGGGGTTGGGATGCCCAGCGTGTGGCTGCCCCTCTCCTTCCCTGGCTCCAAGAAGGCACTTTGTGCCATTGGCAGAGCCCTTAACTCATTTCAAATTTCCAAACTAAAGTTGCCCTGGTGGCGCAGTGGAAGCATAGTCATGTTAGTGTGGGATATCATTTAGGGTCTCCAAGTAGCCAGCTTCCATAAGAGGAAAATAGTGAGAAACAATACAAAATATTGGACATAGTTACACTCCTCTCCTGCTGAGCTGGATGGGACCCTTGATTCCACTTTTTATCTAAAGAACTCACTGTCACCACACTATGCATCAGGATGTTGCTGAGGAATTCCACTGATACTTCCTTTGTCAGCTTACCCTCACAGGTATACAAGCAAATAATTAGCTGAATTTTGAGAAGGGACAGGTCACTATTAATGCTGCACTGAATTTTCAATGCTAGACCATTAAAGTGGTGAAGCACTCCATGATACAGAAATTCTCTTACTACAGCATTCCCGAGAAGGGGCAATCCAATCTGATTCATGGTATTAAGTTTTCTGTGCAAGATTTGCCTTTTCATTTGAAGGCTGTGGAAACACCTGTAATGCCTGTATATCTCTTCCTTTCATAAGCAGAAGCTTTTCACTCTTTCATTCCTTTGAGGAGAAAGAAAAAAAGGGAGATCTCCAGATGCGCATGATTTCTCAAACTGAGATCTTCAGACTGTTTGGCCTAAAATTAAATTAGTCATTAATTACAGCAAACCCATTGAATCAATGCAACTTCAGAAATCAACAGTGGATCTACACAGTTGGACTGATGTCTTGCAGTTAATTTTAAAGCATTTATCTTATGAACTTGGAGTCTCCCTTCCCTCACTGTTCTAACTGATGCTTTTCCCATTTGTTTCTCACCTTTGTAAGTGTGCCTTTTTGCACTGAAGCCCTATATCTTCTGAGCTGTGGCTGTTTTGGCATGATGTGAGCTGTTATGCATACTAATGCATGTTTGGAACTTCTTACTGTGTGATAATGAGCATAAATGTCTGGCTTTAGAAACAATTGTGGAATTAAAAGAGTCATTTAAAAGTCTGTTGATAGGAGCTAATGTGCATTTTAAAAAGATATATATATATTTAAAAAGTTATTTCTGTGCACTAATGCATATTAAAATACTCTAGGAACCCTTTTTTGGTGTGCTTATGGATGTAAAAGCAGAAAAGCCAGAAATCCACTCTGTAAACATTTTTTACGTCTTTGGCTGCTGAGCCAGAAAAACATCTGAAATTGGAAGTAACTCTTTTAAGACTACAAAGATGTTCATGAAATTCATAGGCCATTTCAGCTTAATGGTGCTAAGCTGTATGGCATGGTCCAATCAAGACAACAATGTTCTAGACCTGGACAGATTTAAGTTCACATCAACTTGAACCTGTCACAAGCTTGTATGAACACTTGCACTATATTTTGATGAAAGGCACATGTTCCCTGAAATATGTTAGCACCCAACTGAACATTTCCATGGACATATGAAGCTTTGCTAATATCCAGATTGTCTTATTCATTTGAAAAATGGGGGAAATTCTATGTGTAATCTCACTGGAATACATATCTTCTGCTGGTATGCCTTACTGTCACTGGTTGAAGGCTGTTTACCCTCCCACACACTTCTTTGGGGGTTCTTTCACACTCTAGAATATAGCTGTATAGTTTCCCTTTAACTGGCTTGGCCACATCCTATGAAATCTTGGCATTTTGCAGTTTAAGGAGAAGATTTAGAATTTTCAGCCTCAGAGTTCTAGTGCCTCATGAAATTGCAAAGCCCAGAATTCCTAAGGATGAAGCCATGGCAGTTAAAGTGGAATCTGTGTAGTGTGAAAGGGCTCATGCAAGTTACTTTCAGTTTAATGTTACCTCCCTTTAAACATATATATATATATATATATATATATATATATATATATATATATATATAGCTAGTTTTTCTATTCCTGCCAAATGCACACTAATATATTGCTAGACATGTCTAGGCTCTAATCCAGGATATACCCACTAGAATGTGTCTCTCAATCCATCTGTCTGTCTCTATTGTAGCAGGAGTTGTTGGGGGCAGAGGGGATTTGTGAACATATATGTTTAAATGCAATAAAAATCAATCCAAGGTTTACACTGTCAGTTGAATGTAACATAAAGTTATTGAAGCATATGAACACTAATACATCATGGAATAGACTTTGTGTCATGGCATAAAAGAAATTACTGTATAGATTTGATCAGAACAAAATGTTTGATATTTCAGAATTACATGTACCTATCCATCTACAAAAAGTTGTTATGTGAAGCAGGGTCTTCCTGTTAGTGAAGGTATACTTTTTGTTAAGAAGAGAAAGGGACAGTCAGCAGCAGGCATATAAGCAATGTGAGTCAAGAAATTTGTGAACATCAGATCCAAAATACAAGAATTATGAATATATCACAGAGAGACCCTTTGTATCTCTGCATCCCAGAGAGACCCATTACTTAGTAAATGGAGTGTCACAGATCCCCTGCACTGAAAATGAATACTTTGAGGGCTAGCACATACTTTTTGTTGTTGTTGTCTCTTGTTGATTGTGATAGCAGGAGTGTAAGGCCTGGATTATCCCTAAAGTCTTGAAACAAGAGAATTGGTTTGCAATTATATTACAAAGCTACCAATCAAGAAAGGTTGAGATGTGCTACCCACAAGCCAAGGGTCCTTCAAGGCCACTAAAATGTAGCTGCTTTGTATTCTAACTGCTACAGTAACAAGAAAATTAGTTTAGTCATCTTTCTTTTCCTTCCACTGTGCTTCAGGCAGAGAAGCATTAAAGGAAATACAGGAAATATGAAAATCTTTCCTACTTGTTTCAACTTGGGGAAATAGTTTTTTTTTAAAAAAATAAAAATAAAAAAGTATTATTGCTAATCGAGCCATCCACCATTCAGAAACAATAATGCTGCATAATATTTAAACTTTCAGCTAACATCATTTACATCATCCATTGCATTACACATGTCTAGTCTTATTAAAAATGCTGGATTTAGAGAATATGCACAGCTTGTTTCCCATTGCATATTTATTTCCATGAGCTACTTGTCTCTTTCTCTTGATCTCTCTTGCTCTTTCTACAGATGTGGATACACACTCTGAACTAGGGCTGGCAAGAATATTTGCTACTATTTGTTTCCCAGGCAAAATATATATATAAAAGAACACCTGCAGAACCCAATCACACACACACACACAAAATAAAATAACACAGAGGTGAGAATTTTGCATGATGGTTTTTTGTTTTTATTTTTCTTTTTGCCTGGAAACTACATATTTTGAAGTGTTTGTGTAAATTATTCTGTAAGGAAAGAGTAGGTACAGACCTATGAGGTAATTCTTGACAGAATATAAGCATGGGCAGCCCAGTGTCTAAAGTTCTTTCACTACTTTACTTCTCATAGTACTTCCATGCTTTTCTTTGTGTTTGGATAACTGAAAACAGCTAGATACATACTTTAAAGAGAGAGAGAAATCTTGGATACATCATCTTTGTGTACAAGGGGTAGGCAACCTTTCCCCTTTAAGGGCCGAGGGACTTCAGCTCTCAGAAGCCTCAGCCATGTCAGCTCCTGGGATTCTGGGAGCTGAAGTCCCTTGGCCCTTAAAGGGGAAAGGTTGCCTACCCCTAAGCTAAATAAATTAAAGTTAGGGCTGGGGCAACAGCAGAGGGGATGGAGGTTATTTTCCTCTCCTGCCTGTCCAGTAGATTTCACCAGTATATTTCAGTGCCCCTAAAGTGATGTGATGTCACTTTGACCATCATTTGGGGCTGACTTTTAGATATTTTGTTTTCTCAAATAAACTTGAAATAAACTAAAATAAACAAAACACACAAAACCCCATAAAATCCACAAAACATAAACTGCAAAGATGGATGTCAAAATATGGCTAGCTTGGCCCTGTGTGTGGTTCATTGTGGGATATTGTTGATTAAGGATGGAATGAGTCCAGCTTTTTACTTTGTAGTTATAGATAAAGTATTAATTCCACCATTCTTCTGTGTGTATCTTTCATTCTAACCAGACTCATTTTTTTATCTGTGGATAGATGGATGAAAAAGTGCTTTTCCCCAAATGCATGCCACTGTCATTCTCTTCAAGGTCAAACCAAGGACAAAGGATGGAGGGAAAGTATGCACAATTATGACTGTGCTTTTCACCTACATTTGGTAAGGTTTTTTATTCAGTAGTGTAAATGAATTTAAAAGCCAAGTTAGAATTGCTGGGATTAAAATAAAAAAAAAATATATAGCTGTGTTAGCCTTTGCAGTCTGCCAGAAATAGTGCACATTAAATTCAGGCACTGCCCTGGCTCAGTGCTAGGGAATCATGGGAATTGTATTTTTTTCTGAGACATTGAGCCTTCTCAGTCAGAGAGCTCTGGTGCCACAATAAATTACAGTTCCCATGATTCCCTAGCACTGAGCCAGGGCAGTGCCTCAATTTAATGTGCACTATTTCTGGCAGTCTACAAAGGCCCTTTAGTCTGTAGAATCAGTATGTAGAGAGATCTTGTAGCACCTTTGAGATTATAGGGCCTGTACAGACTGCCAGAAATAATCCAGCTTGAGGCCACTTTAACTGTCCTGGCTCAGTGCTAGAGAATCATGGGAATTGTAGGGTGTTTTTTTTTAGACATTGAGCCTTCCCTGTCAGAGAGCTCTGGTGCCACAATAAACTACAGTTCCCATGATTCCTTAGCACTGAGCCAGGACAGTTAAAGTGGTCTCAAGATGGATTATTTCTGGCAGTTTGTATAGGCCCTAACTGAAATAAAGAAGTTGTCAACATGAGCTTTCATAGAATTCAGTCTACTTGCTCAGATGCATTTTAAGTCTACAAAAGCTCATGCTTTGTATAATAATACACAGTAATTGAAGGAGGGACCTAATGGAGCTACATTTTCTGATCAAGTGGGTCCTGCTTCCAAGTTCTCCCTAGGATGGACCAACTGTTGTCAGGTGAGGAAGAAAGGAGCTTGAAAAGATACAGCTGAATAAGAGCAACATTGCAGCACTATGGCTCAGTGTATGGAATTCCAGGATTTGGAATTAGAGGGATATTTAAAATTATCAACCAGAGAACTCAACTATCTTCCCAAATTACAAATCTTGGGATTCCACAGGATTCAACCAGGAAAGTTAATGTGGAATCATAGCAATATCACCATGTAGTGTGACGAGCCCCCAGATCTCTCTGCTTTGTGGTTGCTAGTTCCCATTTCAGCTGGAAGGCAGATGGCCAATGAAAGGTGAATCCAAAGTCAACAGCAGAGTCAATGAATTATTTTCTGGATCCATTTCAAACCGGATTCAGGACAGGATACAGAGTTGAGACTGCCATGGTCACCTCAGTCGATGATCTCCGTCTGGGCATTGACAGGGGAAGTGTGACCCTGTTGGTGCTCTTGGACCTCTCAGTGGCCTTTGATACCATAGACCATGGTATCCTTCTGGACCGTCTGAGAGAGTTGGGCATCGGCGGCACTGCTTTGTAGTGGTTCTGGTCCTACCTCTTGGGTAGATTCCAGATGGTGTTGCTTGGGGACAGCTGTTCGGCCAAAAGGGAGCTCAAATCAGGTATCCCTCAAGGTGTGATTCTGTCCCCGATGCTATTTAACATTTACATGAAGCCACTGGGTGAGATCATCTGGAAGCATTGAGCAGGGTGTTATCAGTACGCTGATGACACCCAAATATATTTATCTATGTCTCGGACTGATCAGTGACTAAGGATGGCATCTCTCCTCTGAATGCCTGTCTTGGGGCGGTAATGGACTGGATGAGGGAAAACTGACTCAAGCTGAATCCAGGTAAGACGGAGGTACTTATCATAGGAAACCCAAGCCCAGGAAGGGAGTTATATCAGCCAGTTCTGGATGGGGTCACACTTCCCCTGAAAGACTCTGTCCACAGCTTGGAGGTGCTCCTTGACTCGTTGCTCCACTTGACAGCTCAGGTGGATGCGGCAATCAGGAGCTCCTGTTATCAAGCTTTGGCTGATATGCCAGCTGCGCCCCTTCCTGGAGGAGGGAGACCTTGAAACAGTAGTACATGCACTGGTAACCTCTCGATTAGACTTCTTCAATGCACTCTACATGGGACTACCCTTGGGCCAAGTTTGGAAACTTCAGTTTGTACAAAATATGGCAGCCAGATTGATTACGGGTACTTCCCGTAATG
>CM034706.1:239596468-239609657 GCA_020142125.1 Phrynosoma platyrhinos | reverse complement strand
CTCCTCTTCCCTGCCTCAGAGACGACCCTATTAGTCGTCTGCCGAGGCTGTAAATTGATAATAATTAAAATCTGAGTGTTAAACCTTTATATAGGGCCTGGACAGACTGGCTGGAAAAGCCATTTTCCAGGCAGCTTGGAGACATGGTATTTTGATGGTGCATGCCCTCAAGCTGCCCAGAAGCTGCCCTGGGGCAAAACAGCCAACCAGATGTGGATGGCTTCAAGCAACTCCGGGACATGGTGTTTTGACGATGCATGCCCCCAGAGCACATGAAAGCCACCTGGAGGTTGTGCCAGTGCCACCTAAGGTGGTCCAAATGTGCCCCAAAAAGGAGCAGATCTTTTCCACTCCTATTTGGGCCAGCAGCAGAGGGTGCCTTTGGGACCATGGCATGTGTTTGCTATGGTCCTGAGGCATCTTCGGTGGGGGCGGCTTCAAGCTGCTCCTTTGTGCCTGTCTGTTTCAGCCCATAGACTAGACAGAAGAACAGAAGAGCTGCTAATCAGGGTCTTGTGGAATCTCCCAGAGCCAATCTGAACACTTATCAGGGAGTGCAAATCAGTTAACACTGAAGAAAGAGAGAGAGAGAGAAATTTCAGTTTGAATGAAATCAAAAGAATTTAAATAAGAAATAGAACCAGTTAGCTCTTCTGATGCCTCAAAATGAAATGTTAATTAGTTATCTCAACTAGACCAGTAAAAGCCACAGAATCTTTAATTTAGCCCAACATGGAAAGGCAGGTCATATGGGACTTTCCTTCTCAGATGGGCACCACATCTCCTCAGAACAGTTGCAATTGTTGATGAAACATCCATGTATTCTGCTCATCTCATATGATCTTGTTATTAAACTGGACCAGAGACACATTTGCCACAAACCAAATATGAATAACATACACTGTATGCACAGTGTCTTTGTTTGCCTCATGTGCTCAGAAGGAGACTATGAGTTATGTGCAGTTCACTAGGATATAAAAGAGAAAATCAGTCACAAGCTGGCAATTTGTCATTTAATAATACTGGTTTATTCACAAGGTCAAAGTAAATGGTGTCTGATTCTTTCACTGAATATTTGCAACTAAAGGAAAGAGGCAACAGACAAAAAGGCATCCAGAAGCATGTATGCCCAGGAATGTAATTTTACCTGCTGAAATCTCTTCCTATTATGATGCTGATCATCTGCAGTTGTACTTTGAACAGAGCAGGGCATTAGGGAATGAAGCAACATGAATGGACAATTCTAGTATAATCCTGTGAGAAATTAATTAGTCAGTGTTTGTAATTCATTTGCTGCTGCTCTGATGAAAGGTGCCAAGAAAGAGTAAAATATTATTATAAAAAATAGCTCACATGGAAAATATTGTGTATATAGATGAGTGATTTACATCAATTTACATATAATTTGTTCCTCATTTATTTAGCTATAAAGGCTGTGTAAACTATGATTTAAAAATTACTTTATATAATATCTGAAAACTAAAGCCAGCAAAATTTCATTAAGAATAATTTATCCAACCAATTTTCATCCCTTTTGTGTTCATGAGTTATCTATGAAAACACTTTCAGCTTTATAAATGTATGCATTATTCATATAGATTTGATAACACTTTGGACTAACATTTGGATTGGTGTGTACATTTAGCTTCATTGATAACAAAGAAGGTGTAGTGACCTATTTCCTCTAAGGATTAGCATCATGGTGCAAACATATTTCTGGGCTGTTTGCTGACATCCCATCAGATATATTAATTGATGAAAGTCAAATCTGGTACTGTTGTCATTCTACCTTGCTTCTCAATGAGTATAAAAATAAAGACCTAAAGCAAACGAGTTCTTGGGGGCTTGAGGGTGCCTGTGAACAAGCAGAAAAAGAAAAGTCTTCTGATTCCCTTCCTGTGATGATGAAAATTGTGTTTGATTGCATTCTACTGTGGATATGTTCAGGACTGTCATCAGATTTACAGAGGTCTGTGATGCCCCCCCCCCCAAAGAAAAAGTTAAGAACTAGTATTCTAAAGATTGCAATATTTAAGCTAGGGTAACTAGGTTTTAGAATCAGTGTAGTATAGTGGTTTGAGTGTTCAACAAAGTGCCGTCTGCAGAGCCAGGGAAGGGGAGGAACAGCCGGACACTGGTCACTCTAACGCCTTCCCGAGGATGTCATTGGAATGTGCATCATTGCACATGGTGAGTGCTCTGATGACATCCTCCTGGTGTAGCGTCCGGACATGCTGCACTGGAAGAGGTGCAAAAGAGCTGCATGGCATCTCTTCAGGCACCCTTTTCGCCTCCTGGGAAAGGAGCTCTATTTTGGCGCTCCTTTCTCAGGCGCCAAAAGGAAGGATTGGGGCTGAGGTGTGGGGCAGCCTCAGTCCCAATCCTCCACTTCCTAGAGCAGCCCACGGCTGCCCATCTGCATCCGCCCTAAGATTCTGGCAAATCAAGGTTTGAATCCCCCCACTTAGCCATGGAAATTACTTGGGCAAATCACCTTCTTGGAAGAGCCTCAAAGAAAGGCAATAGAAAACATCCTTTGAACAAATTTTGCCAATAACATCTTATGGTAAGGTCATTATAAGTCAAAGACAACTTAAAGGCAAGTTTCAACCAACAACATTTCCAAAAATTACAACAGTAAGTCAAAAAATTCATGATGTGCAGCACTGTGGCATGGGGTCAACAGTATGGAAGTGGCTATTAACAAGGTTGGGTTACTATCCAGTACAGTTCAAAGATATAGCCATGTTAGTCTTTAGAATCAGTATGTAGACAGTTCTTGTAGGACCTTTGAGACTAATTGAAAGAAAGAGGTTGGCAGCATGAACTTTCATAGACTAAAGTTTACTTCCCCAGATGCATTTAGTCATCATATATATGTATATCATTGGTCAAAAACACACTGTAGAAATAATCCAGTTTGACACTGCTTTAACTGCCCTGGCTCAATGCTAGGGGATTTTGGGAGCTGTAGTTTTGTAAGACATTTAGACTTCTCTCTCAGAGAGTTCTAGTGCCACAATAAAATACAATTCTCAGGATTCCCTAGCATAGGGCAGTTAAAGCAGTCTCAAACTGGATTATTTCTGCTGTGTGTTTTAGACCATTATCTATTTCTCTTTTGTTCCTTTCACTTTATCTTCTTAATGTTATGGTTTTACTATGGTTCTACTTTGGTTATGAATTAGACTGTCTGTATTAAAATTAATACATAAATAATTTAAAAGGAAACATCTATCCAGCCATTAAAATTGGCCAGTGTTACCTCAGTTCATAATTCACCTCATTCCTAAATAAATAAAATATAAATATGAAAGTGTAGTTTCTCTGCCTAACTATAGATCAGGGGTAGGCAACCTTTCCCCTTTAAGGACCAAGGGACTTCAGCTCCCAGAAGCCTCAGCCATGTTGGTCAATAGTCCCATGTTGGCTAATAGCTCCTGGGATTCTGGGAGCTGAAGCCCCTCAGCCCTTAAAGGAGAAAGGTTGCCTACCCCTGCTATAGATCATCTGCCTAATGGAATTTATATATATTATAATACAGAACATTTACACACATACACACACACTTAGAAGATTATGACACCCTTGAATCCTGCTGAGAGATGTGGGGGATCTAAAAGACGAAAAATGGGTATTATCACACTTACCGATGGCCGGGCTGTAGGTAGCCTGTGTCCTCCTGGGCAGCCCATCTGCAACCTGGACTTCTCCTGTGGCTTTTTCAAGATGAGATTTTCCTGTTCTTAAAAAAGCTGCAGGAGAAGTCTAGATTTCAGTTGAGCTGCCTGGAAGGAATCGGTCTGCTTACAACCTGGGCATGGGAAAGTAAGATAATGCCTGTTTTCATCTTTTAGATCCTGCTTCTCTCCCAGTGGGATTTAAGGGTGCAATAATCTCCCTAGCTATAAACCTGACATATTCCTGTTTAATAACATTGATATTATTGAGTTCTTTTCAATATTCCATATGCAAGCAAATCTGCATATTATCAGTCACTGCAATCAAAAATCTAAACACTATTGCTACAGTTGCCGACCAATGCTGACCAATCAGATTTTCACTCCTTCAACCTGGGCTATAGAAATATTTTTCAACAGAAATTCCATTGGATTGGGAAATGAGATTTGGAGGTCATGGAAAAATGCACAAATTTCAGCCATACTTTTTCATTCTTTGATTCCATATTTCTAGCTTGAACTGTTCTTTGCTAAAATGTGCAATATGCTCGTTATATAGCATCATTATTCCAATTGCCTTCTGATGGAAACCAATGAGGCAGCTCTTATGGGAAAAACAACCTGGATTTTCTTCTGAAGTAGACAAGTCCATTAAGGCTCTTAAGTGACATTAAGGAGCTGCATATCTCTGCTTTGCAATTCTCCTGCTCGCAAAATAGTGTGTCACTTTATTAGATGTAGTATTAGAAGCTCCCTATATGATTAATGATCTGCTTGTCCCCCATGGTTTATTCAATTATTGGGGGATGGCACAAAGTTTTCTATAGATTACTTTATTGTTTTAATACAACAATGTAGTTTATTCAGAAGAACCCCAAAATCTTTCTTAAATAATATTAAGATAATTTCTTTGCATGGGTACTATGGAGTTGCACATCCTTCTGACAGATAAATCTGTAAGGACAAAGAATACTATTTGCAATAGAATGGGGAGGTGAAAATGAGCACAACCATGTAACAGCTAACATTTTTCTCCTGACCTCATTGTTAGTGTGAAGTATATTGCAGAAATACAGTTTGGAAGGTGTGTCCTATAATGATCAAGGGATTAGAAACTGTTCAATTATTTTCTCAGGGCTGCCCTAATATTTAATGAATGTAACATTACTGCCAGAATTCCCCAGCTGGTAAGCATGAACACAATACTTATTAGGGGATTCTGAAACCTGTACTTCCAAAAAGTATCTTTTCCAAGCTCTGCTCAGAGACTGGCCCAAAGCTGCTGGTGCTCTGGTTCCAGAGCAAATGGACAAGGATCGAAAGGGCTGAGACAGACAGCATGATATATAATAGATGCACAAAATAAGTGGAGTGGGGGTTAGTATATTTTTCTACAGAGTGGGAATTGAATTTTCTTAATTGTCCATTGGTATTTTCACAATTATTCAACTACTGTTTGTATGGAGAGTCTTTAACCTTCTTAAGGCAAAAGTATGATTCTTGTGAATCCTTAAGAATATGAAGAAAAATGGAAACACAAGATTGTAACATGAAAGAAGATTGTAACATCTCCTGTGTTACTTACAGATTTCTCAGCTTTGTTTTGCTTTCTCATTGGCTTACACATTGTAAACTGCTTAGGGAGTGTTAGTTCACTGATAAGTGTATAGAAATGTACTTCCTATTGCTATTGATATTTCTTGTTATCTCTTGATCTTCAGCATAGCCTTATATAAACTTGCAAAGTTTTAGCTGTTTGCCTGAATTACAGCAGGTGCAAGAAAAAATGAGAAGCAATATCAAGTGGCAAACCAGTCCTGTGTGGAATGCTAGCAAGTGTGCCATTATTGAGCACAAAAATATTCTCTTTGAGATTCCAAGCTGCATAGATCCATGTGTTCTGACTTAATAACTCACTGATAAGTCAAGCTGAGTGAATGAAACAGCTGTGCCCCAAACAGCACAGTTTGTACTCATGGTTGTTCCCATTTATTTTCTTTGGTCTCCCAATCCTAAAGCCCTCATTACTCTCTGAATTGCTGGAAATGATCTAACAGGCTCTGTTGTATTGTAGACAGAAAGAGGAAAACTTAACAAGTACTCTGGAAGAACTGAGTGTGAAGATCATGCCCTCTAGTGGCTGGAGGCATAAGAAGGGTGACCAGTTGTTTTCAGCTGTGAAATCTGCTTTTTCTTGCTGTAAGGAAACTAATAAAAATTCCCCTTTGTGTGCTTTAGCTACTGATTTGAGAGCCAAAGGTTTCTGTTTTGAAACAAATCAGAAATATGTTTCTAATGCATCTTAATTCCCTGGGAAGAAACTGAAACAATGGATGGGAAAGAATCTGCAAAGGTATTTAATTAATCATGTATTTAAATTTCTACACCTCAGTAATACCTTAGAGCTTTTGATTGTCTTTCCTCCTCCCAAAGTCATTATAAGGGAATCCCTGCTGATGATTATTTAAGCATTTTGCTTAAGGTACAGAATAGGTCTCATTGATGTGCCCTTTGAGACCCTGAGGCAATTCAGTATTAATGGTAAATATACTGCTGAGCTTCATAAGAAACTGGTTTTTAAAACAAAGCTAGGACAGTTCCTTAATAATTTACTGAGACCGATAGCAAGAAGAATATCTAATAATGAATGAGATTGACTTACATGTTGAAGATAGATTTTTTTTAAAAAGGGGTTAGTGTTAAAAACACTAACCAACACAACCAACCATTATTACAATTATGACAGTGTCCTCATGACATTAACAGATTCTTTTATGAACACTTGGGGACTGGTGAAGGCAGGGAACAAAGGAATGTGCTCAGCTACTGAGGAATGAGCAAAGCCCCATTCATATATATTTCAGAGCATTTTGGATTTCAAACAGCTCTTTCAACCGCCATGTAGAATCCTTGCCTTTTCTGAACGTTTTTGTTTATAACCAGCCCTTCACAAAATCAGGAAAATATGGCCTTCGTAGAATGAAAGACCACTGTGTATGTCAAGTAGAACCATTATTAAGCAACATATGCAAAAAAGGAAAAAAGAGTCTACTAAGAGAAGGATTAAACCTAGTCCTGATATTTACATGGCACTGTTTATTCTGTTCTGAAGCATCTCACAAGTATTTGCCTCCTCCCAAAAGCTATATAAGCCTCTAAATTATATTTTTACAAAAAAGACACTGGTTGAGGCAATAACCTAGAGACCAGCATTAATGACTTACTTGATGAGGTCTGTAAATGTGAAACTGTCAAAGTAATCTCTTGTGAATTGCTACAATATAGCAGGTTTTAAAAATGTTGAAAACTGACACATTCAAAATTCTTGGATTTAAATAATTAATTATAAAATTATGTCAGTTTAAAACTAGGTTTAAGGTTATGCTGGCTCAAGATCCACAAAAAATTAGAAATTAACACCATCCCTCAAGATCAAAAATTATGTTTCTGGGTGACATTTGCAGTGCCACAAATTATTCAAGCTTACATAGTAACCATGTACCAATTGTTTTCTTTGGTCTTTCAGGCCCAAATCATGAAAGAAAAGATGGAGCACTTGGGGCCAGCAAAGATGCTCCATTCTGCTCTATACGAGACATTTGAGTCTTACTATATTTTAAAGAGAATCCAGAAATTGACTTATACTCATTTGTTGCTTATGTCAGTACCTTGAAACAGGATTATATTTGTAGATTTGGGGGATTAGAGCTTCAGAGTTCTGCAACAGAATCCTGGGTCATGTAGTTTGGTGAAGTATTTACAGTTCTCTGCTAGAGTGTTCTACTGCCATAGGTCAGGGATGTACACACTGACCTGTGCACACAAACACACATTACACACATGGAAGAGGAAATGGACTGCTTAATACAGACTCTGATAACCATGTATCTATACCACCAGGTTCTAAGTCAGGTAAGTTCCTGTATGTGTGCAGCTACAGATCTCTCCAAGAAGTGCTCATGGACATCAGGAAGGGGCTAATGAACACAGTAAAATGTACATGGGGGTGGGGTGGGTAATCTGCTTTGCATAATCCTACTTTGACCCATGTACCCACCCTATATGAACACATTTGTAACATTAATCTTCCCCTGCCCCCCCCAAAAAAAATCATAGGCCCAGAAACCTAAAACTTCCAAGCTTCACCATTTTTATAGTGAATTTCCAAACTCCTCCAAGAATCTCTGTCTTAAAATTACAGCTACATGCAGTCATCTCAATTTCAACTTTGAAATTCTTGAAACAATTTCATTATGGCTTCTTCTCAACATCTTCCACCATTTACAGTCGATGCAAAAAATTGATGATATTCTATGTAATCTTTTTGTGTTGCTTCTGAAACTCTCATATTTGTAATCTGCCATCTGACAATCATTTCCCTGACTTCAAGTATGCTTTTGATGTAAAATATTGTAGCTATTTTTACCAGTAAGTTCTGTTCTCCTCTCCTTATTGTCAACTTTATATATATATTTTCCTATCCCTTCAGCTTCTTAAAAGAAGAGACTTCTAGTCTTTTAAACCTTCCTTGACACTGTTCATTAATTTGGTGTTGTTGATAGATCAGGCCACCATTATGTGTTCAACAGCAGCAGCTAGTCAGTTACCTCTCAAGCAATGGCACTCCTCCCAACCTATCTGTGTCCATCCCCAAACTCTTACATTGCAGCAGGTGTAGTTGCAGCTGGCTCCCCATAAGAGGGCCACATTGTACCTCCAGCCCCAATGGACACTGACCACTACTGAGGTGGCATTGACAACCAGTATTGCATGAGACCATTGGTAGGATTTGCTCTGGATATAAGCCAATACCAAAGAACCTGAAAGAGTGAATCCTACAGGATATATACACTGTATGCCAGTGATTTGTCTAGATAGCAGATTCACAATGAAAGAATCTAGATGGCAACTCCACAATGAGATAAGTTTGCAAAACTAAAGTATGGCCACATCAGTGAGTGCTGAGAAGATATAATTGACTGGCCAAGGAACAGTCAGCTTCTGTTCTCTCTTATCAGCCCCTTAAGCACCTGGTATTGTGCTACCTATCTGTCACCATGGAAGTGAGATGGCCAATGCACCTGAAAGAAGACAGCTTGAATTACTCCTGAGTGCAAAGTACACAGAATAACAGGGTTCTGGCTGGGGAGGAAAAAAATATGATAAATGGAAGGTAGAGGCTCATCAAGTGTGAGACCTTTGCTTCAGAATTACTATAGAGTGGGGTTTGAGCAGTATGAGCTGTCACAAGATAGATTATGCAAGGGCTATTCTAGGAAAGACATTTGAGGGCAAGTTGAACCATATGATCAATGAAAATTGCTCTATATTCCTTCCCCTCCACTTCCAGAAGGCTCCCTTAGATATACAATGTTTCAACAGTAGTGGATACTTTTTATCACTGCAAGTTACTATAGTAGCTACACTCAGATAATAAGGGCAATTAAATCTCATGCTTCCAGGCATAAACTAAGTGCCTGAGAGTATCAGGAATAAATCTATTTTCTTTTTCCACCTACAGCACTAGATATGAACATTATGAAACATCTTTTTGAAGTATCACTGGATGTGGGAAATCAGTGTCTTATTGAATTTGTCTGGAGAAATAATCCTAAACCACTCACCATCATGCAAATCCTCCAAAAGGGTTACACAATTATCAATGATGAAAACATAACAGGTCCTCATTAATACAACTTCTTATAGTGTTGGGTGTTTACCAAGAAAGAAGGAAATTTGTGATATACAACAAATTAACAAATGATCATAAATAAAATTTTATTTATTTTTATTTATTTAAATGAATTTAAATGATCATAAATAAAATTGGTCCACCTATGTAGTTTTGTAAGTTTTGAACTTTTCTTATTGTACAACACTGTTATTGTGCTATTTTCCACCTTAACACTATCCTTGGATTCTGGGATTTGTAGTTTAGTGAGGCTTAAGGTCTCTCTGACTGAGGATTCATCATTTTTGCACAAAAATTCCTTTCAGCATTTACTGTGGGAAACACTTTTCTCCACACACACACCCCAAACAAGTGTTTTAGCCCCAAAGTTCCCAGATTTGGAAAATCTCCCAGCACTTAACTATTTTTTCAGTGGGATGCCTCAGTATACCAAGATAGTCTTTCTCTTTGAGGACTAGAGCATTTCTCAGTATTCTTTACATCTCTAATCAAGTCATATTTTTGATCCACATGTATCTTATTACCATCCCAATTTTTTCCTGAACCATGTTGCCAAAATGGTATAAAGGATTTGAAATGTTCAGCCCTCCACACAAAAAGAACATTTAAAAAATGTTGTAAAAGTGAAATTGATATTTCTGAATTATTGATGCATAGTTGCTTAACTTCTCCCTGGGCGAGGAGGAGGAGGAGGAGGTGAATATTTATAGCCCTCCTCTCCCTGAACGATCAAGGCAGATAACAATTAAAAAATATCACAATGATATTAATTAAACATAATTCCCTGACCCCAAATTAAAATAGAAAACATCATAAAATACAATCAAATTGCTAAAATCAATCTAAAATTAACCCTCATTAAAATGAGGCATTGTGGAATGAGTAGAGCAACCACACTTATGGGGCAGTGGGAGAGTCCATAAAATATGTAGGAAATCAGTGTCAAAGTGTCAGATATCTATCAGCATTTTCATATTGCAACTAAATTTAAAAAGACAGCTGGTATCTGTCTTTATGCTCATAGTTAGCTGCAAATGTGCTGACAAGTCCAGGAGAAGAAGCTGAGGGCAGAGTAGCAGTTACTTAAGTGAGTGGTGGATGAAGTCAGGTGGTCAGATGTTCATTCTGCTGGCTTATTGTCAACTGGCTGCTATTCAAGACGCCACACATTTCTGAACTGTTCCCTTCCCTGACATATAACAAATAAAGACTTCTCAGTGAAGTGTAATGTATATAGGTTTCTGCATTTTCTGATGTGGAAAGAAAGACAACCAGGACCCATCTGCTGCCAAGGTGTCACAGTATCCAAAGGCTGCCAAGTTATTTTTGTGCTTGAAGGAGGCAATCCCCAAAGCACCTCTAACTATCCCTGACAGTAAACCACCTATAGCACACCAATAACTGTAATACATGGACACAAAATTAGTCTGACTACAGACAACAGCTGAGTCCAAGTGTCACCCAAGCAAGTAAGGGCTACCTTTTGCCTTCTTGAAATTTTTAAAATTAGATCTCTTTTACTAGCAATGGAATCCTCCCCCAGCCCACTCCATGACTGAAATGAGGAATGGCACTCTATGTATGCAAGGATTACTGCACACATGCCAATAAAAAAGAAAAAGTATGTTTGGCTCAGAGTTGGACATTTGCTGTAGTACATCTGCATGTGTGTATGATCCTTTCACATTCAAAGAGAATTTGTTCTGATTAAACATGTGTAGGATTGCTCTGTGTTCTAGGCAGCAATGTAATACACATTTGGGAGTAAGCTCCATTGGACTCTGAAACTTCTAAGACAAGGCTGACATTTTTGCCTTAAGCAAAGAAAAAAGAGGGTGCCTTTTCTCATTCTAGCTACAAAACTAGAACTGGCAATTCACTTTATCTTCAATGCTGACTGTTGGAATAAAAATGGAATGCACATTCCTTGCTCAAAATGAGTTTCCTAACAGTTTCCTAGTTAGGAAGACTAATGCAAAGCAATAATTTTGTAGTTTTCATCCACACATTTTGAAATGTAGAAAATTATTCTGTACAGAAACAAACTTGGTGTTTTTGCATGAAAACATTTTCGATAGACAAATAAAATCTTATTTCCAGAAACATACGAGTTTTTCCTACAAAATGCATGTGCTTTGTACAAGATCCAGCAACTTTGCATACAAATTACATGTTTTTGGAAACAGAATGATATTTTTTCTTGAAAAAATGTTTTTTGCACAATGTCCATCCCTGTAAATCCCATACACCTCCCCATTGTTTCTGTACAGAATAATTTTATGAAACGGACTGATATGTGCAAATACTGGGTGAATACTCTGCAGCAATAGAAAATTGCAGAAATTATTCATCTTTGCAGGTAAGGGTGAAATAGTGGAAGATTTACATTTTTTTATATTAAAAATTGTCCTTTGCTGCACCAAGAGGTAGCAGGAGAGTCCATGTGGGACACAGCTCTCTCTTCCAAGCCTTGTTACTACTTCCTAACATTTGTGGCATCTGCCTCACTTGTCTTATGGCAGGGCTAGTCTTATTCTGAGTAAAGATACAGGAAATTGCATGCAGATGTAATTTTTAGTTATGAATTGGGACATAAATTTTAAAAGGGAATGCATTGGTAAAATGAGATGCATGTACAGCATTACACTAGAAGAGGGAAGTCTTTTTTTAGGGGTAAGTATCTTCATTATGGAGTTGTGTGGTGAGGTTTGAATGTTGGAATATGACTCTGGAGACCAGGGTTCAATCCCCCCACTTGGCCATGGAATTTGGCCCACAAATGGACCAAAGGTTGGGAATCACTCAGATAGAGTAAATTGATTGACATGTTGCATTACCTGATTGACAATATAATCCTATTGCTATACTTAAAGGATCCAACCTGGTTAGTAATCTGCCAGTCCAGGCAACAGCACAGCCTCCAGCACAGATCTATTTTTCACAGGAACTTCCCGAGAAAAACAAGAGAAAAGGAAAACAAAACACAGAAATTTAGTTAAACTCAAATGATGTAGAACAGCACCACCCACCAGTGGTTGGAAGTGTTGCTTACAGCATCAGAAAAGAAGCTTTTACCTTCTTCCATATGACATCCTTTCAGATATATAAAGATGGCTATCATGTAACCCTTTAACCTTCTCTTCTCCAGACTAAACATACCCAGCTCCCCAAGCCTCTCCTCATAGGGCAGGGTTTTCAGACCTCTTCACCACTTTGGTTGCCCTCCTCTAGACATGCTCAAGCTAGTTCAGTTTATCAAAGCAGAATAGAGTGAGACTATTACTGGTATTTCCCTTGATCTATACTCCTATTGATGCAGCCTAGAATTAAATTCGCTTTCTTAGTTGCCATATCATATTGTTGATTGATGTTCAGCTTGTGGCCCACTAGGAGCCCTAGATGCCTTTCACATGTACTGCCATCAAGCCAGGAGTCATCCATCCTGTATCTGTGCATTTCATTTTGACTGTCCAAATGTAGTATCCTATGTTTCTTCCTGTTGAAATTCATATTGTTAGTTTTTGCCTAGCTTTCTAATCTGTTAAGGTCATTTTGAATTCTGATCCTGTCATTTGGGGCATTAGCTGCCCTTCCTAATTTAGTGTCATCTGCAAATTTGTTGAGCATGCCCTCTATTCCATCATCCAAGTCATTGATAAAGATATTGAATAGCACTGGGCCCAGGACAAAAATTCCAGGCACCCCACTTGTCACTTCTCTCGAGGATGATTATGAGCCATCATTAAGTACCCTTTGGGTCCAAGCTATATCAGGGATTGCCTCCTTCCATACAATCCTCCCTGCACTCTCCGGTCCT
>CM034706.1:239560225-239590052 GCA_020142125.1 Phrynosoma platyrhinos | reverse complement strand
CCCCCCCCCTTTGAAGGGGAGAGGGGGGAAAAGCGCACCCACAAACAGGGTACTCCTCCATCTCCTTCGGCTGGTTGGTAGCTTTCGGGGGCTCTTTCCTTGAAGCGGAGAGGAAAAGAAGCGCACCTAGAAAAAGGAGATAAATACCAAGGCCAGAGTCTGGCAGTGGAGGCGGAGAGCCCCCCACTTTCCCCTTCTCCAGCTGTTCTTTGCCCCGCGTGGGTTCCCTCAGGCGTCCTTTCCAAGCGCGGCGCCCGAGGCAGAAGGAGCGCCCTCCCGCCCTCCTCTTTCTCCTCCTCCTCCTCCTCCTCCTCCTCCTGGCTTGGCACCCCCCAAACCAGGCTCCAATGAGGGGCGTCAGAGGCTGAAGGCAGTCCGAGCCGTGGGGGTCCCCTCCTGTAGAAGGCAGCAAAGGAGAGGGAGAGGAGGCAAGCGTTAGGACTCGGGGGAAATCGCGCTCTCTGTGTGTGTGAGTCTGTGTGTGTGTGTGTCCTCCTCCTGCTCCTCTTCCTCTCCTTCAATCCGCTTCTGCTCCTCCTCAGAGCAGGGGAAGGAAGCGGAGCCTCCCGCCAGCTGAGCGCGCCCAACTCTCTCTCTTTTCTCTGGGTGTCCGCACCAAAAGCCAGGGATGGTGGCCAGGCGCTCCGAGACCGGGCTCCACCGCGACCACCATCACCATCACTTCCACCACCACCATCGCCCTGGGAAGACGGGGATGTGAACTCCCTTTGGACAAAAAAGCATGACTAGGATTGCCACGCTGGCCATTCTTTTGCAGCTGTTGCAAAGCACCGGGGCGCAGGGCTTCGCAGGTAAGGGACTCCCGTTCAGGAGGGAGCTTTTTTTCCCTTAGGTTCCCCCCCCCCCCTTTCAATAAAAGAAACCGAGATCTATCCTCAGCTTTTGAACTCAACCTCCGCTTGGAAGAGAAGGACGGGTGGCGTTACCTTTTGCATCGGTCTCCTTTTCTATCTTCCGTCAAATAGCCGTTCTTTCTATCTTCAGGGTTTTTATAAGATTCTTAATGTTTTGGAGGTCACTTGCTTTGTGGTTGCTGGCTGTAGGGTCTAAGGTTGTACCAGAGTGAGTTGAGAGGCTTATGATTGCCAAGCTCCAGGAACCTGAGCAGAAGGCAGTATATACTGTGTGTCTATATCTATATATATAGATGTGACTTTTATCTTGCATTTTCCTCCAGATCTTAAACACACGCCTACAGCGAAAAAGCCAGATAGTTTTACGCTCATTTACCGGGGAGTAAGTCCTGTTGAACTCAGTGGTATTACTTTTGAGTAGTCTTGTAAAGGATACATGTCTACTCCCAAGTAAGCTTCATTGAGGGTCATCGGGGTTTCTTCCAAAGGAAATAAGTGAATGATCGGCTTTCAGCCTTTGTCTGGTAAGAGTGTGGATCCCGATGATGTATAAAGACTGTCGTTGCCTCAGTATACAGCTGAAAACAAATCCAGTGAAGTCTTGAGCCTCCGAAATGGAACTTCCAAATATGTTGTGAGTGGCTTGCTTGCTTTCCTTGGCATCTTTGTAAATAGATGCTCCCTTTGGAGGCTGGGTGCTTCTTTTGTGCCTTATGTGATCCTGAAGGCATGCCTTCCTTCTTGGAGTTAAGACACTAGGATCCTTTTTATAGTAAACAGTTGGTATCCATCAAAGGAAGAGGAAGAGTGCCAAGTATTTGAAAAATGTATGAGAGCAGAATGGGAGAGTCCTTCTTTACCTTTAATCGCAATTTGGACAGCATATTTAAAAGTTCACTAGGCTCCCTCTCTTCACTCCTTCCCCATTTCACTAATAGACCTTGGAATCTTAAAAGTTGGCATAACTTTAGATGGGTAGGAATGTGATGTGGTGCTTTCACACTTGTCAACATCTTTCCCTAGGAGGCTGTGTGTTGGGGCACACAGAGCCTGTAATCTTCAGTTGGAATTTCCTTCTGGTTAAGTGTGGTTCTGACACCTGTCCCCATCAAATATTTGGGAACCTTGGTATGCTTTTGTGACCCTGCTTTGGACCAGTGTTTGTGCAAGCAAGAGTGTTTCAAAATTAGATCATATTTGGATTGAAATTAATAAGAGTCATATTACTCATATTAATGTAAACTTTTAGCATTTATTTTTAAAATGTCCATGTTGCTTCAGTTTTGCTTTGATATCCATAGATAAGGTAGGACTACTTGATTATGATGTGCCTTTAGGACTGGCTCCTGCTGAAACCTTCAAGTTTGATCAAACTTTAAGAAAGAGATTTTCTCCCCCTTTGGCAAAGAAAATTCTGAAAGATCAAAGAATTTCCTTGTCTGGTTTCCTAAATATAGCTGTATTGGGGAACCTAGCCAACAAGGAGATCAGAAACCTGAAGCAAATGTTTACATCTCAGTAGAAGTTTTCAAGGGAAGTTTATGCAGAAATTATGAGTGTGGAAGTGACCTTATTAAGCTTTGTACAGTACAGAGTGATATGTGTAGCATGCACTTTAGTGTAACTAAGGAATGCTACATTCTTTCTTGAATGGTAAGGAATTGCATATGTTCTTAGGTGTAATATTTTTGACAATGAAGAAGTATCAATTTGCTAATCCTGCTCACTTGCTGTGGGTATTTTATGAAGCTGCAGGCTACTGTGCTTGTTTGCTGTTGTTGTGAGCCTTCAAGTTGTTTCCAGCTTATGGAACCTATCATAAGGTTTTCTTGGCAATTTTCTTTAGAGGTGAGTTGCCATTGCCATTCTCAGAGGCTGAGAGAGTGTGATTTGCTCAAGTTCACTCTGGATTTCCATGACCAAGCCATCTCCATGACCAACCTTGTCTACTAAGTTCAATGAACTAAATCCCACTGAGTTCAATAATACTCACTTCTAGATAACTGAATATAGGATTCTACCCTAAAATTCTATCTGCTCTTTTCTGTTACTGTTCTGAACAAAGGGTTTCTGTGGTTTGTAAATTCCAAGGCAAGTTACTCTGAATGTGATGGTCTGATCCTAAACATCTTAATTAGGACTAAGTCCCACTGCTGTTCAGAGGATTTGCTCTCTCATCACAATGATCTGTTTAGGATGGTTACATAAATCCTAAACTTTATCTTGACCATGTTTAAATTTTGATAGAACTTGCTTCCCAGCTTAGATATTGGTTGAGGGTTGCAGGTGGCAGAGTTTCATTGTGACCATAGTTGTAAGCATACTTATTATGCACAGAAAATCACTGCAATTGATAGATAATATATCATATATGAGTATTTCATGTTAAGGTTCTAGATGTCTTACAAGAAATGACAGGGACTAAACTCCTAACTGGATGGGAAGCAGCAGTCTTAAAGAAAATGTAAGGGAATATGCCTGATAGCCCGTCCTCAGGTAATACAACCATATTTTAAATTATGTGTTTCAAAGTAAGTATGCACACTCTATGAGGAAGAAGAGGAAGCTATGGAGCAAGATAACCAGAGGTGGGAGAGGTTGAACAAAAGCAATTATAAAAATGGAAATAGATTGGGCAACAAGGATTAGTGAACAGGTCAGAAGCTTCCATTATCATTGTTTGCAAAGGAAGAAAGTCAGTGTTTGCACTGTCTGATGGGAAACATCACCTTTTATCCCCATCCTTCAGCCTTGTTGTTAAAAAAAAAAAAAGAGAGAGAAAAGAGGCTTATTTATAGAAATAAACATGACTTGGTGGGTGAGCCTTTTCCATAAATGAGGCTACAACAAATGTTATGTCTTTCATTTTTAAGATTACATTTAACCAATGATGATTTAATGCCCTGTAACCAATTTGCACAGCTAATACTCAGATAATGAGAGCAAAGATAGAAAAAAATCTTCAAGAACTCTGCACCTCTCTGATGGATTTTCATGCTGAACCACATTAAAGCTTCCATCTGTCACAGCCAATGTACTTCCCCAGATCTCCATCAGATGGTGCTGCCTTCATAACTATTAGAACCATAGTTGTAGATTTTTGTCCAGGACATTGTCATTGAACTATATTGTCAATGCTTTTATGTATTTCCTCGGTGATCTTTTGTCAAAACTTTCAGCATTTTGTGAAGCTGTCTATTTCAGTTTTGTTATTGTTGATTTTAAAAAGAAGAAATGCATAGTGTTCTTCAAAGCTGGGGTGATGGTGGAAGAGATTTAAGTTGTTTAGTATTGCTTGCATCTCTCCCTCCTCAAAAAATAAAATAAAAATAAAAATAAAAAAAATAGTAGTGTATGGGGGGGTCTTTTTAAAGGGCTTACTCTGAGTGCCCTCATCAAGTGAAACAAAATGAGAGGCTGATAGGGAAAGGGCCTTTTAGTGGCATTTGGCTGTGAGTAGCTCCCCTAGAGAAGTTCACCTGGAATTGTTTTTATAGTCTTTTCAGCACCAGGTGAAGGTAGATGTATTCTCCTAAAAGATGTGGTCTTAAAATCTATACTTCTATCCAGCTGCTTGCATGTTGTATATTTTTAGTAATCCATACATTTGGTTTTTTTTCCCCTCTCTGCTAGAAACAGATATGTTTTTGTAATATTTAAAAATTGTTTAATCATTGCAAGCTATTCACAGCCCTGGTTTATTGGGGTATGGGGAGGGAATATATCAACAGCAAGCAAGTAACAATTGCTTATTTCTAGTGAAACTGATTAAGAACACCCTTGTTGGCTTGAATGGTCTAGCATTTAATTGCAGCTATTAGTAGAAAGGGCAGAATCCAATGGTCTGGTAATGAAGATCAAAACCTAGCAGAAATGGATGGGGATGATGCTTCCATTTCCCATTGCAGCCCCTCAGGAACCTCCAAAACCATCTCCAGGAAGCCTCTGGAACCAGTTTTCAGGCAGAGGAGAGCAGCAGAAGGTTATTGGATGGAGGCAAGATACAGACATTTGTAACTGCCAGTGCAATGCTGGATTTGCTATGAGGGGCTAATTACATGTTCGGTTAATGTTGTGGTTTGCAGCTACATTATGGAATTTAAAGCATTTAATCAAATGTACAAGGATGACAGCTTGACCATTGGGTGGGGGGTTCACCTGGAATGGTGCTGGGAAGGAAATTGCTAAACCTCCCTCAACATATTGCTGTTCTAATGGAAATGGCTCTCCTCTACCTAGGATTGATGTGTTTTTTAAAAAATCCTCTTAACATATGGCTTGTAGTCACAACAGTTATTATATGTACTTAGGGTCTGATAACATTTTTAAAACTTCCTTTTAGGATTTTCAAGGAATCATAGAGTTAGAAAGGTTTGTTGGGATCATTTAGTTCAACTTCAGCCATGCAGAAATATGTAACTACATCACTCTTTAAAGATGCCCATCCACCTTCTGTTTAAAGACCTCCAAAGGTACATTTACATGTGCATAAATAGTTTGCTGCTTCTAGTATGAATTCATCATCCACAAAACAGTGATACCTTTATTGGGCCAAATGAAATGCATAAAATACACAGTGCAAGTTTTGAAGCTCCACTGGCTTCTTTATTAGGCAAAAGTATTAAAAACCATACAGAAAAAAATGCTTTTTAACATCTTTACCTGATGAAGACACCAGTGGAGCTTCGAAAGCTTGCAACATGTATTTTGTGCATTTCAGTTGGCCCAATAAAGGTATCAGTGTTTTGTGGATTTTAGATGTTGTTGTATGGGGTGCAGTGGCTCAAGTGGTTAAGACGTTGACTTTGTTGATTGCAAGATTGGCAGGTTGGCAGTTCAAGGCTCGGGTGTTGCATGATGGGGTGAGCTCCTGTCACTAGTCCTAGCAGTTCAAAACTATGCAAATGCAAGTAGATAAATAGGTACCACTTCGGTGGAAAGGTAAACAGTGTTCTGTGAAATCATGCTGGCCTCATGATCACAGAGTAGTCTCTGACAATGCTGGCTCTTCGGCTTAGTAACAGAGATGAACACCACCCTCTATGGTCAGACATGACTTGACAATGGGGAATACCTTTAGCAAAGCAAAGCAAAGCAGCTTCATTTATATACCGCTTCATATCACACTATGGGATGTCTAAGAAGTTTACAACTGTAAGCTCATTGCCCCCCCCCAACAGTTGGGTACTCATTTTAGCGACCTCAGAAGGATGCAGGCCTGAGTCTAGCCTGAGCCATGGCTAGTATTGAACTCGAAACCTTGTGGTCTATGAGTGAGTGGCTGCAGTACAGGCATTTAACCACTGCATCACCACCTTTACCTTTAGATGTTGTTGTACTTTGCTACATTGCAAACACGGCTACCCTAGATATGTTTTCTAATGATTTTATCACACGAGGGAGGGGGAAATTTGGTATTTAAATGGTGATTATCTCATGAAAATCATGCAATCACAAATACGATCGCTATTAAAATTTTCACACATACTGAGATTAAAGAGTCATTATCCTGTGAATAACCAGGCAATAAACAGCAACCAACCATTCACAGGATATTCCCATGAATGATTTGTTGCTGTTTATTGCCTGGTTATTCCCAAGATAAAGGCGCTTTAATTGCAATGTCTTATGAAAACCTTTATTGTGAATGCACAATTTTCATGGGATATTCCTGGGATAATGGTACTTTAATCATGACGTTGTGTGAAAATCTTAATCACAAATGTGTGATTTTCACAGGGTAATCACCATTTAAACTTCCAATTTCCCCTGTGTGATAAAATCCTAAAAATTCATTGTTAGCAAGTAAATTGTCACTCACTTGTGCTTGGTTGTATATTTTTTTGCACAAAACCCAGCATTTTTTTTTTTACAGGACATAATTCCCCTCCCCACAAAAGCTACCGTATTTTACACAAAAGCCACATTTTTTTGCATAAAAATGTTGTTTTCTCATAGCACAATGTTTTGTATACAAAATGTTTTTACAAAAATGTCTTGCAGAAAGACCTTGCAAGAAATACCCCTCCCAAATCAAATAATGTAGAAAAATTTATCTCACTTGGTATGGAAAACAATTAAAATTAATTATTCTTCTGTGCAAGGATAGAATACACAAAGATTTGCATTCCTACATACAAATTGTTCTTTGAGAGACCCATTTAAGTGAAATATCAGTGGATAACCTAGCACCTTGGAAAATGAATGGAAAATTTGTGTGTCTCAAGGATTATTTTGCCTGAACCACTGTTCTTTTTGTATCATTTCCTTTATGTTATTAATGGCTGTTTCAGAGATACCATTTTTGAGTCTTTGAAATCTTGCTTGATAGTGAAAATAGGTGCTGAATATTGGGGTGGTAGATGTGGGAGGACTAGGGAGAAATCCAAAGTGGTAGATGACTTCCTTTATGATACTGGTTGGGTGTAAAATAAACTACTGCAAGCCAAATGAAAGCTGCTCTAGGTGACTCTTCTTACATAGGGATGGAAAGAATATTCAAAAATATTCAGGAAATGGATGACAAGCATTTTTTTTTTAATGTTAAGAAACTCTCATGAAAATCTTCAGAGTTCAGGATTCATTTTGTGCAAAATTCATACATGGCTGTTTCTTGTAAAAAAAAAAACCAGCATTTTCTGTGCAAGAATAATTTTCTGTGTTGAAAATAATATTAATTTCTTTACAGAATATGTTGTTTTCTGTGCAGAATATGCTGTAATCGAGGATTTGTTCTGTATAAAATTCACATGTAGTTAATTTGCATAGAAAATAACATTTTCTGTGTAGAAAACAGCATTTTCTGCACATGAATTAATAGAAAAATTATTTTCCATGCAGAAAATTGTGGGCTTATTCTGCCTAAAATAAAATCCATGCAAGAAATGCTGTTGAAAAACATGCACATGCAAAGTTTGCACAGAATAGTCCCAAACTGCAAATAGCCTTGAAAAGTGTATGATTTTAGAAGACTTTCTTACAATGAGAAGAAAGTAACTGACATTATTAATCACTCAATTTGAGAAGAAACATAGTGAAGAATTATATCTCTACCAGTATGACAGTTTGATGTAGAGACAGTTACTTTTAATTGGAGGATGACATGCTGAAGATAACAGAGTGGTGGTAGGGTGATCTACACTTGGGATGGGTCATCTTAACTGTAACCTTCAGTGTTTGTTTTCCTTCCTTCTTAACTATCTTCCATTTGTCCTTTTTGGCTAGCTCAATTTAAAAAAAAATGAAAGTGCAATTAATGCTTAAAATGTGGTTGGGAAAAATATTCCTTTTCTACAGCTTCAGGGAATGGCTCTTTTTACATGAAATGATAAACACTTAAGGTATGTTCAGAGATATTTTCTTTTGCAAAAAAATTAGTCTTGTCCCAGCCTAGCTCCAGCCATCTCTTCTGATTGCTGTTTATTTGTAGGGCCTGTATTGTATGTCATCCCTTATCATTCTTTTTACAGAATGGTGTGTGTTAGACAATTACTACAGAATACTGAAATATTCTTTCTTTTAAAAAAGAGAGACTCCTATTAGTTACCATGGAAACTGTTGCCAAAAATGTAGGTAAGACTTTTGTGGATCTTACAGAGCAGGGATTGGGGCAAAGGCTATTTCTTTTTCCAACTACTATTAATAATGTGTACTCACACCTTTTGTTACTAATAAACTAAACCAAATAAACTGATCTGAGCATTTGTTTATTTGAAATCTCTTTCAGTATGTGGAAGAAACAGGGTGTTTATATTTTCATTTCTAAATGTTTTACTTAGCTGTCCACCTGAAGGCTGAACTGAACAGTGATTTTTATATGTACCAAGAAGTTCAGGATCCTGGGCCTTTGCAGAGTGGGGTTATGATGCATGACTAGGGATGCTTAACTTTCCTGAAACTTTCTGAAAATTACATACATGAGCAAAACTGTAAACACCTGAGAATACTGAAGAAAATCCAAAGGGGAATCCACAGTTCTACACTGATTTGAAAGAAATTGTGTTCTTTAATAATTAGGATTGTCTAAATATTTGTCTAAATAGGTTGAACCACTCCAGTAAGGTTGTAAGTGATACTTCCAAAGTCTTTTCAGAAGCCTGGGGAGAAATACACAGACCATGGAATGAGAAATTATGTATCTTATCCCAATCTCTCAGCTATAAATAGCATTGCCAAGCCTTATGCTTTTACATTTGCAACATAGTTGTCACATTTGGTAACTGCTTGAATTAAATGTATACTACACGTATCATTTTTTGTCCATTAAAAATGTTCTAAGAGGACTAAGTGCTTCAGGTATTGTTGCAACTTCTGGGGTGTATCTATTTGGTAACTCAGAATTCTCATCTGGTGAATGTGCCTTGAAGATGCTCTTTCAGCCTTTTGAGAATCACTTGTCTCTGAACAGGTTACAAACATTTGGGAAAATGTTTAAATAACCAAGTAATAACCTTATAATGCTGGTAATTCTCCTCCTCCAATCTCAGGTTAGCTGGTACCTTTTGCCTGTAGCCCCCGAGAACAAGAGCGGTCAGCTTAGCTGCAGGTCTTCCATAAGTTGCCCCTTTCAGGGCCATGTGGTAAGAGAAGGCAGGTGCAGGGCTTTCACTTGTGGCTTGCCTGAATTACATAAAACTACAAGGCCCAGTGGGTGGATGCGATTGGTGGAGAGGACGGGTCTGCTTTGGTACTTCAAAATAGGGCCCATGAGGGACTTTGGGCAGATGGCCCTGAATCCGAGGAGTTTGCTGGAGAAGATTAGGGTAGAAAAAGAAAATGTACCTTACCTCAGTGAAAGGGTTCAGTGAAATGAGTGCATACATGAACAAGGCTGAAGGGAGGAGATAAGCAATTCCAGATGCATTTAGACCAGGGGTAGGCAACCTTTCCCCTTTAAGGGCCGAGGGACTTCAGCTCCCAAAATCCCAGGAGCTATTGGCCAACATGGGACTATTGGCCAACATGGCTGAGGCTTCTGGGAGCTGAAGTCCCTCGGCCCTTAAAGGGGAAAGGTTGCCTACCCCTGATTTAGACAGTAGCTTGCACCAGCCCTAGCCAGTGTAGCTAACTGGGGATTTGGGTAAAGTGAAGTCCAATAACATCTGGATACACACCAATACCCACCCACACTGGAGAGCATAGTTCTGTTTAGGTCAAGTGAATGTTGTCTTTGCCAAAATGAACTGTGCCAAGAGATTGTTAGCACTGCTGGGTGGTGACTTTTACCAATGATAAGGATTAAAACAGGCTTCTGGCAGGTTTCCTTTGGTCCCTTTGTTCACTCTACTCCTTTACAAGCTTGCAACATATTTGGGGCCATCCTAATTTCAGTAGGTGCAAAGAGGAGAGGCAGGGATTGGACTTGTGGAAGTTGAGGGAAGCCAAGCATGGAATCAGTGCTGAATTTAAAGATATGATGGGGTTTTTGCAGCATTGCTATATTACCTACAGGGCAAACAGGAAGGGAAACTATGTGGCTCTCTGATCTGCAGCCCTTGGAGATAAGAATATTCTATGAATAAGTTATGCTAAACTTCCTTGAGAGGCTTATGATACTACTACTATAATTGGATATTAATATATACGACTGATTAAATTGCATGTTGGATTTTTTTTTTTTAACAATGGGCTTGCCTTGCTCTTTGCAT
The DNA here is from genome assembly GCA_020142125.1 of Phrynosoma platyrhinos. Taxonomy (NCBI): domain Eukaryota; kingdom Metazoa; phylum Chordata; class Lepidosauria; order Squamata; family Phrynosomatidae; genus Phrynosoma; species Phrynosoma platyrhinos. The sequence goes on along the minus strand of CM034706.1, from coordinate 239,579,530 downwards.
TGTGCAGTCTTATTATACACACTTTCCCTTTCTTGGAATCTTTTAATAAACTCCCACATCTCATCATGTGGCCTCATTTAGCACATTATACCTTTTCACCCTCCTCCATTGCCCATTTCAATAAAGTTTCTGCCTTTTTCTTTGGGCAGCCATTCTCTTGCATATGAGCTTTACTTTGCCCTTGTAGGAAGGTCATGTCCATTAAAATATAGTGGCACTCTTACTAATGAATAATATTCCGCATATAAACAATTACTTTCTCATGACTCAGAGTTCAGTTCCCTGGCCCTGTTATTGCATAAGCTCCTCCTGCTGCTATTAAACCAAGCATGATCATATTTCTTTTATGGGGGAAACAAAATTGTTATGTCTAATCTAAACTAAGCATATCACATCTATCTTTTAATCAGAACTTCTGTTTTTTCCCTTTCTAATAGCAGATAAGTGCATATAATCTCATTATGCAGTAATTCTGAAATGCCAGAAATGCTAAGAACCAGAGCCTGGTCATTAAATGACATATCGGGAAAGAGCTTGTGATGACTTAATTGATATACAATGTAGCCCTTGCTATACTGTAAAGTATGCCCGTACTTACTTATTATCTATCATTACACAATAAAAGCAAAGCTTAGGCTGAATCTTAGACTGTAATCATCCTTGGGTGTTATGCTGGTGTACCTTCTGCTTATTCTAGCAGTTGTACTATTTAAAAGCTTGTATAAGGAGGTGTTTCAGCATGGTGTAGTGCAGGGGTAGGCAACCTTTTCCCTTTAAGGGCTGAAGGACTTCAGCTCAGGAGAAGGCACAAATCGGAAGGATGCAGAACTGAGTCGAGCCTCAGCCCTGGCTGGTATTGAACTTGCAACCTTGTGGTTTATGAGTGAGGCTGCAGTACAGGCATTTAATCACTGCGCCACCAGGGCTACTTACTGATATTACTGATATTCTGATATTCTGATATTACTATCAGAATGTAATAAATAAGGAGGGACAAAGAATAATTTTCTATATATGATGGGCTATTTGGACATGGTTATTAATCAACTGAATCCATTATTAAAGTGTTAACTGATTTGTTTGAATAAGCCAACGGAACCTCCATATCTCTTCCAACTTTGTCTCTCACATCCAGTCCCAAATAGAATCCCCATTTCCCCACATTCCATCAGTGAGTAAATTATAGAGAGAGCCCAGTCTCCAAGGATAGCAGATGGAGTCTCTAGCCTCACTGAGAGATCAGTGCTTACTATTTTCTCTAATGGCATTGGCCCACATAAGAATGAGGATAGACCAGGGATAGGCAACCTTTCTCCTTTAAGGGCCAAGGGACATCAGCTCTCAGAAGCCTCAGCCATGTTGGCCAATAGTCCCATGTTGGCCAATAGCTCCTGGGATTCTGGGAGCAGAAGTCCCTCGGCCCTTAAAGGAGAAAGGTTGCCTACCCCGGGATAGACTAACACTTGAAAAAGGAATGAAAACTTATGCCACCTTTCTCTCAGAGTGGGACCCAGAGCAGCTCAGAGAAGAAAATAAGTTAAAACCTAACAATATCATTAAGAAACTTCTGGTGAGAGGGCTCCATAGGAGGATGTAGGTACAAGGAGCTTGTAACTTAACCTCCTTGGTGTCAGTACTTGGGGGAACAGGAATAAGAATCAGCTCATCAGGGGTCCTTCTGAGTGCTGCTAAAGTAGGGGGCTAGCCCCCAGTCCATATGGCCATGGTCTAGAACCGGACCAAGGAGAAAATGCTGCCCAACTCACAGCCACTAGAAATGGCAACCTTTAAGAGCCTCTCACCTTACTGTAAACAAATAAACAAATATAAGAAGTCTACAGACACATTTGTGTTCACCTTACCTTTATTTAGCTTCATTTTCTCTTTCTAATTTTCAAAATAAGACAAAGGACTCTTCCCAATACAGAATAAGAAGCAGCAAAGTGAGTCAAGATTCATACAGACTTAAGGACAGACAGAGAGTTGTGAACAATTAAAAGAAGTTGCAAAACACTGCAAAATATCACAAAAGACTGCATAAGACAGCTAAACCATAACAGTAGCAGAGACAGCTAAAAAGTAAATAGAAAGGAGGAAAGGAAAAAGTTGACCTGGAAAGTAAAAGACTGGTGAAAGAGGCATGGATTTACTGGAGGGGAAGGGAAAAGAGAAAAAGAAAAGACCAGATACAACAAGGAGTTGAAGAATTGGAGAGACAGAATGAATGAGATGCTGAGGTGGTAAGAAAAAGAAAAAAAAGAAAAGAAAGACTGACAAAGGAAAGAACAGTACAGAGATGGAGTTGGAGATATGGAGCTTGGAAGAAAGAGAAAGAAAAAGACCAAAGGCTAAAGATTAAAGTGATAGTAAAAGAGGCTGGAGTACAAATCCTGAGAAAGGAAAAAAAAAAAAAAAGACTGGGAGTACAAGTAAAAGGTCAATCTTAGTTTTATATATTTAACAATTAATTTAGAGACACTGAAAAAAAAAAGGGGGGGGGAACATTTTTGAAACTTCAGTGAGACTCCAGTGACCTTTAAGGGATGAATTTAAGTTCAAAATACCAGACAGAAAATTAATTGACACAAGAGAAACACAATGTAGAAGAGAAAGAGTAAGAAAAGAAGAAGCTATTTTATTTCTGAAAAGGGCAAAAGGTGAAGGTAAAAGGTGAATTTAAAATGTAAAATAAGTTTGTGGGATTTAACACTAGTTCATATTGAGGAAACTTGTCTGACTTGGGGCCTTTACAGACTGTGAGAAATAATGCAGCTTCAGGCCACTTTAACTGTCCTGGCTCAGTGCTAAGGAATCATAGGAACTGTAGTTAATTGTGGCACCAGAGCTCTCTAACAGAGAAGGCTCAATGTCCCAGAAAAAAAATACAATCCCCATGATTCCTTAGCACTGAGCCAGGACAGTTAAAGTGGCCTCAAGGTGCATTATTTCTGGCAGTCTGTAAAGGCCCTTGACTATTTATAGCTAGTAGAAATTTTGATAAGTTTACTTTGGGGTTTCCCTATATACTATTACAGCTGGCTTAACTCTGAATAGGACTTTATACATTGAGTTTAGTGTAATAGTTAAAAAGCAAATATTTGAAGTTTGTTAAACTGATTTAATTTGTGAAAGATTGAAGCTAAGAGTAATTATTTTTTCTTTAGAATAGAAGAGATAACAACTCCTTGGGATTTGTATCTATTAATAAGCCTATTTCTCTCCTTTCTTTGCTTTTTACACTTTTCTACTTTCTTTTACATAATAGCAGTATATTATTCTTGCTATATTGTGTGAAAATTTGATAGCTTAATAATCATTGTGTTAAGCTTGTAATACTACATAGATCATTATTTAATGATAGTCAGCCATTTAATTCCAATACTACCTGTTAAATATTGAGATATATTAGAGCTCAAACAGGGCTCTGTACTATACTAATATATTATTACACCATTATAATGATTGACCTGTTTGAAAAGTCTGAATAAATGGCTACAACTAAAAGAGGAATGACTCAAACCCAACTTCAGATTTTGACCCGAAGAAGAGGCTTGGTTGAAGACACTATGAGAACAATTGATCCAAACATGCTACTATTAGAAGAAATCAGAAAGATAAGACAAGAAATGAGAGAATTGGGACAGGAAATGAAGGAAGACTTAGGCAAGCTAGTTAGGAAACAAAAGAGGAGATCAAAGAGAAAAGAAAAGACCTGAACAAAGAATTGGATAACTTTAGTAAAAAAAAATGGAGAGAATGTCACAGGATATATCAAAAACTCAAAAAGAAGTATAAGAGATAAAAGAAAAGACTAATCTACTTGAGATAACTTCATAAGAAATAAGCCAAAACAAATGCAACAACAAGCAAAGGAATGGACTAATGAATTGAGATACAGAGACAGATGTATAAAGATGCAAGGAGTCATTGAACAGCCTAATGAAAACTTATCCAAAAGAATAGTACCATCATTTGCACAGTTTATCAGATATAGTATGGAAAGGATGGAAATGAAGACAGATAAACTTTTTAGGATAAATTCTACCCACTCAAAAGACAGAAAGATTCTGTGAGATATAGTGATCTGTCTTGTGAGGACAAGAACAAGAAGCCTAATTATAAAAAAAAGTTATGATTCTAAATTTTCAATTGAAAGCAATGAAATTAAGATATTCAAAGACATCCCTCAACAAATTGTGATGGAGAAACAAAAATATAAATCTCTAACCCGATGTCATGCCCAGCCTGGCTGAGGACTCAGTGGAGGACTCTGAGGCTGATCTGGAGGCTCAGCTTGAACCTGAGCCTGATCCTAGTTCTGCTCTGAGAGGGTCAGCAGAGTCTGTGGCATCAAAAAAGATTCAGCAACCAAGCCTCTTGGCAGCAGAACTTCCAGGCACAGGAGACATAGAGGAAGAGGAGGCCAACATACCTACCTTCAGCCAGAGAAGGTCTGAAAGGGTGTGCCTCCAGTGTTTGAGGAGGCTGTATGAGAAACAGGGAAGGATGCCAGACTGGTTGTCAGAGATTATCTAAGTTTGCTGGTGAAAGTACACTTGTTCCTGACCTTCTCTTTGTCTTCTGGGCCTGGACCCTTGATTATTGGATTGCCTGATCGCCTTGCCCCTCTGGAACTCTTGATCTTGAATTGCTTGACTAGCTTTTGGTTTGGACTCTTTGACTTGATACCACAGACCTTTGGTACTGGAATTTGCCTTTACTTTTGCTTTAACTTCACAAGCTCCACTTATTGTTTAGATTGTGGCTATCAGCATTTTGCAGCTTTCCCAGACACCCACTGTTAAAAAAATTTCTGAAGATAGATTACAAATGGGAGAGAATTTAAGGACTCTCTGTCACTTATAAACAGAGAAGATACAAAATTGACAATCTGGAAAAAACAAAGGATATGGAACAAAAGATAAAAAGAGATAATAGACAAAGAGAAGATGAAAAGATAGAAAAGCCTCAACAAACAAGAGAATGGAGAGCTAGGAGAAATAAGGAGAAGAAAGTAGAAGACAGGAGCTTTTCAGATGAAATAGAGTCAGAAGATACTTCAGAAGGGAGGAGAATGGACTGAAATCTGGGAGAAAAAGATCATGACAGAATTAGATGAGGAGAATGAAAAATAACCTGAAAAGATAGATGTGGTCAGCAAGAGAACTAAAGATCAGCATGATGGAGAATATGGAGCCCCACAAGAAACAAAAGAATAAAAAAAAATCCATATTAAAGAATAGATAAATAAATAAAAAGGAGAGGAAGGGGAAGTACATTAAAAATACATCAACAAATTCAGAGAAGAATAAAAAATAATGGCTGTGAGTGTAATATTGTGGACTATTACAGGAATAAATTCAAACTATAAAAAGAACATAGTATTCCACCAACTAGAAAAACTCAAAGGTAATATCATTTGTATTCCAGGAAATGAAGATTAGAGATAATGAAACAAAATACATAAGAAATCCAAGGTTAGGGCAGTGCTACACCTTATCAGCAGAAAAGGAAAGGAGAGTAGCAATCTACATAAACAAAAAATAAAACTCAAGAAAAATCTTTAAGTACAAGGAAGGGTCATATGTAGCAGTTGAGTTGAAGTTAAAAAGTTTAATAATCTTAGCTGTTGGAATATATGCTTCATTTGAGAACAGAGAATCCTTTTTTGTTCAAATACACAAGGAATTAAAGAATATAGAATACAATATATTACTACTAGGGAATTTCAATGCAGTACTACAGATAGAATGTCCAGCCAAATAAAATATTAAGAAAAACAGGGTAAACTCCCTAAGTCTTTCTTCAAACTTATGGATGACTTTGACTTGATTGACATTCGGAGACATAAATATAACCTGACAAGAGTGTAAACCCTCTTCTCCGATGCTCATGACTCTTTCTTCAGAATCAACTTATTTATAGCAGACTGCCAGACATAGTGCAAATTGAGTCCACTTAAACTGCCCTGACTCAGTGTTAGGGAATCATGGGAACTGTTGTTTATTGTGGCACCAGAGTTCTCTGACAGAGAAGGCTCAATGTCTCAGAAAAAAAATACAATTCCCATGATTCCCTAGCATTGAGCCAGGGTAGTTAAAGTGGACTCAGTTTGCACTATTTCTAGCAGTCTGCAAAGGCCTTAAAACACTTCTCCTGCAAGTTCAATCTATGGATAGTTTAGCCAAGCCAATTTCAGATAATAACCTAATAATTTTGAATATCTTGGAGAAAAAAAGCAGAGTTTACTTGAAGACTACACAATAATTTACTAAACGATGAGAAAATAATAACTAAAATTAAAGAAGAACTCAAATTTTATTTTAAAGAAAATCAAACAGAAGAGATGATGAACAAAACCTTATGGGATGCATGTAAAGGAGAATATTCATCAAAATCAATGCTGAATGGAGAAAAAAAGAACAGAGAAAAGAAAAAAAGTAATTTTTGATGAGCTGAATAAAAAAGAGGAGGAATGGAAAAACAAAGGAGATAAACTACAAATTGAAGTAAAAATCTTGCAACAACAAGAAATTTGGCAATTAATGATATAGCAAAGAAACTACAAATAGTTAAGCAGAAACAGTTCAAATATGGGAATAGAGCTGAGGAACTATTAGCAAATAAACTTAGAAAAAAGAAAGAAATAATAATAATTATTATAGAATTACAGATAAGGGCAAATTAATAACTGACCAAAAATACATCAAAAACATTTTTAGGTAAGACTTTGAGAATTTATACAAAAATAAGCTGGAAACAGATAGAGACAAAGAACTAATTTGAAAGTATTTAGGTGAACAAAAAGTAGTAACTTTGAATGAAGCATAGAAAGATAGCCTAAACCAAACCATCATGATTAAATAAATATCTGACACAATTAGGATGTTGAAACTAACTAAAGCTCTGGGACCGAATGGGCTAACAACCATCTACTACAAAAAATGGTGGAGATTTTAATTACACCTTTAAAGAATATGTTAAATTATATGCAGGAGGACGGAGTCCTGGAATCTTGGAAAGATGCATTTATCACATTCATTTTGAAAGAAGACCAAAATAAACTTGATGTAAGGAACTACAGACCTATCTCCCTGATAAATGTGGATTACAAGTTCTTTGCTGCTATCATTGCTGAAAGGCTGAAAAAGATTCTGAAACAATTGATCCATGAAGATCAAAAAGGCTTTATTCCCAACAGATACCTAAAAGTTAACTTAAGAACAGTTTTAAACATCATAGAGCATTTTGAACAGCATAATGACAAAAAATAGCAATAATAATGATAGATGCGGAGAAGGCTTTTGATAGAGTTAGGGCCTATACAGACTGCCAGAAATAATCCAGTCTGAGGCCACTTTAACTGTCCTGGATCTGTGCTAGGGAATCATAGGAATTGTAGTTTTTTCTGAGACATTGAGCCTTCTCTGTCAGAGAGCTATTGTGCCACAATAAACTACAGTTCTCATAATTCCTTAGCACTGAGCCAGGACAGTTAAAGTGGTCTCAAGATGGGTCATTTCTGGCAGTCTGTTTAGGCTCTTAGTTGGCTCTTTTTACAAGAAACAATCACAACAATGAATATGGGGGAGAGATTTTCAATGTGGGTAAAATCTATATATAAAGAATAAAGAGTCCAACTACTCATAAATGAAGAAAAAACTGCATACATAAAGACTGAAAAGGGCATCAAACAGGGCTGCCCCCTATCACCCTTACTTTTTTTATTGTTCTTGAAATATTAAATAACAAAATAAGGGGAAAACCAGAAATAGGAGAAGTCAAGGTGAAGGGCCAGAAAGTTGCGGCGCACTTTCGGCGACCCTTCCACCGCAGCGTGTCCGGACGCTGTGGCGGGAGGTCCTCCTTGGAGCGCCAGCCATGCGGAGGGCCGGTGGCTTTGAGGACGACCTCGGGAGGGGGAAGGGGCGCTGAGCGTGTGGCTGCCCCTCCCCTTCCCTGTGCCGAAGATGGCTGAATTAGCTGTCTGCTTAGGCTCTAAGAGAGACAATGAATATGGACACTCTTACAGCTATTATAAGGTTAAAAAACAAACAAACAAACTTAGAAGATGATTGGAAATGCCTTAAAGTCTTTGGAGATTAAAGAGAATGGAAAGTGAATTAAGATGTTAATAGAAAAACTTTTGTAGATTAAATGGGTAAAAATAATTTAAGGAGCTAAAAGCCACTGAGAAGAAAAGAAAGAGGGAAATTTACCATTTTTCAAATGTAATATATAGGATAAAGGACTAAGGTTAAGATACAAAAATATAGAGTCTTTTACTTTGATTTTATTAGAAACATGAAAAAATTAAGAAATTGTAGTAAGAAAAGGTGTATACAAGTGATGAGGAAGTTAATTAACAGAAGTCAAGGAAGATTCTAATCTGTTTTAACTATGGTGGTCTATTGTTATATGTATGTCTAGGTTGTTCTTTGTCTTGTAAATTTTTCTTAATTTTGTATATCTTAATGTTTTGTCTTTTATGGTGTAACTTAATAATATTTTTTTTAAAAAACCTAACAACATTGTTAAAAACAATTAAAATAATTGCATTTAAAACAGTATAAAATAATTTTTAAAACATACAACAGTTTTTTTTTAAAAAAAAATCTTTCATTTACGGTATCATACAACATATGATGTGTGGCAAAATCATTTATACAGTGGGCCCTTGGTATCTGCTGGGGTTTGGTATCAAAATCCATGGATGTTCAAGTCCCATTATAAAATGGTATCCCTTATATAAAATGGCAAAATCAAGGTGGTTTTTTGTTTTTTATTTGAATTAAAAAAAACACATTCAAGTCATGGATGGTTGAACCCATGGATGCAGAATCCATGGATAGGGAGGGCTGACTGTCACTTTCAGGTTGATGCAGCTAGCCAAACTACCTGAGGATAGAGGGAAGCCGAAAAGCACCTAATGTGCTTGCTAACTATGGTTCTTTCAGACCTCATAAAGATCAGAAAATGACCAAAATATGTTTTTCTCTACATTCAAAATAACCTCACCAGACTTTCAGATCCATGTGAAGGTAACGTGGCAATGTAAACAAAAGATTAGGTCAAACCGTCAAGATGTAGATATATTTTCTTTAGGTGAATAGGCAGTAGAGAAGCAACAGTCAAATTCTGCTTTGCTCCATTAAAGCAACTCACTCAGCTCATAAGGAGAGTGTGTATAAGTGGAATTGTTCCCATATTCCCCATTCTAGCCTTCTGACATTCAGGAGATAGAGTGAAGTGAGCTTGCCAGCATAAAATTGTATAAGGGGCCATCTTTCTGTTGTATGATTGCAAACCCCATTTCATAGGTGTGCACATTAATAAGGTCTGCAAGTATGACCTACCCTGCATTTTTCCTCCTTGGTGTCCTGTCCATGCATGCTTTGATCTTTGTGTATGTTTACTTGCAGGATACTCCTTAGGATTGCCACAAATTAGAAATGTCTTGAAGGCACACAACAACAACAACAACAACAACAAAGTTTTAGTTGTCCTTTTGCGTATTTTGTTTGAAAGTCTTAATGTTGCTTTTTTAGCTGTGCGAAAAACTCCTAACAATTAGATTTAGACCTTACCTATTTTGTGGAATTGTATCTGTGTAAGAGGGTATTGTGTGACAATGATGAGGTCACATATAAGATAATTGTTTTACATAATAATTTGCTAGAATGAGAAATTTTATTCTTACTCTAAAGGCTTGGTTAAAGTAAAGGCAAGAAATATAGTTAGGTGCTAAACTATACTGGCACTGTACTAGAAGAATGATAATAAATTATCATAAAAGAGCAAGGCATGAGATGGAAGCTAACAAATTGACATACCATGTTCAGTTAGTATGGAACATCTGAGGAAATGTGATGACCTTTTTCTGCTTTTTGGACTGTAAGATGATAAACTGAATGCTCTCAGTTTTAATGGAAGACACACATAATGGTTACTTAACAATAACTTGTTTAAACTGAAGCTCATTAAACAAAATCATATTTATTCCAAATATGGCAACAATGAAGCTAGCGACAACATGAAGGCTAACATAGGCTGCATCTTTACTGTACAAATAATCCAGTTTGACACCACTTTAACTATCATGGCTCACTGCTATGCTATTCTTTGAATGGTAGTTTTGTGAGACATTTAGCCTTCTCTGCCAGATATTTTTTTTAAAAAACTTTTTGCCACAACAAACTACAGTTGCCAGAATTCCGTAAGATTGAGCAATAGAAGTTAAAATGATGTCAGTCTGGATTATTTCTGCAGTGCAGATGCATCTCTTCCTAGCCTTCATATTGCCACCAGTTTCATTGTTGCCATAAACTTATTGGGGTATATATTTTAATGTACCAAAGCCAGACACCTTTATTTGAAGATAATAGGTTTTGGCCCAGGAAAGTTTATGACACGATGCATTTATTAATCTTTGGTGTCCTATATTCTGTTGCTTTTATTCACTGGTCTCTGTGCATCCTTAATTTGGTTGCATAAACTGAACTAAAATCTGAAGTCATGGCTGGCACCCCTGGATCATCAGTACATAGAATTTAACACTGCAGCAGTAAATTTGTCTGCCTTTATTTCCTCTCATTTCCAGGATATTTTTAAAAATTATCTGGGCTTCTGGCAAAAGAACATTACACACAAACTCTGCTGCCAAAGCTTCTGTCAGCTTAATAGTCGATCCAAAAATTGATTATATGAAAGCATGCCTCTAATTCCAACAAATGTTTTGTAAATTGTTTCCACTGATGGTTTAAACTCTTTCTGGGGAAGCAAATATTGAAGTTTTAGCAACAGGGGTATGAACAATTTGCCTCTATATATTGGCTTTCAATAACATCAGGATTTTTTTTTTTGGTGATTTTTCTTTTCCTCCCTTCTGTTTAGACATGTGCAGGTTATAGGTATGTGACAAGTGATAAAAATGCATGGTCAGAATTTAAAATGTGGATTATTCTTGAGTAGATTGTATGTATGATTTGTTAAATTGGTGACCAACTGTGAAATAATGAAACCAGACACAATATTTGGGGTTTAAATAAGGACTGTCCTAGAACCTATTTAAATGTTTGAGGCCTGGGACTGAGCAAATGAAGTGGGAACACAAGACAAAGGAGGTCTGTGAGAGGATGACCGGCCCTTAAATAGCCTCCTCCCTTGTCCCTGCACGTGACTTTACTTGGCCCCCATGGATCAAGTGCAAAGCCCTCTGGTCTCCTCTCATGGGGAGCAGCAAGCAGCCTGTTCCCCTGAAGCAATGGTTGCCATGCAGCTCAGGGACCAATTCTGAGATCTTGAGTGGTAAAATCCATAGACCATTGCTAGCTAGAGTGCAGCTTCCACACAGTTAAATATAGCTTCTATATCAGTGATGTTTGCATTATGCTTTTAAAAAATGTGCCTGTCTTTCATCTGTGAGATAGTTCTTGCATACAAGTGTGTAAGCTGCCTAGTTAGTATCATAGAACTTTGATCTATTCTTGTGCATGCCCATGGAACAGAGTTTTGAGAAGTTTTTTTTTTTTTAAAAAAATCTATATCCCCAGAATTCCTCAAGCACATGAATGACTATCCTATCTGGAAGATTATGGATTTTGTAGTCCAGTAAAGTAAATTGTCCAAACTAAACAGTAAAAATAGTCTTCCTGAACTGTTCACTGGCCAGCTGGAGATCTTGCTTCTTTAACTTCCCATCCCCCAGACATTTGTTGGATTTCATTAAGTTTCTATGAATTGATTTTATGCTGTATGATTTTTAATATTCTTTTCAGAATGGATGCTGCCTGAATGCAAGGTTTCATGAACTGTTTTTCAAGGACTCTGATTTCATTTATATTTCATATCATAATAAAATGGGAACATAAGTGAACATTAGAAAATACTAGAACATGATAGATGCCAACAAAGGGGTGGCAAGCTCACAAATAAGCTAACATGCTTTCTTTTCTGGCACGGAATTAACCCCAGAGGCTGCCAGAGCCTGAGAAATTAGAAGTCAGAGAACAGCCTCTGAATAATTAGTTGTCCTTACATGAACTTGCTAAGTAAATACATCTTTTGCATAAGAATGTTTTATCAAGCAAACATATATATAGTTTTCTTTACCTTGTTTCCTGTACACTGCTGAAATGCCCATTCTTCAACAGTGGTGTTATTCAGTTGTAGTGCATCAATCTCTAAAACCTTAGGACATAAGTAGAAGCATGAAACATTTTGACACCAATTAAGCTTTCTAACTACAACCATAAAGGCAGATGATCACTAATACATTGAAGAGGGAAAGACTAAACACACTTTACCAGTCCTAAAGGATATTTTGTGACATAATAGATGCACTTGTTATGAATTCAGAGGCTGGATGGCCATCTGTCAGGGATGCTTTGATTGGAAGTTCCTGCATGGCAGGGGTTGGACTGGATGGCCCTTGTGGTCTCTTCTAACTCTATGATTCTATGAATTGTTTTCAGCAGCTGGGAAAGTCCAATAATCTTGCCCCCCCCCCCCAAAAAAAACCAGGCATTTGGATTTACTGTACAAAAAATGCTGTTTTCAGCACATTTTTGTTGTATAAGATTGTGTAAGACACCATCTTGGAAAACTTCCAAACAAGGGGTTTGTGGTAAAAGATTTACCCCTTAGTATTTAGAAATCACAGGGTCATTGCTGCTGATCATAGTCATGTGATGATAACACATTCTGAATTTTAACTGAGATGTGAAAAAACATTCTCTTCAATATGTTGAAATATTTAGCATATTCTTAGAACTAATTTGTCTTGTTCCCCAAAGTTAAAGATAAGATTTACATGACTATGATGTACTGTAGCCATGTTCTAGTACAAATGCATTAATTATAATATGTATAATTAAATGAAGATGATGATAGAAGACATTCCAAGATGAATATGAATCAAGGATATTTTCCCACTTTCCTTAACATCTCTTTGTAGTATTGATCATTAATTAGTCTCAGAAGTCAGCACATTTTACTTTAGTTTCCACATAAAATCTAACATGTTTCTTCAGCAAAGCAGTATCAAAAGCAGTTTAATTTTGCCATCCAAGAGGTGAAATCAACATTTTGTTTTGCTTTAGTAAGTTTTGGATTAGTCTTCTCTTTGGGAGAATCTGTCTTCTTAATATTTATTAACAAACTTTGAAAATGTCAGCATCTTCTTTTCTTTTTGCTGTTCCAATGTCCATGCTAGCTGAGGATTTGGGCAGTTATAATCCAGGCTTTTCCAATCTCTGCAATTAATGGTGTCCTAGTTTACATGCAGTTGTTTAACCACGAACATTCTTATGTGAAACTGTGCTTGAGAATATTGTTACCTAGAAGCCTCTTTGGGGCTGTATTCACTGGCCAAAAGGTCTGTGCTCCCCCTTGGTCTCACATTGTCCTGTTCAGACAATACAGACCAGGATCAGGGAGACTGGATAGTGATCCGGCAGTCCTTAGTCTGACTCAGGCTCAAAAGGGCTTTTTTACATGCCAAAAAGGCCTACTGTCTGCAGGGAAACTCCACAGCAACACCAAGTAGATCGGACAGCCCTATGCACCCCTACATTCCTCCACCATTGCCTCTACTGAGAAGAACCCCATCACAGCCTCTGATGTGGAAAGGGGATGCCTGGCCATATAAGTTTATCCAGGCACTCTGTTTCCATATCAGAGGCTGCAACAGGGGTATTCTAAGTAGATGTGATGGCAGAGGAAGGTTAGGAGTATGTGGCAGTAGCAGGTCCATGGTGTGGTGGCATGCAGGTCTGTAAACATTGCCCATCCCTGTACTGGCCCAGAGACTGAACTGGGTCAGGATAGCATGAGGTTGCCCCATGCTATCCTGGCCGGCGTGTTCAGCCCCTGAGAGAGGCATATGAATGGGGGCACTCCTGTGTCTCTACCAGAAATGGACTATGATGCTTTTAGAAATGCAACCTTCTTAGTACTTCTTAGGGAAAAAAATGAAAATCTTAATATTTGCCTTTTGCATTCTCTTATTAGTTTTTATTATTTAGATGTTTTTAATGAACTTAATTAGTTTTAATATGATAGGATTTTCTGTTTTCTCTTGGGATGTGATTCTTCACTAAGGGGGGTTGCAGACTGCCAGAAATAGTGCAAATTGAGTCCACTTTTAGGGTTAGGGTTAAGGTTAGGGAATCATGGGAACTGTAGTTTATTGTGGCACCAGAGCTCTCTGACAGAGAAGGCTTAATGTCTCAGGAAAAAAAAAAACAATTCCCATGATTCCCTAGCACTAACCCTAACCCTAAAAGTGGACTCAATTTGCACTATTTCTAGCAGTCTGCAACCCCCCTAAGTATTTTCTCAAAGATAGTAATGAGGAATTTCAGCAATTTTCTTCCCATTGTGAAAAAGTCTTAAAAAAAAATGCAGTTTTCAAAAGCTATTTGAAGTTCAGGACTTATTTTGTGCAAAATTCACATGTGGTTGTTTTGAGCAGAAAACAGCATTTTCTGCATAGAAAATAATATTTCAATACAAACATATTAATTCCCACACAGAAAATGCTGTTTTTGTGCAAAATATGCTGCTTTTTAATGAATATTAACCATGTGTAAATTTTATTCAGATCAATTTCTCAATTACAGCTTTTTTCCTTTACAGAAGACATTTTCTGTGCAGGAATTGATAATTATGCTTGGAAATATTATTATGCAGAAAATGTTATTTCCTACCGAGAGAATAGTGGCCTATGCAAAACAACCTTGTGTGAATTTTGTGCAAAATAAATCCTGATCTCCAAAGTTCCTTGCCAGTCCAGGATTCTTCTCATTAGGGTTTCTCGATACTAAAAAAACCCCATGTTTTTGACCCCTTTTGATTATTTTTGTATATTCTTCCTATCTTTAGTCTTATCATGCACTACTTTGGTTTTTACAGAGGAGCCATATGCAAGTGTAAGGGCTGAAGCAATCAGGTGAGAAGGAGTGGCCTGTGGCTTCTTTGGCTGCAAGTGGGCCAGGACCACAGTAACTGCATGGCCCACTCCCAAAGTGACAGCCACCAGAGGATCCAAGCCATGCTGCCAGGAGCTGAATCATCCTGTCTTCTTTTTGCTTTGGTCCCAAGAACTGGAATGCAATGTTGGAGTGGTTTTGGGCTGCTTTTGGGGTGTGCTTCATCTAAACTCTATGCCCCCAAAGTGGCTGGAATCCATTTCATTTGGCCCATCCGTTATGGGCCTAAGTAATATAAGTATTTTTCCACATCATATTTAACTGATGCACTGAGAGTGCTCTTCCATGTTCCATGTATGAAAACTGACCGTTGGTTTGGCCAACTTTATTTTAATGAAGCCATGGGTTGAAGGGTTGGCCCTTTGAGATATTCCAGGCTGGTTCCCTGCATGTTTAATTTGTATTTAAAAGAAATTAACTCTGGAACTCTTTTAATTAAGGAGGTACAAGAGGGAAAAATTTTGACAGAAACTATCTGATTTCTCAAGGATTTAGCCAATGCATGCCTTAGTCATTGGGACTTGAAATGTTCTCAACATTTTATCCATAACTTTAAATAAAATTGAGTATTCTTTGTTCCTCAGTTTTTGTTCAGGAACAATTTACTCCCTCCTGGCAAAATTTCCTAAAGCTTTCCACAATCTGTAGAAAAATCTCTATATGGGCAAGCTACTTTTTAAAAAAATGTGGTAAGGATATTCCCAGATGAGGATTTTGTTTTGTATATTGTCTTAACTCACACAATGTAATTTTAAGGAGAATCCACCTGATGTCTTTTCTTATTTGTAACCTGTTTCTGTTTTCCTAGGAAACCAATACTTAATATTCCCAGAACTTTTCAAACCATAAAAAAAACTTTTACCTTTGATGGTTAAAGTAAACTGACATAAGGAATCTATTAGAAATATCAACGACATTTGTTCACATTTACATTTACTAAATATTGATTCCCCACCAATTTCCTTCCGATTATCTCTTTAAGATATTCAGTAGTAAACAACATACATAAAATACTGGCAGATTATTGGCTTTTTCAGTAGGAGTGGAAGGGCTTTTGAGGGATATTGCATGGGGCTGAAATTTTATGTGCATGCAGTATTTTGTAATTATTGATGGTGGGTACTAGGTATTGTTGACAATAAAACTATTACTGATGAACAAACAGTAATTTCTGATAGATAATAGTTCATGCCATTTGGTCTTATGAAAATTTTAGTATTTAGTATTTTTGAAGGAACCATTAGCTGAAACAGATAATGCAGCCACATGATAATATTTTCAGTTTAAAAACAAAATGTTAAAGAATTGTTGCTATACAACTTTTGTACAATTGCTGTACATTTTTTTTTACTATCACTTTTGTCTGAAAACAATGAGTGTATATTTATAAGATGGAACTACCTGTACATTTTGGTCCTGGTAAATTAAGAAATGAAACACAATTTAATGGGATTATGTAATTCACCAGCAGCCCTGGTGGTGCAGTAGTTAAATGTCAGTACTGTAGCCACAAGGTTGTGAGCTTGATTCCAGGCAGGGCTCCAAGGTCCACTCAGCCTTCCATCCTTTTGTAGGTTGGTAAAATGAGTACCCAGCTTGTTGGGGGCAATTGGCTTACACATTGTAATCTACTTAGGGAGTGCTAGTTCATTGATAAATGGTATAGAAATGTACTTGCTATTGCTATTGCTATTCTCCTAATGCCTTTATGAGTTGTTTTGTGCATTCTGCCCAAACCTTTCTTATTGAATGAGCAAAAGCAGTACAGAATTCTCCTAGTACATTTGGAAAGGGACAGTATATTAAGACCAGTGGGTTGTAATATCTATTTGTGCAATTACTTCTTAATTTCTTTTCCTATATACAGCCCTGCCTACTATTTTAGGGGTCATTCCAGGTTAACTAATTTGCACAGTCATTCTGGATTTATTAGCGGCTCCTCTTTTTAGGCTATTTCCTAGGTGGTCCCAAGAGTTATATAAAGAATACCTTTCATACTGGAGAAAACTAAATGTTTCTTAAGTCCTTTTACAAATCCTTTTGAGGCAATGCCTGTATATTTTTCTTCCTCTATCATGCTTGATTTTATATGAGGAGGAACATCTATCTGGAGTTTGTATATGTCAGATTTTCAACACATTTCAGTCTAGTATTATTTACAAATTCCTGGAATCATTTCAGAAATTTAGCTTGTTCACAGTAAGGAGATTGACTTGGAAGGAATTAAAGGCTCTTGAGATACATGATTATGTTAATCAGGAATGACCAGGTTTGGTATTCTCAGACAATTTATTCTAGCAGCCATTAGTCAGGGTGGCATAACTATCCAATCAACTAATGACTGCTTAGGTTTGTATTTATTAAAATATTTATAGACATTTCTCCAAGGTTTTATAGTGGATAACATAACAAATGTTTGAAATACACCATTTCAGCAAGTCTGCTTTCCTTGGTTAGGCAATTTTCATGTTAATGGCCTGAGATGCTTGCTTGGTTGGTGTTTCCACCTTGGAAATTAATGTTTGTGAGCACCTGAAGATCTTTTTTGCAATCACTCTCTCTATCTCTTTGTCATTAGAGGTTTCAGAAGATGAGCAGCCCATCTAAGGTAAAATTGTCTGTGAGAGTAAAATGACTTTTTTTTTAAAAAAAAAAATCACAAGATGTACAACATGTATGTCCACAAAGAACTGTGTAATTAAAGAGAATGTTTGTAAAGAACTGTTAATAAAGGTCGATCTCTTTCTGGTTTTGTGATGTTGCCACAGCAAATCTGCCACTTCGTAGGAACATAATGGAAATTGTTACACAAGCTCAGTGAATTTCTAGAATCATAAAACTGGAAGGGATCCTATGGGCCATCTAATCTAACTTTCTGCCAGTTTAGTAATCACCACTGTTACCTTTTTTGTAGGGGGCTGGTAGAGCCCCCACCAACAGTTATAATCTAGCTTTATTAGTCAGTGATATTAGTTTGGGGAAATACTCAACATGGCTATGCTAGAAGGGGTAACAGCAATATGCAGGATCCAGCACCAGCTATATATTCATCCTTACTGTGAAGACCTAGGCTTGGAGAGCTATGTATACTTTTATTAAGAAAAGTACAAAGTACCACACAAACAAATATAACATTCAAATATTCAATGTACAGAGCTAACAGAATATAGAAACTTGAAAGGGAATTACAGAAATAGGTTTAAATGAGGCTATAGATATCTGTTCTGGAAGATATAATGTCCACAATAAGCCTGGAGGTATGGAGATGTGAGCCAGGAGGCTTGGGATTGCAGATTTTTGGAAAAAGAGAAAACAAAGGACTCAGACCAGGGTCTGAAGATGAAGGTCACAGTGCATGTGGGCAAGGTGACTGCTGAGATTGTAGTGCAAAAGGTTTTATTTTGGGGGTCATATTTATATCTGTTAAGCAAATATAAGTTACTGTGTTTCCGTGGAAAACCAAAAGTTTGATTACCCCTCAATGGAACCTGGAAAGTGTTCTAACATAAAGGATTTGTTTGGATATCTAGGCTATGAGGGGGAATTATTGTGATAAGTGATGCTTTGTGGACTTTACAACACTGAGACAAGATCTAGAAAATCCCCAGGAATAAGCGACAGGAAGGGTGTGTTTAGGAAAATACTAGAGATGAAAGGGGGATTCCAGTCTCCTTTGATGTGGCAGAGCCCATCCTTTAGCTTGTCAGTGTCTGTCTGGAATTTAGAGTGTGGGAGGGTGTTAGTGCTTCTCTATAGCAGCGGTTCTCAAATAGTGGGGCGGGCCCCCCAGGGGGGGCGCGAGGCTCCGTAAAGGGGGCCCCGTTACGGCTGGAGAGAGGGAGACTGTCCCAGCGCAGCCCCAGTAGCAGCCCGACGTGCTCTATCCTGATTGGCCAAACCCGCCCACGTGATCGTGCGGGGGGCGCGAAATGTTTTCTTCTTTCCTGGGGGAGTGTGACAGAAAATAATGGAGAAACACTGCTCTATAGTAATCTCTTTTATTTTCCATCTTTCTACAAGGTCATGGATACATGCCCCCAAACTACTTATCCCAGTGTTAATGGGTGCCATTGCAGACCACATCCACACATGCTACTGCTTTAATATTGCATATTTGATTTGATGAATATATTGAGATGTTTGGATACTTACACCACTGAAGTAGTTCTGGGAGGTGAGCATAAAATGTCCATTTAAGAACATCCAGTGAAGCAGAAACCACCATCTTTTGAGGGGTCTATTCCATTGTTCTCACCACCAGAAAGTTCTTCCTAATCATAGAATCATAGAATCATAGAATCATAGAATCATAGAG
>CM034706.1:239539234-239558739 GCA_020142125.1 Phrynosoma platyrhinos | reverse complement strand
ACGCTGAAATGACGCTGCTTTAGGGCCAGTGTGATAACGTCCTTGGTGAGGGCATGAGTGAGAGCCTTCTCAGTGTCCACTCCCACCTTCTGCAACTACCTTCCATAGGAAGTTAAGCTGACCTTTTTCCTGCTTGCCTTCAATTTGCAAGCAAAAATAGTTTTATTCAGGCAAGTGTTTGGTGTATAAGTCATATCAGGGTGGTTTTTATGGAGCAGGGGTTTTTTTTTAGCTATGCTTTTAACTTTTGTATATTTTTATGTGATTTTATATTCTGTGTCAATTTAATTGTTTTGAATTTTACTGAGATTTTAAATGTTTTTGTCTGTGAGCTACCTTGGGTTCCTATGGGGAGAAAGGCAGCATACAAATGAAATAAATAAAATAAATAATAAACATTTTTTGTATTTCTCCAACTTTTCATCTCCCTCCCAGTGGGAAAATCTTTCCTCCCACAGTTTCAAAATTTCCAGATATTTTACATCTCTAGATAAGTTCCCCCCTAATGGATCTCTTCAGTATAAAGAACCGTATTGTGGCAATTTATGAAAGTTTAGCTTGTTAGTCTTCAAGGGTACACCAATATTCTGTTTTGTTTTGTTTTACCATAGCAGACCAACATAGACTACTCCTATATATAGAATTCATTTGTGCTACCACTTAGTTCAGGGTAGGGATGGAAAGAATATTCAAAAATACTTGAAAAATATTTTTACAATGTGCTGTTCAATTTTTATTTATTTATTTATTTCAGGAATTTATATCCCATCTTTCTCCCCAAATGAGATTTAAGTTGGCTGTCAAAGCAAATGTTAAGAAACCTTGAAAAGAACAATACTGGACTGATGATAATCTTTACAGTTTGGTACTTTTTTAAAATGCAAAAATTGAATGTAGTTGTTTTGGGCAGAAAACAGCATTTCTCTGCACAGAAATATTGTTTTATTCATGGAAAAACAGTGTTTCAGTGCAGCATTATCATTTCTTGAACAACAACAAAAAAATATTTCTATGCAGAAATATTATTTTCTGCACAGTATATGTTGTTTCCTGAAGAGAAAATGTTGTTTTCATAGAAAAACAATTCTGTGTATAGTTACTGTTCTGCTCTTTTTAGTTTATGTTTCAGATTGTTGTAAGCTGCCATTTGTGTTGTATAAAAATGAGGTTATAAATATTTTATTAAATGGATAGGAAGGACAACTCTTCTTAAAATGCACAATTTGTGAAACCATATGCATATCCCATGTATTTTAAAATCTCTGATTACCGTTGCCAGAGTTTATACAGGTTTCTGTATTCTTTTTCTCAAGTAACTTTGTTGTCACTAGCTATTTCTGTACTTTTCCCTGTGTGTGGTGGGGGGAAGATTTGATGCTTGAGAATGTTAGGCACTTTAAGGATAGTGTGCAATCTATATCTCATGCTTCTGATAGATATGACTGTCTGGGGATTTACTTAAACATTGTGTTTGGCACGAATTGGAACTTCTTGAGATTCTCTTCTAGTCAAGTAAACAGAAGTGGGCAGTCTAGACAGGAAGATCAATAACAATCTCACAGGGGGATGATGGAGCATATTCATAACATGGTTAAGGAAAGGGAGGTGAATTGATGGAAGTTAGATATCTGAATTGTAGCTAGCTGCTGCAGTTCACTTTTTCCTGGTCGTGGGGAAAAGGATTAAATGCTTGAAGTTGTTAGGTAAGTAAGATTTAAGGACAATATGCCACCTACGTCTCATGCTGCTATATGATATGACTGTCTGGAGGATTTATTTTGGTTTTATCTGTTGCTGTAAACTGCCTTGAGTTCTGTCTGAAAGAAATGTGGGGATATAAAGCTTAAAAATAAATACAAGCTGTGAAGCTTGCCCAAGAGATCTCCTTGATTACAAGCTTCACCTCCTTTCTAGGCAGCAGTATTGCACAAAGCCACAGAACTGGGCTTTGCCTGTAGCATTGGTAAGTTTAAGCCTCCCTATCTGACATGTGGGAAACCTGTGGTTGTAGAGCTGCAACATTCAACAGTTTCAGCCTAAGTCATGGTGAAGAATAATGAGAGGGGCAGCCCAAAACCATGTGGAGGCCTTCACATTCTCAGTCCTTATCATACTCAGTAGTCACATGTAAGCCTGCAATGCTTTTTTATTATTATTATTTGCCAGCTAGAGAGGTACCAAAGCTTACATCCAGAAGCACCCTAGCACCTCCCTACGCAGGGGTTGTAAATAAATTTGTTGGTTCTGGGAAATGGATGGAAGATGCAGTCAGTAGTGTCATTGGAGGTGCGGGGGGTGGGGGCCAAACTGGGTGATACTCCAAAATGGGGAGTGACACCCAGTCAGTCCCCTGTGACATCTGTGCACACACATGTCCCCCCATCTCCCATGCATGCACTACTCTGGGCCATGCACATGCATTCCACACAGCACCTGCTGGGTCTCCATGCAGCTCTGTGCCCTGCTGTGCAGCTCCCTGGCAGAGGAGTCACAAAGGAAGACACTGAGGGTGAGTGGGAGCAGTGTTGGCTCTATCCAGCAGATCAGAGGGTGCTGGGAGAGGGAAGGGCATCCCACAGGCAATGGCTTCCAGAGGAGGACTGCCACCCACCCACCCTCCTGTGGAAGAGCCCAGCATGGAGCAGAGCAGAGCAACGGTGAGACAATGGAAGCATCAGGCCCAGGCAAGGTGAGGTTAAATGAGCCCTAGCAACATCTGCCTGCCTGCCCCACATCCCTGCCAGGCAGCAGACAAGGGAGGGGATGGGTGGTGGGGAGTCCTAGCGCCCTCTGCCTCCTCCCTTTCTGCCTGCCCAGTGTCCTGCTGACTGCCCTCAGCTGTTCAAAGGCAACTGAGATGGAGGAGGGAGAAAGGTTTGTCCTCCTGACAGAGGCATTCCCACACATCCTGCCCACGTCCCCACTCTCCATTTGCCTCTCGCCCACTTCTCTGACTGATTGCCTGTCTACCTGCCTGCCCACACACATGCACACCCATAAACCACACCAGTAGTTGCACCCTGGCAGTCCTGCCCCCCACACAGGGTGATCCAGTGCGGGAATGCCTCTGGATGCAGTCATCCTTGGTTTAGGTATCACAGTCATACTGAAGCTCTTTTACAAAGAAAAAAAAAGTATTATGTGCCTTCTTTGTTTAAATAAGAGTGTAAGAAAAGCAGTAGCCCTTTCTGAAATTAAATAATAAATTAAACACCTTTTCTGTATGTCAGCGCATCCCCTTCCCAGTAATTTCCCTCAGATGTTCCTTCCAAGAAAAAAAAAAAAGGCTTTTGACCTGGTTTCATTCACATTACACAATATTTGCTATATTCCACTTTAACTGCCATGGCAACATCTTGTGGAATCCTGGAGTTTATAGTTTGGTGAGATACCAGAGCTTCCTGCCTGAGAATTCTAAATACCTCAGCTAAACTGAAAATCCCAGGAGGCCACAGTACTGAATCATAACAGTTAAAGAGGAATGATAACACTGTAATTCAATACTAGGAGAAGCTGTTCTGCAGAATGAGAAATTTCCTCTGGCTAGGTTTGGAAATCTGAATTGAGATTTTAAATTATGATGTAAATTCACAGTCTTCTTTCTTGAAAAAAAGAAAGGAAAAAAGTAAAGCAAGGCAATATAAAACCATCAAATTAATTGGTCAAGTAAAGATCCTGTCAGCCAGGATAAGAATCATGTAACCTTAGGTCTGCATATAATATGTATGTGTGTGTGAGTGTGTGTGAGTGTGTGTGTGTGTGTGTGCGTGTGTGTGTGTGTGCGGGGGACTGCATGATCTTTGTGATGCCCAGTACCCTCCTGATGCCTCTCAATCCCCTTGGCAAAATTTTTGGAAGCTGATGTTTTTCAGGTGAAAAAAAGGAATGAGAAAGAGATTTGGAACTTCCAAGCTGTTTTGCCCTCCATCCTGAAATAGTCATTTCCCTTTTAGAAGTGGCAAAGTGACAAAAGTGTGATTCTGAAGTGTCTATGCAGCCCTCTAGAGGAGCCAGAAATGGTAGTGTGTGGCTTGCTGAACTCCATGGTATGCTTACCTCTGCTATGGACAAACTACTTGCTGAAAGCCCTGACATGTATGTCAGGTAGACAGTGATGTGGCTGCTCAATACATGTCTTTCTCCACAGGTGTTGACCTCAAGGAACTTTACAGTACAAACAGTACAAGCAATTCTCTTCACAATTTCCTAAGAAAGATTCATTGAACACAGTGTCATGGATTTTTTTAATAAGGCATAGATAAGATTGTGCTATTCAAGGACATTTATTTGGCTACTCATATATCTAGTGTAGTATGGTATAGTTTTAGTGCTGAACACTAAATTCCTAGTTTATTGCACATTTACTTTCATAGGAATTTAGGAAAAAAATTTTGACATAAATTTTAATCAATACATATATTTTATGTTCTATCAAGAAAGCCAGTGTGGTGTAGTGATTTGAGCATTAGACCATCTCTGCAGATCAGAATTTGAATGCCTGCTAAGCTGTGAAAACAGACCTTGGGTAAGTCACACACTTTCAGTCTCAGGGAAAGGCAAAGGCAGCCCCTCTGAACAAATATTGGCAAGAAAACCTCATGGTAGGGTTGCCTTAGGGCTGCCATAAATTGAAAAGGACTTGAAGACATACGACAAAAATGTTCCATCAATATAAGCAGCCTGATTATTCATGTGGTGGTAATAAAGTGCATTGTGCTACCATTTTACTGCTGTAAATTTGTTACAAATAATTAATATACTCTTACAATTTTAAAGGAGTTGGAGTTGAAGGTTTGGCATACCAACTCTATAACCCTGGGTAAATGGCATAGTGTTTTGGGAGACTGTGAAGAAAGAACTGATTTCTTATTTGAGACCATTTCTTTAATGTGGAGCTGTTTTTGTGTTATAGTTGGAGGAAGATTAATACATCTCTTCTGAATGATGGGAGCACTCAAAATGGATAGGGGTCATTTTTCATCCTAAGTTTATGTACTTGATGATTTGCTACTTTATTCAGAGATGCTTCTTCTTCCATCTAGAAAAGAAATAAAGTGTATGTTTTGTATTTTGAGTCTTTTTTTTTTAAAAAAAAGATAAATGGCTGACTTCTTTTTGTTGAGTGTGTCTAAGTGCTCTAGTAGTGTATTGTTTGTCAGTACATCAACATTTCCAGGTTAGATGGTAGAAATGTGGTTTACTGTTTATACACTAGATATTCAGTATCTTCCTTTCTTGTGTGTATCAACAAAAATTGATTTTGGGCCATAACTGAAAACAGCTAGTGAGTATTTTACTTCTCAGAAGACTGCTTGTCTATTGAACTTCAAGTTGTGTGCCTTTTGCCTTGGTTTGCATGATGGCATACTGTGTGCTTCCAATCTGACTTACTGTCTTATTGGTGTCTGCTTTGATGAGGAAAAGTAATACTGTGTTATTGGGGATTACAATGGTTTGTTTTTTTACAAAAGGACTGCAGAAAGAAAGAGAAACAATTTACTTTAAAAGGGTTTTTTTCTTGTGTCAGACCTGTAATCTCTTAAACCAGCTTGACCCTCCAGATGTCTTAGTCTAAAACACCCATCATCCATGACTTTGAGCTGTCCGGGGTTCATGAATGTAATCTAAATATCTGAAAGGGAAATATATTGAAGGAGATGTGTTTGGCTGTAGAAGGGCTGGGGGATGTGGGGCTCTCTGGTTGTTCCTAGACTACAACTTTTATCATTTCTCATCAATGGCTATGGTGATGAGAGCTGGTGACTAGCAGTAGCTGGGGGGAGAGCATCTCCTCATCTCTGATCTATGGATTTGTTGTTGCTGTTAACCACTCTCAAGTTGATCTCGACCCACTGCGACCCTGTGGATAAGACATTACCAAGACTCCTTGTCCTCCCCTGTGGATGAGATATCTCCAAGACTCCCTGTCCTCTACTCTTCTGCTTAGTTCCTACAAAGTCATACCTGTGACCTCCTTAATAGAGACCCTCCATTGAGCATGTGGCCTTCCTGTCTTTCTACTTTCCTCCACCATTCCTAGCATTATTGTTTTTTCCAGCAAGTCATGCTTTCTCATGATATGTCCAAAGTACAACAGCCTCAGCTTTGTCATCTTGGCTTACAGGGAGATTTCTGGCTTGATCTGCTCTAGGACCTATTTGTTTGCCTTTTGGCTGTCTGTAGGATCCACATCACTCTTCTCCAGCACCAAATCTTGAATGAATTCATTTTCTTCCTGTCTATGAATAATATCAGTATATTCTGTTAACTACGGTAGAATACAGTGACCAATCTCACTGTATCATCAATGTGTCCTTTAGGGAAGGACATGTTCCATCCTGTTTAAAGGAAGCGGCTGTTAGGCCGCTTCTGAAAAAACGTTCCCTTAACCCCCTGGATATGAGTAACTATAGGCCTGTATCTTTGCTGCCATTTTTGAACAAGGTAATCAAGAGGGCAGTGGCTCTTCAGCTCCAAGCTGTCTTGGATGAAACCGATTATCTAGACCAATTTCAAACCAGCTTTAGGACAGGCTTTGGGGTCGAGACTGCCGCTGGGTGAGATTATACGGAGTTATGGTGCTGGGTGTTATCAGTACGCTGATGGAGATTATTGCATACATATTTTTGCCCAATCTGGGAATGGGAAGGGATCAGGCTGGGATGAGTTATATCACACACGAAATTACTGCAGCTCTGCCATCTGACCACCACCTGTCCTTCACCCGCACTCTGCCTGCTGATTTTGGTAGTATGGAGCGTACTACCAAAATTGGCAGGCAGAGCGCAGCTGAGGGATGGGTGATGGTTGGATGGCAGCGCAGCAGCAGTTTTGTGTGTGATAAAACCTGTCCTAGCCCATCCCAGCCCAATCCCTTCCCATGCTTGGATCGGGCAAAAATACATATGTGATAATCTCCTTTGTCTGATAATGAAGTTATAGTAAAATGATTATTGGAGAAAGCTATTTAGGAAGAGGATTTCCCAATGAAAAAGATTTCATCCTGACTTACTGCATGCCTCACTTCATCAAGCAGGAACATGTATGGATAAGGAGTGTCCTGGAAGTAAGGGATTATGTACATTTACCTTTATGTTGAATAGGGTTAAGCAAAATAGAATGAGCAAGCTAAAAGAGTAATTTCCCCAATTACTGATGCCATGGTCTGTTAATAAAAAAAATCTAAACCTCAGAACCCTACATTCCTACTACAGTGTGTTTTACACTTGTAAATCTCTGCATCACACACCAGAAATTCCAGAATTCTACAAGGATGGAACTGCAAGTAATGAGATAACCTCATTAGCAAAACAGTACTATGCTAGCTACCGGTAAATAGCTATAGTTGAAAAATGGATAAAGAGTAGGAGTTAAGAATTGGACTGCAATTCACCTTAGGCCTTACTGGCATATCCAGTAGTGGGAATTATGGTAAATGCAATCCATCAGCATCTTGAGCACATGTTCACCATATTTGGTGGAATGTTAGTACATACCAGCAGCATCCTGCATTTAGTCCTGGCACTAGTGAGTCAGTATATCTGGGCCCAAGCACAGAACCAGCATTATGTGGATTATCTTCTGTAAACTGGTCAGAGGTGAGACTGGTGATTGTCAGAAAAGGCTAAGCCATGTATTTCCACCACCTTCTAAATTCTCTCATACTCTTTCAAAATATTAAAAGGCTTCTGGAACTGCAACTCACTGCCCTCTTCTTTCTCGTGTTGTGACCTTGCACAGCCATCATGATAAAATGAGATTACTGTTCAGTGTTTTGGTGGGCTCCATAGGAGATTTTAGGAAGATATTTGCAATACACAGAATGTGAGCAGTGACCAACATATTTGGATGGTGGATAGACTGCCACAAGTCTGAAGACAGTTGAAGCTGCAATGATATGCTATGTTGTATTGGTAGAGTGAGGAAAACAACCTGCCCTCTTGATCCTTGCCCTTCCTGGCTGGCCATCCAGGGGGGAATGCCTTGAGGATGTTTCTCAGAGACATCATCAATGCATCCCTTAGGGAAGCTCATGTTCCATACTATTTGAAGGAAGTGGCGGTTAGGCCTTCCCTGGACCCTCTGGACATGAACAGCTATAGGCCAGTTTCGCTTTTACCTTTTCTAAGCAAAGTGATTGAGAGGGCGGTTGCGCTTCAACTCCAAACTGTCTTGGAGGAAACCAATTATCTAGATCCATTTCAAACTGACTTTAGGACAGGATATGGAGTTGAGACTGCCATGGTCGCCTTAGCTGATGACCTTTGTCTGGGTATCGACAGGGTTAGTGTGACCCTCTTGGTGCTACTGGACCTCTCAGCAGCTTTTGATACTATAGATCAAAAGCTAAGTTGGATCACCTGAGAAGATTAGGAATCAGAGGAACTGCAATGCAATGGTTCCGTTCCTTCTTCTTGGGCAGATTCCAGAGGGTGATGCTTAGGGACAGTCACTCTACAAAGAAAGAGCTTAATTGTGGCATACCACAAGGCGCCATCCTGTCCCCAATGCTATTCAATATGTATATGAAGTTGCTGGGAGAGATCATCCTGGGACATGGGGCAGGTGTTATCAGTACGCTGATGACACCAAGACATAGTTCTCCATGCCTTGGTTTTCAGCTTTGACTTCAGATGGTATCTCTTCTCTCAATGATTGTCTCAAAGTGGTAATGGACTGGATGAGGAAAAACAGATTGAGACTGAATCCAGAAAAAACGGAGGTACTTACAGTAGCGGTCCCAAACCCAGATATTGGGATGCAACCTCCAGTCCTTGATGGGGGTCACACTCTCCTCTAAGGACTGTGTTCACAGTCTGGGGGTACACCTGGATCTGATGCTTTAGATGATAAATCAGGTAAATGTGACAGTTAGGAGTTCCTGTTATTAGCTTTGGCTGATACGCCAGCTTCACCCTTTCCTGGAAGTTAGGGAACTTGAAACTGTGGTGCATGCACTGGTAACCTCTTGTATTGATTTCTGTAATGCACTCTACATTGGGCTACCCTAGTACATGGTCCGGAAAGTTTAACTTGTACAGAATATGGCAGACAGGTTGGTCTCAGGAACAATGAGAAGAGACCATATAACACCGATCTTAAGATCACTTCAGTGGCTACCCATTAGTTTCTGGGCCCAGTATAAGGTGTTGGTTATCACTTTAAAACCCTAAATGGCTTGGGTCCAACCTATCTTCAAGATCGCCTCCTTCTGTATAATCCACCCCACGCAGTCAGGTCCTCTGGGAGGAATTTGTTGCAGCCTATAAAAACTAGATTGTCTCCAACCACCCAGAGGACCTTTTTGGCAACCAGTCCCAGATTATGGAATGGCCTATCAGATGAGATCCATCATATTACTACCTTAAATAGCTTTTAAAAGGCTGTTAAGATGGATCTCTTCCGGCAGGCCTTTCCTGAATAGATATCCCAGCCACCAAAAGAAAGCCATCCTGCATATCCCTGATTTGGCTGTAGTTATTGTTATTTGTTTATTTGTGTTATTATTTTAACTGTGTTTTAAATTGTCACTGTTTAATAGTATTTTAAAGGGGGTGGGATGGTAGAATATGAATGTATATTTTAATGTTGTAAGCCACCCTGGTTGCATTATGCAGAGGGGCAGGATATAAATGAATTTTATTATTATTTTATTATTATATTAACAGGAGGAAAATCCTGGAAACAGAGTATGGTCCCATTAGAAACTGCTTAGAAAAGTGGAACTCACAGTTGCTACTTAGACAATTTCTACTTCTCCTCCTAAAATAGATACAGAGGGGTGTAGTTTCCATGATCTACTCTGAAAAAATACTACCACCTGTCATTGTTCTGAAACATCATTTCCTGACACCTTCTGGTAAATGCTCATGCTAAAGTTCTGGACCTTATATGGGGGTCAACTCCTCAGATGTGTAGTCAACTCATTGGCTGGCCTGGATGTTTTTAGAAGAGAAACTGTGTGGGAATCTATAAATTCCCTTATCTTTTCCACTAGATAGAAGGTAATTCAACGTAAAATTTCATAACTGTAAATGGAAATGCTTTAAATTGATTTTTTTTAAATCAGAAGACTTGGCTACTTTTAAGAGATCTGAACCATTGAGTGATGGTTCCAATCTGATTTCTTCCTCAAACTCCCTTTTATTGTTATGGTTCTGCAAACCGTGGAAGTTATTTGCTACACATAAATGGCACAAACGGCTTGCTGCAGGATTGCTGGGGTTTGCACTTTTAAAACTTAGTCTTTAATCTATTACTGACCTAGAAACAGTGCAAGGATTCCTCAACAGGGAAAAGAAAAGTACACTTTTAAGTTTTGAGATGTTTTGTGGCCAATGTGGCACGTCAACTTTACAGTTCCCCAAATGCCTTCAGTTTCTGTCACTAATCATTTCAGGATCACATTGATGTTTGACATTTTTCTCCTACTGTTCCACATTAATAATACAGCACTTGCTTCATGGACTTTTAGTTCATTCACACTCAACAAACCTGAAAAATGCATCATAATTTTTCTACTTTATATAACTGAAGAACTGAAGCAGTGAATGGCTTGGTAAGGCCAACTAGGGAATTCACAGCAGAATAGTCTTTGAGTATGATTCCAATGTGTCATGAACAGCATTTGGGTGGGCCATAGCTCAGTGATTGGATGCATGATCTTAATGCGAAAGTTTTTAAATTTAATCCATGACTTCAGCAGTTAAAAGAAATCTCTTGTTGTGAGGTTAAAGTGGAAGATAAATCAGTGGTTGAGATTTTGGAGAACTGCCATCTTCTGGAGTAGAGAGTATTTGTCTGGATTGACTACACAGAGTGATGTCATGTTATTGTGTCATCTATAAACTTTATTGAAGAATGTAAACCCTTCTTACTAAGCTGGGTTGTTTATCCTGTCCCAGAGGAGTGAATAAAGAGACTTAACACAAGAAATGGATGTAGTAAGAATGAGATTTTTGTTTTTTTTTAAAAAAACATAAACAAGATTCTGCAAAAGTGGGGAGAACCTATGAGGAAATTCCAATGTAAATAGGCAGTGCTCAAAGTAACCAACGGGGATGAGTCCTTCCACACCCATAGGAGAGAGAAGATAGATGTCCCCTTCCTAAGCTCACATCAAAGTATCCTGTTTCACCTCATTAGTCCCTCAGAACTCTGAATGAATGAGGAAAATTGATCTCATAGGTGATCTACTATCCTTGTCATGTCTTCCAAAGTTAGAATCACCAATCTGTTAAAGGTGGCTGTAGGTATGCACTAGCCAAGAAAATTAAATACTAATATGATACATAGTCAAATGATCCAGGAGGTCTAGTGGTTACTTCTGCAGTCACACAGACTTAGTCATAATGCCTGTTCTCAGTCTTTGTAATGTCTATTGGAACCAAATGATGTGTTTATCTCTATTTTTGGCAATGAGATAGGTCTGCCCAGAAAACATTTTTTTTAAAAAAAAATGCAAGACAAAGTGTATTTCTTGCCAGAACAATTCCTCTACAAAACTTTAGGGCATTTAAATACAGGAAGAATACTGCAGAGAAATATTTGTGTATGTGTATGTGTATTTTTAACAGTGGGGAGGAAGCTACAGTAATTATTTGTGCATACATGTGAATATAAAATAATCAAAGATTTATATCCCTAGTATCTGCACATCACAAGAATGTAATGCAGGCTTTCTCCTGGGAACAAAGGTTCTCCATTATCCACATCTGCCATGATTTCCATTCAGCCTAGTTTGGAAACATATCTCCCTTTTTGTTGGTTTCCATTGTTCTTTCAGTGGGTTAAGCACACAGTTGTGACAGTTCTTTAGAAACTATCCAGTACTGTCCCTGAAGATGGAGCTGCTTACGATAAAGCTGGCAGGAGAAGCAGCTCATGTGCTCAGTACTCTTAAACCAAGCAGCTGAGCACAAGGCTTAAAATTGCTTTTGTTTGCTTTTATGGTATTTGGAACAGCTGTGTTGGCTTGCAGATGTGACTCTCTTCTTTTGTAAGATTTCTTTTTAAATCTGCCTTCACATAGTTACAAGATATAAGAACTAAAAATTGGCAAAATGAGGAATGTAAGGCTGTTTGTGCTCTGTACTGGAATGCTGCAGCTGTTGTAAATATGATGTCAGTACTTGGTGGATTTAAAGATTACTCTTGTCTTGCACTATGACTTTGCCTATAAGAAAACAAAATGTCATCATCACTGTAATTTAAAAACCTGAATTTGTTGAATTGAAATCCATGATTTACTATACAGATCTTTCTCTGGCTTATATTTTCTGTTCAAAATCTGGCTATAAGTATAGAAGCAATCTTTATGACAGTGTCTTCTATTTTATTATACAGTCAGCCTCCATATGCATGGATTCTGCATCCAGGGATTCAGCCATTCATGACGCTTGAAAATATTTTTTAAAAATTCCAAAAAACAAACCATGCTTGATGCCACACTGCAAAATCAATGCAATTTGACAATGCTTTAACTGTCATGGCTCCATCCTATGGAACCCTTGAATTTGCAGTTTGTTATGGCACCAGAACTCTCTGACAGAGAAGGCTAAATATTCCTGGAGAGCAGGAGAAGTCCCAGCAGACTGGAGGAGAGCAAACATTGTCCCCATCTTCAAAAAGGGGAAAAAAGAGGATCCCAACAATTATCGTCCAGTTAGTCTGACATCAATATCGGAAAAGATTCTGGAGCAGATCATTAAACAGAGAGTCTGTGAACATCTGGAAGGTAATTCCATAACCACAAAAAGTCAACATGGGTTTCAGAGAAACAAGTCATGCCAAACAAATCTGATTTCTTTTTTGATAAAATTACCAGCTTGGTAGATGAAGAGAATGCTGTGGATATAGTATATCTTGATTCCAGTAAGGCCTTTGACAAGGTTCCCATGATATTCTTGCAAACAAGCTGATAAAATGTAGGCTAGATAAAGTAACTGTTACTTGGATTTGTAATTGGTTGACTGGCCAAACCCAAAGGGTGCTCAACAATGGTTCCTTTTCAATCTGGAAAGAAGTGACCAGTGGGGTGCCACAGGGCTTTGTCCTGGGCCCAGTGCTATTCGACATCTTTATCAATGACTTGGATGACAGTATTGGGGGTATAGTTATCAAATTTGCAGATGACATCAAAGTAGGAGGAGTAGCTAATACCCCAGAAGACAGGATCAAAATTCAAAATGACTTGAACAGAGTAGAAAGCTGGGTGAAAGCTAACAAAATGAAATTCAACATGGAGAAATGTAAGGTTCTACGTTTAGGGCGGAAAAACGAAAAGCACAGATATATGATGGGGGACACTTGGCTGAATGAGACTACGTGTGAAAGGGATCTAGGAGTCCAGGTAGACCACAAGTTGAACATGAGTCAACATTGCAATGCAGCAGCTAAAAAGGCCAATGCAATTTTAGGCTGCATCAATAGAAGTATAGTGTCTAGATCAAGAGTAGTAATAGTGCCACTCTATTCTGCTTTGGTCAGGCCTCACCTGGAATACTGTGTCCAGTTCTGGGCACCACAATTCGAAAAGTATGTGGAGAAACTGGAACGTGTCTAAAGGAGGGCAACTAAAATGGTGAAGGGTCTGGAAACCAAGCCCTATGAAGAACAACTTAGGGAGGTGGGGATGTTTAGTCTGGAGAAGAGAAGGTTAAGAGGTGATAGGATAGCCGTGTTTACATATTTGAAGGGATGTCATATTGAGGAGGGAACAAGCTTGTTTTCTGCTGCTCCAGAGACTAGGACCCGGAACAATGGGTGCAAGCTCCAGGAAAACAGATTCCACCTCAACATTAGGAGGAACTTCCTGACAGTAAGGGCTGTTCAACAGTGGAACACACTCCCTCAGAGAGTGGTGGAGTCTCCTTCCTTGGAGGTCTTTAAGCAGAGGCTGGATGGTCATCTGTCAGGGATGCTTTGCATGGCAGGGAGTTGGACTGGATGGCCTTTGTGGTCTCTTCCAACTCTATGATTCTATGATTCTATATCTTACAAAACTACAGACTCCAGAATTCTATACCATTGAGCCATGACAGTTAAAGCAGTGCCAAACCACATTAATTTTGCAGTGTAGATGCGGTCTTTGATTTTGCAATTTTATATAAAAGATACTATTTTACTACACCATTTTATATAAAGGACTTGAGCATCCACAGATTTTAGTATCCATGGGGGTCCTGGAACCAAACATCAGTGCATACTAAGGGCCCACTATAGTATGATAGATTAGCAAATTCAGAATAATTTCTTCTGTTGTCCCTTTCCCTTCCATATACTGCAACTGTACCGTGGTTTTAGATGGCAGTGGGAGCTAAGATGTGAAAAAATGAGATGGTCATAAAAATGGCAAGAGGGGGAATTAATGAAGAGTGAGTGCCCACCTTTTAGTCTGAGAGCATCTTATGTGTTCAACAATTCATCAATATTTGCAAGGGTTTAGGGATGAATTCCAGCTTTGTTCTTTGTCTCAATATTAGCTAGTGCTTTCTGTATGTTGCAAATGCACATGGAAAAAGTCACCTGTAGTGCCTGTTACTTTTTTTTACCTTCTGAGAGGTATACCCTTCTTTTGTAAAGTGATATAAGAAGAAAATTGTAGATACTCAAAAGACTCAAAGCAGACAAGATATAATTCTATTTGATCATATACATGAAAAGCTCTGCTTTGTAGTCTTGACTGATCTCTGTAAAATATGGGTTGGTGACTGGGGCCAGTTTTCACCCTTGCAGTGGCTGTATCATGTGACCTTCAGCTATAGCTTAATAAGGAGCCACAGTGAGAAGTTACATGTGGTTGAGTCTTCTGGGTACATTGAGCCAGTTTTGGGGATTAGAGTTAAACTACTACATTTAGACACTCACAGGAATGGCAGTTGAGCTTGCCCTCTTTCTGAGGCTAATTTTAGGTGATTTTTCATTCCTGCTCCATTTTTTTAACATGTGTATGGGAGAGATGGAGGGATCAGGAGGCGTTTGAAGCTGCACTTCCTTGCAGTTCCTTCCCTGTATCTTACAATTGACAATATCATTCCCTGTCCCACAAATATTCAGGTACCAAGGTCCTGTTTTGAGTGCCTGTGTGGACTTCTTTTTCTTCCATAAAAGTTATTTCAAAATCTATATTCAGTTCTTGCAGTTTTACACATGAGATTTAAAAGCTCCTTCTATTGAGATTTAGTGCTCTAAGCACCATGTTTACAGGCATGAAAGGGAACCCTTTTGATCAGGAATTAGGGTGGGGAGGTGCGCTGGGATGGGGAAATGCAATCCTATGCTTCTAACTTCCCATAAATGGATTCTGAAAGCTTGTCCTGCTTCTCTTTTCTGTTTGAGAGCCTTATTTGGGTGGAAGGCAGACATTCTGTATGCTGATAAATGGACTTGCTGAATTCATCTCTAAAGCTGTTGCAGGGAATACTATGAATTTCATGATTGGGGATGATGCAGGCTAAGGATGCAGGAAAGCACTGAGACACAGATTATGAAATAAGGGACAGAAATAGTAGCAAAGCCATAATGTGAGGTGCTGGTTGCAGTTACTGGGGAATGAAATTGTTAACTTAAAGACTTCCAAACCATTACTTTCTAATGGTTGTTTCACTAGGAAAGGGTTTAGGGATATAATAATTCAAAGGCTCAGTTTTTCAGCATTCTAACAATGGATAGCCAGATGTTTGGGAAAGCTTACAGACAGAGAATAAGAACATTGCAAAGGGCATTTATATGTTTCCAGATTCTGGGAATCAGAGATATATTGCTTCTGCACAGGGAAGTTTCATCTGTTTGAACTGATTTGTTCTCATCATTGCATGTTGGTAAAGGAAGTGGTAGCAATATAACATCAGGAAAGGTTTTTTCACATTTATTTCTTAGGTGAGTTGAGTGACCCCTATTACTGGCAAAAGGAGTTACTGTTTAATCAGAATTAACTATAATATAATAATAATAAAATTTTATTTATACCCCGCCTTTAGCCAAGGCTATCAAGGCATCTTACATTTAAAATCAATCACAAAACCCAAACAACACAACAAGCATATAGCCCCCCTAAAAATAAATTAAATGGAATCAAAATTAAAATCTGATTAAAACAATAGGCTATGAGGCATCTAACACAGATTAAAACAAGCGGCACTTTGGGTAAATAAGGGAAGAAAGGAGAGAACTATCTAATGATGAGGAGCCAGTTGGAAAATAATATGATTCCGGGAACACCTGCTGGAAGAGATCTGTTTTGATGGTTTTTTAAAAGCCATCTAAGTTAGTTATCTGATGGGTCTTCTCCGGCAGGGCATTCCACTGTCTGGGGACTGTGGAAGAAAAAGTCCTCTGGGAGGTCATTGCCAACCTAGTTTTTATTGGTTGAAACAACCTCCTCCCAGAGGACCTGAAGGCGTGGGGCAGATTATATGGAGATAGGCGATTCCCTAGGTAGGATGGACCCAGGCCATGTAGGGCTTTAAAGGTCATTGCCAACACCTTATACTGTGCTTGGAAACTAATGGGCAGCCAGTGCAAGGATTTCAGAACAGGTGTAATGTGATTACTCTTTGATGGTCTGGTGATCAACCTGGCTGCCATATTTTGAAATAGTTGTAGTTTCTGAGTTAGGTATAAGGGTAGCCCCATGTAGAGTGCATTGCAGAAGTCAAGTCGTGAGGCTACCAGCACATGTACTACAGTTTCTAGGTCCCTTATTTCCAGGAAAGGGCACAGCTGGCATATCAGCCGAAGCTGATAACAAGTGCTCCTGACTGTTGCATTCACCTGATCTGTCATGTGAAATGATGAGTCCAGGAGCACTCCCAGACTGCGGACACAGTCCTTGGTGGAGAGTGTGACCCCATCCAAGACTGGTGGGTCACAACCCAATGCCTGGTTGGGGGCCCTTACTGTAAGTACTTCCATTTTGTCCAGATTCAGCTTGAGTCAAGCTGAATCCGGGGGGGGGGCGCGGTGGTGCTGGGCCTATCGGAGGCCCAGCGCTACCGAGGGAAGCCTACTGGGGGGCCCTTGTGGCGGTGCTTTGCGCCGGCTCACAGCACCATTCCCCCCCCTCCCGGCCCGACAGCAAAAAAAGTTGCTGACCCCTGGGTTATACAGTCAAAGGAGAAATGTAGAGATGTGTGTGTGGAATTTTCCTCATGGGAACAACATCTAGAGAAACAAAGAGAACTTGGCCTAGATGGCCAAGAAATCATAATAATTATAGTTTTAGCTGGGAAAAGATAGTCAGTGTATCAACATCTTAGATCATGAGAAAAGCAGTCACATGGGGGATAATGAACAGCAAGGGGCTGGGTTAATATTATACAGGCATTATTGAATTAACATAAGGTTAACACCCAGAAGGTGGAGTATGGGAAGGGCCAAGAGAATCCTTTGTTTAAGCTTGTTTATAAACACTGTGTGTGTTTGTGTGTGTGCTTGGCAGTGGTTTTTAACCATGGAGTTTTTTTGGCTTGTAGTTTTTGAGTATGTTTATATTGCTTTTATAATGTAACTCCTAGATCTGGAAACATGGATCTGTAACTTCTTCTTAACTTTCAACTACAAGTTGCTTTTGGGATTGTTAAAGAAGTAATTTTCATGGCTGAACTGGATAAGTTCATCACAATGGATTTTACTTAGTTATTTTTTCTTTTATATGCATTAATAAGCAATACTTTTGGACTTTACAATGTGTCTTCTTGACTGAGGAAGATAGGATTGCCTGAAGAAGAGAAGCTGAGCTAGTTGATGGTAAGAGAAAGTGGCTGTGGATCACAGCAGCCAGCTTGTCCTGCAGATTCTGCTGGGTGTCAAAGAGCATCACTGCAACACCCATCATCCACACACTGACAGGGAGAACTGCCATCTGCCATCATGGCAGGTGACCGAGACATGGAGCAGTATATTTGGGTGTCATCAGCATATTGATAACACCCTGCTCCATGTCTCCTGATGATCTCTCCCAGCAGCTTCATATAAATATTGAACAACATGGGGACAGAATGATGCCCTGTGGAATGCCACATTTTAATTCCATTTTTGAGGAGTAGCTGTCCCCGAGTGACACACTCGGGAACATGCCTGAGATGAAGGAGCGGAACCACTGAAGAGCAGTGCCCCCAACTCCCAGCTCTCTCAGGCACTCCAGAAGAATGGCATGGTTTATTGTGTTGAAAGCCACTGAGAGGTCCAAAAGCGCCAACTGGGTCACACTTCCCCTGTCAGTGCTAAGGCGTAGGTCATCTACCAGAGCAGCCATGGCCATTTTCACCCCATATCCAGGTCTGAAGCCGGTTTGAAATGGATCTAGAAAATCGGTTTCATCCAAGATCACTTGGAGTTGAAAGGCAACGGCTTGCTCGATCACCTTGCTCAAAAATGGTAAATTAGAAGCGATTTAAACTCATTTAAACTAGATGGAACAAATCCTTCCCAAAGGGATGCATTGATGACCTTTATCAGAAAGGCCATCGAGACATCACCCCCCTGGATGACCAGCCATGATGGGCAGGGATCGAGGGAACACGTTATATTCCTCACTTTTCCAAGGATCTTGTCCACATCCTCGGTACTCACTAACTTCATATATTATGAGACCAGTATGGGGTCTTCATATACAATTTGATTGTTTACTGACATTTCCATGAACAGTTTTTCCCAGTATGTTTTTGCCTTACTGTGAATATGGTAGAAGAATCCTATCCTCTGGATAATTGAACTACTGTCTACATACAACTTAGAGGTGTTCTCTTGTATATGTCAGTAATTTCAATAGCCCTGTGGATTACATAATTTTCTATGCTTTTAGGTGTCCATTTTTAATATGTTGAGGCCAACCATGGTCTCTGGACTGATCAACCTAGGACTATGATGGCAAACCTATGGCATGGGTGCCAGAGATGGCAAGCAAAGCCATTTTCCCTGGCATGTGGAGGGCAGGGAAGAGGAGGAAGAGGTATGCACTGCTCTTCCTCCTTCCCAGCTGTCCCAGGCCTTCAGTTGCCTCTGTAGAGGCAGCTGAAAGCTGGGGACGGCATGGGGGGGAGGAGGAAAAGGAGTGTGCCTGTTCCTCTTCTTCCCCCCTTGCCCCATGGGCCTTCAGCTGTCTCTGGAGAAAGAAGTCCCACCCCAGAAGTCCCACCCCCAGAGGGCAGAAGTCCCACCCCTGTCACTGGGTAACACCCAATGCCAGAAGGCCTTAATTGGGCTCCTGGCCCTTAAAAGGGTCACCATCACTGACCTAGGACCTTTATGTATCTGAGACTAAACCTCTGAATATATACTCAAAGTAGTTTATTAACTTTTCAGAATTTGTTAAAATATTTTCTGCTGCATTCCAAACAGTGGAGATAGTGCTTACCTGAACCACACAAGGTACCTGAACATAGCTTATCATTTTGGTTTCTATGAGCTTGCATATTTGTGCCTGTTCTCATAAAATTCACCAAGTCTGTACAACCTTTGTTAGGGTTAGGGTTAGGGTTAGGGTTAGGGTTAGGGTTAGGGTT
>CM034706.1:239527643-239539134 GCA_020142125.1 Phrynosoma platyrhinos | reverse complement strand
CAGGCACCATCTCCTCAGCAGGGAGGCGCCGGAGGACAATTGGAGGACACAGGGCCTTGGTTGGTAACATCTCTCCCCCCTCCCAACGGGGCTTGAGCAGCTGCACCTGGGGCCATGCCTGCAGAGGACTCGGGTTGGGGATAAAACCCCCACCCAGGCACCATCTCCTCAGCAGGGAAGTGCCGGAGGACACTTGTCAACCTTTTCCCCAGCAATAATACAATGCATCTCATATTGCGCATTGTATTTTTATAGTGCATATTGTAATAATTGTTTTTCAATTTGTTTGCTGATTTGTTTTGGGGGTGGGGCTGATTTGTTTTGGGGAAGGGATGGGATTTTAATGTTGTTATTTGTTTGATGTTCGGGGAGGAGGGAATGATATTGTTTAATTTGTTGTAATTTATTATTGTTGTTCACCGCCTAGATTGGCTTGCCAGAGGGGCGGTATATAAATAAATCATATTATTATTATTATTATTATTATTATTATTTGTTCCTCCTCCTGTCAAAAGATGGTCTGTTATTGTCATAAATTGCAATTTGGGTGGTTCCAGTTTTTAAATAACAGAATATAAACATTTCAAATGTAGTTTTAGAGGCTTTCTCCGTGGAGATTGATGATTTCTCTTTCACATCTTGTTTTAATATTAGTACCTGGTATAACTCAAAGGCATCTTAATATTTTCTGTTTGTAGTATCCATTATGAAGTGCCACATTAGCCTTATCCAGTCAGCCATAGAGAGAGACACACTGCTCAATGAATGTAACAACTTTACTCTGTGCAGCACATTACATGGGTAAGCATACCCCTCTTCAGATGCCAAATCAACAAGGGGAGGAAAAAATGAGATCACAATTGCTACTGTCCCCAACATCCATCCATTGATTCTGTCTTCTGATAAAATGTTCATGCATGTAATTTTTAGACAGTCTCAAAAGGTCCTATGTGTTTACAGCTTGTATGCACATAGGTTCATGGGTTTGTAAGAACGATAGGTTCATGGGTTTGTAAGAACAAGCCTTGAACATTCTCTCTTGGGAGTTAATGTGGCATAGAGATTATTTATAAACATCCCAAACCCAAATGTTATGTAGAGTTTTGTGTACAACCAATGATCAATTGTATTTTCATCTTTCACCCCCAAAAAATTGATGGAAAGCTAATTCATTGCTGAAAACACTCAGAGTTGTAACAGAAAGTTTTGCTAAACCATCTGCAGAAACCCAGCTTTATTGACTCACCCACTTGCATTACTTTTTTAACAATGCTGCTATCCTTGTGTTAATATAGCAACATGTTATTAAAGTTTGTGCATATCCTCTCATAGGTGCTAGGTGAAATGAAGCAGAGAATCCCTTTTCAGCCAGTTAATTGATTTAGGGAGGCACTGACTTTGAGGAGAAGGTGCAGTATGAAGTGGGCTGATTAAAAAGAAAATAATCTAAACATGTCATGTCAGGGTTGGGGGAGGGGTGGTACAAAAAAATAAAAATATGAGCCATCAGCCAGTAACAGTTTTGTCTATGTAAAGATATTACATGAGATAGAGTGTTAAGAACAGTATACTGTTTTGAGGGGAGAGCTCATCTAGGAACTAACTCTCCACATGACATTACAGGCTGATTTTTTTTTTTAATGAGCAGTTAACCATGGTAACTTCAAGTAAAAACGAGGTAGAAGGACAAGTTGATTTTGCAGCAAAAACAATAATTTATTTATTAAACAGACAATTAAAGATAGCAGAAGAAACCAGCCTACATTCAGTACAAGCTTTTTCTCAAGGTAAAAGACAGGAAAGACAGCTTGGAAGTTTAAAACCCTTCTCCTAACTAATATTAGGGGGTCAGAGCTAAGTTTAAGCTGTAGGCAAAAAACACATATATGGATTTTCTCGCTCTCTGATGTGAAGATGACTGCAGACTGGAACAGGGAAGCAGGTCTCAGAGAGATGGGGAAGCAAGTCTAAGGGGGGGGGATGCAGACGGGCAGCCCTGGGCCACTTTTTTCCCAGCCCTAAAAGGAGTGGCAAAATGCAGACCCTTTCAGAGCCAGCAAAAAGGATGCCCATAGAGCCACCGCACAGCTCTTCTGTATCCCTTCTGGTGCAACACGTCAAGATGCTGCGCCGGAAGGATGTCCTGACAGCACACACTGGGATGACTTCTTCAGGGAGGGGTTGAGGCAGCCACTGTGGGCTGTCTCTCCCCATCCCTGCCTCCAGGATGGCCTAAAAGGCTGTCAGTAGAGGCCCTAAGAGAGAGCGAGCAGGAGGTCTAAGAGAGACGAGAAGATCAAAAAGAGAGGGATTCTCTCTGTATGTCTGCCTTTTAACATCTTCATGATTTAGGGAGAAGTCTCCTAAGAATAAAGGAAACACCTCTGGGCGGGGCAAAACATGACATAAACATATGCTTGCAAAAAGGCAGTGATGAATTGACCATCAGGTTCTGATAATGACTCTTAAGTGGTCTGAGCAGTAGAACAATGAATTACGTGCATGAGACAAAAAGCCTATTAAGTATACGGTAGATATTTCCCCTCTTCCAAATCCAGGTCTTAATTCAGTGGAAGAAAACAAGACAGTTAAGCTCTGCCAAACTGACTCAGACTGGTACACCCCCCATTCTGCAATATCTTGCAGCTTTCACAGAGGTTGAGTAACACATCTGAATTTGGAAGAGAGAAAATATATATAGTTAATTGGTTTTTTTGTCTCGAGCTTTCATCAGTGCAACCATTTGTTTGTCAACAAGAGGTGGGGAGATGAGGAAATTTCCTGTTTGCTGTATAGAATAAGTATGTTTTTCCCCAGGATGGACAAAGAGTCCAGGAAACCATCAGCAGCCTTACCTTTCCAGTTTGCTTTCTTAGCAATTTGTGCAGACTTTGGCAACAGGCAACTTTTTAATTTTATGTTTC
This sequence comes from Phrynosoma platyrhinos, assembly GCA_020142125.1. Taxonomy (NCBI): domain Eukaryota; kingdom Metazoa; phylum Chordata; class Lepidosauria; order Squamata; family Phrynosomatidae; genus Phrynosoma; species Phrynosoma platyrhinos. The sequence continues at coordinate 239,536,210 of CM034706.1, read as the reverse complement.
AAAGTCTTATATTCATACTTATTGATTATAACATCGTAACAAGACAATGGAAATATTACTATATTAGAAGTAATGATGTTACATTTGTATTATTATTTTGACAGTGAGGTCATAGCAGTCCTTTTACAAATAACATAGTGATTGTATCATAAGGACTTATTTGTATGCATAGCAAATAACATTTCTGTTGTTGCTGTGTGCCTTCAAGTTGTTTCTGACTTATGGTGACCCTAATGTGAACCTATCATGTACTTTTCTTGGCAAAATTTGTTCAGAGGGAGTTTGTCTTTGCCCTCCTCTGACCCCTCCCCCCATGAGTTTACTTGACCAAGTGAGGATTTGAATCCGGGTTCCCAGAGTCATAGTCCAAAGCTCAAACCACCATGCTGACTCTCAAGTACCATTTGCTTGTTACTTTTTCTAATTATTTTGGAAGGATAAAGATGTCCCTTTGAGGCATTTCGATAGAGTTTCCCTCAACTTTTCACTAATTTCTTCCTTTTTAAAATGGATTTCACGCACATACCACCAGTAGTAAACTGGTGTCTTTTATATAAAATGGCAAAATGGCAAAATCAGGCTTTGTTTTTTGGAATATATGTCTTTTAAAAATATTTTCAAGCTATGAATGTTTGAATCTTGGATAAAGAATCCATGGATAAGGAGGTCCAACTATACTCCCTGATGTACTTCATATTATCTGACAGTTTCCATATCAAATGAAAAGATTTTGAGACAATACATCAATAGAGGACAATGGGTTGCAGTCTGTCATGGTAAACAGGAGAAGCTTCAGTGTAAGCATAGAGATGTTTAGAGATGTGCACAGGACTCTTTGGGTTGTAGCCTAAGCATTGGATATTAGTCGGTGACTCCTGCTTGGTTGTGACTTTCTACTTTAGTTACATAAGATTAAATGGACTGAAATTAAGTGTGGTTTTAGAAAAGTGGAATACTAATGATTCAAATAAAAAAGGGTAAAGGTTTTCCCTTGACATGAATGTCTACTCGTAACTGACTGTAAGGGGTGGTGCTCATCTCTGTTACTAAGCCAAAGAGCCAGTGTTTTCCAAAGACAACTCTGTGGTCATGTGGCCAGAATGACTGCACGGAACACTGTTACCTTCTCACCAAAGTGGTACCTATTTATCTACTTGTATTTGCATGCTTTTGAACTGCTAAATTGGCAGAAGCTGGGACTAGTGATGGGAGCTCATTCCATCCTGCAGCACCTGGGCCTTGAACTGCCAACCTTCCAACCTTACAATCATCAGAATTGGTGTCTTAACCACCTTCAGGCTAGGAGCTAAACTGCACTACAGTTAAGAATATGAGATATGAGATATTCACTGAAGTCCCATATTGGGATAAAGGTGAGGTATAAAATAAAGTTTCTGACTAAAATCATAATTTTGTCATGGTTTCAATAAGGAAGCAAAATCCTATACTATTGCAGGCCTATACAGTACATGTTTTCACAAAAGAGCTCAGTGGAGCTTACTCCCACATGTTTTCTACAAGATTGTATTCCCAACTGTAATTAGAAGGGTGATTGCACTGTGCCTTGTAGGACAGTTTCAAGGTCTATTGAGATAATATTAAACTTTTTGAGCACTTAGTATTAATACAACACTTTTCTTAAATGCTGTTATTAGTCAGGTTCACTTGCTTTATCGACCTAACTGTATGTTTATAAAGATTCTTTCTATTAAACATAGAAAAGTGATATAATCACTATATCATTGCCTTCTGTAGAGTTACTGATAGAAAGGTCAATAGAATAAAAAATATGAAAAGATCAGTAGTGGTGGAGGATCCCTATGATCTGAACTACTGGGCAACACTGAGTTATAAAGAAGAATCCACATCAGGAAAATTAATTCTCTGTAACATAACATAAAGCAAAGAGCTCTTATGGCTCAAGCAAAGAGCAACACCAAATCAACAAATTGCAAAATAAGTCCATGCAAATAAACTAACTACAAGGAGAGGCATAAACCCAGGAATGTTCTTCATCTGTCAGAAGGCAAACTGTCTTAAGCAACTACTAATGGATTGTGGGATTAATCCAGGATACAAAGAGGGCAGCACAGTGGATTTCACATTCTCATTGTCTGAACTTTTTGCAGATACATTGATCATCTAGAAAACCTATCAAAGAAGGGTGTTTTTAGTGCATCTGGGAGTGTTTTTGATAGCAACCTTGTGAGTGGTTTTCCAGTGCTCTATTGAAATGAATGGCACTTTCACAAAACCCCTTGAGTGAAGAGATAGCTATTGCATTGTGGACACATTCAGTTACAAAGCAATATTTTCAGTTTCATTTGAGAAATGTATTTTCCTTCCCACTTCCACACACACTAGTACAGTAAATGTCATGGGTCATGTATTTATTGATTTTTAAATTTTAAAGCATTTTTAAAATCTGTTTCAGAAAAAAAAAATAGTTGGCCAGGCAGATTGTTATTTGCCATCAAGGGGCTAGGCAAATGGGCCAGGATAACTCGAGCTCAGACTGTGCTACCCTGATGCTAGTGTTCACCCAGGTTGGTCCCCAATTCAACACTGGGATGGGGGAGTGTTTCCCACCTGTTCCTCTGCCAACTGGGGACCTGCTATTGGTGACGTTCCTTACCTTGCTGTATCATTGCTTGTACTAATTGTGCCATAGAATGGGGCTCATGGGTTTTGATGTGTTAAAGAATGTGCTAAAATGTATGACAGTCATGGTGTGAAAAGTTGTGACAAATTTCTGAAATGTGAAATATGCAGCCAAGTCAAAAGCAAAGTGAAGCCATTTCCCAAAAAGAGTCCAAGGCAAACATGAAGTCTTTATCTCATGTATAGGTGTGTTATTCTGCACAGCACTCACTGTGGCTTCTGCAGTGCCCTTTAAGAAATACTAACCATTTCTTTCCTCTCCAATGGCACACACCATCCCACCTTTGCTTATCTTACAGCTAGTACCAGTAAACTTTACATCATATTTCTGTTTTGTGATCCCACTGACAGAAATTACATTTATGGATATTTCAGGTGCCAAATATACATTTTCTACTACCTCATTCAAACATGGAACAAAGCAGTGCCATAACCCTCAACATTTACCTTCTGTCCATTTGCCACTTGCAAACATGGTATAGGAGCTGGTTTGAGGCTCTGAAACAGTTCTTTGTTTCTGTATAAATGGACACATGCATCACTGTCCAGTATACAGTCCTCATTCTTCCCTTGCTGGAAGAGAATGGACATCATGCCAGTGTCCTCTCTCGGTGTCTTCTTGCTGCCACGTAGTCTCCTCCTTGGAGCTTTATCTTGTCTCTTCTGAGGGCAAGAAGATGTCCTGACTGGCCATAGGAAAAACATCTCTGGGCACTGTAGACTGCTTCCAAATCAGACATGTTGCTTGAAGCTTCCTCTCCACCGGACAGCCTCCCATGAATAGCATTATGTTCTGCAGCCTTTTCCATTCTGCGTTGTCACCTTGCAGACTCTTCGTGAAGTCAACCAATGAAATAACTCACGTTTAAGCTACTCTCTGGCAGGGTTTCAAGGCTTTGAGAGAAAATATCCCATTCCTCACCCACAGAACTGAGCACAATAAAATACTGTTGTGTGGGAGTAAAAACTTCTCCCCACTCAGCCAAATCTGCAAACGGGGCTTCAAATCTTTGCAAGTGTACAGTTACATCACCTTTCTCAAGCTGGGATCTGTACAGTTACCTGGTCAAAGCAATTTTTGATATTGCAGTGTCTCTAAAATATGTTTCTCTGAAAACATGCCAGCTGTGTTTTACAGAGGGTGAATTATGAATTAACAGTAGTTGGGAGTTTTCCACAGCCAGCCCAATCCATGAATGGATAATCTCCTCCTGTCTAACTTCATCTTCATCAGGACTCTGGGGTGGATCAGTCACATACTGCCACAGACCTTACTTTTTCAGAAAGAATTCCATCTTCTGAGCCCAAGCTAAATAATTATTGCCATTTAGCCTCTCAAAAAGAAGTCCACCCATTTGTCCAGGAAAGCTGCCAAGAGGGCTAATAGCAGCTTCTTGTGAGGGTGGAAGGCAAACAAAAGTATTTTGCCAATGCAAAGCAAGGATGCAAGGTCCGTATTACCAATCCAAGGGTCCAGCCAGCAAATGGTCAAACAGTCCGAAGGTCTAGGATTCCAGAGAAGCAGAGTGGAAAGGCATTCTGAAGGTCAAGGTTTCCAAAAGTTCAAGATAAGTCAGCAGTCTGAGAGTCAAGGTTTCAGGCCAAGGAACAAGGAGAGACAGAGACAGAGGCTTTTGCTAGGAAGCTCAGATAATCTCTAGCACTGAGGCAGCCCTTCTGCTCCTCAGCTGCAGGCTCAGGTCCCAGAGGAGGTTTTGGCTCATCCTCCAGGCAGGGCATGACACCATATGTCCTACAGCTGCTATCTCTGCTGTTTCACTGCAGGAACTTAAAGTCCACACAGCAGGTTCCTCCATACCAAGCCAAATTCACCACAATGCAGGCGAAGCTTCCAGGCACCTGAAAACTCTTGATGGCAGATACTTTCACATGTGGTGCTGTACGTGGTCCTCTGGGCCCATAATCTTTGTCATGTTGGGAACGAAGTGTGAACATGATTTCAGTATCTCACCCAGACCTTGAGATACCGTGTTGAAATCAGGAAGCTGAATCGGACTGCTCATGGTGAAGATATTTATTTACAGGTGATAAGGAGATGCTATTTACAGAAGCAGGAATAGAACAGACAGAGTTCCAGGAAGGATACACTTCTCTTCCTATCCAGTAGCTTCCTATCCAGAGCTAAACTAGAACTCTCTGGATACTCACTATACAAACTGCAACTGTACTCTCCACAATTCCACTCAATAACCCACTCTTCAATAACCCAGAATAGTTTAAATTAGCCACAGCCTTATATACATTAGGCTGATGCAAATCTCCAGTACATGGCATATTACATTACATCACATTGCTGAGTCATACAAGTGCAGTACTCAATACACATCTAGGTGTCTGGCCACCTCAAGGACATTTATCACCATGTCCTGGCCTTGTCACACACACCAAACACACATCATGACTGTGCAGTTCTACAGATGTTAATTTTGCATTACAATATTCTGACATGCTTAATGTCTGCTTGATGCTACAGAGGACAACAGAAGACAAAATCATTTTCTCTGTTTTACTAATGACAATGGTTTCTTCAGCATTTTTACTTGAAAACCAGATGATTTACTAACAGTGAATACTTTAATCCTTCAGTTGGGGGAGGGTCTGTATATCTGGATAAAGGAGCAAAGCTTAACAAAATAGTAGAGCATGTTTGACCCATTATGGAGTTTGCCAGTATCCAAGCCCTCTGCCCAAATGCAGATCCAATTTGGCAGTCTCACAATCAATTGAGTGTCAACAATTTATTTAAAGCCCTATCATGGACTGTGGTGGGATGGTCCTACAAGTTAGCTGACACAAATTCTAAACACTTCTGTGCAAACTTTTTTTAAAAATACATTTTATTAATTTAAAAATCAATATACATCCATACTACCAAATCAGAACAAACATCTACATACTTACAAACAACACAAAAACTAAATTAAACATAACAATCATCTCCTATCATACCTACATTCTAACAAAGACATAAAACTACAGACAGTACAAACAAAAAGACAGTATATACACATCAAAAAAGTATTTCCTGGATCCTTAGCCAAGTCTTATTTCTTTTCATACATACAACTACCTTTCTTCTTATTTCAAGATTACAACTAAGATTTAAGCTATACATATATTATATAGCCATATATATTTTATGTAATTTTCTTCCATTACATTTATTCATTTGACTGAAAACCAAAGAACAAAATAAATAACTTATCATAACTGATTCTATGCCTTTATCCCTTTTTTGATTTTTTTCTAGTGTTTTTAGCTCTATAGTATCTTAGCCATCTCTACATAAATTACTCTTATTTAATTCTTCTTCCTTCCCCCTCCCCTTAATTTTGACATATTTAAGTAGTGGTTCCCATTTTTTTTCATTTTTTCCCCAATCCTATCCTCTTAACATGCTTGTCAATTTATCCATCTGCATTAACTCAATCACTTTATGTAACCATTCTTCTTGTTTTGGAACTAATTCACTTTTCCATTTACTAGCATAGAGAATCCTAGCACTAGTGATCATATAGAAAAGAGGTTTCCCATATCTATTTTCTACCTCTTTATCATTATACATATTTAACAGATATAATTCAGTTGAACTAACAAAATTTCTTCAATTGATTTATGTATCATAGACAAGTATTTTTTTTGCTTTTTTACAATTCCACTGCAGGTGGTAGAATGTCCCCCTTTCCTGCTTGCACTTCAAGCATTTGTCAGATAGTCCTTTATATATTTTGGCTAATTTAGCTAGAGTCGTATACCATCTATAAAACTTCTTATATAGGTTTTCTCTCAAATCATAGCAGGTGGTATAGTTTGAAATTTTATACCAAACCTTCTCCCAGTGTTCCAACTCAGTAGAGTTACCAATGTCCTGAGCCCACCTAATCATGTATTCCTTCACTACTTCCTCCTCCATTTCAATATCCATCAATTGTCTATAGAATAGGGTTATTTTACGTGGATTATTTGATGCCATGTTTTCATCAAACTTATTTTTCTTATTTTCTTATCCCTATTGTTTTAGAATCTACCATAAATCTTTCTCTCAATTGTCTGTGAACAAACCATCCTACAGTATATCCTTCTTTCAGTAGTTGTTATGAACTTTTAAATTCAAGGCTAGTTATTGATTTGGTCATTAGATCTTGGTACATTACCCAATTTTCTTGTTTCAACACTCCTCTATTATGAAGGGCCTCATGAGCTGATGCCTATATTGGTATTTGGGGACATATTCTCTCTTTATGTTTAATCCATACTCTCAGAAGAGATTACCTCACAAGATGGTTCATGAAATCTCTATGCACCTTATGCTTCTGATAAAACAGATATGCATGTAATCCGAATCTTTGATCCACTCTTTCTAAAGAGAGCAATTTTTTGTCCCTTAGTAACAGCCATTCCATTAACCAATCCAGGCAGCTCATCTCATAATATATTTGTAAGTTCGGTAGTGCCAGACCTCCTCTTTCTTTCCTATCATGCATTGTCTTAAGTCTAACCCTTGGTCTTCTCCCACTCCATATAAACTTAAAGATTTCTTTATTCCAGGTTTTGAAAGGTTTATTATTAACCATGATGGGAATATTCTGAAAAAAAAAAAAAACAACACATAAATTTGGGCAAGGTATTCATTTTTATTGCTGAAATCTTCCCTAACCAGGAGAGATTCATCTTTCCCCACCTTATTAAATCTCATAGTTGTTCTTAAACAGTTTCTCACAGATCTATATTTTTAGTTGTTAATTCAATACCTAGATATTTAACTTTTTTCCCTATTTGATAACCTGACATTTCTTCTAGCTTTTTATTTTCCTCCTTAGTCATGTTTTTGATTAATATTATCGTCTTACTCTTGTTAATTTTTAATCCTGATACTTGGTTAATTTTTTCTAATTCTCTCAATAATCTTGCTAAACTCTCTTCTGGATCTGATATGGTGACCAACAGGTATGCCTTTAACTTAAACTCATATCCTTTATATTTAATACCTTTTATCTCTTCATTTTTTCTATTATTATTTAGAATTTCCATAATAATGAAAAAGAGGAGTGTGGACAAGGGACAGCCTTGTCTTATCCCATTCTCAATTTTTACTTTCCCAGTCTTTTCACCATTGAAACACTTCTGTGCAAACTTTGAAAGTATTTGCATTCAAGAAACTTGGGTCACCTCCCCAGACTTTCCCTCACTTCCAGGGTATGTAACTTATTCCCTTCCTGCTATCAAATCAAAGGTCAAAAGCCAACCTAATGATGGATTGGCAATCATGTTTTTTTTCTGATTCTAATCCAATAATCTCACAAATGAATTTTGGTGCTACAAGATCCCTTTGCATACTAATATACATTTTAGTTTACTGAAGTAACAGTTGACTTTCTTTCTGGAAAGGATGTTAATATACCCACCCACCCACCCCATTTTTCTGAAACATCACTTTTTCTGTTAAAAAGAGAAATGGAAATAGTTTTTCCCCCTTGAGTACAAAATTTCCAGAAACTTTACATCTCACAAAGAATACATGTTATCTTTCAAGATAATGCATATACAGAAACACCAAATCAAATGATTTTTACCAAATCATACAACTGAGGAAGGACTGTTTTCCTTACAGATTTTTAACTGTATACTTTTAAAGAACTAATGTGTCTCTAGTGACTGTACATCAAGGACCTTTTGCTGTAGCATTTGACATAGTGACAATGGTTCTTCAGTAAGTCTCCTTATTGCAAGAGTGCTTGCCTCCATTCACGAACCCCTTGGTTTATAAAACCAATAAATAGGTGCCAGACTTCATTAAAGATATCTATGTCTGTCTCTCCTCTTTCCTTTCTTAGGGGCTGTAGTTTATTGTGGCACCAGAGCTCTCAGACAGAGAATGTCCTCCC
>CM034706.1:239492556-239510922 GCA_020142125.1 Phrynosoma platyrhinos | reverse complement strand
TTTTTTGTTTTAGTAACCCTTCAAAAACTGATTGATCACAGGGAAAGGGTTCTTATGAATGTGTTATATTGTCTATACTTGTTTTTTTCTTTTTAATCAGTATATTTTAAATTTGCTTTAAATTTTATTGATAATTAACCTATAAAAGTTATAGTTTAACTTTTGCATGATGCATACTTTATCTGTACCTCATTTAACAAGGACTGGGGAAAAATAGGATATAAACAAATAATTTTTTTTGAAAAATATTCACAGGCGTGTGGCTTAGTGTTTTTCTGATTTATCTCTTGCTGAAACCTGAGCTGAAATGTAGCTGTAGGCTTGCAGCTCTAAACCATAGGCTGATTGTGGAGCAGCTATTGGTAAAATGTTATGTGGGGACAGATGGCTGCTGATCTTTTCTCTACATTCATTTCTAAATGGTTTCCCCTCCAGTCTTAAAGTCTTCTCACTTCTTTTCTCTCTCAGATCTCCAACTCCTTTTTAAATAATAATAATAATATGATACTATTCCGAATCTCACCAGAAACATGCTCTTTAAGGAGGAAAAAACCAATCACAACTTGTAAGGACCATGAAGGAGTTGTGATTGAAGTTTTCCAAAATGTGCTGTTCTACAGTGATACAGATGTGTTTTAAATTGTCATTGTTTAATAGTATTTTAAGGGGTGGGTGGGATTGTGGGATATGAAATGTATATTTTAATGTTGTAAGCTGCCCTGGTTGTGTTACAGAGTGGGGTGGGATAATCATCATCATCATCATCATCATCATCATCATACATCTATATTTAGGTTGCCAAATGATCAGGGGGAAAACGTGGCATTTTGGTACTCTGGCATATGTGTTCCTGTAATTGGAATTGCAGCATAGGTTAAATTCCCATTAAATATAAGCACTATCATCCAATTTGTGCAATCAATATTTTTAGAGCTGTTACAGTGTGGTGCTACATAAGGTGCTACATGCAGTATACTGTTTATTTGTACAATTGCATACTGAAGGAGAATCTGCAGGCAATAAAAGAAATGGCTTCAAAGGATCATCAGAACTGACCCTTAGTTATACATGATGTAGCTCCAACTACATCAACAGGAAGATAGCATCCAGATCAAGGGAAGTAGTAGTACCACACTATTCTGCTTAGTTCAGTGCTCACCTGAAATGTTGTGTTCAAGTTTGGGAACCACAGTTCAAGAAAGATTGCCTGGTTGGAATAAACTTTTCTATGTCTCCAGAAACTAGAACATGAACCAAGGGATTAAAATTACAAGAAAAATTTCCCTAACATTAAGAAGAACTTCTTTAGTGTAACACCTGTTTGATAGTTGAATGGACTGTTTAGCAGGGTGGTGGATTCTCCTTTGGAAGTATTCAAACAAAGGTTGCATGGTCATTCAAAGGTTGGATGCTTGACTTGTATAGTCCTGCTTGGTAGGTGTTAGACCAGATGGTCCTTGTGATCTCTTGTGTGATTCTAGAATTTTGATACAGCTGATTGGGAATGACAAGGGGCCTAAATTCAACATAGTCCTGCCTTCCTTCAACTCCTTTCCTTTATGCAGATCTTGAAGTTATTCTAAAATCAGCTCCTTTGAGTAGATTTTTGAGGAAAATAGGGAAGTTGCACTAGGAAGAGGAGAGTACCCTCCTATTGCTTCTGTTGATTCCCTATATAGGGAATTCCTAAGGCAGGTCCAACATAGAATTTCTACAGTAAACTCTATGTTGGACCTGCCTTAGGAATTCCCTTTAACGGACAATTCGTGAACTTGGAATATAAATGACTGGTACTTTTAGCTTGCCCATTGAACTTTTGATGGCAACTCACTAGTCACTGATAATTGGTTATGGGGTTTTCCTCCTCTTTGGCCCATTCTCTCTGAAGTCTGTTCTAAAATTGGATATCTTTGTGTTTATTCCAGAGAAGACTTTCACATTCCTTAGTGACCCCCTGGCATGACTTGTTGAAACTGTCAGGCTCCATAGTCTGGATTGCCTCTACTTAATATATAAGCATGGATTGGGAGGCTGCAAGTTCCAGAATTAGGGACTAATTAAGTTCCTGGACACAAATCGCTTCACAAGCTCCACTTAGAGGATTTGTCTAATTGACTGAAGAAATAGCTTGAAGTGGAAGAACATTTCTTTTCATTAGTGTTCAAATGAAGTTCAAATTATAGAACTTCGAAGCCATATTTCCTAAAGAAAAAAGCTGCAAAGAATGGGGGGAGAACTGAGAAATAGAGTTTTGTTTTCAGATTATGAACAAATGTGTTTCTCTGTGTTTATAGTAATTTGGAGAAAGTTTGGGCAATTTTCTGCATCAATTATATGACTGGTTTAGTTGGCATGGGTATTTCTAGAATAGGCTTTTTCTTTGTGTATGTACCCTTTTAAAGCATAGACTCAACAATTGTAAACAGGACTTTGACTCCTAGGTGTGAGGAGGGATAGTAACTATTATGACTATAAATATGAGTGAAATGTGACAATTACAAATGTTTAAAGTATCCATCTTGCCTGGAGGTGAGAGCTCCCATATTTAGTTAATATTGAGTGGGTTTATTTTGTACAATGCCCATTAGGGATGTACTGAATACTCACATATCTTCTTGTCCACCATCGAAAATTACCAATGTCTGTGCAATTTTTTTGTAACCCAGTACTTTTTTTGAAGCCCAATGCACTTCTGGCCCAGGGAGTTCAGCCAAGCAGGGAGGGTGAGGAATGGGGGTAGCGGTAGGGATTTTAGACTGGATGAAGGAGGGGGGAGAGGAGGAGATGGGTCACTGGGAGTTGGGTGTGTGTGGAGGCTGGTGAAAGGGGATTGGTGGGCTGTAGGGTTGATTTGCACCAAAGGGGGTTGGTGGGGGGGCATGCTCAATTTTACATCTTGTACACTTTTTATAGCATGCACACACTGCCAGCTATTTCATGGTTTTCAATGGATGGTGCTGTCTCCCTCTTGCTTTCAGCTTATTTATGCTTACAGATAATGTGACAGTGGACATTAAATGTGGTTAAACATATTTGGTGTTGTATTGGTCTGTGATGTAATGTATAGGTGGGTGAAATGTAAGCTTAGCGGCAATGATAGCTGGGGTTAGGAATTGATATTGAACAATTTAACATTGGAAGATTATTGTCTAGGGGGCTCACAGCCCTAACACCTTGTCACTTTAGCTATTGTGCTTAGTCTTGAGTGTTGAGGCAAGGGGTGTGTGTGCTTACCAACAACATCATCCACCTAACTTACATCTAATGTTAGTTATTAGATGCAAAGAAAGCATGCTGGTTTTGTTGTTTCTTCTCATTCTCAGTACAAAAACATAGTCTAGGTGGGAGCCTTATGCACGTCTGGGCACTAAGAAATAAGTCCTATTAAATTTGATAGAATCCTAATGTTCTTCTGAACTTTTTATTTAGGAACATCTGCCAGTGGAAGAATGTTCTTGTCTCACCCAACATGTTTATATGAAGTTGAAACATTCCACATTTCATTGTCACAAAAATTCTTTCCAGATAGTTTGAAAATCATTGTCTGTGACTCCCTCACTCCCACATGTGAAAGAGACCAGCTTACTATACCGAAACAATTCAATCCATCTACTATAAATAGCTTAATTATGACCAGTGTTCTTTAAGTACTGTGACTGAACAAGATTTCAGTGAATTTATAAACTATTATGGAAAGCACATTTCATTATTACTAAAATGATTTTGTGTGAACAAAATGGTGTGATCAAGCTAGTAGGTTTCTTTACATGATCCATTTTAAAAGTTAATCTTAGCTTACAAATGAATTAATGGATTTACTTCTACAATTTGCAGAAAAAAATTAATTCGGGCTTTCAGTGAATGTTCAAAAAGAATCTGCATAGTTTTATTATACATATGAATTATATGGGAATGTTCCTTCAGAAGCACAACACAGCTGAATGTATCTGTGTGCTACACTATGCTGAATATTTGCTCATTTCCCTAGAATTTTGGTGGGAGAGGCATATATTTACTGGCAGCGGGGGAGGAATGAAAGAATGAAAATACTCACTTCTTTACAGTTCTTGCAAGAGTTGTCCAAAGCAATACTAATGACATGGAAGACTGTAAGTTAACTGTTTGGAATAGTGTGGTTATGCAGTGCATGGAGATCCATGTAGTGTGCTGCACCAAGATCACAACCAGCTGACAAGCCAGTAGCTTGTCAGCTGGAGAAGCACCTCCGCTTCCAGACAGAGCAAAGAGACTTTACAGACAGAGGTCTCACAAATGAGGCTTTAATCTTTGTTCCTCTGTGTACAAGGCTATTTACAGCAATAATGACAACCAACCATTCACAACCCACATGTGTGTCCAGAGGCTTCTGCCTTATTTAGCCATGTCCTCTACATGGCTTTCTGGCCCTGCCTCTTCCACCTGGACACCTGTCATTCACCTGAGTGACTCTGTAGTTTTACAGCAATTCAGTGTGCTTTACAGCACGAGGTGACCATCCCCATGATGTCACATCCTATGACACAGCATGTGTCAGCATGACTCAGCAGTGATCAAATGCTGTGTCATCATGGCTGCTGCTATTCTCCATATTGTACATTTTACCCCTGGGACTCCTTCCTAACAATATGAGGGGTGGCAGAACTTATTTTATGAGTATGTTGGCTTATTACAAGATCCCAAAATGGTGTAAACAGAATGCTGCAGCATGCTAGGAATTTCATTCACTATTATGTAACTTATATTAGCAAAGTATAATTGTGCACACTATTCTTTTTATAGCAAAGATACGAAAACCTGTGTAATATTTCTAGAAAGCCTATTCAGCATTTCAAAGAATGGAACCTAGGCTTTTGATACTGTTAAGATATAAATTTAATTTCCTAGCATGACAATCTACAAAGCTAAACAGCTTGTGTTTTCAAATTTACATGTAGTAAGCTAGGTCTAAAAGAAACATCTTCCATTCAAGCTCTAGCTGCTTATTGTAGCTTTTATGACAAGTTAAGAAACCATCTGCTGACCATATTCTTGGACAGGATTTACTTTGTATCTTATTCTCAGGAATTAAAACAAACATGCTAGATGGCAAATCTGGAGAAAACTAAATGGGCCTTGGCACCTTTGTGTTTGAATAACTAGCAAACAAGGGAACATGTTATCATAATTTAAGCTCTATATTAAATCTGAATGCTTCTGGGATGACAATGTGGAAGATGCTTTAGGGTCTTAAAAGTTTTTCACTGTGATCAGTTCTGTGAAAGTGTGCAGATACTTTAAAGGAACTTATCTGTATGAACTTCATTCTGCCACATTTGTGTTTTATCAGATATCTGTACCTTATGTGGTAACATTTATTCAGAGCATGAAATTAATCTGGAACTTGGTATTAATGCATTAATACTAATGGTATTATCTTTAACATATTGCTTTGGGGGGGTAACAGGTGCATACTTACGTTCATTTTACAAATAGCATGATGATTGACCACATTATTACTCTGTTCCGTGTAACCTAACAACTTGTCCCTGTAACTTTTTTTGGCAGCTTAAATACTTTCTTCAGGCATTTTCAGATAATATTTTCACATTTTAATTCATTTTCTTTCCTTTAAGGTGGATTTTTTCCGAAAGAGAAAGAGAGAAATGAGTAATGTAACATACAACATAATGAATTATTAAAAATGTTTTGGAAATTACTTTGGGGGTTTTACAAATTACTTTTGGGGTTTTACAAAAATTAAACAAATATTACTTTCAGTGAGTAACTTTCCAATAATTTTATTTATTTATTATTCTATTTATTCCACTTGTTAACATAGTGCAGATGACCAAGCAACCTTGGTCATAACAGAATACACTCTATAAATCCTGTTTTCATGTAATTGGTTCTGATCATTCATAAGCACCAGGAAAAGTGGACCAGTGTACTGACTAAGCAATATGAGATGACCAACAAGTAAGTATAGGATAGGTTTAATATGACAGGTTGTTGCTGTGTTGTCTTCAAGTTGTTTCTGACTTATGGTTAACCTATTGCAAAACTATTACAGGGTTTTCTGGGACTGATAGTGTGTGACTCCCCCATGGGTTTCCATGGCTGAATGGGGAATCAAAGCCTGGTCTTCAGAGCTGTAGTTCAGTGCTCAAACCATTGCATGACACTGGCTGTTATATGACAGGCTAGGGACACCCATTTCTCTGTTCCAAATAAACACTGCTTGTTCAGTGACACATTTGTTTCTCTGCAAGGCTTCTCCATGTTACACTTTAGTCACTTCTGGCACAACCAGTAACAAAAATAAAGGCCACAATGAGCTGATTTTCTCAACATCATGCACTTAGGGACCAATGATGACACTAACAAAATTTCATCAATATACCATAATAACTTCCAGGTAATAATTATTAATTTACAATATACCCCCTCGTACATATAATTGCTGTCCCCATTCCTCACACAGTGAGTAGATAAAGCTTAAAGAGATTTTAACTAAGAAAGCCCTACAAACTGAAAATCAGTATTTGTGAGATACAGCATTCCCCAGATCCTTTGTTTGTGGATGAAGTTTTAATTGACAGCATAATCCTTTCATGTTATTTGCAGATAGTGGTAAGGACTACAGTTGTATTTCTTTAAGTTCTATGGAAGTGTAATAGTTGGAATGCTATTATAATAATTGATCAATATAAGATCTGAGCACTGTAATTGTGAACATTAAATTTTAGTCAGGTATGATTATATGTTTATATATAAATATTTACTTAGTTACAGTTTGTAATCAAACATATTCTATTGCATTATTTAGATGAAGTTTGTGTCAGAATCATAGACTAAGGCAGGGGTAGGCAACCTTTTTGAACCGGGGGCCGGGTTGCTGTCCCTCAGACAATTGGGGGGCCGAAGCACCAAATATAAATAAATAAATAAATAAATAAATATTTTTTTAAAATAATAAAAAATAAAAAATATGCATGCACACTCTCTCAGCCCCAGAACAGCCATGGCAAAACCCCTGTGGAGATTTTGCCAAGAAAACCCCAAGAGCAAATAATAACAACAATAATCAATATCATCATGGCGGGCAACAGCGTTGGGGGGCGGCGGCAGTGGCGGCAGGACCAGTCTGGGGCCGGTCCAAAGGCCTCGGGGGGGCCACATCCGGCCCCCGGGCCTTAGGTTGCCTACCCCTGGACTAAGGTATTTAGATGTTCTGATATATTCTTTTAGGTGTGAAAAATAGCAGATAGTTTTTAAATGGTGATCCACAGTGGAGCCATACTGTAGGATCCCTGAGAAAAGAGGGTGGAAATATTCCTGATATGGAAGAAATAGATGAATCTTTAATATAAACTCAGTTTCAAAAGTCATGAGGAATAATTTCATTCTCATTCTGTTGGATTGACAACATTAAAAGCCTGAAAGAAGTTTCTTACAAAGCAGCAATGTGTTTGTTTGTTTGTTTGTTTTTGGAACAATATGTTTATCAAAACCTTGATAATGCTCAAAGCTCAGTCTACAGCAGGGATGTCGGTTCTCCAGAAAAAAAGAACTGAACTGATTTTTTTTCTAGAACATTTTCCAGTGCTGTAAATAATGTTATCTAATTGAGCATGTTATTATATTCCAACATATTAATAGAATACTGCTTGAGTCTACCTTATCTGAAATGTTTGGGACCATTAGTTTTTGAATTTGGATTTCGGAACATTTGCATATACATAATGAGATATTTTAAAGATGGGATTCAAGTTTAAACATGAAATTAGTTTATGTTTCATATACAGCTTATATGTATATTTACGCACAATCCTAAATATACACTGGACTGACTATGTGGCGAATGTTGCTTTCCTTGAGCAAGCAGGGATCACCAGCATTGAGGCCATGCTATTGAAAACGCAGCTGTGCTGGGCAGGGCACGTTTCTAGGATGGAGAATCATCGCCTCCCAAAAATAGTACTCTACGGTGAACTTGCCACGGGTCAGCGTAAGAGGGGCGCTCCAAAAAAGCAATACAAGGACTCCCTGAAACAACATCTCAGGCTCAGCCAAATTGATCACCAACAATGGTCCACCCTGGCCTCACATCGGGAGGCATGGAGACGCACTATCCACAATGCTGCAGCCTTATTTGAGAAGTCACGCCAAACAAGTCTCAAAGAGAAACGACAACGCAGAAAGAATCACAACCCAGAAACATCACCCAAGGAGTGATGGGCCCCCCTTCTCCAGTGGAAAAAGAATCATAGAATCATAGAATCATAGAGTTGGAAGAGACTACAAGGGCCATCCAGTCCAACCCCCTGCCATGCAGGAACTCCCAATCAAAGGTTCCATTTGTGAAAGAAGGGAAACTTTAGGGTTCCTACTCAGAAAGTATGGAATGATGTTTGTTTTAGATTTCTAGAGTATGATGTTTTGTCAGCGGAAATGCAGGTTTGAGCATTTAGAAACTAGTGAAAGAAACAAAAGCAAGTAAAAAGAAGGCAATGTACATACTGCAAGGCTTTAAATGTTATAACTGGGTATGCATTGCAGAACTGATTGCCTGGAAATCTTAAAAAGATTTCAGGAAAGAAAAAATGAAACTGTGGAAAAGTTAATAATAGCAAAATCCTTTTAACTAGAAAGTAAATTAGATACTGGACTTGATGCTGCTTTTATTTAAAGTCAGTGAGAGATTTACTGATGTTGTCAAAAGGAACTAGGAAGAGGCCAACTGAAGCTAGACTGCAGCAGTAATGAATTACGCAAAATGGACAAGTACCATCTCTTACTTCTAATAACATGTACATTTATAGCCTGCTGGGAAGGAGTCTGAACTGGCAACAAATATGCTCAATCTAATAGAACAGAATAGTAAAGCCTGAACTGTAAATAATTCATGGTCCCAATGAAATATTTTGAATGTAAACTAAGCTTACTTAACTTCAAATTTATGCACACTTATTTTGGTTTAAGTTCCATTGAAGCCAGTGGTTTGGGACTTTCCATTAAATTTGGGAGATGAATGTATTAGATGACCATTGTTATGAGTATGAGAACTGCTTCTGTATTATTAATGTTTTTACAGATGTCCTGTAGATAGTAAGGGATCTCCAATATATTTTGTGCAGGAATTTTCCATATTTAATGCTTTAGAGCTGAATAAATTAGTTGTGAGATTGTTCTGCATGAGCCAATCCATGAAAGAGATTCCACAAGCATCCCCTTGCCACATTTCCAGTGTTCACTTTCCCTTTACAGCTGCAATACAGTAAACTGACAATTTCAGGCTGCACCTCAGATAAATTCAGTTGAAATCAATAGGCCTTACTTCTATATACATGTGTGTATGCTTGCATTGTTAGCATATTTTTCTATGGAGGAAATTCAAGATTGTTCCTGTAGTAACTGGTTTTGCAATCCCACCAGATTCAGAATGTATATATAGTTAGATTTTTTTAATTTAATTTTTAGAGTAATTTGGTGTCACCAGCTAAATCAGCCAACACTATTTACCTAAAGGGTAGGTCATATAGAAAAAGCATTGGTATGAAGTTAAGATTGTTTAACAACTGCACTGTTCAATTTCCTACTTCTGAGTACTTGTTTTTATCCAGTTAATGCAATCAAAAGCAAACCTTTCCTCCTCTTACTGTTGTGTTTTTGGCTCAGGTGTTATGATATTCAAGAACCTTCTGTTAAGGTAGATGCAGTAATGTCTGTTGGCATAACAATATTGCATATTTGCTGATACTTAAATTTATGTACATTCCAAATAAAATAAAATAGGCAAATTCTGTTCCATTCTGAACTGATGAAACATTATCTGGACTGTTTGAACCAGAAGTGGAGTTTTGGGCTATGTGTCATCTGGACTCCCACCAAGAGAACAGGGGGAGGATGGTGTTTTGTTTTTGTTTGTTTTTTGTTTTTGGCCCACACAGACAAACACTAGTCTGTTGCTGACATGAGACACTATTTCAGAATGAGGACAGTTTCCTTGGATGTTAATGGAAAAGAGAGACAGCTTGGGTCTCTCAAAGTCTGAATGACCTTTTCATGTGATTTCATGTGTATGTTAAATAGCATGGAGTACAGTAAAGACCTCTACAAGTAGAGTTGGCAGGTTGGATATGCAGGAGCTCCTGCAATTTTAATCTTGATCTGATCATATAGGAGGACAAAATATAGTAAAACACTAGTATCTTTCCTCTCAAACTCCAGTTTTCAGCTGCAATCATTCTCTCCCATTGCCTCATTGGTAGAGAGTAGGGGAGTGAGTAGGGAGCATGTAAGTGCTCTCTCTCTGACATTTCAACACTCCCTTCCTTGCTCTCCATGAATAAGGATGCAGTGGCTCAAATGGTTAAGACGCTGGCAGGTTGGCATTTCGAGGCTTGGGTGCTGCATGATGGGGTGAGCTCCTGTCATTAGTCCGAGTTTCTGTCAACCTAGCAGTTTAAAAGCATGCACATGCAAGTAGATAAATAGGTGCCACTTTGATGGAAAGATAAACAGCATTCTGTGTAATCATGCTGGCCACATGATCACAGAGTAGTTTCTGACAATGCTGGCTCTTTGGCTTGGTAACGGAGGTGAGCACCTCCCCCTACAGTCAGACACAACCTGACAATCTTGTCAACGGGGAATACCTTTACCTTTATCACTGAACACAGACAAGTGGTTTCCAGACAGATATATACTTCTCTTAAGCAAGGATGGAAACAGGTGTGTGTTTGCGGGGGCTGAATTTGGGTATTGTTGCACAAATACACTGGGATATGTATTTAATTCAGGGTGAAGTGGCACCTATCAGGAGAGTATGGTCAGAGATAAGCAATACTTTATATTTAATAAGAAAGATTTTCAATTTATTAGCCTTCTGTGATTTTTTTTATTGCAAAATTCATAAATGAGTGAGACAGGGATGTCCGATGTTTTTTGATTAATTTGGAAATATTAATAACATTAGAGAAGATAACCTGATACGAGGAATAAAACTCAAAGGAGAAGAATTTATACTACATGGATTTTCAGATGACTCTATGGGAATAGAGTGCATTAATTGATTATTAACAATCTTTAAACAATTTGGGGAAGTTGCAGGACTTAAGATAAATAGGGAGAAAACAGCAATGTTACTAATGCGTTTAACAAGGGAGGAAAAAAGAAAGCTAATTGAGAAATCTAAATTTCAGGAGAAAAAAATAGTCAAATATTTGAGGATAAACTTTACAATAAAAAACTCAGAATTATTAAAAACAATTATGAAATAACCTGGAACAAAATTTAAAAGGATATGGATAGGTGGAATAAGTGGAATTTATCATGGATGGGGAAAGTCTCAATCATAAAGATGAATGTGCTGCCAAAGATGCTTTTCCTATTTCAAAATATTCCTATTATTATAAATGATTCACCATTCCAAAAATGGCATAAGGACTTATCTAAATTTATAAGGGGAAAGAAAAAAACCTAGAGTAAAATGAAACTAAGATAAGATGAGGTTACTAGAGGTGGACTGGGATTATTGGATTTGAAAATATATTATCATGCCTGTGGCCTAAAATGGTTAATGGATTGGATTAAATTAGAGAAAGAAAGAAATTTAAAATTAGAAGGTTACAACAATATATATAAATGGCATGGATATTTGATTTATGATAAAAGTAAAGTACAAAAAGTTTTTAATGATCATTATCTAAGGCAGGGGTCAGCAACCTACGGCCGACAGGCAGGGGGCATTCCCAAGGCCCAGGGGAGATCCCCCCGCCCATGCGCTGGGCAAATTCGCACGGCACACGTGTGGGGGGGGCATTCCCAAGGACCAGGAAGCCCCCCCGCCCCTTCACCGGGCGAATTTGCATGGTGCGTGGGGGGCATTCCAAAATGGCGTTCCTTACATGCGCGCCCATGTGCATGATGATGGGCACCTTGCGCATGCACGGGGGGGGAGTTTGCATGTGCACACAAGCGCACACACGCGCTCCCCCCACGCCATTCCCTCCCCACTCAGCCCCCCGGCAACAAAGGGTGCCAACCCCTGATCTAAGGCAATCCCTTCTAAGAATTTGGCAGAAAATTAAAGCTAAATGGATAGACAATATTCCAGAATGGACCTCCATAAATGAAGCCTTCTTCTGGAATGATAATATAGGTAAAAATAAATGGGTGACATATAATGAAATTATAAAGGGCAATGAAACAAATATGCAAATAAGACACGAGAAGAGCTATTACAAGAGAGATGTAATTGGTTTAAATATCGGCAATTAAGAGAGATTTTTGTTTGACAATAAAAGATTGGGATAATGAATAAAGAATTTGAAAAGATAATGGCACTAAAGGATAATTGGGACCACCTCATCACATATAATCCTCCCTGTGCACTCCGGTCCTCTTGGAGGAATTTGCTGCAGCCTCAAAAGCCGAGACTTTCAGCTACCTCCCAGAGGGCTTTTTCTGTTGTCTCCCCAGATTGTGGAATGGCCTGCTGGACAAGATCCATCAACTGACATCTCTAAATAGCTTCAAAAAAGCTGTCAAGATGGATCTGTTCTGGCAGGACTTTCCAGAATAGACAATCCCGGCCTCAAGAACCCTCTCTGGGAGATACCCCTAAGCCTCCCTTTTGAAATTTGAATAGAATATTGCTGCAGTTATTGATTGCATAAAATGCTATATACGAATGTTTTAAAGTGTCTAGTTTTAATTCTAAGTGGTTTAATAAATTTTTAAGGGGGGTGGGAAATTGATTTTAATCTATGACTGTACTGTAATTGTACTGTGAACCGCCCCGATTGTCCTCAAAGGGGCGGTATAGAAATAAACCTTATTGTTATTATTATTATTATTATTATTATTAATCACAAAATATCAAAATTTTATAAGATGCTATTAAAAATATAAATGGAGCTAGAAGTAGTGAAGATGCATATGATCAAGGGCACAAGATATCGGGCAAAAGACATAAATTGAACAATGGGAAAAATATTGGAAAAAGAGGTTAAATTTACTCTGAATTACGATATAAAAGAAAATTATCATAAGATGCAATTTAGGTGGTATCTTACACCACATAAATTGGCTAAAATGAGGAAAAAGTTGAATCTATATTGGAAGTGTGAAATGAAGGTAGGTACTTTCTATCATTTCTGGTGGAAGTACAAGGAGGCTAAGGAATATTGGAGAAATATACATAAAAAAGTAACTAAAATATTACATATAGAATTTTCAATTAACCCTAAGATGTATTTATTGGGAATGATAGAAGAGGAAACATTGGAAAACAAATATGGGAAATTGATGTTTTATTTGATAATAGCTACTAAGATAAACTACGCATTGAAATGGAAAAGTAAGGTAATGCTGACAAGAAGAACATGGCAAATAAAATGATATGATTATATGGAGACTGATAAATTTACAGATTAGATAAAGAAAAAGGGAAACCACTGATAGAATGCTGGCAGAAATAGTGGGGTCCAAATTTTGTCTTGGGTTTAAAATGACTTTAGAGAATCCTTTAAGTATGGGTTGGATATAGGTTTATGGAGGGAAAAAATGATATATTGATAAAAATTGGTTTGGAGGATATGAGTATGAAGAAAAGGGGTAAAGTATAAAAAATGAAGTTGACTCTAGATAAGAGATAACAAGACTTGAAAGATGAGGAAGTTCTGTTCTGTTCTGTTTTTTGTTTTTTTGTTTGTTTGTTGTTTTTGCTTGTCTTATATATGTATTGTGTATATGTTCTTTTTAATAATAAAATTAAAAAAAATTAAAAAACAACAACAAAAGCATGCAGATGCAAGTAGATAAATAGGTACCGGTACTAGTTCAGTGGGAAGATAAATAGTGTTCTGGGCAATCATGCTGGCCACATGTTCACAGAGTAGTCTTTGACAATGCTGGTTCTTCAGCTTAGTAACAGAAATGAACACCGCCCTATATTCAGACTCAACTTGAAAACCTTGTCAACGGGGAATACCTTTACCTTGAATATGAATATTCAGTTGCAAGTTCAGTATGTACTGTTTAAGAACTGTTTTGCTTCCAGTTTCCATCAGTGCAAAATCCTCCTATGTCTAACACATTTCACATTCTTACAGAAATCAACATGTTATCTGGTGGAGGGTATCACTGAAACCCATTATGACCAAGTTTGGATTGTAAATGTAGTTTACAGCATTTTGGTGTTTTCAGTTCAGGTTATATTTCTCTTTCACTCAGATTATTTAAAGTCTTGAGAAGAATTCCTTCTTTCCTTCCCATTCTCAGTTGAACCTGGTTGCTGCTTCAGTATCTAACAATGTGGCCGTAGAATCTCCCTTCAACATCTTCTAAGCTTATCACATGGCACTTACAAGAATGGGAATGGAAAGGCAATAAGCTTATTCATTTTCCTTGGTATCTGCAACACTTCTACAAGACATGTTAGATACCAAGAATATTGGTGATTATATTTTTTCCAGGCCATGTGAATCCTGCCAAGCATTAGAGAAAACACCCAGTGTCCTGGGTGTCTGTGACTTTGCCTGTCTGTTCTTGCTTCCAGCACTACCAGGCTAGATAACTGGGAATAAGATAGTAGGAAAAGGGCTTGTATATGGAAGGGTTGGAAATATTACTGGTGGCAGGAACAATTCTGAACTCCATCACAGCCCTAGTGAGGTATTCAGGAGTGCAGTGGGTTTTGTGGAATAAAACTGTGTGTGTTGTTGTTATGGTTGTTCATTTATATAGTGCCATCAATGTATGTATGCTTTACAAGTAAATTGCAAAAAATAAAAATAAAATAAAAAACAAAACCCAACCCCCAAATAGCCATCCCTACTGAAGGAGTACAATCCATTACACACACACACACACACACACACAGGAAGGAGTAATGCAAATATAAAACTATACAATAGTAACACAAATTATCCAGATAGAATACAAAAAAAAAAAAAAACACCAACAAACAAACAAACCCCAATACAGTATAAAATAAAGAAAATTGATAAATACATACCGGTATAATAAAATACACAAGATAAGAAAACAATATTAAACTAAAGCTGCAAAAGTTTTTGAAAACAAGACAGTTTTGAATTGAAAATTTAAAAGCAAAAAGAGAAGGAGTAGTCTGCAAATGTTCAGACTAAACTTGGTTTGCCAAACCCAAATCTAGAATGCTCTAGAGGAAAGGGATTTTGTTTCACCGCTAGTATGATTTTTTTTCTTATCTAAAGAATATAACTTATTGCAGGTTATGCAGTATGGACATCTCACTTGGGTATATAATGAAATGTGACCCTGAATAAATATATACACACATTTCTCTGTTGTTAATCCAGTTTAATTAAATCTAGTATTCCATAGACCTATAGCTTCTGCTTGTGATCTGATTTTTATGTGGGAAAAACCTGGTTCTTTCATGCAATAAGATATGTTCCACTTGTTCACCATACTGTATGTTGCAGTTGACATGAAGCAATTAGATTCATTTTCTGCCTACAAATGATGTTTACAGCACAACATACTGCACATGATCATTGTACTTTTCTGTTTATTTTGTGCTACATTATAAGCACTCCAGCTCTTCTCTGAATCAAAGAAGAAACACATCGTGTCATTAAAAGTTTTTAAAATAGGGTCACTTGTGTTTTTTACATTGTTCACTAAAGCACAAAATGCATCTGTTAAGTATGGTAGTGTGGCAGTGGATAAAGGGAACTTTCACTTATTTGTTTTCATTTTGTTCTGGGCTCCATCAACACACAACATGGGCTCTATTGTAGCTTTTGCACAGTTTCTTTTTTCTGTCTTCCACTTACTTGCAGTTCACCTACTTGCTTGAGAAGAGTTTCAGTAGCAACAGATGTGATATACATGTTACACAGTGGTTTGAAGGTATGAGATCTGTTTCTATTTGTACCATCAGTGTACTGGAAAGTGAACACTGTAAAGACTTTAAGACATATCCACTAATTTGAAACAACTTCAGACTAGGATTCAGAGGTGGTGAGACATACAGCTCTTTATCAATGACATTTTAAAATCTGGATTGTTTATTTAAAAATCTCATTTCTAATGAAACAAAGTGGACACAATAACTATCTGCAGTTACTTCTTTACTGTGATATTTTTTAATGAGTAAATATTCTGGGTGACAGCTGTTTTTTGTTTGTTTGTTTGTTTGTTTGCACTAAAGTTTCCTAATTTCCCATGAATTTTTTTAAGAGAAACCACACAGATGAATAATTTTGTCTGTAGTTGTTTATAGGAGTTTCTTCATTGAGCTGTAGGTGGGTTGGTGGAGGATGGCCTAGGATGCACTACAGTGATTGGCTGTATGGGATTGGTCCCTTTCCATTTTCATTCAATTGTAAGATGAATTTTGTCATCCAAATGCTATCACCATTTCTTTTTGAAAATTTGGTAATGACTTGTGACCAGTCATACACATTGCAGGTGTATGAAGGTATGAATATGATAATAGTCATGTATAGGATAGGCATGATTGGAAATTCCTGTTAGCGTTAGATCAAACCAAAGATAACTAATGATAACTAATGAAATATTATGTTTTCACAGTGGTAACCAGCTATCTATGAGAAGATGATGACAACAGCCTTTTTCTCCTCTGTTCCTCAGCAAATTATCTCAATCAGAATTTTACCAATCAAAGTGACAGTTCTATGTAGTTAATAGCCATGGATGGATTTGTGAATGTATCTTTAAAGCTAAACGTATTTCTCATTGACAAGGTTGTCAAGTTGCGTCCAACTATATGGGGTGATGCTCATCTCTGTTGCTAAGCCAAAGAGCCAGCGTTGTCAGAGATTCTTTTGTGATCATGTGTCTAGCATGATTGTGCAGAATGCTGTTTACCTTCCCACCAAAGTGGTACCTATTTATCTACTTGCATTTGCATGTTTTCGAACTGCTACATTGGCAGAAGCTGGGACTAGTGATGAGAGCTCACCCCATCATGTGGCACCTGGGCCCCTCAAACTGCCAACTTGTTGATCTTGCAATTAACAGAGTCAGTGTCTTAATCACTTGAGTCATCATATCCCATGAATGTGCCTTTAAGGCTTCCTAATTAATGTCTTTCAGCAGGGAATTCCATAGTTTTTGTATATATATTTGTTCAGCCTAGAATTACCTATTAATCAGGGTTTTGTGTAAGCTTATGTCCTTGTATTATGAGAGATGGAGGGAAACTGTGTAGTTTTAGATCTGCTTAGTCAGATAAATTATTTTTGCTTTGCCTCCAATAAATGGGTACATACTATAGTGTCTGTCAAAAAAGAAATGTATTTCTTCCAGCATGTGACATTAGAGGAATGTATACAAAGTTCATTTCTAACTTCTCTGCTGTTGTTTGATTTAACAAAAAATGGTAAAAATTTTTAAATTGCATTATCTACTTTTAAAATAATGTTGGTCTATCATGAATCATGAAGAGAGGGGAATAGATCAGTGTAGAGCAACTGATTTGCATGTAGAGGGACTCAGATTCAATCCCAGATATTAAATTTAAATTATCTCTGGAATTTCTGGACAACCTCTGCAAAAAGCTGGGTTGGGGATGTTGTGTGCAGTTGCCATGGCCCCAACCTGGTGAACAAAGAGACGGTGTGATGCCACTCCTTCAGGCCAGTCTGTTTCACTCCTAAATTAATTCAGCAGAAAATCAGCCTGTGCTGTAGAGATTACAGCAAAATCTTTAATTGTGTAGATCATGAAAAACTATAGATCACTTTAATGAAATGGTTATGCCACAACATTTTATTGTCCTGATGTGCAACCTGTACTCAGGACAAGAAGCTATCATGAGGACAGAATATGGAAAAATTGAATGGTTTCCATTTTGCAAGGGGGTCATGCAAAGTGGCATTTTAACACCCTATCAGTTTAATTTGTACACTGAAGACATATGTAAAGCAGGTTTGGACTTGGAAGAAAAAGGCATGAAAATTTAAGGGACATAATCAATTTAATATATGCAACTGACACCACACTACTGCAAAAAAAATATTAAAGACTTGAAAGGATTATTGAAGAAGATCAAGGAAGAAAGTGCAAAAGGAGATTTCCAACTGAACATTACAAAAATCAAATAATGACCACAGATATTTTACAAAACTTTAAAGCAGATGATGAAGACAGTGAAACAGTTCTAGATTTTCCTTGGCTCAGTCATTAATCAGAATGGAGACTACAGTCAAGAAATCAGAAGAAGACTAGGTTTGGGTCTAAGTTATCTCAGGGACTGCCTCCTTCCATACAATCCTCCCCGCACTCTCCGGTCCTCTGGGAGGAACCTGCTGCAGCCCCCATAATTTAGGCTTGCAGTGACCTCTCAGAGGGCTTTCTCTGTTGTCACCC
>CM034706.1:239477824-239489925 GCA_020142125.1 Phrynosoma platyrhinos | reverse complement strand
TAAATTTATAAATAAATTGAAATAAATTATTTCATCCAATGACTTGGATGAAAGAATAGGGGGCATACTGATTAAATTTTCAGATGACACTAAATTAGGAGGATTAGCAAATACCCCAGAGAACAGGATGAAAATTCAAAATGACCTTAATAGACTAGAAATCTGTCCTGGAAAGCCAGCAGCAGGGCTGATAGCCAAAGCGAGGGAGAGTCCCAAACAAAGGCCTGGTTATCAATCCGAGGAAGCAGCAAGAGAAGAGTCAAACACGGTCTGTAAGTCAAGGGTTCCAGAGAGGTAGAGAAACAAAGCAGTCCAAGTTCCAGTGATTCAGAGGTCCAAATGTAGTCAGCAGTCTGAAGGTCAAGGATACCAGGAATCCAAAATAAGCATGAGTCTAGGGTTCAAAGCAAGGAGAGACAGAGGCTTTCTCCAGGGAGCTCAGATAAACTCTGGAACTGAGGTAGCACTTCCCTTCTTGCTTAAATCCATGAGCTGCCAGAGCTCAGCTGGGGCAGATCATCTTGATGACCTCGGCATTTTTTTATAAAGCCTCCTCAAGTGCCAGAGGCCTGCCCTTTTGGCTCTAGGCTGACTGAAGGTAAGCACGGTTCCCTGATCCTCCTCCATGTCCAATGGCCCTGTCGTCAGGAGGTTTGGTTGTGGAGCCTCTGGCAAAGTCACAGCCTCTGTTGGAGGCTCTACTGCTGGAGCTGGGAAAGCAGAGCTGCTAGGACCAGGCTGGGATTCCTCCTCTGCAGACTCAGGACCTGGAGGACGTTCTGACTCATCCTCTTCATCCTTTGAGTCCTCATCCAGGCAGGGCATGACAAAATCTGGCCCAAAGCTAACAAAATGAATTTCATCATGGAGAAATGTAAGATACTGCACTTA
The DNA here is from genome assembly GCA_020142125.1 of Phrynosoma platyrhinos. Taxonomy (NCBI): domain Eukaryota; kingdom Metazoa; phylum Chordata; class Lepidosauria; order Squamata; family Phrynosomatidae; genus Phrynosoma; species Phrynosoma platyrhinos. Next base: position 239,489,034 of record CM034706.1, on the reverse strand, counting down.
GGGTGGAAAAATGAAATGCATAGATATAGGATGGGGGACACCTGGCTTAACAAGACTATGTGTGAAAGGGATCTAGAAGTCCTAGTAGACCACAAGTTCAACATGAGTCAACAGTGTGATGCAGTAGCGAAAAAGGCCAGTGTTGTTTTAGGCTGCATCAATAGAAGTATAGTGTCTAAATCAAGGGAAGTAATAGTGCCACTGTATTCTGCTGTGGTCAGGTCCCACCTGGAATTCTCTGTCCAGTTCTGGGCACAGCAATTTAAAAAGGATTTTGAGAAACTGGAGTGTGTCCAAAGGAGGGTGACTAAAATGGTGAAGGATCCCGAAACCATGTCATATGAGGAACAGGGAACACATGATTTAGGGAACTGTGGAACAGAGGAGAATATCTCCCCCCTCTTACCCTTTCCCTGCCTCCCATGGCCAGCAGGAGTAGGCAGAGGAGCACACAAGCCAAGAATATCACCCTCACCATCCATGAAAGCCAGACAAGGATGAGTGGGAGTGGAAATGTTCTTTCCCCATTAGAATGTATTCATTTGTCTTTCCCCCTGTCTTTGCATTCCTTTTTATTGTTGCTGTGTGTAATTTATTTTAGTTGGTAGTGTAGGGTAGTTTGTAATGGTACTTACATTACAGGTGTTTACATTTTTTTTGTAATTAATCATATATGTCATTTTCTATTATCACACTTAATATTTTTAAAAAAACAAAGAAAAAACTCTGTAGTTTTCAAACACATTCCCAGAGCAGAGAGAAAAAAATTGTTTAAATTACTTGTTCTTCCCTATAGGAATGAATAATTTAAACAAGCACATCCCTACATGTGAGTCACTTTCAGTTTAAAAAAAAAAAAAGAGGTGGAGAGCTCAAAGTAATGACATTCCCCCTTTGCCTCCATCCCCTGGAGGGACAAAGGGACTTTCCTAGGAAAAAAAAAAATATGAGAGGATGAGGGGCATAGAGGTACAGGAATGATGATGACCATTGCTGTTTATTTTCATTTATATTGCCCCCCTCAAAAGTAGAACTCAGTGTGGCTTTCAGACATTACAATGAATACAGGTAAAAGCATGAAGTCATGAGTAAAACATACAAAAGTTATTTTTAAAATGTCATGAAACTATTAATAGAATTAAAAACATTTTTAAAAAACAAATCCATAAAAACACCAGCCCAAAATCAGTAAATCACATCTATTGAAAGCCCTTGCAGAATAGAAAAGTTTCTACTTGTCAATGAAAGGACAGCAATGGGGCAGCTATCCTAGTTTCCTTAGGGAAGAAATTCTAAAGCCTAGAAGCAGCTACTGAGCAAGTGCTCTCTTGTTTTCCCACCAGACTTATTTGTGAAAAACTGTGGGACTGAGAAAAGGGTCTCTCCTGAATATCTTAAAATATGGGCGGGCTCAAATAGCAAAATACAAGATAGCCTGGACCTCAGCCCTGTAGGTTTTAACTGTATTTATTCTATGTCAGACTACCTTTGAAAGGTGTTCAGAAACTTTGGGCCTTTACAGACTGTCAGAAATAATGCAGCTTGAGTCCACTTTAACTGCCCTGGCTCAGTGCTAGGGAATCATGGCAACTGTAGTTTTTTCTGAGATATTGAGCCTTCTCTGTCAGAGACCTCTGGTGCCATAATAGACTACACCTCCCATTATTCCCTAGCACTGAGCCAGGGCAGTTAAAGTGGATTCAAACTGCATTATTTCTGGCAGTCTGTAAAGGCCCTTCATTTGGCTCAAAGAGCTGTATCCAGCTTGGCAACTTGAGCTGGCTAAAGGATGTGCACAACTTACTTGTTGCAATATCTCCATTGGCTGCTGGTCCATTTCTGCCACAATTCAAAGTGCTGTTTTTGACCTATAAAGCACTATATGGCTTGGGTCCAGGTTAATTGAATAACTGTATCCAGAGTCCAGAAGAGCCATTCTTACTATTCCATTATCCTTTCAGGCTTGTTTAGTGGGAACAAGGGGGACAGCCTTCTTGATGACTGCTCCCAGGTTTTGGAACTCCTTCCCTAGAGGGACCAGGATGGTAAAATAATTTTTGTGCTGTCAATCTTTTTAAATTAATGAGGATTCGGTTTTTAAATGCTGTGCAAGTCAGATCAAGGTTTGTATATACACTTGTCTCTCCACATTTGTGGTCTTGACTTTTGCGGATTTGATTATTCATGGATTTTATTAATATCTTCTCTCTAGGAATATCTGGGTCCTCAAATGCAACTCTGTGCTCAACTTTAACTAAAAGTTGCACTGAAGGACCTAGAGATTCCTAATGAGAACATTCCACTAGGCATTTGTAGCTCCTCCAGCACAATTCTGTGGCCAATGTCTGGTAGATGTTGACCACAGAGTTGTACTGGAGGATTTAGAGATTTCTAGAGAGGTGTCCCCTCAGGTAAAAACATAGTGTATTTGTTATTTGTGGTTTTTCCACATTCATGGAGGTCCTGTGCCCCTAACCCTAGCGAAAGTGGAGGGACAAGTGAAGTTTTAAAAATACATTTTGATATTTTAAATATGCAATTGTTTTAACTCTAATGCTTTTTGTGTTAATATTATTCTTAAATCATAATTCCCATATATTAATAAATGTAATGGAAATAGTTGTGACATAAATAATTAGCAAATATAAAAATTATACATTTAAATTGCAATATCATATTACAACAGCCTAAATGCATTTATATGTGTATGTGGTTAAAATAAAATAAAAATGGTAAGATGTGATGATTTTAAAGAAAACTTTAAAAAAATAATGTTTAAAAAGTATTTTTTTTAAAAAATAATTTTTTAAAAAAATTAAATTTATTTTTTTTAAATAATAATAATGAACAAACTGTGGCTTCTCCTTTTTTCTCCTGCTGAGTCTCACCCCATCTTTTCAGTATTTTAAAGGGACACAAGTGGCCCATTTCTGCCAAAATGTAGACACTTGGAGAGCACTGGTCCCACCCTCTCTTATGGTGTCATCTGCTGTGGTCATACCCCCCACACCTCATAGTGATGCCCCTGATAAGAAGGTCTTTGCCTGTTGGTGGCAGGAGAGCAGAGAGGGAACAACTGAGCCTCCCTTGGCATAGAATTTGTTTCATAACCTGAGAGCAGTCACCAATAAGGCTTTATCCCAGGTCCACACCAGCCATACCTATAAGAGTGGTGGGACCAAGAAAAAGCCTTCCCCTTAAGATCTTAAAATGCAGGCAGGCTTGTATAAGGAGCTGTGGCCTTTCAGGTAGTCTGAACCTAAGCTATACAGAGCTTTATAATCAACACTTTGAATTCTTCCTGGAAATGGGTGGGTAGCCAGTGAAGCTGTTCATCATGATTTGTGGGATGCTGGCTCCAGTGTGATTGCCTAACCCTTTTCACTATTCACAAAAGTTACAGATGAATAGAAATTGTTATTTATCATCTTTTGTGTCATTAATTCAAAGGAATATTCTAATTGGAAAGTATGTAATTATATATAAATGCTTTTGGACTTTCTCTTTTGAAGAGAATGAAAGATGTTCTGCTGTCAACATGGAGCCATAGCTGTTATCACATAATCTGGGATGGCTGGTCTGTATTATGGATATTGATTGTATAGTGCCAGTAAGTTTTTTTTTTTGAGCTGGGTCAGAATTGTAAATGTTTAGAGAAAGATACATTTTACATTTTTGAGAGCAGAAAAAAATTATTTTTGGACACTAAGCCTGTCTTGGCCCTCAGATCTCAACCTGCGGTGCATTAGTTCAGGTTCACAACTCATTCATTATTGCTTAGTCTTCAATTTGCATTGCAACTTCAGGAAATTAGTGAACCATTGAAATGCTTGAAAGGCTTCATTGCTGATTCACCTCCACTCGCCACAGCTACAGATGAATTAATTATAAACCTTGGAGATGGGTGGTGGTGGTGGAAGAATTAGACAGCAAGGATAAAATCACAGAGTGGGGACAAAGCTTGCAGTGAAAACAGCAACATTTCCTTTTAAGGAATTGTACTTTCCCTCCCTTTCTGTGTGCAGAAGTGTTATGTCTAATATAAATAGGCTCCCTTACCACCAACTGCTATGTGCTACCCTGAATGAGGATTAGTTTTTCAAGTAAAATATGGAGGACTGTCATATCCCACTGAGTTCTAGGAAATGTTCCATAGTTTTTTGCAAGCCCAGCTCATTGAATGTTGGTATATTTTCCTTTATTGGAATGGTAAAAGGGGAGGGGGGCTTAACCTCCTTGCAAAAAGAGCTCACTCAATTATTCCCTCTTACTGTTTCCTATAAGGTCTCTGGGTTAATTTCCTTCCAAGTAATCTGAGTGGTGTTGGTAGTCATGGAAGCATAATACAGGAATATAAAATGGGTTGTGGCTTTTTTTGGTGGGTTTAACATTTTCAACTTGACAGTTTTTGAGGCTGATGTTACAACAATTCACACACATAGGGGCCATGCTTGCTAGACTGGTTTCCTTTAAAATGCCAGGTTAGAGACTCTGTGGCTTCATGAATCTCTGATCATTCCATCTAAATTAGAACACATCTGTGTGGTCCATTCCCATGGGATAACTGTAGGAGGAGGTATCATTAAACAGATGCTAGCTTCTTTATTTTAAGCAAGAATGATGGAAACTGAGACACTCCTCCTTTTCTATTGAGAGTGCAGAGGACACCAGTGCTACAATGCAGTATCTATAATAAATCAGGGTGCACAGGGCTTGATGAATAGTGCTGGTTTTTCCTTTGGGCCATGCATTCATATTGTTATTACACCAAGGCTTGTATTTCCAGGGTTTCTAGTGCTACACTATGTTCCAAGTATGAAAGAAAAAGAAAGTGTGAAAGAAAAAGGAGACCTCCTTACCTGCCTTTTCCACAGTTGGCCATGGCTAGTACTGGGAAGAACATGAGTTCAGCAATAGACACAGTGCAGACAGACAAATTAGAAGTTTTAGTTTTGCTGTTGCACAGAGATTCAGATCCCTCCTCACTTCTGATGATGTAACCAGAAGTGCAGTAAGATTTTAAAAAATGGGATTGTAATTGAGTTTAGAAACAAAAGTGTATACAAAGCACAAAAAGAAACAATGGTATGCAAGGGGAGCCTACACTGCAGAGGCATCACTACCCTTGGATCACCCGATGTGCAGGGCCTGCTGGTGGTGGTGGTGGGGGCTGTGGCCTGCCTCTGCCCCCACTCTGCCTTGGTTGCCTTTCCTCACTTTCAAGCCACCCTCCACCTGGCCAGACCTTGTAAGGACTGCTGGCAATGGTGGTAGTGGATTCCCCTACCTCTGCTCCCCTCCTACTGCTTCAGTCCTTCTCTCGCTTGCCAGGCTGCCCACCCAGGGTGGCCAAAGAACAGTTGGACAAGTGAGGCAACAATGGAGGATGGGAGGGGCACACTTATCTTTCTCCTCCATTTTCTAGCTTCCTCCTCTGGAAAAAGCCAGGCAGTGGAGGAGCCTTGAGATGTGTTTGCCTCTCCTTCTCCTCCTCCATTGCCTGGCTTCCTCTTCAGGGAGAGAACTAGGCAGTGAAGAAGACTTGAGGTGCTAGTGTTCACTCCTCCTCCTCCTCCTCCATTGTCCAGCTTCCTTCTCAGGGAAAGAACTGAGCAGTGGAATAGGGGTAGGTGTGTGATGGTGTGCACACATCCCCCAGTATGGGAGGTGACCAGGTGTCAGCTGAGCAGGTGACACCTAATCAGCTGTCACCCCTCCTCTGGAATGTCACCTCTTATGGTCTGTACTCCCTAAATGCCCAAGTGATGCCACTGACAACTTCTGGCATAAAATTGTAGAGCCTATGTTTGCTTTGTAAAGGGGCAGATCTGCAGCAGAGGTAATGGGATCTTTACTAAGTGAAGATTCCAATCCACTTGGATTGTGTTGATACAATGTATATTGGATATACATTACTTTCCCATGTCTCATGTGAATAATTTTATTTTGGATTTACATAATATATATAGTTTTATTGCATTTGTGATCTGTTACACTGGATAGAAGTAGAATTCTCCATCAAGGTCATCTTCTTTCATATAGCTCTTCAGCCACTAAGAGAATAAGCTCTTACATCATACCCCTAGGTTAGATCATCTGAAGGCCAGACACTTTAAAAAAATCATTGGTGATGACAGACATTAATTCAGATGGTCTCTTAAATAATTAAAGGTTTCCAAGTCTTGCCTTGTTGTCTGACAGGCTGGCATGCTCCCTGGATTTAATTCTGTATATGTCACCAGAAGAACAGAGATCTTTTCATCTCTTGCCCTCATGCCATTGCCTGCTATCACTGTTTCAATCCCTTGGCTAGTGACTTATTTCCAGATCCAATGCACATGCCATTGTTTCTTCTCTCTCCAGTCAGTGGTCACACTGCATCTTTGACAGTGATGGGCATCAAACAGCTATAATGAAGCTATAATGAAGAATTGTTTATATTGCTACCATTCTAAGGAAAGGGGGCTCTATTTTTATACCTTCTTGGGACTTGGTAGGTCTTGTTACTGTCAGCTCCTTAACGTGGTCTAAAAATGAACCTATGATAAAATGCTAATTCTGCCAAATAGGGACCCTCCCATTCCTTTCTTTGTCTCCTCCATTACACAGTTCTCCCTGCTCCAGTTCTCTTTTAATCTTAAGATTGAAGGGTTGATGGGAATGACTTCTTGGGGTCTTACATGGCAGGCTAGCGTGGGACTGTGTAGCTTTGATGGTATTAATTAATATCATTAATATTGTATTAGCTCATTATTTTTAATGTTAAGCCTAAAGTAATAGTTAATGATGCTGCAAAGTACACTAATAAAATTGCTTGTAGTAATTAAGGGAGAAGTAAGAAGACTCTCATGAGTATTCAGTCATGTATGGTTACAAATAAAAGCAGGCTTAGTTTACAACTTTGATGCTCTATTTATTCCTCTAAGTTGTCATGTTCCCAGTTTTTTTATCCTGGATTCTAGTCCTCAGTAGTACATATTTGTATGCTATTTGCATTTTGCATCTCTCTCTCTCTCTCTCTCTCTTTTTTTTTATTGTCAAGGAGGACCCATGATGTGGTATGGACCTACTTTAACATCAGTCTAGAGATTTGTAGTGTGGTTTAAGATTGAGATTTATCCAGTCTTCATGATGTCTACCATCTATTAAGTCGTGGTACTGTTGAAGTCTACGTGAAAAAGGAATTAATTCTTCTTATCACTAAGCATGACTATGTGCTATCCAGCACATTTCATATGGTAGAACATGTTGCTGTTCTCACTTTCTGTAACCTTTCTCACATTTTGCAGCACCAGGCTCCTTGAGTTTTCTAACTCTACCAGTTCAGAAATTCAGGAAGAATGGGATTCAGGGGTTGATACACAGCAATAAATGAATCCCCATTTATCTATACAGATAGATGGCTTTCCTAAAAATATATCAGATGGGGTAAGAGATTGATGTCTGAAGCCTTTCTTAATGGCATTTTTAATTTTAAAAAACACAGTGTTTCTCCCATTTTCACCAAACTTTTGTCTTCTAGATGTTGTAGACTTCCCAGAATTCACCTCCCAGAATTCCTGTTTGTTGGCCAAATTGGCTAGTGCTTCTTGGAGTGGAAATCCAAAACATCTGAAGGACCAAAGTTTGGAAAACACTGTAATAGATGATACAACAAATTCAATATATTCTCCACAGAATACAACTGATTAAAGGGAAAGGATTGATATGCCTTCTGATTTTGTTGAAACCAAAATTTCAGTCAGTGCAGTTCTAAAATCGAAATCCCACTATGTCCAATGGGGCTTACTTTCTAGTAGGAATGTTTAAGATTGCAAACAAAGAAATCTGTTCTGGAGTACTTTCATCTTATTTAATGTCAATCTTTATCAGAGAATAAAGAAAAGAAAAGGAAGATGGCATTCTGAGTCCATATGGAAGTTGTACATTAACCTGTGCTTTGGAAGCAAGGTTGAAAAATCAGTGTCCTTTGTGATAAAAGACAGTCCTCTGTCCTGACAAAATTAAATTCCCAATTATCCTTCTTGCCCTTCACCTCAAAACCTGCCCTTTTGAAATCAGCCAACATTGACTATGGATGAATCCATAAACACCAATAAGTGATTCTTAAACAAAGATATGAAACAAGGTTTGAATATTCAATAAATGCTCTCTCTCTCTCAAGGGTATAAAAGTACATTTACCTTTTATCCATTATCAAATCTATTCAAAGCATTCAGAGTTCTTGACCCAAAAAAACCTACCCACTGTGCAGGGGTGTGTGTGTGTGAAAGAAGGGATAATGGTATTTGTCCTACAGGGCTGTCAGAACAAAAGGATACTTATAATGTTATAGACAGGGTTTTTTTATATCTGTTATTTTTTAAAGAAGAAAAGCCTATAATTTATATCCAATTTATTGGAAATGTGCACCCAGCTCTGAGATCATATCTGATATTCCCCATAGAGTCCATAGACCCTCTTGTTTTCTTTTTTAACTTCAGAAATATTACCAGAGATACCTCAGGGATCCCTTTCCCATTTGAACTTGAAACTTAGCATTACAATGGGACAATGGGATAAACTGTGAGGTACTTAGCACAAAATCCTGATGAGTTTTGGCTGTCATAGACATGCAGACATTCTCTTATAATATTATATAAGATAGCTACATGTTCCTACCTGCAATACTTATTGACATGGTTTCATTGATTCAGGCATGAATGCTAAATCCTGTCCTGCTAATGGTGCCAAATTTCACTATGGGATTCAAAGATATAACCATGTTAGTCAGTGGAATCAGTATGTATATAGAGCTTGTAGCACCTTTGAGACTAACTGAAAGAAGTTGGTAGCATGAGCTTTCATAGACTTAAGTCTACCTCCTTCCAAATGCCATTTGAGAAAGCGGACTTAAGTCTATGAAAGTTTATGCTGCCAACTTCTTTCTTTCAGTTAGTCTCAGAGGTTCTACAAGATCTATCTACATGCAGATTCACTATGGTATATGTAACATGAATATTTATATGTCTTTCCCCAAATGGGTCATATCAAAATCCATAATTTTCACCCCAAATCTGCCCTTGACTTATACATGATGTTGACTTATAATTGAATATGTATGGTAGTTGCTGGCAAAGGGGCTTTTAAAAGATTGATTCTTTGTTTAATTGATTTGTTTTTAAGAAGCATTTTAATTCTGATCTATTTTAATAGTATAGTTTCTTCAGTGCTGTTAACATATTTTGTCTCATTACTGTATATACTCATGTATAAGTCTAGAAATTTTAGTCCAAAAATTGACTCCAAAAAACCAGAATCAACTTATCCATGGGTCAATATTAGTCCTGTACTTTAACTCTTATTTTAAAAAAGTGACCATCCCTTGGTGAAAGGCAATCTCTCCTGTAAGCACTGATCTCCCTCTACTCTCTCATCCACTCATCCTTTATTGTGAGCACAAACAGTTATACCTGCTGGAATATTGTAAGTTCTTTGGCATTGTTTTCCTTTCTTCATCCTTTAGATCCTTTGTTACGTGGCCCTATGTTTTACCCTCCACCTGTCCAGGGGTCATATCAAAATCCATAATTTTGGCTCTAAAACTTGTCCTTGACTTATACATGAGGTTGACATAGGGCCTAAGCAGATGGCTTAAAAGGCCGTCTTCGGCGCAGGGAAGGGGAGGGGCAGCCGCATGCTCGGCACCCCAACCCCCTCTCGAGGTCGTCCTCAGAGCAGCCGGCCCTCCGCACAGCCGGTGCTCTGAGGAGGACCTCCCACCGCAGCCTTTCCATGCGCTGCGGCGGAAAAGTCAACGAAAGGCCCATAGTCAAGTATATGTAGTATATATACTTATTTTTTATCTTTAAAAAAAAACTTAGCCAATTTATGAATCATCTTAGGTCTCAGTGCTGGAATCAAGGTGGAACACAAACAAATTAGAGTCAATATGTTTGGCAAGTTAAAATTTCCTTCTCAACCAGCTCATCTTATATTTTACCTTGAAGGCCAAAGGGATGGGTGCTGAGAAAGTAGGAGGATGCCCCAAACTGAGCAGGACACCCCCATTCTGTGCTTCCACCATTGTTCTCCATTTCTGCATGCCAAATCTTGATGCACCCAGCATATGGACAGTGAAAACCGCCCTAACACCTATGGGCAGTCTGCACCACATGGCATCACCTTGTGTGTGTATGTGTGTGTTTTGTCTCCCCACCATGCATGTACACAATTGCATGAACACATCACCTAGGGCTGGAATTATCTTCTCCTTCCTTCCCAGTTGCCATCCCATTAGTTGCCCAGTGTGACTGGCCACACAGTCAATTGAGTGATGCACTGCCCATACAGTGCATCAGTGCACCCAGTAACATGTTGGCAAAGCACAATCATGGAGGACACCATACATACCAATTTTCCCCCCTACACCCCATGTCCCACTATTGGACCGTCTGGTTTGTGTATGTTTTAATTATATCCATTGCATTATTGGCAACCTGCCATGTTGATCATACTTTTGCATCATGGAGTGTGTCATATGTCAACGGTGCAATGAGTCGATGGTGCAGCTGGCCACTCGTGCATCTGTATGCTCAAACTAAAAAAAAAAAGTATGGTGAGCAATGGTGCCGGCAGCTGTATCTCACCAGCCCCAGGGCACATGCTCCAGACTACTTCTGTATTGTGCTTCAGCTTTCCCTTATCCCCATACTTGTGCCATGCTGTTTATATGTTGGTGAAATGATGCACATTTTCAACATTAAAGCAGAGTATTAGAGCTTCTTTTTTACTCCATATTTTTATCCATAGAGCACAACTTTGTGTCCATCTCCACCTGCTTTGGCCCTGCACATCATCTGAAGAGTAGATTTCAAGTAGTTTGAAGCCACTTTATTTTGTCAGTGCAGACAACCCCATAGATGATGATGATGATGATGATGATGATGATTATTATTATTTATATCCTGCCTCTTTGAGATCAATCAGGGCAGCTAACAACAATAAAAATACAATATAAAATACAACAAAATCTAATTCCCTCCCCCCCTTAAAAAGTTAATTAAACCAATTACAAGTTAAAAAGCTTCTCTTGCTGGTCCTCTTTTATGTAAAGCAAGTAGACTTTGTACCCTATTTTTCTCATTCATGTTATATAATTATAAAGCAGAATAATTTCATATAAGAACTTATGGGGTGGAGATGGCCATGGTCACTCTGACTGATGACCT
>CM034706.1:239455769-239472085 GCA_020142125.1 Phrynosoma platyrhinos | reverse complement strand
CCCACACTTGCACCCACATCCACCCACAGCTGCTGCGAGGGAAGCCTGCTTTCCCCTGTCCATCCCAAATGCCAAACTTCTCCTCCATCCCAAACTTCCCTCTCCTTGCCTTGCCTTGCCTTGCCTTGCCTTGCCTTGCCTTGCCTTGCCTTGCCTTGCCTTGCCTTGCCTTGCCTTGCCTTGCCTTGCCTTGCCTTGCCTTGCCTTGCCTTGCCTTGCCTTGCCTTGCCTTGCCTTGCCTTGCCTTGCCTTGCCTTCCCTTCATGGCACTGAGGAGGAGCCCGGGACTCTCCCTCCCTGGAGGCCCTTCCTCCTCCTCTTGGCCCTCCTCCAGGTTTTAAAAGAGAATTGTGCGTATTTGCTTTTCACATTACAGTAAATGCGAAATTAATGTAATTTCGCAAATGCATTTCCTCTAAACTCCCAAAATTAAAAAGATCTCAGATAATACCAGTTTCTGTCCAGTTTCTGACCAGTTTCTGTGCGACGTCATGTGAAATCATGAGGGACAAACTCAGTTTTTGTTTGGGATTTGTGTAGATTAACCAACAGATTTCCCCTGTGTGATAACGTCCTATGTTTCATTGAAGTTGGATGATTTGTCTGTGTAGCCCACTATTTTTTTCTCTGACCAGCAGTTCTTTGGCAGAGGCTTTTCATGTTGGACATGTTCAGATGTTATTTACAGTTCACAATCTAGAGGAATTCTGGTTTGTCAAGGATGAACAAGTAATTGTTTCATTTGTAGTGGGCTAACTGTCTCACCAGCAAACCACGTTGTGATTTGTTTATCATATGTGCAAACCCAGCATGAGACAGCTCTCTGGTCTCTGCTTTGTTTGCACATGAAGAAATAAGAAATCTCTTGAGATACAAATTCATGGTTTATTCTAGTATACTTTATCTGGCATATTAGAAGAAAGGTAAGGTAAAGACCTTGCTCCTGCCAGGTTTACATACCATGATAAATAAATCATGGGCTGAAGTTATTTCGTTTGCATACCTACAGCTCTGAACAATAGTAATCAGGCAGTACATATAAACAAAGCCACTGACTGTGTTCACATCTTACTAAAAGCTGTAGTATGATTTGCTGAAAACTGGTGTGTTGTGATGTATGAACTTGCCTCTAATAATAAACCATGGTTTTTTTTAAATAAATGACAGTCCAAACTCAGCTTGGCTTAAATATTCTGACTTGCTTAACGTTAGTTTGTGTGATATCTGAATAGCAAACCATGGTGTTTCCATGGCTTATTTTGGCAGGTGCACACCCTGAAACAAAAGCTGACAAAAGGGGGTGGGGGTGGGGGAAGAAACAGACACATACTGGAACTGAGGAATAGAAGCAATTTGTTTTGTGGTTTGTCATTCAGTTTGTGGCTTAAGCAACAAACCATGGATTATATAGGACATTATCTACTCATCCTTTTAATGTGGAGGCTGAGTAATACAGGATGTAAGTACAATATCCTTGACACAAGGTCTCCTGCTCTTTGCTTAAATATTTCCAGAAAAGGAGAACCTATCACTTCTCACAGCTCTTAACTGTTAACAGGTTTCTCTTAAAGAGCTTTGATGATCTTCTGCAATATGGATAAGCACAAGAGAAGGAGAGAGTGTGTATATGGAGACCAATGGTCTGAAGAGGATAATTGTGAATCTTGAAAAACAGGCATTCCCATTCATGTGGAGAACCTTTTGATATGATACTGCTTCTCTCTACATGAGTAGAATGACAAAAAAAGAAGGGGCAAGGCTGGTGGATTTCTTTTGTCAGATGTTTATTTGATCCATATTACAGTGCTTGAATAGGACTCTAATGTGTGAATGAGTTATTCTTCATTACAGTTTCCTCTCATTGGTTCTTATCCTTCCCTATGAAGCAAGAGAAAAGCTAATTCAATCTTCTGTCTAAAAGACTAGTGGTTTCTATGCCAGTTGAATGATGAATTCTTTCTGTGTTTTAATCTCAAGTTGCTATCCAAGATGATGACTTTTATCCCCAATAGGTTTAGCACCACAGAAAACTCTAATTTTGGACTGAAATCCAGCAAGCACTCACCACCTCATATATGTGGGAGCCAGCACTGCTAACAAACCTTCAGATATTTGTTGATTTTTTACTGTGGATATCCTTTCCCTGAAACCTGAATAGAACTCTTCATGTTAAAGTTTACTAAGAAAGTTTCTAAAATGTGTCTTCTCTTGCTAAATCAAAAAATCCCTTGGCTACCTTTTTGAATGGGACATTTCAGTACATGTCCTGGGAGGGTCAGCAAAGTGTCTTAAAAGCATTTTCTTCTTCCATTGGGACCTACAATACCTTGGTGTTCTGGTCTGTATCAGGATAGAGGATTGTGTTTCTGAAATGTAGACCTATAGCCTAAGGTTGCTTCTAAGCACACAGGTGAGTGCTGGCCAATTCTAGTTCATGCAGTCACCCATGGAGGAGTTAATACACATTTCATTGTTTTACAGTGTTTGGAGGATATGTGACTTTCTCACATTCTTGTTACAGATTATGCCTCTAGAGATGAGGCTCTGTAGCTGTAGGGGTGTTGCAATTTAGACTGCAGTGTGGTCTTTGATGTAGCAATGGTCACAGAAACGCTCAATCACATTTAAAAATGAATGGAACAAGATAGAGATGAAGAGCTTTGAAATTATGTGCTGATGGTGACTTTATTGATTTATGTTAGAGTTATAATATGGCATGCCCTATCACTTACTGTGAAAGGCAAATTGTGCAATCTAGAATTTTTACAAAATATTAATGAAAGGCAAAAAGTATAAGCTTCAAATAATCCTCTCTTCTCTTTTTCTCAAATCAATATCCTTTTCCCTGCCTTCAAGAATTATTTGAGGTTTTTATAAACTACTGTAGAATTGAGTTGACCTCAGTCTAACTTCCCCATTTGTACTTGGAGTCTGGATGGGAGTCTGCAAAGGCAGGTCATAGCAATGCCATAGGATGTTTCTTTGTTGTTGTTCTGTACCTTCAAATTGTTTCCGACTTATGGAACCCTAAGGTGAAGCTATCATGGGGTTTTCTTGGCAGGTTACTTCACAGGGGATTTGCCATGACAATCCTCTGAAGCTGAGAGTGTGTGACTCACCCAGGGTTCCAGGGCCAAGAAGGGCTTTGAACCCTCATCTCCAGAGAATCCAACACACAAACCACTATGCTACACTAGATGTTACTATGAAAGGTTTATTTTATTTAGGAATGCAAAGCAATGGCAGCAGAACAGCAGAGCACACACCCATCTTTGTCTCCAAGTCTTACAAGTGTAAATATGCCTATTCTGCATATCTGGGTTCTTTTTCTATAGGTTACAAAGGAATGGCAGCATTCTTTATACTTGTGCCTTCAAGTCAACTCTGGTCCAAAACATATTGTGGAAATAATCCAATTTGAGACTTCTTTAACTGCCCTGGCTCAGTGCTAGGGAATCCTGGTTTGTAGTTTATTGTGGCACCAGAGCTCTCTGACAGAAAAAACTTAATGTCTCACAAAATATTTCCCAGAATTCCCTAGCATTGAACCAGGGCAGTTAAAGTGGTCTCAAACTGGATTATTTCTGCAGTGTGTTTTGGACCTCTGACTTATAGTAACACTACCATTGGGTTTACTTGGCAAAATTTATTCAGAGGAAGTTGCAACCCTCTAAGGCTGATGATCAAATCTCTACCAGCCTGTGACTTGCCCAGAATCACCCAGAGTGTTTCCATGGCCAAGTGTGGATTGAAACTCTGATCTCCCAGAGTCTTACTCCAGCACTCAGACCACTATACAACACTGGGTGTCACTTCTTATGCTAGAGCAGGGGTTGCCAACCTGACGTGTCCACACACAAAGGGTGTGAGATGGGATTTCAGGGGGTGTGACCAAGATGCATGTGTGAATCTGGGTTCAATTCTTTTTTGTCAGCAAAGACAAAATCTAGGAATTGCCTCAGCGGGATATAAATTATTATTATTATTATTATTATTATTATTATTATTATTATTATTCGGTAGACCTGTGTATCACAGGGCCTTTACAGACTGCCAGAAATAATACAGTTTGAGACCACTTTAACTGTCCTGGCTCAGTGCCAAGGAATCATGGGAACTGTAGTTTATTGTGGCACCAGAGGTCACTGACAGAGAAGGTCCCTGAAAAAAATACAATTCCCATGATTCCCTAGCACCGAGCCAGGACAGTTAAAGTGGCCTCAAACCGCATGATTTCTGGCTGTCTGTAAAGGTCCACAGTTAGCAAAAAAGGTCCATGTTTTGACAAAATGATGAACGAGATGTAGGAGCAAAGAAATAATAGAATTTTATGTTCATAGTTGGGATTGATTTTGCTCTTTACATTATTTTCTGAATAAATTAGAATCTAATTCCTCAATTTAGATTTGCATTTTATGCACTGAGTTAAAGGCTTATTTTTTTATTTTTTTTAAAAAAAACATCAATTTGTTTGTTCACAGTATTGTATGTAGTTCAATTTGTGGTTGAAAAATTAGAAATTAGGCTTCTTCATCTTCAAATGTGATATTACTTTTGTAGCAGGTGCAAACATTAATCAAACATTCCCTAGAAAGGTTGGAAACCACTGTGCTACAAAGGTTGGAAGCCACAACTCTCATCTATGCATCTGAATAAACATGAAATAGGTTCTCTCATGATAGGGAGAATTATCTTGCTGCTTTTGCATGAAAAATAAAACTGATGTACTGTACACATGGCTGTGCTTTTGGTGTGTTGTCCTTTACAGCAAGTCCTTTACACATCCCTCTTCAAATATGCTCAAATATTTGAACATTTGTACTATTGCTATTTTGAACTGTTGCACTTTTGTACAACATATGTATTGTACAATAAATACAAAAAATGGGCTCAGCCTCAGGACAGAACAAAGTTAAGTGGTGAAAACCCACATTCTTTTATAGGTACCAAATTCAGTTACTGGCATCTCCAGTGAAAATGATTGATGTTCAGGTCATGCAAAACATCTCTGTTTGAAACTAGTTAGACTAGGTGAGACTGCACCTACAGAAATTCTCTTTTTTTCCATCTCTGATCCATACCCAGCTCCATCTTTTTTTTTTATGGGACAAGATTTGCATGTTTTAAATTGTACAGATTGTTTGAGTACATTTCTACACTGAATAAAGCATGTTTCAGTGGTGAATTGTATGCTCTTAAAATGTGTGACTTCTTAGTTCATTTTTTAAATGACATTTCCACAGATGTCTGTCCATCAATATAAAGATGCTGCAAGGCATGTTGAGTTCACTCTGTAGACAGTTTACAAACTGTAGACCAAAACAAGCCTATCAGGAATCATATATTGATTGGGACTTCTTCATAGAACTCAGACTTGTCTGTTTTACTATTATAGAGGGCTGTGAGGGATTTATATATAGTAGAAATGCCACGTGAGGTGTTTATTGTCAGTCTGAGGTATTCCTGAATGCCAAAAGGTGGTAAAGTAGATTTGGATGGTGCTCTGAGATGGAACATTATAACTGAGTGTAGTGTCCCTGTAATATTTAATTCAGGATTGCTTGTTAAATATATGAACTCCCCAATGCCATCCATCAACATTTCATGTCTTTGTGTATTAGGGGACACTGTGTCCTACAGTATCTGTTCAGAATTTAATGCTCCCTGCTGTCTTACCCAGTGTGTGATTATAGTGAATTCCTGGTAGGCTTCTTAGTAAGAGTTTGATATAAATTACCTTGTTAATCCTTCTTTTGGATATGTTACAGGGGGGAAAAAACAAATTTCATATTCACACTTGTTTTCATTATTATGGTAATGCTTTTCAATTAATAGCTAATTAATGCTGCTCTGTACCTCACCTACCCGTATTAGCAACAGCAAACAGGGATTTGCTGTGTGTATAAATGACTGTTACTGACTTGACTGTTGGCAGATGAGCTACCTGACAGATTTCACTCCATAAAGGTGAAGAGGAAGAAAAATAAAAATCAGCCTAACATTTTATGAAAGTGTGTAAGACAGTTGCATTTATTAAGCCAGGATGACAGCAGATTTCATGTTGCTGTGATTTGTGGGGAGGAAAGGTGATGAGCTGGGATGCTGGCTACTAATTAAATGCAACCAACATAGCATTTGCAATGATCTGAAATGTAAACCAGCCTTGAAGAATGAAGAGGATGTAGAGAGAAGGTGGGTGGGATGAGGAGGAGGAAATATGATAATGCAGCACAGACCCACTTTGATCTTAGGTATAATTCAAAGCAGTCTAGTCCTGCTGCTAGTGGCATTAGATAAAAAGCACCATATTCCCTTGGTGGATTTTACTGGCATTGCAAAGTAATTAGCTTTTGCCTGTTTGTAAAGTGAACATAAACAGGTACTGGGAAAAAATACCATTTTCCCTTCTGGATTAATTAAAGGCACGTCTGCCAGAGGGATCAACAGTGGTGGGGAATGCTTTTTTTTAAGTAATAAGAAATCTTCTAAAATTGGGACATGGTAGGCAGGGCTCTGAAGGCATTTACATTCAAGTATTCTCATATTCAGATTCGTCAATCTGGATTGAACAGCCAGTGTAATTCTATACCTATCCCCTCAGAAGAAAACCCCATCTAGTTCCTTTTTTTAAAAAAATGCCCTAAATTGTGTGTTCTGAAGAGAATATCAGGGTGATACATTCCAAAATTAGAGAGTGATTGAAATTAGAATATTATGAAATCCAAGTTTTTAGTGCAATGCAATTGCGTAGGACTTCTCACAGGTAAATTTGTATAAGATTTCAACTTTACAAAATCTTCTGAGGGTGGTATTTTGAGAGTCTGTGACAGAGAGCTAATTTGTTAGCTTCACTAACTTGCATCAAACCTGGATATAGAGCAGGGGTAGGCAACCTTTTTGAGCCGGGGGCCGGGTTGCTGTCCCTCAGACAATTGGGGAGGCCAAAGCACCAAAAGTAAATAAATAAATAAATAAATTTTAAAAAATGCATGCACACTCTCTCAGCCCCAGAAAAACCATGGCAAAACCCCTGTGGAGATTTTGCCAAGAAAACTCCAAGAACAAGGAATAACAACAATCAATATTATCATGGTGGGCAGCAGCAGCGGGGGGGGGGGGGGGGGGGCAGCAGGACGGGCCTGGGGTCGGTCCAAAGTCTTTGGGGGTTGGGGGGATGCATCCGGCCCCTGGGCCTTAGATTGCCTACCCCTGATGTAGAGGAATGATTTTTGGAGCACCCTGCTCTACCTTTAGCCTTTTAAAGAGAATCCCTTTTATTGATAATTTTTATTGTTATATGTCTTCAAGTTGACACTGACATACAGCAATCTGCTCATAGGATTTTTCTTGGCAATATGAATCAAAAGGAAGTTTGACACTGCCTTTTTTTTTTGAGTCAAAGACAATGTGATGTGCCCAAGGCCACTCCATTGGGTTCCATGTCTGAGCAGTGATTCAAAACTAGTTCTCCCAGAGTTCTAACCCAACCCTGACACCACTACACCATCCTGGCATCACTTCCCATAAGTAATTATGGGAGGTACAAGATAAGCACATTACCTCCAAGTTGTAGTTTCAGCTTTCTGGGGCATCTTGGTGAATCAGGTGTTTTTCAATATGGCTCACAGACAGCCATAAGTGGTACAGTAATGGTGGCAGATCTTTCTCCCCATTGCACCAGGGAGGCTTCCATTGGTTCCTTCCTCTCCAAAAAGAGAGTGGGTGATCTATTGCATCCAGCATCCTTCAACTGACCCCAAAATTGATTTTGTAGTGACCAAACAAATTCTCCTTCTAAGTGAAGGAGAGTGCCCTTCTTTCTTAGCAAAGGAATCCATAAAGTTGAAAGAATAACAACTGCCTTATCACTTGTATTAGTTTCTTGGTTTTATTTCCTCTGTTGGAAGCAGGTCATCTACAATAACAACTCCAGTGTAAGTATGTTGGAAATCCTTTAAAAATCACTGGTGTAACCAGGGTGGTTTTTGAGCCACACCTTGAAAGATGCAGGTAGCAAGAAGATTCCATTTGTATAAGTGAAAACCTGGGTTAATATTCATTAAAATATATGAACCAAGTCTGTTTTCCTTTTTTTTTAAAAAAAAAAATTGTGGTGAGTTTTGTGGTGGGCACAGCTTTTTTGCCTGCATATAGCCTCTCCCTTTTAACATGGCTGTGGTTCTTGTTGAAATCAAGAAATCGTTTCTATTCTACAATTATTTTTTGTTTTTTAAAAAATGAATTATGTACTGTTGTCTGATATAGAACTATGATTCCCCCCCCCATTCTTTTTTTCCATAAGGAGCAAACGTGTTAGCTGGAAATTCTTTTCAAAAGTTGGTTTTCAAGATAGATACTGGTGTCTTTCATATCAAATTACCATTACACTGCTTCAGTATTCTTGGAAACAAAAGATAATACTGTACTTATGCAAAGGCATTGGCACTTTTCCCGGTCATTGCAACTCATGAGATGGAAGATTTTTTTTCTATCAAGAAAAGTCAGTGAAATCTCCACACCATATGCAGCATAATCTTCCTATGTCTTTTGTATACTGCAGCACATGTACTTCTACCCATCCAAGTGTTCATCTCAGCAACAAGGATACATGACTGAATGTTTTGGAACCTGTCTCTAAAGATTATGTGATGATATTACAGGAATAAATTCTTATAGGATTGGCTTGGCTGTACTGGTCAGAAACTAGTGTTTTGGCTCTGAATTTGGTGAAAGAATGTAGTTTCCCCATCATAATTTTGAATAGGATTTTTAAATATTTACAGCCAACATTTCTATTATCACTTCATAGGAGCTTCCCAGTTGGTTACCAATCTAATTTCTTTGCCTTAAGAAAAGCTACCCTGTGTTAAATCCTGTGAAAACTTTTCACAAACACTATTCTAAAACAAGGCTTGGAAAAGTGTGGACTGTGAGCATCATGTAATCCTCCATATTTTTATTTTTACATCAACTCAAGCTTCTCCTATCTCTTGATTAAAAATACAACCCCCCCCCAAAAAAAAACCCCACTGATGGGTATCATCTCATGCTGCTGTGGTATGCTGCTGAATTTGGTGGCAACCTGCTATGAAAGCCAGAAGCTCCTCCCTCCCTTTTCTTCAGTAGTGGGGACACCTCTCTGCTCTCCTTGTTGTGGAAAGAAGAGGAGGGAAGGACAAAAACATGGCAATGGCAGCAGCAGTGATTCCAAAGCCCCCACCTCATGCTTCCCAGAATGAGCACCTTCTCCTTTTTCAGCAGTGTTAGGGGACTCAGATTGTTTCTCATCCTCCCCTTCTTCCATGGAAGGAAGGTGATGGAGGTAAAAAAATGAAAGTGAAATAACGGAAGGAAGGAAGGAAGGATATGAGAGAAGACTAACTGCTGAATATGGAAGCATATGAAGGAACACTAACTGCTACTGGAGCTCACCTTCTCCTCATCTTTTTATTTCAGGGCTTTCTCCCTCCTCCTGTGATCTCCTGTGCATGTTTGCTCAGAGGTGAGCCCAATTTCTACAGTATGGGGCCTACCTTATGTTACAAAGGGAGAGGGAAAATGAGAGCAGTTGGGAAGGCAACAGTTACCCCAAGATCCACCCTCCTCCCCCGATTTTTCTGATATTAAGGACTGTCTAAAGCAAAAAGCCATGAGAGTACCTCTAGTGTGGGGAAATAGCCATGCCATATAAGACAATCCAGGGTCATATTTGGAGGTTCAGGAGACTCAGGGTCTCTGCAGATGGTGCAAAGTGCCATCTTGGAGCCAGGGGAGGGGAGGGACAACCAGATGCCCCAACCCCTTCCCAAGGACGTTACACATGGTGATCACTCTGATGATATACTCCTGGCCCAGCCTCTGCATGGGCTGAGCCGGAAGAGATGTGGAAGAGACGCACAACGGCTCTTCCGGCACCCTTTCTGGGGCTTGAGGAAGGAGTGCTATTTTAGCGCTCCTTTCCCAGGCTCCAAAAAGATAGATTGGGTCTGAGGTGTGGGGCAGCTTCGGCCCCAATCTTCTGCTTCCCAGGGCGGTCCATGGTCGCCCGTCTGCAAAGCCCCTCAGCATGGGGAAGCACAAGAGCACATAGCCAAGAATAGATTAAGATTGGAATCTGCATAATGCCTTTAATGGTGGGAGAAATTTTGGGTGCTGAACTTTGCAATTACAAGTAAACTGTGACCCAAGAGTACCTCCATCTGTGACTGCATCTGCACTACAGAAATAATCAGGTTTGACACCACTTTAACTGCCATGATTCAATGGAATGGAATGCTCAGATTTGTAGTTTTGTGGGATATTTAGCCTTCTGAGAGTGGTGCCCCAGAATTTCATTGCATTGTGCTGTAGCAGTTAAGGTGGTGTCAAACTAGATTATTTCTGCAGTGCATATGCAGCCTAAGAGCAGTATTCCTTTGTCCAGGTGCATTTGCACTGATTGTCTGGCCATTTTCAACTTCTCTTTTCATTTTTCTGTCTAGGAAAATCCACTCTAATCCCAAATTATGCCTTGGGATAGGTTTTGCACTATAAATACACCTGCTTGAGCACGATCAGACAACCCCTTTTGTTTGTATTTTCTTTGACTCCTCAGCTTGCTGGCCACACCATGATTCTCAAGCAGCTCGCTGAACCACACTTCATTTGTCTGTGTCCCTCCAATTGGAGCCCTGCTTCTGGAATTGGTATAATACCACCTTGGATCCCTATATTGGGAGAAAAGGGTGGGGATATAAATAAATAAAATAATAATGTAATAATAATATCATGTTGCCCCCAGCACCCCCTCAAACATGTTGTCTGGTACTGCCATCTATATTGTTAGTCCTTGGCTGTGTGCGTGGGAGAGTGGCTTTGCGTGAATGGTGAATTCCTTCCCATTAATAAATAAAACTATTTTGAACTTCTCTTTAATAAATAAAACTAATTTGTACTCTGGGGTTTTTGTTTTTGTTGTTGTTTGTTTTTTTAAACCAGTATACATAGGCTAGATCTTTTCACTACTTTCAATTGAGCTAATAAAATTCCTCCATTGAATATTAATTGTGGGTGCCTGCTTGGGCCTGGGATTTGATTAACAGAACAGGAAGTCTACTCCCTATTTCAACACATGAAATTTTAGGTTTTACTTTTCTATAATAAAAACAAAACAAAGTATAGTCCTTGAACACTTGGGTAACCCAGAAGTTGGCTCTCTGCCTGGCTGCACTTACCCTCCACTTTTATATAACCTTGTGAACAGCATCTATGGACAGATGTGGAATGCTTTTCATAAAGTCAGACTTGAATCATTTACCCTTTCCAAGCCTTCAGGAAGACTGTCTTTTTCTAAACCTTATGGTTTGAAAAGTTTCTAATCACAAATATGTTAAAATTGGTATAACATCTCCTCTAAAACTTTATTTCACACTGGAGATTTTCACAGAATGTTACCTTCTTCCTCTACTAATGATTTAAAATAGAATGATCAAAGAACACCTTCTCATAGCCTTTATAGGCTGAACTGGATAGCTGAACCATATCTTTCATATTTTCTTCCCCCCCCCCCATTTGACATTATTACTTTAGCTTAGTTAAGCAAGTCACATGTGAATGACAACTTGTTTTTCATAATGGTTATGCACTGTACGGCTAGAGTGTTGTTTGTACACGGTGCAATATGTATCATAGATGGTGGTAGAAGGACAAAAAAGCCCATGGGCACAACACTCTAAAATTATTTATTTATTTTCCACAGTACAATAATATTGAGGACAGCCTTCAGAAACAAATGCATATTAAATACAACTTTAAAACAGTATTAATCCCTTAAAACAGAAGTAGCATGTAATATAGAGTAAATGTTAACGTGATTACAGTATCACTCAATCATACATCAAAAGCCAGTTGAAAAAGGTATACTTTCTTTTTCCGTTAAAAGAAGCCTAGAGAGAATACATAACAAAATTATTCTGGGAGAGCTTTCCAGAACTATGGTGCCATCGCAAATACCCCCATGTTTTGTGCTTATTCACCTCATATTTCAGAGTTACAGAGAGAAAAGCCTCCAAGACCTATATCAGAGGCATCCAAGTTCAGGCAGATTTTTTATGAGAACAAATAGTCTTGCAAAATGACTGCACACTCACCATGGAGGCATGTAGAGGCCAAACTCAACATTTCAGGTTGAACTCTGCAATAGCTCTAAAATAAGTAAAGTAGACATTTGGATTTACACATTGTTCTGCATTTAACTTTACTCTCACTTCACCATCTACATTCCACTGTATAGATACCCAAATCTCCAAGAGTGCACCCCACACATATGAATATGTTCATGTCAGAATAAATGTATTAGTCTTAAAGGTACCATAGGTCTCTGTTGTTTTAGCTACAACAAACACAATCTCCCTTTAGTAATAGTAATCCTATATGTTGTCTAGCATGGTGTTCAGCATTTCATTTTTTTCTCTTTGGCTTGAGCAATATGTTTCAATCACAGTCATTTCCCTGAAACAGAGGGAGTGGTAGCCTTTTTACGTTAACCCCTGGGGATGTGTAAGTTCAGTGTCAAGTTCTTGCTGCTAAGGATCTTTATCTCCAGGAATTAGTTGACAGAGTGTGTGGAGGGGGGGCAGAGGGGCAGAGAAGAATCAGCTTTTGCAAGCTATTTGGTCATTTGCCGCTTCACAGTGTAATTGTGCATGACTCTCCCTCATTAGACAGTAGTATTTACCTCTGGGAAATGGGGCTTTGCAGAACAAGATGAATTAAATTGAAACTTTGGCAAATGCCACTGCATTTGGCAGCTCTGAAATAAATGAGCACTCTCCCTATAATTTGGTAGGGCTGTGAACAAACAACACCTGGGCTTTTTTCATTGGCTTGAAAATCCACATTAATATGGGGTGAAGTGGGAAGTTCAATAGAAGATATGAAAGTAAATGTTTGATTAAATAAAGATTAGGACATTTAACCTGGCATAGTTACTGTGCACCAGAGAAATACTCAGAAGCCTTCTTAGCCAAGAAATCTATTTATGTCATTTTGTGATGTTATACTGTATAGAAAACCCAGAAACTGAGGCTGTTAAGGGGTGGGTTTACATGTGTGACTCTGATTCAGATACATACTAACAGTCCAGCTACGTTTGAAGCCAAAAAATATCAATTTAATTTGAAAACATACCAGATGCAATGCTTCTTTGTAAGCTGCTTTATTAGAGATAGAGAGATAGAGAAATATGTAATGAAACAGGACTGCCTGTTTCAAAGACAAAAGGGCAATGTCTTAAGGTGAAATGTATGCAGTACCAGGACAAACAGCTATAACATATTGAATCCCACCTACCAACTTTTGCCTTTTTAACATGTAGAAAAATGTGACATGAGATCATCCACCCTTGCTCCATCTGACTGGCTACCACTGGGAGAGGACGAGGAAATATGTGTGGTAGTATCACATAATTTCATATCTTCATGTTATAGGAGGTGGGGAGGAAAACATGGGATAGTGTGGGTTGCTTTCTCAATTCAGTTTCATACCATGTCTCACTTCATCCTTACATGCAAATGTGGTGAGACAATTTGTAACTCCCAAGTGAATTTCTGACAAACTTGGCAAGTACCTTGGTTAGAATAGTAGCATATTGTCTTTAAACAACTACTGCCCACTCTTCTGATTAACTACTAAAGTTGCCTTTGTTTCTCAGTGGGTTTCTCTTACTATGCAACAGAAGTGTAGATTTTAATTCTGGTTTGTTTTTGTTTTTTCAAACAATAGTTAGTGATTAAGAGAACTGTAACAGGAATAAAGGCTATATCACACAACAAAATAATCAGGCAAAACCAGTGATTGTAAGAGAGATGTATTAACACGCCAGTTTCCAAAGTTCCCAGTGTGCTCACAATGAAGGAGTAAGCTCTGAATTTTGTTTCTAATGTTAATGGCCTTCATAATTTTAATTGTTCTTCACTACTTTCAGTTTTTTGTTAGGAAAAAGAGATTATATATATTTAATTTGAAGAGCAGCTCATTAAACCTATTTTGCTCCTGTTGGTTTTGCCTTCCTATTAAAGGAAATCTAATAAAATCAAATAAATCAAATAAATTGAATTAAACTTGAACTGCTATGAGAAAATGTGCTGTTCCTGCAAATCTGTTAAAATACAGGGTGTCCAAAATTATCTCTACAGAATTGAAATTGTAAAGACAATTTTCATATACCTTGTACGTTTGGATCCCCCTTCAGCCAAGGTGATTGACTCCATTGGCATAAGGGAGAGAACAGGTGATTTCAGCTGTTCTCCATTCCCCTCAAATTAATCTGCATCATTTCTCCAAAGGGCCCCACAGATCTCTAAAGAAGATTTTCTTGAGTTACAAGGGACTGGAAAGGGAAAACCAACATATATTCTCTTTTCTCATTCAACAATCTCAAGATTTTTTATTTTTAAAACAAATTTTTGTTTTGTAGCTAAGCTACAGATTCTTTGATTATAATATATATGGTAGTATAATACTACCAATAATGCCCTGTACACCAAAAAGACAAATAAATGGGTCCTACAGCAAATCAATGTTGGATTTTTTTTTTTGCATTCTTCAAGTTAGAAGGCTATAGGAAAAGAGGAAAGCCTCATCACAAGTGGATAGACTCAGGGCCTAAGCAGACGGGTGGCTGTGGGCCGCCCTGGGAAGGTGCGCAGCGGGACCGAGACATCCCCACACCTTGATCCTGCGGCACACCTTTGTTGCCCCTGAAAGGAGCACTAAATTAGCGCTCCTTTCATATGTTGCCGAAAGTGTGCTGCAAAAGGCTGTGGTGCACTTTTGGCGACTCTTCCGCCGCAGTGTGTCTGGACGCTGCGGCGGGAGTTCCTCCTCGGAGCGCTGGCCATGTGGAGGGCTGGCTGCTCCGAGGACGACCTCGGGAGGGGGAGGGGGCACCGAGCGTGCGGCTGCCCCTCCCCTTCCCTGCGCTGAAGGCGGCCCAATAAGCCGTCTGCTTAGGCCCCTAATCAAGGAAGTAATTGCCTTCAGTTTTCAAGACCTCAGTAGGGTCTTATAGGGTTGCTATAAGGCAAAGCCCACTTGATGGCAGATAACAAAGAATAATACATTTATGTCAGCTATTATGTGTTGAAGCTTTCCAGTTTGATACAGTGCAGTGTTTCTGCTTATTAGTTTTATTTTGGATCTTGTCCTGAATGAATTCAAATTTTGAAATGTCTGTACTCATTTTCTCTGTGGCTCAGGAAGAGGAGGCAAAGAATGTCAGGGAAAGGACCCAATCCTCTTGTATTTTCAAAACTACCATATACCCTAAAGGCACTAGATCCATCTGATCTTGGAAACTTAACAGGATCAGCTCTGGCTAGTACTTGGATGGGAGACCAGCAATGGATACAAGGTGATGTAGGCTATATTTCAGAGGAAGGACCTGGTAAAACCACCTCTGAGTATTTTTTGCCTTAGAAAACCATGTGAAATTCATGGGGTCACTTTAAGTTGGCAGGCAACCTGAAGGTGAGCACACACATGAACCAGGAAGCAAGAGAAAGCTCATCCCTTCGGATATTTAAGTGTTTAGGGAAGTTCCATTCTTTGATTACTACAAGGTCTGTCAACATCTGTGCTCTTGTTTTGTTTTCTCTCCCCTCCCCCATACTTTCAGAATTCAGGCATGACAAGTTAATGAACCATCTAAGCTCAAGCAAGTGACAATCTCCATTTAAGCTGAATAATGTGGGCTGCAGTTGTCTGTGTTCCTGCTGTTAACACTGATAGAGATGGAAAAATAGAGGAGAAGTCCAGTTTTATGGAAAGAAGCCAGGCACCCTTGTAGCAAAAAGGTTCTTAAGGCTGATCAGTTTATATGTGGGAGTGTGACTGATAGTGGTTATTCTTGGGGCTACTAAAATATTTATTTAAGCTGTTTCTTTTTAAACTGGCTTGGGAAGCATGGAAACTGGATCCTAGAAGGGGGAGGGAGAATAAGACAGGGAGCAGAATGAAATCTGTCCTCAGATATGCTAGAAATACTTTGTTGCAGTTGTACAGCTTTGAGTAGTTTAGGGTGAATGCCCTGTATCTGGAGAATTAAATATTTGAATAAAAGGGAATATTGTTAAAATAAGTATCAGTGAGTTGGAGCTTTTAGTGAGATAGAGAATGAATTCAGATAATCAGGATTTCAACATCTCTGAGGTGAATATCTACAAAATCTAATGTATATATTATTTTGCACTGATCTCTGCTTTATGTTACTGGAATTGTTATAATTCAGAGGCAGGAGGCTGATATCCAAAGTCTTCTCCTAATCATATACATAACCT
>CM034706.1:239434968-239454516 GCA_020142125.1 Phrynosoma platyrhinos | reverse complement strand
TAATTTTTGTGTTATGAGAGAAAAAGCGGCTCTGTTAAAAATCAATAGTTAGAGTGGATTAAAATATATGGTGTGTAATGGTTAAGGGTGATGAAAAATAATAATATAAGAACAGGAGTAAAATAGAAAAGGAACTGGAAATCAAATTATAATGCATAAAAGAGGTATAAGAAAGTCAAAAATAATAAGTATAACATTCAAAATAAAGGAGGGGAAGTCATATTTTATGTTATTGTTTGTTGTGAAATGTGATGTATGTATGTAGGTATATGTAAGTTGTTTGTTTATTATTGTTTTTGTTTATATGTTTTGTGTGTTTTAATAAATAATAAAGTTTAAAAAATTGTGCCCATTTTCTGCAGTTTTTCTGTAGAGCAACCAAGATGGAAGGGCAGATATAGAATCTGGGAATGTCTTTTATTATCTTTTAGAGTGAATAATGTGTATTTCTTCCAGATTGGAATATTTATTGCCATCTATTATTACTAGCTTTAAAAAGAGAATATGAGTGCTCCCATAGATAATCAAAAGAAATATTTTGTGGTGGTTGTTCTTTGCTGTAACATACATGGCCTACAGGTGATATTTTGGTCAGGAAGGCTGTAATGGTGATTTAGGGCACCTGTTGTCATGATAGAGCTTGAAGAGACAACCAGCCAGCCAGACAGGTATTGAATTTTGGTCTTAGCCTGTTGATACTTTGCATAATTAGCTGCTTATTTGGGAGACATACAGAGCATCTCATTCAAAGATATAGCCACATTAGTCTGTAGAATCAGTATGTGGAGAGATCTTGTAGCACATTTGAGACTAACTGAAAGAAAGAACTTGGCAGCATGAGCTTTTGTAGACTGTAATCTACTTCCTCAGATGCTTGCCATTTAATAGTGGTAAACCTGTTATCTGAACTGGAATTGCAAATATTTGGAATCTGGACTGGATTGCAAGCTGTGTACATGGCATGCTGAATTTGAGGAACAAATAGTACATAAGAGGCTGTTGGTTTGACACCACTATGTATGAAAAGTATTCTTAGTAGACCACAAGCTAATGAAGAATCCAGTGTGAACTGCAGTGGGGGAAAGGCCAATGTGTGCTAGACTGCATCAATAGAACTATGGTGCCTAGATGAAGGGACATACTGTTTTGTTTTGTTCAGATGTCGCCTAGAGTACTGTGTCCAGTTTGAGGCACTGTAGTTGAAGAAGGGGACTGATAAACTGGATCCAGAGGACATATGTCATTAGAGATTTCTTAACAAAGTATAGATGTCCATCTTTCAAAGTTGCTTTAGTTATGGATCACTTCTTTGGCAGAAAAGTTGGACTAAATAGTTCTTGGGGCTGCCTCTAATTTTAGTCTCTAATAATATTTTATTTTATTTCATTTTATCTTGTGTTTTCTGACTCTGGGTGTTGGGTGGAGGAGAATTCTACAAACAAAAAACTCATTTGGATAATGGGACATTTTTGTATCATATAAAATACTGGAGTTCTTATTTAGGTCAGAAAATGCTCTGCAGTTCAGTCTCGATGCATAAGGGTTATACTGTTTCTTGAGTTGTGAGGCTGGCACTTGCTTTATGTGTTCTCAGAGAACCAGATGAGACACACAGTACTGGGTTAGAGGAACCTATAATATAGCTTGGCTTAAGTTTGTTTCATGTGCACATCATGGTATCATCTGCTTGCTGCATATTGCTCAGGAAATTTAATCACAGTATGATCCTTTGGTTTTATAATGGGCTTTAAGCCTGTTTTAGCATAATATGTAGTGTTCCAATAATAACACATACAAAGTAGTCTTTGGTAAATATAAATTAGTTTGAAAACAATCCTCTCTCAGTGGGTTTTTGTGGGTTTTTCATGCTGTGGGGCTATGCTCTAGAAGAATTTCTTCCTGACATTTCACTTGCATCTGTGGCTGACATCTTCAGGATGTCAGCCACTGATGCAGGCGAAACATCAGAATGAAATTCTTCTAGAACACAGCCTCACAGACTGAAAACCCCACAAAAACCCATGGATGCCAGTCATGAAAGCCTTCAACTTCACAAATCCTCTTTCAGCCTTTTTTAAAAGCCTGGATTTGGAATAAAGGTTTATTAATATTCACAAACACTGCTTAGTTAAGCCTCCTTTAATTTCTTTCTGTGTATTGTAAACAGGGATTACAGGGATGTTTGAATTTTGCATGGCAGATTTCTGGGCATTGTGCAATTTTGGCTCATTATCATGTAAAAATAAGTGTGATATTTGATAGTCTCTCTCTACCCCACTCCCTGAAATGCATGGTACTGTTATTTGTTTCTTTACAATATTGTTTCTGGAATCTTAATTTAGTCTTAGGAGTTGAGCTACAGAGTCGCTTGGGGTGACTTAGAATCTCAAAAGCTGAGAAAGTTTTTGATCTGAGAGGTTGGCATTTTTGGCAGGTACAGTGTAGCATTAATGCTGAGAGAATGAAGCCTTCACAGCTTGGAAAGAAAAGCCAGTCTTGGAAAAAATATCAGTGTTGTTGAATCTTCCATTAAACTGTGACAGTTGTAGGCATTAGTACCAAGCCCTAGCCACCCTGGCCAAATGGGCTGGAAAGAGCAACAGCTTTTTCTAATTATGTTCCACTGTTGGAGGTTGTCTTGCAGTGAAACATCTGTAGTCTTAGCCAGTGGCAGGGCTTAGATGAAGGTAAGCATGACAGAAGGTTATCTCTAGCTTCTTTTTCTATTTAATTTTTCAGCAAGACATGTTTATGTATGTGTCTTATTATTAGTTTGAAGCATGCTTTGATAGAGTCAGCTGTTGGGTGTTTTCAATGCCTTTGCTTATTCCCACATATGTAAGGTAATAAAGAGTATCACTGAGCATGTGAAAAGTACATCTTCCAATGTAAAATTGTGGGCTCCTTTCACACATTCATAGTTAGGATCCAGAAAGGCCAGTTTAAAAGGTATGAGCTCTGAACCTATACAATTACATTTGTATTAAATAACCCTACATGGGCCTTCTTGTTATCCTTTGTAAAAGTATATGGATTAAATAATATGAGTACATTGGTAGCAAAGTTCAAAAATATAGATACAGTGGGCCCTTGATATCCATTAGGGGTTGGTTCCAGGACTTCCCATAGATACAAAAATCTGTGGATGCTCAAGTCCCATTAAATACAGTGACATAGTGAAATGGTGTCCCTTACATAAAATGGCAAAAAACAAGAGATTCACTATTGTAATTTATTTTATTTTTCAGTATTTTCAAGCTGCAAATGGTTGAATCCATGCTTAAAAAAAAACAAACATACATAAGGAGGGCTGACTCTAATGGCCAAAAATCATAAGATGAGAAGAAATGTTGGAAGTGGGAAAATGGAGTTCTAATGCCAAAGATGTATTTCTCACCTTCACACTTGGCAGACCATCTTCTTGTGGGTTCTAAAGCTTCTTATATGTGAACTACATGTATATGACAGCTAAAACATGAGTGGTTACATACTTCTGTGGGTGGTATATAGTGGCTCTTAGTGTGTTAGAAAATATGCAGAGAATCAGGGGGATTCTTTGACTAAACACACCTTCATGGCAGCCATTTTATTTCTTTCCTCATCTAATGTCAGCCAATGTGGTTAATCATGCCCATGACACATTAAAAAAATAAACAAACCTGTCATCATTTGCTTATGGGCCCAAAATGGATGGGGTCTTTGCTTGGAAGGTTTATTTTTAGGTAGTGACACTATTTGATCTGTAAACCATTTGATCAAATACCTTGCTTGCCTCATCTGCACTTTGTGTAAGAATGATCTAGAATCAGGATTTATGTAGTGACCTAGACCTTTGTTTAGATGAGTTAAGTTTTGCTTTGTTATTTTTGGAGCTAGATTGTTTCTCCACATTAATTCTGCCTTTCAGAAACTATACTTCAAGATGCTTATTGGTAATGTATGTACATATTTATTCAATTTCTTTGAAGTCTGTGCCTATATAATGATGCACACTTATAAAGTAGGTCTTTTGGAACTCAGTTGGATTTACCTTTGATGAGACTTGCATTGCATTGTATATCAAATTAATTTTAATGCATTGGTGGTGATGTTTGACTTTGCAGATTGTAACCAATCTATGCAGAGCAAATGTTCTCTAGCTAGATAGCTAGGGTTATCATGCTTGCAGGAAACTCTATCCCATTTTAAGGTGAAATCTTTCAAGGGTATCTGAGCTGTAATTAGAATATCCTTGAAATAAGATGAAGTCAACAGGTGTGAAATTTGACTTTGGACCCGGAACAATGGGTGCAAGCTCCAGGAAAAGAGATTCCACCTCAACATTAGGAGGAACTTCCTGACAGTAAGGACTGTTCAACAGTGGAACAGACTCACTCAGAGTGTGGTGGAGTCTCCTTCCTTGGAGGTCTTTAAGCAGAGGCTGTCTGTCTGTCTGTCGGGGATGCTTTGTTTGGGAGTTCCTGCATGGCAGGAAGTTGGACTGGATGGCCCTTGTGGTCTCTTCCAATTCTATGATTCTGTGATTCTATAATTCTAAGTTCATTTTTCATAAACCAGTATATTCATAAGTAAATCAGTTACATCCCAATATGCAGCAGTTTTTCTTAAAACCATTTCACTAGCATGTTGAAGTCATTGTTAATGAATTTTGTTCTCCTTCCCTCATTTTCCTTTACTAATCTGATTCATATGTTTGAAAGAATATATAGTGAGTTCCTGCATGGCAGAGGGTTGTATTGGATGGCCCTTGTGGTCTTTTCCAACTCTATGATTCTATCATTCCGTGATTCTATAAGCTAAAGGTCTGGTGTAGAGATGTAATTTTCTTCTTAGTGGAAGAAACAAATAATTATATCAATTTTCTTTTTTCTGTGAGAAAATCTTTTAAAACCACACCATTTTTTAAACCTACTCACAATTCAAGACTTATTCTATGCAAAATTTACATATGGTTGATTTGCACAGAAAATGGGATAAAGCCCTTTGTAGCCACAGATTTAACCATCCACAGCTTGAAAATATTTTTTTTTAATTCAAAAAGCAAAACTTTAGTTTACCATTTTTAAAAAAATAAAAAATAAAAATAAATAACACCATTTTGCCACATTATTAGATATATTGGGACATGAACATCCATAGATTTTGGTATTCACAGGGGATCTGGGAACCAAACCACAGTGGAGAACACATTTGCACTGTATTGTGCACATTATAATCTGCCAATTACAGCATTATCTGTGCAGGAAGCAGCTTTTTTCTGTGCAGAAAATGCTTTTTTTTTTTTTTTTTTTTTTTTTTTTTTTTTTTTTTGCCCCCAAACAAACGTGAATTTTCTGCAGAATAAGTCCCAAATTGCAAAGATTTTAGTCAGTCCAGGGTTCTTCTTGTCAGGGTTTGTTGACACTCAAAAACATGTTTTTGACACCCCTCCTTTAATTTTTTTTTTAAAATATTCATTCCATCCACAGTGAACTGATAGATGAACTGTGTCAGCCATGCCTATGTCTGCTGCCATGCATGATTCCCTCTCCAACCTGGCAATTAGCAATAAAATAAAAATAAAAAATGCAGTATCTGGGACAATAGAAAGAGTTATTCTTTCATTCCCTTAGATGCCCCAATTGTTACTGCCTCAAGAAAGAAAGAAAAAAAAAGAAAGCAAAAATCTTCAGGAACATAATTGGGATGGGAATGCCTAAGCTTATGGAGTAGTTCTATCTCCTATCAGAATTTTGTAAGTTAGGTAGGAGGATGGTGATTTGACTGCAGGGAACATAACATTTGTGGTTGTCATGGTCAGATCATTTTCTACTGTTGTGTGGAGTTTCAGCACTTTCCCCCCTCTGCAAGAGTAGGGGTTATCTTAAAATAATCTATACCTAGCAGCTAATTGATTACACAAAGCTCTAGATAAAGTTCATGTCAATAGGACTGCTATTATTTTCAGTGTCCTGGTCACTCTGAAATAGAGTTGCCCTTCATATCACTGAGAACACCTTTGCGACCAAGTGGATAGAGTCCACAAAAGCTTATGCCAGAATTGACCCACAAAAAAAACATGTGGTAATTTCCTGATGCAACCCATTCTTTTATCCTCCATGCAGTAAATCCAGTCCAGTTTTTGGTGTGTATGGTTGCTTTCTCACAGGGAAAGTTGTTATTCTGAACAGTTTCTGCAAATGTATGAACTGGTTCCTCAAGTGAAGCCCCTGTGAAACTGAGTATCCTGGCCTCAGAACTGCCCTGACTGTTACCTGGCCCTCAATTTCCACATCAGTTGTCTGCATGAGCTCTCTACAGAGCCACCCAACACATTCACAACCTCCGTGGATTGCTTGCTTCTCAGGTTCTGACCGGATTCACATGGTTTAACACCTTGTTCTGAACAGTGGATCACCAGGCAGCTCAGCAGGATGCTTGTGTAGACAGCCATCACAGCACATAAACAAGGGTAGGTTATTTTACTTAAATTTATCAGCCCTGGTGGATATCAGCCCTGGTGGATATCAGCCCTGGTGGCGCAGTGGTTAAATGCCTGTACTGCAGCCACTCACTCATAGACCACAAGGTTGCGAGTTCAATACCAGCCAGGGCTGAGGCTCGACTCAGGCCTGCATCCTTCCGAGGTCGCTAAAATGAGTACCCAGATTGTTGGGGGGCAATCAGCTCACAGTTGTAAACCGCTTAGACATCCCATAGTGTGATATGAAGCGGTATATAAATGAAGCTGCTTTGCTTTAAATTTAAGGTTGTTATAACCCAGTTCTGATGCAGAACATGCCTGATATCATCCAGACTGCTTGCACCAGAACCAGGGTTTGGGCTGTGTGTTGTCAGAACAGGGAGATGATGGGGCTTTTGGACTATGCAGACAAGGCCTAAGGGTCTTTGCAGATTGGTACAAAGGGCTGGCTTGGGGGTGGAGTTGGGACGGGGCACGCTGTGCTAAAAGAACACAAAAAAGCCGCTGCTGTGGCTGAAAGGATGGCCTTTTGCTGCACCCCCAAAGAAGTGGCATTTTGCTGTTCTTTTGAGGGTGGCAAAAAGGAGGATTGGTGCCACAGCATACGGTTGCTGCGGTTCCAGTCCACCGCTCTCAGGGGAGGCTCTGTGCCGCCCCTTTCGGGCCGTCTGTATTGGCCCTAAGTGTTGCAGTAACTGTCTTTGCCCATGTGTATTTGCAGAAGTTCCCTGTTTGGCACAAGGGCAATGTATGTGGATGTGGATGGATGTGTACACACACATATGTGTACATGTGGTTAAGGAGAGGGTGCTTGATGTCTGGATAAAGGGTGGTATTGCAGTTGCTTTAAGCTACTTGGGAGTTTCCAGAGCTTTCCCACACTATGAAGTTATAAAACTATGATTAACTTTATAGAATCTTAGGTTTTGTAGTGAGGCATGCACTAGAGCTCTGTGACTATGAATTCTAAATAAACTTCCCTAAACTGCAAATCCCAGGATTCTGTAGGATGGAACCATGCCAGTAAAAGTCAAATTGTAATGTTATAATTGTGTAGTGTGAACAGTTCCATCCCATAGAATCCTGGGATTTTCAGATTAAGAATGGGGTATTAAAATTCTCAATTAAAGAGCTCTATGGCCTCACTGAACTACAAAACACCAGGATTTCATAGAATGTTGCCATGGTAGTTAAAGTGGAGTCATATTGTTATAATTGTGTAATGTGAACATGTCCCTGGACTTTCTTTGTGGCATTTATACTTTTCTTGTTATTGTAATACTTTCCATGGCAGCCATAATGCATTTAGACCTCTGTGGCACTTACCAACAATAGATTTGGCCTGGATTCCTTTTCTTGTATTCCTTTGTACATGAACTGCCTCCTTCAACTCTAAGTCATCTTTATCTTGGAATATTATGCAGACATTAGAACAGTTAAGCAGGGTTTGTTTTTGTTTTGTTTTTTTTTTAAAAAAATAATTATTTTCTTTTTAAGATTCTATCATTATACCACTTCAAAATTTCCATTCTTGACAGCACTATGCTTTCTGTTGGAAACTGTCCTGCCAAAATTAGTATACTCCATAATCTGCATCATTTCACTTATATTTCTCTAAAGACATGATCTGTATTAATATGACAGAGCAGCTTTGTTAAATAAGCCACAGTTAGGCTTAACATGAAGATTTACACAGGCCTCATTGGAGTCCACAGAGACTCATATATAATTTTAAATTCATCCAAAACTCAGCAGTATAAAAGTGAGTTTTGTGCCAAATTCATCACTGAATTCCAGGGAGCGGCAGCTGTGAACTTGACATAACAGTGTTTCATGAGCTTTCCCTGAAGTGTTCTAATAGCATTTAACATCTGTGGACCACTCCAGGTTGCCAAGATGTTACAAGCCCACAACAAGCATGCATGCACATAATAGATGTCCCACTTTTGTGCTAAGCTGCATGGATTGCATAGTTAAGAGCTGACCATCAATACTTTGTTAGAATTAACCATTTATATGTTTCTTACAATCATGCTTTCATCTTTCCATGCCTGTCTATCCTACTTTATCCATTTACTATGTTTTGTTTTCACTCTTATTCTTTAAGTTACTGCTGCTCAATTCAAGCCTGTTCTCTGGGAGAAATATTTTCAGCTCACATGACTGTCTTGAAATAGTTCTTGGAAAATTACAGAGGAAGAAAGCTGTTGCTCTCATGTCTTACTTGTGAACTTTGTGGAAATGTCTTTTGTTATCTCCTTTGAGAAACAAGATGTTGGAATGCATAGGACTTTTCTCATTGTGATCTGTATATTTTGGAGACAGCCCTGCTGGAATACAATTTGGGCTTATTTGGGATGAGCTGTGGACATTTGTTTATTTAATTAAATCATCCTTCAACATTTATCTTTCTAAGGTGGCTTACAATGTATTAAAAGAGTGGAAGTCATTGCAAAATGAAAACTACAATCTGAAAATATTTGGTAGAATGAAATAAAAGGATACTTGTTCAGGGAAGAGACCTACCTCCTTTTCTCCATCCCTGCAGACCCAACCACAAAAACTATGTTTCAAAAAGCCCCACCCACCCCAGTTCTTCAAAAGGGATTTTGAGGATATATGGGGGGATTGCAAAGAAGAAGAAAGAATCACCCTTTTCTGATTCTGTTGACCAAAGCTTTTGCTTCAGCAGAGCAACTGGTTTAACCAGTGATAACCCCACAATTTTGAATAATTCAGCAGGAATCAGGGAACAGAGCTAGATCATAACCACAGAACAAAGTGAGTATCTCATTCAGTATCACTGACCAGGCAAAGTTCAAGTATAACAGGAAGATTTTATCACTTTTTTTTTTTTTTTTTTTTGATGAGGAAAGGCAGTGACTGGCCTGGGAGGATAAACTCACCAGGACACACTAGGCGATTTTTCACTGAAATAGTGAGTTTGTGGATTTAGCTTCAGTTGCTCCTAACAGATCCTCCTTTGAGAGAAGAGATTCCACAGTTGATGTTCAAAGAATTATTGCAGATATTTGTGTACACATAAGACAAACCTCATAGGGCTGAGTTCAGTTGCTGACAAAATAGTCTATTTCACTTTTGTATTACATCTTTTTGCCTATATATTTATTTAAAATTGCAGAGCCAGAAAGAATCCTAAAGATCTACTCCAATTTAGATGGATGCATTCTCCTAGTTCACAAAATCCACAGCTAAAAGATCCCTTGCCTCAAAGGATGATCTCTTAGCATCCATTGATGCTAAAATCACAAATTCACAATCTGTCCAGAAAAGCAGCCAAATGCTGATAGCCACATTTTAAACAATAAA
The DNA here is from genome assembly GCA_020142125.1 of Phrynosoma platyrhinos. NCBI lineage: Eukaryota > Metazoa > Chordata > Lepidosauria > Squamata > Phrynosomatidae > Phrynosoma > Phrynosoma platyrhinos. The sequence continues at coordinate 239,444,723 of CM034706.1, read as the reverse complement.
CAAAGAAACTGTTCACAAAGTTTGTGAAGTTTAAAGCAAGGCAAAGTCCCATACTAAAGGTCTGTAATAACAAGCCAATAGGTCAAACTGAGATTGTACTCAAGTAGTCCAAGGTCAAGGGTTCCAGACAAGCAAGATGATCAGGCAATCCAAGGTCAAGAGTTCCAGAGAGGCAAGATGATGAGGAAAAGGTCCAAGCCAAGAAGACAAATGAAGGTCAGGAACAAGTGTGCTTTCACCAGCAAACTCAGATAGTCTCTGACAACCAGTCTGGCGCCCTTGCCATGTTTATATAATCAGCCCTCATTAGTTCAGCTGTTTTGAGATTAGCTGGCATTTCTCATAAAGGCTCCTTAAGATTCAGAGGCACTCTTCTTCAGCAATTCTCTGGTTGAAGGTAGGTATGCCTATCTCTTTCCTCCTCCTCCATGTCTCCCATGCCTGAAGGCTATGCTGCTTGAAGGCCTAGCTTCTGAGTCTCCTCTGAGGCCACAGACTCTGCTGGAGCTCTCAAGGCATAACTAGGGCCAGGTTCAGGTTCAAACTGAGGCTCCAGTTCAACCTCTGAGTCCTCCCTTGAGTCCTCAGCCAGGTTGGGCATGACACAGTCTGAAATCCAAACTCTGTTTTGTTTTTAGGTTTGTTTTTTTAAGTCAACCACTTTCTGTTATTGTCCATTCTACCATCAAACAATTCTTACTCTCAGGAAGTTCTTTCAAAAGTTTAGTTGAAATCTCATTTCTTGTAATTTTAATCTATTGGTTCAGGTTCTTCCCTCTGGAGTAGCAGAAAGCAAGGTTGCTGCATCATATATGTGACAGATCTTCAAAGGTTGAAGATGGCTGTCTTCTCTTCCCCAGGTTAAACACACTTGGATCCCTCAGCCATTCATCATAGGTCTTGGTTTCCAAACCATATATTATCTTAGGGCTGAAACAGATGGCTTGTTAAAGCCCACTTCTGAACATCTTGGGAGCATGGCATTTACACACTGCATGCTCTGAAGCTGTCCAGAAGCTGGCTGGCTGCCCAGCTGTGGATGGCTTCAAGATGCTCTGATGGTGTGGCATTTACATGCTGCACACCACCAGTGCATCTTGAAGCCACCTTGGGGCTGCAGGGAGGCCAGAAAAGGCAGCCTTTCCAAATAGAAGTGGATCTTTTCCAGTCCTATTTGGGCCAGGTTCAGGGTGGATTGGGACCATGGCATGTGTTTGCCACACTCCCAATGCATCTTCAGTGGGGGCGGCTTCAAGCCACCCCTTCCTTGACATCAGTTCTGGTCCTTTGTCACCGTCTGACACATACCAGCATATTTATATTCTTAAACTTACATTACTGAACAGAGCAGTGTAGAAAAATAGTAGAACAGAGTAGAACTATTAGGATCCTTTATCTTGACACCTATTAATGCAGCCTAGATCTGCATTATCCTTTAAAAAAAATCACTGCATCACACAGGATTAGTTGTGAATGTACACCTTCAATTCACTTATTGACTTATGGTGACCCCATGAATTTCATGGGGTTTTCTTAGACAAGGTGATTTTGCCTTCTTTCTTCTGAAATATAGCTGATCTTGTGCCTTTAGGGTTTATTTACCTAAACATAAATCCAAGATCCCATTGACTGGGCACTCTGTTCATACTCAGTGTGTTGGAAGATGCCAGGATGGTGGTGGAGCTCCATCCATGCATCCTGTAGATATGTCAACAGTATCTTAGAATGCAGCACAGCCATGCTGTGTGTTGAATAGTATGTAGAGCCAATCCAGTGTAGAACTGATCCCCAGGGGGTGGGGGTGGGGAATGAACCTGAGAAGCGACATCTGTGGTCTGCTCTTTTTATATTCAGGGAGGCTTTGCATGTGGCTTTGGCCTCATTTTGTATGTGTGGGTCTTATATCTATTTTCATTTAATGAGAACTAGATTTAGTAGAGACTTCAAAACAGTTCAAGTTGTGGAAAAGCAGCATAATGTATATTTAGTTGAAACTGCATTGTATTAAAGTTCAGAGAATCTCCTATCTGTTTATATCTAACCTGCCAGTCAAATCAACATCCTTAATGCAGGAAAGGGAATCCAGTTACAAATGCGTGGGTAGCACTGACTTGATTGGCATATAAAATCTGAACAGAGAGATGGATGCTTTTTGTTAAGACACTTTGCTAGTTTGATTCCAGGTACTTCTCAAAACAGGGCAATTCCCTCTTTCAAAGAAAATGCCAGTCCTAGTTAATCTCTTTCAGAAATGGTGGGAGGAAGCAATAAGGGACTCATCTTTAAATACCACTTGCTATTCTGCTTGTCACTTTTTCAAGTGCCATCATGAAACTAATATATATTAGACAGCTTTCATTACCAGATAGAAAGAAAAATGTTAAATTTCTCAGTTTTTTTTTTTAAAAAATAAAATTGCATCTTTTGATTAACTTTTTTATCACTTAGAAATAGGTTGTTTGTGAAGAGAGAACATATTTTAAAAACAGAAATATTTTTGCATGCAAACGCTTGCAGTTTTTCATCAAATTATAGTAACTTCCCATCTATTTCCTAAAGTTTATTTTGTACCTGGACAAGAGAGACAACTTCCAAGTGCCCTGTTTATATGTGTTTAGATTAGTACTACTGATGTCAACAAATAATCATGCAGTCAACAGATTCTGAGTAACAAGTTAAGCTGCAATTGGAAAGCAACAGAACTTTGTAACCTTAATGGCCCAGAAATTGTTTTGATGCTTAAAGGGAAGCCAATCACAATAGCTTTCTGACTTACCATTTAGTGCTCGTTGACACACTTCATGTCACTTTGGTTTGTGGATTGACCCTACCTTCTTTAAATGTGGATTTTTAATTTTATTTTTTACAAAGCTCTCATGGAAACATATCTAGTCACTGCTTGGCTCAAGTGTGGTTCCTCCACTCTTATATCCTGTAGAAGATTGAAGTTTGTTTTGTTTTGCTTTGTTTGCTTTATACTTGTTGGTCTGAATCTGATTTTCTAGGTCTTTCTGTGTTGGTCACCTAAGCTCCTAATGGTCCAAAACTCAGTCCTATCCAATAATCAGATGAACATATATTCCCTTTAAGTGTTCTTAAGCCTTGGCCATCAGGAAATCAACAGGATAACAAGCTGCAACTTTATACTAATATTTATTTTAGTAACACAGATGTATGTGGGTGTATCGTATGCCTCTAAATAGTTTCTGACTTATGGCAATCCTAAGACAGACCAATCATGGGGCTTTCTTGGCAAGATTTGTTGGGTAGGGTTGCATCACCTTCCCCTGAGGCTGAAAAAGTGTGACTTGCCCAAGGTCATCCACATAGCACAGATAAATACACTGCCCTTAGTGGCACAATTTACATAGAATTTTAATCAGCCTAGGCACATTCTTATAATAAATGTACATCTCTGTTAGACTTACTGTTTATAGCAAAGCATTATACCTAGTGTTTCTGTTTAACCTTATCTATACGCCAGCATTAGGTTGGGTATTAAATAACAAGTATCATCAAGAAAGAAATATCTTACCACATGTAGGAGTTATCAGCAATTGCCTTGCAGCAGCCTGGAGGTAAATCATCTTTGCCAGAAGCAAAATCTGGTGCTTTGCAGCTCAAAAAGCTTGTGTTTTATACCCTGTTTAGTCTTCCTTTAGCCAGTCAGCTACACTCCACCCATGCTTTCTTGTCCAGTCAAAAGAGGGCTCTAAGGTAAGGCAGGTGTCATAACTATTCTACCTGTTTTAGATTGAGATTTATTTTTCTCTGCCAACCTACTGATGTTTCCTTTACTTGTGTACAGGTATAAAGATGTTTGCTGGCCTTAGGCCAGTAACCTTATACTGTTGGATTTGTTTTTATTATCAGCTGACTATTACCTCACTCTTATCTTTCTTGATACCTAGGCAGTGGCTCAAGTGATTAAGATGCTGACTCTGTTGATTGCAAGGTCAGAAGGTTCGCATTTCGAAGCCCGGGTGCTGCATAATGGGGTGAGCTCCCATCACTAGTCCCAGCTTCTGCCAACCTAGCAGTTCAAAAGCATGCAAATGCAAGTAGATAAATGAGTACCACTTTGGTGGGAAGGTAAACAGCATTCTGTGCAATCATGCTGGCCACATGATCAAAGAGTAGTCCTCAGACAACACTGGCTCTTTGGCTTAGTGACGAAGATGAACACTGGCCCCTATGATTGGACACAACTTGACAACCTTGTCAATGGGGAATATCTTTACCATTAGGTTGAGTCCCTGCCTGGAGCTAACATGCATTTTCCTGTCCCACTTGCACTTATATAAGGCTGTTTATGTGAGAACAGTAACAATAGAGGGCATTAGTCATGGTTCAGAGGTGAAATAGGGCCTTTGCAGACTGCTAAAAATAGTGTAAATGAGTCCACTTTAACTGTCCTGGCTCAGTGCTAGGGAATCATGGGAATTGTATTTTTTCTGAGACATTTTCTGAGTCAGAGAGCTCTGGTGCCACAATAAACTACAGTTCCCATGATTCTCCAGCACTGAGTCAGGGCAGTTAAAGTGGACTCAATTTTCACTATTTCTAGCAGTCTGCAAAGTTAATTAGCCTCTGTTTGGTGACTGGATGTGTATCACATAATAGTGTTGGATTAATCCTACCTTTGCTCTCAGCCTTATTGGACATTGTTGTTGCTTTTCAGGTGTTATTGTGGTATAGAATCATTGAGAATTTGATATTTTTTTCCATGCTGGCAATAATCTGTTAATTATACCCTTTCCAGCTATAGTGTAATGAAGAGTTTCAGTGTCATCCTGTTTCATTGTGAGAATGATTGAATGGTGAGCACGGTTTGGATGTGGTCTGGTTGTCTTTCCTTTGGAGATTGTCAAAGAAATCTCTGGCAGGGAAGCCTCAGACTAATTCTGGTGCTTGAGCAGGGAGCACAATATTTCCTAAAAGAATAGCAGTGTTTCCTGGATACTGCAATACCCTTGGCCCTCCTTATCCACAGATTTTTTATTCATGGATTCAAGCATCCACAGTTTGAAAATATCTTTTAAAAAGTATAAACTTCAAATAGCAAACCTTGATTTTGCCATTTTATATAAGGGACACCATTTTGCTATTCCATTGTATTTAATGGGACTTGATCATCCACAGATTTTGTTATCCATGGGGTGTGTGTGTGTGTGTGTCCTAGAACCAAACCACAGTGGATAACAAGGACCCACTGTACTCTCCACTCTTGAACATTTTTTTTAGATTTTTGTGTATATTTTTATACAAATGATTCTAGTGCAAAAACAGTGTGATCCTGATCAGTTAACCTTTGGATGCCACTATTCAGATTGCATGGGGCTGTTTCTAAAGATATCTTCACAGATTTCCTACAGTTCCATGCACCACAATGTTAAGTGCCACAGTGTTCCGTTTTTTTAAAAAAATCAATTAAAAATAAGAAAGCATCATCATAGCAAAGCAGCTTCATTTATATACCATTTCATACTGCGCTATGGGGTGTCTAAGCGGTTTACAACTGTAAGCGCATTGCCCCCCAATGGTTGGGTACTCATTTTAGTGACCTTGTAAGGATGCAGGCCTGAGTCTAGCCTGAGCCCTGGCTAGTATTGAACTCGAAACCTTGTGGTCTATGAGTGAGTGGCTGCAGTACAGGCATTTAACCACTGCATCACCAGGGCACTGTAATGTCGTACAGTAACCGCATTATTATGTCCTTTAAAAAAAAGTGATACCAATCATGATGCAGGAGGTGAGACAAACAGGATAGTGTGAAAGGTGTTGGTCCTGAGGAATCTTTAGTGCAGAAAAGGAAACAGTGAAAGTTGTGATATTAAAGCACAAATGTGGTGATGATGTAATACATAGCACTAGCATTTAGCTTTCTTCACAAGTATAATGAAGTAGTTTTTCAACCCAAACAACTGACTAATGTGGCAAGCTCCTAGGTATCAATCTTGGTTCATTTAACCATCCCTGGCAGCTAATAGCTTCCACATCAGTGGGGCAGTGAATCTTTCATAGGTTTCAAACTGAACTTTGAGGGAGCTAGCTGGGATGCTGAATTCAATTGACAAAATAGTTTAAGCATCATGGACAGCTCCTTTAAAGGTTAGACCAAAATTCAGAATGGAATCATTGCCCCACTAACAACGAAACCACCAACTGGTAGGCATAGCAGATGAACAGATGCAAACAAAGAGAGGATATCTTTATTTCCCTTCTTTTTGGGGAGTCATAATATAATTTTAAGGCCAATGTCTTTTCTTAGTCATGCTAGAAATGCAATATAGTAGGATCATTTTGGCTCTGTGCTGGCATCTCATATCTCTTGTGCAGTTTCCATAACACCACAATGGATATATTTCAGACACAGTTGAGTGAAGTGTTTTGATTTATTTTTTAAAGCCGTCATTTAGCACAAATCAGCCATGGGGAAGAGAGTTGCTTCTGCTGTTTCATTTCTTTCCTAGGAAAAAAAACCCTATTGACATGCAGGAAGAGCATACACAGACAGCTAACCCAGAGGCTTAGTTGCTCTCAAACACAGTATGTCTATAAAAAACCCCAATGACTATATCACACAGCTATCAGAAAAGATTTTCCATCTTCCAGCTGCATTTTTGTCACATATTCTTTGAATCAAAGGCCATGGGACCCAGAGCTGTCTCTCCAAGGCTGTGCCTGAAATTCTGTTTTCCTTCAGGGTTTCATCTGATCTCCTTGGTTCTGCTCCCCATTTGAGAATTTGATGGAACATAGCCAGGGTTGCTAACAGATTCTGCCCCCTTACTCCTGGATATGACTCATTTGTTATTTTGAAAAAAATATTGGCTTGTGTGTCTGTGTATTTTAACAGCTTTGCAAGTTATGCTAATAGTTGACTTATTGTTCTGCTGTGTTTTTTGTTTGTTTAAACTTTTTTTTTCACACCGGACAACATTTCACATATTGGTTCAAGATATAAACTTTTGTGTGGCCATACACTCTGCTAGTTTAAGTTGTCTCTGAATCATCTGGTGTACTAGTTACAGACTGGTTCTCTGATAGACTTATAGTCCAATTCTGTGTGGGTGGTTTTATGTTTAGCTTTCTTTCTTGTATAGGATACAAACATGCCTACTTTCCAGAGCAGTAATAAGGATTTTATTTTCACTTTCTAGTGGCAAAATTATTATATGCCATATCAAGTTACAGGTTGAAATACTACAGTGAAGGGGGAAAGCCATATGCCTGAGGTGGGTGAATAAGTAGGCCACAGCTGTATTACCATAAGGACCACATAATACTTATCTGGAAAGAACAGGGAAAAAATGTTTGTTTGACAGCTGAGGTACAGCATGGTCAGGGACAGCAAAGAAGGAACAAGCTATATTGACCCATGAGGCTCAAGGCTGAGTCTTGCCATCTGAGGTTTAAAAGAGAGGCTGGTTTTCTATCTAATGCTGCAATACAGTTGCCCAAATCTGCAAAGTAGTCCCCTGGGCCTCCCTTTCAGTTCATCTCAAACATTTCCCCCCACAATTTAGAACTTAAACTTTCTTTCCCCTCCCTTTCACCCCTACTGCTTGGGATGTGAGTGCAGCATTTCAAGCTCAAATTCAGTATACATCAGATGCCTGTGAAATAATACACAGGAGAAGGAGGAGAAAAGAACACTCCAAGGAAAGTGAAAAACATGCCACAGTGATAAAAGTTATTTTCAGGTCCTGAAGATGACTGGCATATGCAAGGATAATACATACAAATCTGACTGGAGAATGGTCAGTCATAGATAGTATCTGGGGAAATTTGTGAGTTCCTTTGAGATTTGGATTATTATGGTCTCATGGGGGCCAGAAATCCCAGCCAACATGAGATCTTAGCATCCTGGTAAGAAGGGAGGTTGATGGATAATAATAATAATAATAATTTTTATTTCTAACCCGCCTTTCCTCATGCCTTGAGGTGGGTTACAGCATAGTTAAAAAAACACAATCATTACATAAAATACACATTAAAATGGATCTCTACCCAATATTTATATTAAAATACATAAAACAATAATTAAATATAAATTTCATGTTTAAAATTCATAATTTAAACTGCCTGGGTAGGCCTGCCAGAAGAGATGGGTCTTCAAATATGTTTTGTATTCCAACTGCTTGTCTAGCTGTTGGATTTCTTTTGGATGGTCATTCCACAGTCTTGGGGCAGCTGAGAAAAAGGTCCTCTTGGTGATGGCTGCCAGTTGAGTTCTTGCAGGCTCTAGCAGCCGGCACCCAGAGGACCTCAGTGTTCAGGACGGATTGTACGGGAGAAGGTGATCCTGTAGGTAACCTGGATGCAAAGACCAACACTTTGTACTTTGCCTGGAAACTAATTGGCAGCCAATGGAGTGACTTGAGTATGGGTGTAATATGTTTATTCCTGGATGTTTCTGTAACCAATCTGGCTGCCATATTTTGAACCAACTGGAGTTCCTGAATTTGGCACAAAGGTAGCCCAATGTAGAGTGCATTGCAGAAGTCCAACCTTGTGGTTACCAGAGCATCTATCTTTAGGTCCTCCAAATCTAGGAAGGGGCACAGCTGGCATATAAGCCAAAACTGATAGTAAGCAGTTCTGACCGTTACATCTACCTGGGCTAACATTTGGAGAGATGGATCCAGGAGTACTCCCAAGCTGCAGACACAGTCCTTCAGGGGGAGTGTAACCCCACCCAGAACTGGTTGACACACGTCCATTCCCAGATTTGGACCCAAACACCTCTGTTTTGTCTGGATTGAGTTTTAATTTATTTTTCCTCATCCAGTTCATTACCTCCTCCAGGCATTCATTCAGAGGAGACATGCTATTTTTAGCTGAGGCTATTTTGGAAGCCATGGAGAAATATATTTGGGTGTCATCAGCGTATTGATAACACCCCTCCACATGCCTCCGGATGATCTCCCAACTGCTTCATATAAATGTTAAAAAGCATTGGGGATAGAATGGCACCTTGTGGGATGCCATATAACAGCTCCTTTTTTGAGGAGCTGCTGTCCCCAAGCACCACCATCTGGAACCTGCCTGAGAGGTATGACCAGAACCACAGCAACATAGTGCCCCAGTTCCCAACCTCCCCCCCCCCGGCGTTCCAGAAGGATACCATAGTCTATGATACTGAAAGCCGCTGTGAGGTCTAGAAGCACCAACAGGGATACGCTCCCCCTGCTGGTGTTGAGACGAAGGTCATCCACTAAGGCAACCACAGCAGTCTCAACTCCATATCCTTCCCTGAAACCACCTTGAAATGGATCAAGGAAATGTATGTCATCCAAGACTGACTGGAGTTTGAGAGCAACTACCTTCTCAATCACCGTGCCCCAAAAAAGGAGGATTAGAGACTGGTCTGTAGCTATTAAGGTTTAGGAGATCCAGGGAGGGCTTTTTCAGCAGCGGTCTAACTACTGCTTCTTTTAAACGGGATGGAAAATTTCCCTCCCTGGGAGATGCATTAATAATTTGTTGTATATTAAAAGGAGGATTAGAGTGAAGAGCCACTACTTCAGGCTAACGTTTTTCCTCAAATAGCAGCCCTATAAGTATTGTGATCCCATCGCTGCCCCAATATGTGATGTATATTTATGGTTTTACTCCCCAATCTTGGTTTCCTTATTTTTTAGTGATGTGGATAATAATTCCAGGTTTTAACAAGCTTGTAAGTGAACAACAATAAAACTTGTTTTAAATGATGGTTAACAATGTTTCATTTGTTACGATGTTGCATTCTC
>CM034706.1:239412636-239434868 GCA_020142125.1 Phrynosoma platyrhinos | reverse complement strand
CCCTCACAATCCCTTTCTTCTGGACTGTTACCCATCCAGACCCAGTCTCACTTCAGCTGTCAGCAACGGTATTATTTAACACCTCCAGTCTACCATTTAATTGGCTGCCACCAGCTTGGATTCTATTAGCTGTTGCTAAGGCATGTTCTATTCTGCCTTCTGCCCACTCTAATTTATTATATCACATATACTGTAGACCTCTCAAAGAGTTAAAACAAGTACATCTTTTCAGTGGTCATCTGTCTGCAATGTCTTGTTCTAAGTGATCTTCAAAATCACTATCATTTTTTAGAACATGGTATGGGAGCTACCTTCACCCTCCTTCCCTTTTCTTGTAGTACTGGGACTCAGCATTAGAGGCTGAGAAATCAGCCTATTTCTGGTTTATCACACTTTTGCCTGTGTTTACACATACATCTGTTCTATTCTTTTTCTCCATTAATGTGTGAATCTCTCTTTTAAATCCAAATGAAACAGCATTTGCATTTGCATGTAAGCAAACATTTTAAAATTTCTATCAGAGTGCACATTTCTAAACACATTATCTCTTGAAATACATGTTTTATTTTTACCCTCCCCCCTCCTCCTGGAATGGAGATCTGTGATAGGAATTACAGGAAATATGAATGTCTAAATTCTAATCTTCACATTATCTGAGGATCTGTGAATCAGACTTGTTTGTAGTGGGACTCATAAAAATTGGAATTTTAACACATCCACATGTATGACCTTCAATAAAATTAAATAGTAGTGTACTGCAGACCTTGAAAAAGCTACTTTGTGGGCTAAAACTCCAGAATAGTCCAACCAGCATGCGGTTTTTAGACTAGACTGCAACATAGCTTGGAATTCTGTAAACTGTTAACTAATCTGAATACATTCAACCTCTGGTTGTTTTTTTTTTTTTTTTTGGTAGATTTTGTGTGTAAATTCTTGCATTTTCAGGTTGCCTCTGGTTCTTCCTGCTTCCACCCCCAAAATCACTTGAACTTAAAAAAAAAAAACCCTAGTTTTTCTAAGGCAATCTGTTGTTGTCCCTCCTGTTGTTAAGGTATCAATTAAAGATTTCCAGTTACACTAGGTATGATCTGGCAGTCCTCCACAGTGCTTGCTATTAGAGATTTAAAATCATTCACAGTGCTTGCTATTAGAGATTTAAAAGCTGTCACCCTGAAAGGATCAAACATTTACAGCACTTAGAATGAAGTATATTATAAAGCTTGAGCCTTGGAATTTTCACAAAAGGTTCACAGGTGATCAAGTACTGGCATTGCTGCTTCTTCTTTCTTCCACCCTAAACAATTAACTTTTGGAACAGTGAAAGGCAACAGCAACTGGTACTCCAGAACTCTTAGAAGGGCTTGTTTCCCTGCTGGAGATAGGACTGGGTCTACCAGCAGAATGAGGGAAATAAGTTGGGGGGGGGATAGTGCTGCTTGTTGATAGAAAGGAGGCAGGGCCCTGGTTGCTCTCTAGCCAGAACATTCTTGGAAGCAATCCTGCTGAGATATCCACAACTTCCTTCTCCACCCTGAACTCTAAATAAAAAACAAGCAGCATGAATCCAACATTTTGCCTTAGTTATGAAGCAGTTATTAATAAGCTTTGGTATACTACTGTTCAGGCTAAGTAGTAAACTCCTAGAAATCTCTAGAATCAGAAACATTTCATATCAGAAAGTTTTGTTGTGTGCCTTCAAATCATTTTTGACTTATGATGGACATATCGTGGGGATTTCTTGGCAAGTTTCTTCCGGTTTTTTTTTTTTTTTTTTTTTTTTGCCATTGCCCATCCTCTGAGGGTGAAAGAGTACAGCTTGCCCAAGGTCACCCAGTGGGTTTTCATGGCTGAGCAGGAATTTGAACCCTGGTCTCCAGAGTCATACTCCAACATTCAAACCACTATGCCAGGCTGTCTCTCAGGGATTGAGGAAATATTTTGTTCAAAATAGCATGCAGTCTGCTTTTCTGGATAGCTTTGATTAAAGTATTGCCAGAAAACTCTTGTTTCATTTTTGTCATCTTATATCTTGTTCCACATGTTCTCAGTTTTATCATTTGAAAACAGAAGTGGCTCCCCAATAAATACTGAGAGGATCATAATGTACCAAAAGGGTATACTTTAATTATCTGAAGCAGCTTTTCTTCTCAAAGTTTTATATGCAACAAAGTGATGTCATTATGTTTTTTTCTAAATGTTTTTATTCCAATTTTGGTAAAAGTTCATTTTCTTTAGTTTCTATTATTTGTTTGCAGATAATGAAAAAAATATTACAGATGGAAGCTTATATAGCACTGCTTTGGCTGGTTATGCAAAAATGTATGCTTGTTTTTCTTATAGTCCTTTGGAAAGCACAAAAGTGCTACCAAAGTTAAGGGGATAATAAATGAGACAATACCATAGTTTTCATTAATCATGGGGAAAAGCAAAAAACAACAACAACAACATAATGAGTGAAGGACAGTTACTGTGGTAATAAAATCTCTATAATTATGCATCTCTGGTTTGAGTTATTAGAAAAGAGAAATGAAATAAAAATGGCTAGCTCCCTTGAATCTGTCTAGAAGCTATCCAGAGTGCTGAATTATCTATCTCTAATTCAAAGACATAGCTGTGTTAGTATGGAATAGTATGCAAAGGGATCTTGTAGCACATTTGAGACTGACCAAGAGAAAACAATTGTTAGTACAAGCTTTCTGGAGATTTATATTGCATCTGATGAAGTAGATTTAAGTCTATAAGAACTTAACACTGCAAACATTTTTCTTGCAGTTAGTCTAAAAGCTGCTGCAAAGTCCCTTTACATGTAAATATAGGGGGGTTGCAGACTGCCAGAAATAGTGCAAATTGAGTCCACTTTTAGGGTTAGGGTTAGTGCTAGGGAATCATGGGAATTGTTTTTTTTTTCTGAGACATTGATCCTTCTCTGTCAGAGAGCTCTGGTGCCACAATAAAATACAGTTCCCATGATTCCCTAACCCTAAAAGTGGACTCAATTTGCACTATTTCTGGCAGTCTGCAACCCCCCATAGTTGCCTCTCCATTCTCGCAGACTTGAAGTCTGTGGTTTTGCATATTCACAGAAGGGGACTTCTGTTTAAATTAATGGGGTGTGCCTCCATGGGTGTCTGTGGGGGCATGCCCCATTCAAGCCTATGGGGTTTGAATATTTGTGAATCTCCACTTTCATGGGGGGGGGGCAGAACGGACTGAAGGTATAGTCCGAAATCTTGCTAATGACAATGCTGATTAAGAACTGTTTTGCAGTATCAAAGCATGTAGTATTTATGTGTTTCATGAATGTGTAATGCTGGAGAATAAATCTGTGGCCTATAAACCTTTCTGAAAACTTTTTAAGATCCTACTCCATGGGCGCAATCCAGCCAACATTTTAAATTCCACTGATTTTCAAGGGCAGAGATGTAAGCCTGTACTCAAACATTTCAGTGCAATCAGTGCATTTAAAATGTGCTAACCTACATAATGCCTGATGTATTATTGTTCCTTGGCATGTAAATTACCATGCAGGAATCTATGCAACTCTTTCCATAAATATTTCTAAGTATATAGAATGTTCCTTTGATTTTGATATTTCTATTGTTTGGCTGAAAGAAGGACATCTATTGATTCTTCAGTTTAAACATAGAAATAATAGCATCACCCATTTTATTGGCTTTATTTAATGATATTTTGATGTAATAATTGAAAATTAAGTATTAACTACCTTTTGAAGATGATTAATTATTGCCGCACTGTGAAGGGTCAAAGGAGCTGTCTGCACAAGTGATAAAACACTTGGGATTTTGCCCCATTCTGAAGCCTACCTGTTTAAATGACACACATGGCCAAGACAGGGGGAATCCAAAATGAAGCTGCTTTCCAGGGCTAAATACCAGAGCAAAATAACCCTTGAGTTGAGCGCTTCAAGCCAGAAAGTGCAGGGGCTGGTGGCATTGCTGCTCATAATTATTTTTTTTTTGTCTGCTTGTAAATCAGTCACACATCTGCATGAGTGGTCAGTTGTGCAATTTACCCATTTACTTAATACATATCCCATAAAGCAAAATGACAACCAACATGGGATTTTCCCAACAACACAATGGATTTAATCATAACATTAACAAACTAGCCAGTCTTAAAAGGGCTATAGGTGGTAGGGGGGAAGAGTCATGTATGGGGGAGGGGGCACCAAGATCATGCTGGGACAGTGTGTTACTGGGCACACAAATGTACTATATTTGTGGTCAATTGATTGTGTGACTGAGTGGCTGTTCACACTGCCAGTTGCATGGGACATCACATGGGCTGGTAGGTGGGTGGTACAAGGGAGGCAACTGGTGACTGCTGGTCATCATCCATGTGCAGGTGTGCTTGTGATTGGTGCTGGAGAGGAAAAATGGTGTGCCCAACTTGTACCCATGAATGCCCTATTTTGACTGGTACATCCTGGAAGGAGAAGTGGAGTGGTGCAAACTGCCCCTGGGTGTTTGGCCCATTGTGAGAACCAGTGGTGCAGTCAATATGTTCTTCGTGTGAGTTAGGAAAACATGGAGGTAAGTTGGCTTTTCCCCTCTGTCTGCTCTGTCCCCAAATGAATACAATTTGGATTGAAAACAGAGTTTACTTTTAGTTAGGATTCTTTTTGATTGCTAGCTACTGCATTTTTTTCTATCCCTGTAAAGCCTATAATTCAAACTGCTGGCTTATCTATTAGTCACATACAAGAGGAAATTGAAAGAGAAATAAAAGTAGTAATATATGAAAGAAATACAGTTGTCTCTCCCCATTCACAGACTTGGGGTCTATGGTCTCTCTCTTCACTAGACAGCAAGCAGGAAGGGACAAATGGTGGTCCACATCCGCACTCGTGTGTGGCCCCACCCATGCGCCAATGGCGCTTATGCCATTATTTTCAATGGGGCTCTAATATTGTCAATTTCCCATTTTCATGGGGGGGGGGTCTGGAATGGATCCCCCACAAATTGAGAGGGGCTACTGTAATAATATTTTAATACAATGGTGCATTTTTTTTAGCCCTCTTTAAAGCAAAAACAAATTGGAGAATACTGTATAACTCTTAAGCTATCTACATCTGTGAAGTCCTTCTGATGAAACTGAATCTGTTCTAGAATAAGCAATGAGAGAACTATATTGTTGGCATAGGGGATAAGGAATGGGCCATGCTTTGTGGTTCAGGGGCACCTGCAGACCTACTAAAATCATATGTGCATCCCAGTGCTACTATTTCTTTTTGAAAAAAACACACAGCACTTTTGCTTTAAATGGAAGGTATGTTTTCTTTTGAAGCTAAATAGGACTTCCAGGAGACAAGGCACAATTTGGCTTCAAAACAAGGTCTGTATTCCTTGTGTGCCTTATTTTAAGAGAACATGCTGGATTTTTTTCTTGGTGATATGCCATCAAAAGCTTATCAGTACAGTAATTAATTTGAGGAGTGATGACACAGTCTTAAAAAATAGGCCTAAACACCACATGCTCATTGACTGCCAACCCCTGTTTTAATGGGGCCCCACTATGTCTTTTTAAAAAGAAATATTCTATGTATTTGGTCATATTTCAAACTAATGAGGCATTCAAGACTATGTATAATTTTTTTCATGTAGTGAATGAATAACACTGATTTTTTAACTCGAAGGCTTTCATGGCTGGCATCCATAGTTTTTTGTGGTTTTTGGGGGGGCTGTGAGGCCATTTTCTAGAAGAATGTATTCCTGATGTTTTGCCTGCATCTGTGGCTGGCATTATCAGAGAATTCTCTGAATTCTCAGCTACCGATACAGGTGAAATGTCAGAAATACGTTCTTTTAGAATGCAGCCTCACAGCCTGAAAAACCCACAAAAACTTATTTTTGAGTGTGAAACAAATGTACAGTGCTTTTAGGAAACAAATAGCTAAATTAGATACTCTGCAGATAAGAAGATCCATGCTGTAGAAAGCTATCCTTGTATATAAATGTGGGATGGGATAGGATGGGTGATAAAGCTGTTGAATTTAATGATGCCTCCATGTTTACAGACCACACACTGAACATAGCTGTTTCTGTTTCTGCCTCTCTCCTCTCCTATATACAGGTATGACTGCCTTAAGCTATTGTAAGGTGAGTTTGAACCTGTTCTCAGCTGTAAAGCACTGCTCTTGAATAATTTTCCATTAAGTAGAGAGCCAGGAAAAACACCAGTATTTCTGACTTTGAATGGACTAAAGTGTAGTAACAGCAGTTGTAAGCCAGCAGCTTCATTTTCCTGTGTGGTGTTTAGGGAAAATCTTAAAGAATCATAGAATCTGTTGTCAGCTTGTGGCAGAAAATGACACCCTACTTTGAAAGGCAAAAATTCCATGGAGTACTGAGCCATTTTGAAGTGAAAAGAACTGCAGGGGAATGACAAAGAGTTGTAGGAAAAGATAACCATGTGGAGAATCGTTATGAAATGACATCCCTGAAAGATTACAGGTTGCAGACAAGATCATGTTGACTTAGAGGATGAATCTGTACTATCTCAGAACCTGAATTCACATAGGCTGTTTTCCTTCAGATTAATTCATGGTTGTTTTTAGCCTGACAATCAGCCATTCAGTACTCAAGAATGTGGGTTTATTTTATTTTATCTATTTACAGTGGCTGCTCCTCATACCAGCTTGCTATCTGTATAAAACATATGTCTATGTCAGCCACATGTAAATATACTTCTGAAGTCTGGATGAAATATACTTTTATTCATATACTTACACTGGCATTCTTTCAAAACATATAACATTATTTGTAGAATATTTGCGTTGCTACTTGTTTTGTTGGGTGGTATTATAAAACTCTGGTCAGTGCTAATATACTAAGTACTAACAATGCAATTAGATTATGATGAGTTCAACACTACTTTTTAATGTCCTGTCTTAATAAGGTCAAATGAGATATCCACTTAAGCTCACCAGCTGTGATAAGCTTCACACATTCTGTGATACAGCATCCTCTGGCAGCTCTAAAGATTGTATTTAGCATATATTTTTGGTGGCTGCAGTTAGGCTATCTTTGGGTTAGTTTAAGTTATCTGATGATGTCAAGTGTGTAGGTTGGAAATGAAAATAAATTAACATTCCTTGATGAGTAAATAATGCCATGAGGGCAGGGATGGAAAAGCTGATAAGAAGAAAATCAACCCATCTGAAATGTGGTGTTGGAGGAGAGTTCTGCAGATACCCTGGATTGTCAAAAAGACAAATAAATGGGGTCTAGAGCAAATCAAGCCTGAACTCTCCATAAAAGCCCTGAGGAATAAGTTGAGAGTATTGTACTTTGAAGATATTATGAGAAGACATGACTCATTAGAAAAGACAGTAATGCTTGGTAAGGCAGAAGGAAAGGAGAAAGAGCACATTACAGGGGGATAGACTCAGTCAAGAAAGCAGTAGCCCTGAGTATTCAAGGCCTGTGCAGGGATGTTGATAAAAGGGTGACTTGGAGGTTTCTCATTCTTAGAGTCATCATAATGAAAGTCATATAAAGAACACAATAATAATTGTTGTTGTTGCTATCAAGTCAACGTGATGGCAGTTAACAACAACAGCGGCAACTATTATGTGATCATCATCCTTAGTATTGGGATTGTAGTTGTGTAACTAGATGCAAGAAGTGACATAAGGTTAGGTGCAATTGGTGCTGTTGTCATCAGGTTTTAAAAGTGATACAAAGACCAAATCTTGTCACATCTTCTCATGTTGAGTTCCTGTGCTGTACAGACATTTCAGTGTGAGAGAGGAAATGCTAATTGAATTTGTAAATTGTACGCAAAGTTATTCTCCACTGAGTGTGGACTTCAGGACAATTTTCAGTTACCATAGGTATCTGTGGATTTACAACTTATGATCCAATTCACCAAATAAATGGATGCAAAACTGTTTGCATTTTACAAATGTTCAACGAGAAAAATCTGCAAGCCAAAATGTGCACAACAAAATCTATAAATTTCCCTATGGGGGAAAAGAATCTCACAATCTGGTTTGCATATCCCTACTTACCCAATCCATGCAAATCCTCACTTTTTTAAAAAATTAATCCTGAAATGAGCTTTGTACCAGAACTCAGCAAGTAGAAGTCAATTTTTCTGCCAGTGTGTATCCAGAATTTTTCAGGTTGGAATAAATGGAAAGAATTACCTGGTCACTTTTTTCAAGATATTGTTGCCATTTATAGTTTAGTGTGACCTGGAAGAGAGAGGTGTCAGCACCAAGGTTTGTGACATTTGAAACAGAAAGAAGTTATTCAGCTTACTTTCACTGTTCCAGATAGTCCTGTAAACTTGTAGAATACAGGCATACCTCACCTGCTCAAGTCCCCTTTTCACCCTTGTCCTTTGATTAGCTAGAGGTTTTTCAGCAGATTCAGCATTGGGAGTATACTCCCAGAGACTTTAGTATTTGGTTGTGGCAATGTGTCTGCTCATAAACAATGCAATAATGACTGAGCTGGAAAAAGATAGGATTCTATTCTAATTAATCCTGCTGTAGCTGTGTGTGTCTCTGGTGAATAGAATGTCCAGCTGGCCAATCAGGAGGCAGCTGAGGGCCAACCAATAGGATTCAAATTGGGAGCGCTTTAAAAGCCCAGGCTGACAGTTGGAGTGGAGAGTTGAGCCAGTGAGAGGGTTGTATTATGAGGAGTTTCTGAGGGGACTATAATTTTGATAGTTGAAACACATACGGAACTCTAGAGAAGGGAGTTGCTGGTTTGTTATCTCCTGAGAGAGATTGCTAGTCTGTGTGGCTACAGTATTACAAGTGATTTGGAACCAAACATGTTATATTTAACCAAGCAAGACTACAGTAACAAGCCTTGATACAAGTTATAAGTTTTCCATGCTGTTTTTAAAATAAACTTTTATTCTTGTTTAAACATCACTTGGCCTATGTTTTTAGAACAAACCATGCTACTAATATTTTAAAGTTTGGTGTGGGGCATCATACAAATAATAGTGTGGGTCCTTATACTTAATTTAGTGGCAGGGGTGGGATAATGATTTACCACAGGACTGCCATCCAGAAAGTCAGTGCTTAAGGGTAAAGGTGGCAGGAGTGTGTGCCACAGCGTCTACTTACAACAGGCAAGATAAATAGCAGCTGCCTCCCAAATCACATATTAACCATGTGTGAACAGCAAAATAGGGAGACAAAGGGGAAAGTAGATAAGTCTTTCTATCTGCTATCCCCAGTATGTCTTTCTCAATGACATCCTACCAAGGGGCAGAGGAGGTTTGAAACTTTCTATGTGTTGATTTTATTTTTAATTTCAAAAATTAAGGATTAAGTCACAATGATTAAAGATTATTAAATCATTTACAATAAACATTGTATGGTCAAGCATTTTCTGAAAATGGACCCAAGTGATTTATGTGTTTATTATTGTTGTGTGCCTTCAAGTCATTTCAAACTCATGGCAACCATAAGATGAACCTGTCTTGGGGTTTTCTTGGCAAGTTTCTTCAGGGGAGGTTTGTCATTACCATCCTTCCAGGGTAAGAGAGTCTGACTTGCCCAAAATTACCCAGTGGGTTTCCATGGCTGAGCCAGGATTTGAACCCTGGTCTCAAGAGTCTTAGGAGGGTTGCAGACTGCCAGAAATAGTGCAAATTGAGTCCACTTTTAGGGTTAGGGTTAGTGCTAGGGAAGCATGGGAACTGGTTTTTTTCTGAGACATTGAGCCTTCTCTGTCAGAGAGCTCTGGTGCCACAATAAAATACAGTTTCCATGTTTCCCTAACCCTAACCCTAACCCTAAATGTGGACTCAATTTGCACTGTTTCTGGCAGTCTGCAACCCCCCTACATTCAGTTTGAAACCACTGCACCACACTGGCTTATACAACTATTCTGTGTAGCTATCCATATATTTTTGGCTGCTTAGTGAGAGAATTGTGTATATATACCTTCAGCTCACATGTTGGCTTATGGCAGTCCCATGAATTTCATAGGGTTTTCTTAGGCAAGAAATATTCAGAGGTGGCTTTACCATTTCTTTCCTCTGAAATATAGCCTACAGCACCTGGCAGTTGTTGGTGGTCTCCCATCCAAATATGAATCAAACCTTGCTTAGCTGCCACGATCAGATAGGATTAGGTGCTTTTAGGGTATTTAGGTTACTAAAGAGAATCACTATGTCTGAAATTACCCATTTGTTTCTTCGCTTCCAGGAAATAGAGACAAGTTATTATTTATTACTAAAACTTTCCATTTAAATTATGTATTCCATCCCTTTTTGCTCACCAAATATTCCTTAGATATAGCCAGCTGTTTGTCGGTTCCTGAATTAACACTAAATATATCTGAACACCAAGCTTACTATAGTGTGACCAAACATAATCTTCAGATTTTGCTGTTTCTATACTTTTGCATTATTGACCTACATTTGTGTCTCTCCATCAGCTGGAAGGGAACCAGTATTATCCTATTTTCCTTAGTGAAGTAACTCTTGATTTACATTGAGTGGATAATCAGAGGTTTCTCAGAATTCTAAAGCCAGACAGCTTCAAAGCTCTGGTGTGCCTTGTTGGTGTTAACAGAAACAGCTCTGAAGTAATTCTATTGTTCTTCAGCTGCCATTTCCCATTCAACTCTCCCATTCTCCCCTTGGAATTGATCAGAATATTTCCTCTTTTGGTCTGAAATGTATGTTTTTTTAAAAAAAACCCTCTTTGATGTGCTTATTTTTCTGGTTGTATTTTTATATATTTCTTTCCTGATTGAGGCAAAATAATAACAATTATTGATAATAATTGGTGACACTCTACTAATTGCTGGCAATAGTATTTCTTGCCCACATGAATGAGAAATCAGTGTGAGAGATAAAGAGTTCAGATTAGTAATTTTTACAGATCCCTGCAAGTGTGTGGTGCTCTTTCAGTTTTTATTCTTGAGAGGTTTATACTACATCATATTGTGCATACATGGATCTCAAATGGAAAAAAAATCAGTCTTCTCAACTCTCCCCCCCCCCATTGTTGATGTAATAGATTTTTCACTGTTGTCCTATGACAACATTGATAAGGACATTATCAAAGAAGATTTGGAATAATGTGTGCTTAACTCTGAAAGCCAATGAACTATTCTCCCTTTTAATTTTTGGGGTATCAATTAAAATATATTCATGGACACACCCAGCAAATGGTGCTGCAGAAGATGGGTCATGAACAGAGGCCAGAGGTTACTGTATCTGGCCCAAGACACCAGGACACTTTGCATGTAGGTGGCAGAGCCAGTGGCTATTTACAGACAATCTGCACCTTTGTATGCCACTTTCATCTTCTTATGCCCCCCTCCTGCTTCCAGTGCAGTGTGAACGTTGCTGGTTACTTTGGGTCTGGGTAGGGATATTGTCCCTTTTATCTGTGGCTTTTTGCATACCCTATACTATACCTAGGCATCTTTGATGATTAGCGATGTCTGTAAATAGACTGTAAGTGGGCAGGTAGTGAGGGGAGAATATAAGAGTTTTGGTGCCCACTTTGGCACCTTTGTGGTGAAGGGCAGGGCTCTGGAATTGCCTCTTTAGGTCCTGTAACCCGGAAAGTTGGGAAAGGAGTTAAGGTGATCCTGAGAGTTTTGCTGTCGCTTAAAAAGTCTGTGGCGTTGGGGGGGGGGGAAGGAAAGGTGTTCTGGGTTTACCTGCCAGTAAATGGCTGGCTGGGGAGCAACCCAGTTATTGGATTACCCATGGGAAGGCTGAGGAGGTAGTCAAGGGGTGACACCTGCCCTTAGCAGATCCTCCATCAGGTTGCTTTTCCCTCTGCTGCTTTCCAGGTTTAATGCAGTTTAAATAGGTTCAAGGTCAAAGGTTCCAGGCCCTTATTTAATTCAGTTTTCTGTGTCTGGTCTCATTATTTCATGGTTGGTCATCACTAATTAGAGATAATACATCTCTTTGAAACCTAAAAATTATGATATCAACTCCTTCCCTCCCTCCACCCCCCCCAAAAAAATCCTGTTCACTATTTATGTCATCCTCCCTCACAGCAAAAACTCTTCATTAGATGAGGATCCAGACTTCCCTTGTCAGCAGGAAAGGGTGAAGACTCATCACACACCAGATGAGACCATCCAGACCTCACTTCTGTTTGACAAGGGTCTGAAAAAGAAAAGAAATAGCTATCCAGCCTCTGTGAGAAGCACTGGCAGAAGTGACTACTAGCTCACAGTCTCCACAGATGCAGCTATAGTCAAGATTTTCTTGGGCAAAGATCACTCTGAAAAGTTGTCTGAGACTGGGAGCTGTCAAAATTATAAGCAGTAGCTACAACTAAACACCTGAAACAGCATCAGTCCTGGGGAATCTATGTTCAAAGTCTTCTGTGTAGCAGTCTCAGATTACTGTATAACTCTTGGATTGTTTTATTGATCTGCTTACTGCTGAATATTTGGATCCTGATGTTGATTTAAAGATGTGTCTCAATCCCTAACAGTATTTCTGACCTTCTCATAATTAAATTGGCTTTCCTAGACCGTGGCTCACACAATCCCAGATTATGACCAGCTGGACTCCACTGTATCACAACAGTGCTTAAAATCAGAGCAGGACAATCATTTCCCTGTTTCAGCTGCTGCTTAGGTGGTTTTAGGTCTCATTACTACATTATCTCCTTGCTAATCACATTCCAGCTAAATGGGAACTGTGCCATGAACAGGATGATGTAATGTGGATCTGACTGCCACTGAGATGTCTGCCCTGGGAGGGGAACTTCAAATCTGCCTGTCTTCTTAGTCCATGGACTCACACTGTAGAGGTTTATAGATGTTTGGTTTACTCTTCTATTGTTTTTCCAAAGACATCATTTCTTTATGAGACACGGGTAAGTCTGTGTCTTTGTGAGTCAAAAGATTCGCAGCCAGATACACTCATCTGTCCTCAGAAGCTGATAAATTGCTTCTTGCTGGGGCTTAGAAAAACTCAGCAAAAAGACAGATGACGCCAACTGGTTTCTTGCCATCCTAGGAAAATGTCTCACTAGCTGTACCCTTTCCCCACACAAGGAAGGTTCTTAGAGCTGCAGGGATTGTTTGGATGCCCATCCCCGCTCCCTTTAGTAGTACCTGGCACTACTGTTCCAGTGAGGGTTGCTAAGCTAGTGATAGCTCTGCTTGTCTGATTTGCTTGGAAAACCAAGCCGAATATTTCTTGGCCCACTGCTCCCACCTTTTCAGTCAGCCTCCTGGGCAGCTCTTACATTGTTATTTGTTGCTGTGGCACCCTCTCCCAGCTGCTGAGGATTATTTTGCTCAGGCATGTGAGTTGTGTCTTGGCTTGGCTGGCAATCCTGGCCCTGCCTGATTGGCTTTGATGGTTTTCCTATTTGTCCAAGTTCCAGCTGATTTGTCAGCAAGCTATACTTCCATGAGTCCTTCCAGCTACTTATTGTATCTATTACAGTTACTGAAGGGAAGTTACTGCTTGCAACTTACACTCATCCATTTGTAGGGAGATGCTTCTTAAAATAGTAATACCATCATCAAATTATTCCTCAAATGATGGGTTGTTGTTGTTGTTTGTCAGTGTTGAGAACACCCTCAACTTGCAATCATATATGGGCTTACCTAGGAGCAGAATTGCCATCATGAGACCTTACTTTTGAGGAGAAATGATGAGACTTGCACAGCAATGGTTATATTTGAATTATGTTCAAATTGAATTGAACAAAACTCATTGTCTTTTTAAATTAAATGCAGATTTCATCTTTCTAAAGGCATCACTATCCCCAAATCTTGCAATCTTCCTGCATTTCAGTTTGCTATCTCTTGAAGGCAATTAATGCTGCTAGGAAATAATATGTCTGAAGTGTTTAGACTATGATATTGGAGAAAGTGGCTGCTGCCACACAGCAGAAATAAAGCAGTTTACATTAATTACCATGGTTCAATGCTATGGAATTCTGAGATTTGTAGTTTGGTGCAACACTAGAGCTCTCTGACAATGAAGGTTAAATATCTCACACAACTACCCAGACACTGAGCCATGGAGGTTAAAGCCATTTCAAACTGCTTTATTTCTGCAGCCTGGCAACAAATGGTGAGAATTGTTACATTGTTTGAACACAGATATCAATTTATGCAATGATTATTTAATGGTCAGTGTTTTTCTGAGCAACTCCTATTGCTATTTAATGACATGCAAACAAATTCCATGTGGGATCTGAGGAGACTGAAATAGCAGCTCATCTGCCATTTTCAAAGTCCTGCCTGCTCATACTGTTTGATGGAAGTCGTATGCTTTCTCTTATGCTTTAGTGTTCTTTTTTTTTTTTCCAACTTGAGGGCAGCTAAAAACATCAAGAAGTGCGTATGGTTAACTGATTTACTAGGTCTACTAAAACAGGATTTTGACTATAGTTTATCAAAACTGAATCTTGCATATTGTGTGTTTCATGTTTGCTACTGTAGCATCACCAGCTGCTGTCCTTACAACATGCATACTTTTATTCATTCATTTTTCATTTATGGTATTTATACCCCTCTCTTTTGCCACAGAGGCTCTCAGAGTGCATTACAGATTGTTAGTGCCCTGTCCTCAGGCTTACAATATAAAAAGACATGACGCAAAAGAAGAAGGGAATGGCAATGGGGATAGGATCAAGTACATCAGATACTGCCAGTAGTACATACTTGTATAGGACCCATTCATTCATTGGCATCTATGTGCTTTACATAGATATTACATAGATAGTACATTTGCCTATACTAGGGGAACAGACGACAACAGAGGACACTTGGGAGGTGCATTGATACAGAGAGTGGTAGCTCTTAAATGATCTAAGAGCTACCACTGTCTGTATCACTGCATCTCCCAAGTGTCCCCTGTTGTCTTCTCTGTTCCCCTAGTATAGGCAAATGTACTATCTATGTAATATCTATGCAAAGCACATAGATACCAATGAAAGAAGGAATGGGTCCTATACTGGCAGTATCAGCTGGACTTGATCCCATCTCCACTTCCATTCCCTTCTCCTTTTGTGTCATGTCTGTTTAGATTGTGTCATGTCCTTTTGTGATATGTCTTGCTAGATTTTAGCTGAGAGAATACACACACACACACACACAACCATTTTTAATTTTGTGATCACAGCTGTAAATAAATGTACATTGTACTTAAAACATCTACAGTTCAATCTAATCTTCTACACTACCATTGCCATTTTTGTTTGTAGACTGAATCAGAAATGTGAGTTTTCCTAGTTTTTTATGTTTGACTGCAGATAACACCTCAAAGCATGACAGTGTGACAGAACTATTAATTCATTTTATAAGGCTGTTAGTACATGTTTAGCTAGCTTCTAGTGATGACATTTAGTTTTAGCTGTTGTTTTAAATGTCTATCAGGAGGGAAATGGAGACTTGAGGGAAGAAAAGGGAAGAAGCAGCAGGCACCCACTTTCCATTTTGGGCCTGCAATCTGACTCATTCTGCACAAAGCTTCCATGTGTATATTTTGCCCAGAATCTCAAGCTGCAAAGATTCTTGATAGTTGAGGATTCATCTCATCAGGATTTCCCAATGCTCAAGAGACATGTTTTTGACTATTTTTCAAATATTGTTGATTTTTTCCCCATCCTGACTGTCTGGCTCAAACTGAAACACTCCTCAGCATGGCAAGAAGTCATTTTCTAATGAGATCATGGATTTATAGCTGTAATGTCCTTACTGCCTTCAGAATCATAGTTCAAATGTCATGTAAAATTATGGGCATCACTTCTCAAAAACTGTATTTTAGAGATTGAAAAACAAGGTGAAAATATTCCAGAGATCGGAACAATTCACACACAAGGAAATGATACTGCTCTTGGGGTCTCTTAGTTTATACAAGAACAAATAAAGGAGATGTGATAGAATGCTAAGAATAAGAAGTCCTATGCCAAGAGTTCTCTATAATTATGCATGATGTGGAGTAAATGGATGGAGACACATTTTTCTTTTTCTCATAAAAATAGAATTTTGGGCTCAAACAGTACTGTCACACAGTGTAAAGATTTATATTATCCAATTAAGCTGAATAATGGGAGATTCAGGACAGTCAAAAAGAAAAATTTCTTTGCCAACCACATTGTTAAACTAGTGAATTGCCTTTGATAAGATGTGGCAACAGCTATCAGTTTAGAAGGTCAGAAAAGGAGCTTAGACAAATTCATAGAGGATAAGGCTGTTGATGGCTTCTAGTCATGGTAACAATATCCTACATTTGGGATCAGACACAGTGTAATTCTGAATATCGGTTGATGGAGAACAAAAATTGGGAATGGTTATGACTTGAAGATATGACTTTTTGGTTTAGGGTTGGAGTTAAGATTATTCTGTGCTCACTTAAGTTCCCCAAATACAGAAAAGTTAGGCAGATGTGTCCTGTGGGCAAAAATGTTGTTTCATAATGTCACCTTCCTTTTAAAAAAACAAAACTTACCCTCCACACACCAACACTTTTCCTTGATCCTTCATATCCAAATCCAGATAGGGATGACAGAGCAACTGATATAAGCAACAAAGGTGTGTGAATCTGTTTGCAAGAGAATTACTCTAGCAATGAAGTAAGGCTCAGATGCTTTATTAAAAAAGTACTGGCCCAGGATAACATGGGTTGTTATGGGGTACTAGGCATCCCATCCTTCCTTTTTTGGTTTGTGTAGCCATGAAAGTTGTATTAGTGGTAGCATGAATTAAGAAGCCCCTTTTTAAGCCTGCCTTAAACTTGAAATAGCACATACATTCTAAACAGGAAAGATGTTTGATATCTTGCACTACCAGTTTCTGTCTTTTAGACTATAGGCAAGGGTTCTTGTTTTATTTTATTTTTTTTATTGCCTCTGTGCTTATATTAAAGTTTAACTACTTATCAAATGATGATAAGCACCACTGTTTATACTGTAATTATAATCATGGAAAGGGTACAGTCCCCCCCCTTTGTTTGAAAAATTTGAATATAGCAGTACCCAAAATATGCAGGGTGAGGCACAAGTTCAAATTCATATCAGCACATCTTTATTTTAAAAAAATGTATATGCTTCTTCACCATATTTTATCAGAAAGTCATTACTCTGAGGGACACTTACTAGACAATCTTGTTGGCAGATGCCCCCCCCCCCCACACACACACACTTGTGCTAAATGCTAGCATTTTACTTTGGGAAAAATTCTGATGTAGCTTTCTATTTAAAACATGGGAGGCATAATTCATTTCAAAGTCTTATGGAATTAAATCAGTATCTTTGCTATGCTCTTGAGCATTGTAATGAAAATCAGTGAGACATCAAAAATGTTTAACATAGATAGTTTCCTTTCCTCTGTTTTGAAATATGTACACTTACAAAGTTTTGGTTCTGGAGGGTCAGTTTCTAATTGAAGAATACTTTTTTTTTTAAGTGTTAAAATACATATTTTTTTGTTAATGTGTAGATTTTGGCTGATGGGTAAAATTTTCAGGAAACTCACATGATGGTGGATTTGTTGATAAACTAAAAAAGTAAAATAACTGAGAATGCTGTATATATGCAGGTCTAAGTCTGATTTGCTCCCAGAAGTTTTCATTCATTTTTCAGGAATCTTATTTCATTTTAAGTTACATGCCTTTCTCTTTTCACATTTTGTCACTATTGCTCTTCCCTTCTTATTGCTGAGGTTTCTTATAGATCGCAAGAATAACATATTAGTGCTAGCTCCAAAGTAATGTATTAGCAGTCATCTTGTTCTTTCCCAGAGCTGTGAGACAGTAGGCAAATAAAAGGGAAGCAGATGGAAGAAGAAAGATTCATGCACATCTGTTGCCTGGCATTCCCTTGTGAAAACAAGGAATCCTTCTATTGCTATTAGTACAAATGAGTACATGGAACATTGATTTATTAAAAGGGCTGGCCTCATGCCTGTTTGCAAATAAATAAACAAACCTAAAAGGAAATACTTGAATATTTTCCCAATCATCTAAAAGAAGATTGTTTGTGTTTTGAGAATCATATAGTGTATGCTAAACAGTGCATGAAAAACAGTCAGGTGAGAAATTTATTTGGCTTTCATTGTTATGTGAGATCATCCAATTCATAATTGTATCAGTCACCATTTGCAGTCTGAAATCTATCTATCTCTAAGCCTATGACACATTTCAACTAAAAAAAAACTAAAATGCATGTCTGAAATGTGCACACCAAAAATGTTTTCATCTGAAAAATGTTTCACACAATGAATGTTGGATTACTTCATATTGACCAAACACACATGAAAATGTCCAGATTTTTAGGGCAGATATTTTGAGGACAGTATCTAAAGGAGCAAGGAATTTTTAGGGGAAAAACTGATGGAAAGATAAAGAGGAGTTTTAATTTCTCCTGATGTATTTTAGGAATGTGTGGTTGAAGCTGGATAAAAAGATGTAAAAGATTCAGATTGCTAATTTAGGTAGTACTATTATTACTTAGTATTATTCATCAGTATAGTCACTGGGGGTGGTTCAGGCTGCACCAGGTGATATCGCAGAAGGGGGGTGACACCCAGTGCCCCCCTGGCCTCCACAGGGGTCTCCAGCTCAGGTGGGTGGCAGTCAGCTATTTTCTTAGCCACGCAGCCACTTTTTCCAGCTTGTGCGGCTGCTTTCCATGGGCCTGGGGGAATCTCTGGGCCCTGGGGGAGGGGCTTCTGTCCAGGGCAAGTAACCGTTTCCGCTGCTACATGGCTATTTTTCCTGGCTACGCTATTGTTTCCAGCTGCTCCTTCCTTCAGCTGGGCTTCCCATGAGGAAAGCCAGGATGAAGGA
Organism: Phrynosoma platyrhinos; assembly: GCA_020142125.1. Taxonomy (NCBI): domain Eukaryota; kingdom Metazoa; phylum Chordata; class Lepidosauria; order Squamata; family Phrynosomatidae; genus Phrynosoma; species Phrynosoma platyrhinos. The sequence goes on along the minus strand of CM034706.1, from coordinate 239,416,085 downwards.
AAGAGGATAAGGGCATGTATCTTTCCTTTAGTTGGGCTTCCCCTGTGGAAAGCCAGGCCAAAGGGAGGAGGATTGGGGTGTGTGTGCATGTGTGCACTCAGCATGCTCAGTCTCCCCTTAGGGAATACTTCCCCTTTCCGCTTTGGGTCCCGCCACCCACACAGGGTGACACCAAAGCTAGGTACGCCACTGTTATTTATCACTTAAAACATCACCAAGCATTTTCTAACTGTTGTATAGAGATTCATAGAAAAATAATTTCTGTTTACCAGCTAATAGTCATGAAAAGAGAAGAGAGAAGGAAGAGAAAGCAAATATTGGAGCTGAGCTTTCTTTCTTGCATAGTTTCTTATTCATTGGCAAATGGATAGGGCTAGGCTGGTCATCTTCCTGCTATATGTTCCTCCTGGAAAGCAAAGGCAACTTCATAGGGGCTCCTCTGACAAAACTGGCAAAAACTGGAACATGTTTTCCTTTATTTATACATTCCCAAGAGCAATAGCATATACAAATCTTTTAAATTAAATGAACAAGAAATTATTGTCAGTACTTTGCTCAGAACATGCCATCAACTTTCTCTTCTTGGTAGTGCAGTGAGTAATTGAGGACCCACAGGAATAACAGATGCCAAAAACTCTAGAGTGCCACTTGTATAGCAATAAAAAATCATTTGATTGGCCTTGTCATATTCACAGTTTATGGAACAGATTTAACATTTCTTTCCAAAGAGAGCAAAATAGCTAAGAATAAAGTAGGATAATAATTTTATGGGACAGCAGTGTTCATTAATAGCAGATGAACCTGAATGGCAGGTGGTGGGACTGGAGTCAAAAGTGAGTAAGTAACACAGAGCCCTGGGTGTGTGTCCTTATACAAGAAAAATAATATATGTTGACAGAATACAATATTTTTGTCTTAACTTTATTAAATGCAGTGCTTCTGTTTCTATGGAAAAGGAAGATTTAAAGGCAGATAAAGGGCCTTTGCAGACTGCTAGAAATAGTGCAAATTGAGTCCACTTTAACTGCCCTGGCTCAGTGCTAGGGAATCATGGCAACTGTATTTTTTTTTCTGAGACATTGAGCCTTCTCTGTCAGAGATCTCTGGTGCCACAATAAACTACAGTTCCCATGATTCCCAGCACTGAGTCAGAGCAGTTAAAGTGGACTCAATTTGCACTATTTCTAGCAGTCTGCAAAGGCCCTTAAGTATCCTAGGGGAAAGTGGGGAGAGGCCAAAGAGGCATTCACCATAGTACACAGCTTTTTCATCTGAAATTGGAGCCATAAGAGGAGCCCTGCTGATCAGTCAAATGCTTATCTAATCCAGCATCCATTTCCCTATATAGCCAATCCAAGGTTTTGACAGAATTAAAAAAATATAGTATGAAGGCAGTAACTTTTAATCACTTTTAACCTCTTCCTAGCAATGTGTGTTTCAGCAGCACACTGTATCTTAACACGATATTTCAGATAACCATATCTTGTATGAACTATTTATAGACCTTGGTGATGTTGTCTTATCACCTTCAAAAGCCATCTGAGCTCGTTTCTGCAGTTGCTGTACTAAATGCATATTGTCCTTTGGGCATCCCTTTTTTATATGGAATAAGTGACATGCTTGTTGGCTGCTATAAAGAACCTTGATTCTGAAGGAACTTATTCAGAACATCATATATACACTAAGATTGTAAACTTGTTGGGGCACTACACTAGATGGGGGGGGGAATATTGTGTAAGCAGTTTTTCTTGTGTTAGTACAGACCCTTGTATACTTGATTGTACACACACAGAGAACTGTCTTTTACACTTAGAATAAATTGGATGGGAAGCTACTAGGCAATTGAGCAGAAGACTGTGATGCTTGTTGCATGATCAGTTGTTTAATGGTGGGATCCAGTGTAACAACCCTGTTATATATTTACTTGATCTTGGGTTAAATCCATGGAGAACAAGAGGATGAAGGGACTAGGAAAAATGTGCTTTAGCTATGACCAAATGATGTTGATATCATTGAGCCTTGAGGAAGGGGCAAGGACTGGTGGCAGGTGCTTTCCTTTCTTATTGAAGAAAGGGTATCAGCTGTCCTTACCCCCCTTTTTTTGTCCCGTCTATACAAGAGATGGTGGCTAACTACATAACAATATCTTGTCAAAGTAGGCTTCACTATATATTGTCATAGAGCATTGATAGTACTGTACTGTCTTAAACGTCTCATAGTTTAAGAAAAGGATGAAAAAAATGAAAATATCTACAATATTACATGTAATATACATATTTATCCTTTTGCTTCTTTATTTCACTAATGGGCGTACATAATATTTGTTGCATTTTTGGCATCAGTGAGAAAGGCTGTCAGATACCCTGCCCCCCCCCAAAAAAAATCTTCTGTGAAGTTTTTTACCTTTGTGAGAGAGCAAAAGAACTTTTCTCCATTAATTCTGTTTGTTTTTAAAGGCTCTGCACAAAACTAGCCTCTTTTCCCTTCATTAGCAAAGCAGATGCACAGCAAGTATAGAAGGACTAGAACACAGATGAAAAAGTACAAACAACATGTCCACTGTACACACGCATACATTAAAATCTATAGAGATTGTTTTCAAAGTTGGCACAGAAAAATCACTTTGCTAATATGAACGTATCCATATATGTATATGTGCCTTCGAGTTGCCAGCTCCAAATATTTTCAAAAACCTCTTTCTGTCTCTTTCTGTGAAGAAATAAATTCTCAGATTATTCCATTCTCCCTCATGAGAAAGATAAGTGAGGATTTACATCAACTGTGCACTTGCAGTGAAAAGATGGATGGGATATTACAGTAGTTAATGTTTCTTCATGCTTAATTAAACAACTGGAAACATCCTATTTAGTTTTGAATGCCTATAAAGCTGGCAAAGAACTAAGTATTTTTCATTTGTGGTTTAGGATGTATGCAAGAGAAAAAGATGGGAAAAGAGAGAATGAAGATGTGTTGATGTGATAAATAGGGCATAAAGCATAGATCTCGGTAGAGTGTGGCTTTAGTTGAAAATGAATAGACTGGCCTGCCAGTGCTAACATCAGAGATGTTAGAAAGCAATTTGAAGTGATCTCTATATTCACTGTGGTAATAGGTTAATGAAGGTGAACACATAAGCTGTCTAAAATTTTGCTAGATGAATGCTGGCTTCTAGCCGTATGCTAACTGTACTCTTACACTATCATGTGGCAATGTTCTATGTTTTCTAAGCATTGGATAAATTGTAGGCTTTCAAGGCGATACCTATAGTTTTTGGCTATGTATCAAAATCACATTTTTTAAAAGTGCAAACTTGTCATATAAGAACTACCTTAGTTATAGCTAAGTAGAGTCTTCCAGCCTGACCCCCCACCCCCATCCTGACATACCAGACAGCAGCTGCTGCAAAATCATAGAATCATAGAATCATAGAATCATAGAGTTGGAAGAGA
>CM034706.1:239380380-239412536 GCA_020142125.1 Phrynosoma platyrhinos | reverse complement strand
CTCCTTTCTGTTAGAAAGTGGCCTGGAGAGCCTTCTCCTCCTCCTCCTCCTCCTTCCTCTGTCCTGGCCAAAAAAAGGGATATGTTCAGTTGGGAGGCAGCAGACTGATATTCCCATCTCCTTCCCACCAGCAATTTCTGTTACATAGGCAGAAGCAGGATCTCTGGGGCAAAGCAGACTGGCAGCTTGGAGTGGCTCTGGTTGCTCCAGCATTGATCGGCCCACTCTTAAAGCAGGCCACCAGAAAGGAGAGATTAATTGCAGCTCCTTTTGCTGGTGGCTTAAAGTGGCTTTTGGCTGCATCACACCTCCTTTTTGCATGCCATACCCCTGAAGTGGCTGGAACCACACTTTTTGGGCCATTTGTTTCAGGCTTCTATCACAATTCCTGGTCACAGCAGAGATCATTCATAGGAGAGAGGTAAAAAGCCATTCTGCTGCATCTCAATCAATGCCAGAAGTGATTCTTGTTACACTGCTGCCTGGTAAGCCAGGTTTGGGGGACTTTTATGGTCCCTATGTATTCTTTTACACTGCTGAATATGTAGAGATTGTGAACATGAATTGGTTATGAATATATTGACACAATAATTGTGTTAGACATTTGTAACTGTAATCATGAATTCTGGCTATTAAAATATATTTCATTTCTAGCCCACCTGTCTCCCAGCATGGGTAACTACATATGACTTTTTTTTTAAAAAAAGGACATGATGCAGCTCATCAGATTTCTTTGAGATCATTGAAACACAAATAAAATGGGCTTGACAGTCTTTCAGTAAAATGTATAGACACTAAGATTTTGGATCTTTCCAATCATATGAGATTTTATATCTCCACTCAGAGGTCTTGCTCTATGCAGGACTGAAGCCCTTACTCAGCAGGTACTGCTCTTTACACTTGCATTCTATTCTTGCACTGGGTATAGAAGGCAAATGTTTGTCCTTTTGCTGGACATAGGCAAGTGTCTGTTACCTACATTACCTCCTCAGCCTCAGAAGGAGAGAGGCAGGCCAGATCCATCAGGCCTACCCTAAATTAAGAAGGAGAGCCCTCCCTCCAGTCCATCTGCCATGGTCCAAGTCTCAAAAGGAGAGAAGAACTGCTGAACCTGATCCCCTTCCCCACTACCATTCCCTTCTCCTTTTGTGTCATGTCTTTTTATATTGTAAGTCTGAGGGCAGAGAAGCATCTAATTAACCATTTGTAAGCTGCTCTGAGAGCCTTTGTAGCTGAAGAGAGGGTAGAAATGCTCCAAATAAATATATTTTAATTAATTTCCATTTATTAGAAATTCATACATTCTCAAAGTAATACGAACTGAAGGTATGTATCAAAAACTAAAATAATTTGTTATGGCACTTCAGATCTGTTGGAAGTGTGCTCAGCTTTTATTTTTCTTGCATAACACACCTATTCAGCAAATTTTGGGATTAGCAAATTCTGTTAGATAGATGGATGTTATAAGCAAAGCCAGACAGCAAAGAGAATATGGGAAAATTATACATGAGGTATAAAAATGAAGTTTTTAAACTTAATCTGTTAGTTTTGAAAATATCTGAGTTCAGAGAGATTATTCTCCCAATTTTTAGGTCATTTATGTTGTAGTTAGCTGCCTTCAAGTTGACCTCGACTCATGGTGACCATGTGAATGAGACGTCTACAACCCCCTTATCTTCCACTGCCCTGCTCATGTCCTGTAGCACAGGCCCTTGGTCTCCCTGACTGAGGAGCTTATTGCTCCATTAAATAAGGTGGCTTAGCTTTGCTGGCTTCAATCTTCTTCTGGAATACCCCCAGATGTTATCAGGAATAAGTCACCACCAATTTAGCCCCGATGCTGCCAGCCAGGTGAGACTCAGGCTGAAGCTGGGCTCAGCTGGCACTTTTTTTTCAAAGTCGGGGAGCTTCTAACTTCAAAAATTTGGCGGCTGGATGTGGCTTTGTCCCACATTGACTTACGTTCAACATAAATTGTGGCCAGTGGCATCATGGCTAAATTGGTGGCAACTTACATCTGAGAACATCTGGGGATATCCTGGAAGAAGATTGAAGCCAGAAAAGATAAGCTGACTTATTTAGTAAAGTGATAAGCTCCTGAGACTATCCAACTATAAGGGTCTGCCTGTGTAAATCATTGCAAGATGGGATTTCTTGCTGTTGGACTCCTGTTGCCAAAGTCTTTCTGGCCTGAGCTGCCAGAATCCTAGAAGGATCAAGGCTAGGCAACAGACACAACCAGCTGTATTCATGCAGGGCAACTGGGGCAGCTGGAAGTATTTAGTTATTTAAGGGTAGCATTGGCCTTTCTACCCTTTCCACAGCAACACGGTCTTTTGTGCTGCCTGTAGCTGCTTTGTGTGTATTTTGCCTTGTCAGCTTTGCTGTGTTTAGATCTGGTCTGCTCCTTGATTCTGCCTCTTGCCTTTGGCCCATTGGACTCTTGGAACTTGGCCTTGCTGTGTTTATGCCTGGGCTGTTTCCTGACTTACTTTCTGCCTCTGGCCCATTAGACTCTCAAAAGTTTGCCATCCACCGAGTTGGCCCTGGCAGCCCACCTTGGAATCCAGGCTGCCAATGCCTCGGAATCTGACACCATCTGATGCACAATCTTCTTTTCCTTCTGTTGCCCTCTACCTTCTCTAGCATCATTCTCTTTTCTAATGAATCATGACTTTTCATGATGTGGGCAAAGTATGACAGCCTAAATTTTGTCATCCCAGCTTTCAGGGAGATTTCAGGTTTGATCTGTTCTAGGATCAATTTGTTTGACTTTTTGGCTGTCCACAGTATCCTCAGGAATCTTCTCCAGCACATGTCAAATGAGTTAATCCTCTCTCTGTCACTTCTTTCACTGTCCAGCTCTCACATTCATAAATGATGATGGGGAATGCTATGGCTTGGACAATTCTGAATTTTGTGCTCAGTTATATATCTTTACACTTCAGGATTTTATCTAGTTCTGTCATAGCTGCTCTTCCCTTTCCTAATTTTCTGATTTCTTGATTGCAGTCTCCTTTCTGATCAATGTTTGATCCAAGATATGATTAAAAATTTAACTATTTCAATTTCTTCATTTTCTAGGTTGAATTTATGTAAATCCTCCATTGTTTTTATTTTTGTTTTCTTTATGTTTAACATTAGACCTGACTTTGATTGTTCCAAGTCTATGATGCTTTACGCTACTATTATAGTGTCATCTGTATATTTATTTATTTACTTATTTGTTTACTTCATTTGTTTGCTGACTTTCTCCCAGAAGGAATCCAAAGTGGCTCTTACATTGTTGATGTTCCTTCCTCCTATTTTCAGTCCTCCTTTTTTCTGTGTCTAAACCTGCTCTTCATATATTTTCTACATACAGGTTGAACAAGTAGAGTGATAAAATGTAGCCTTGCCTGACCTGTTTGCCAATTGGGAACCATTCTAAGTGCCACTTCCATCTCGTTTTTCAAAATTCCATGTGTCATTCGATGTTTCTTTTTTGTTTCTTTTATATAGCCGTTCTGCATATTGCTTCCATCATTTTTTTTTTATTTCATCTTGGTTGTTTCAAATTTGATCAAAGATCAAGGTTTTTTATGGGAATTTCCTCTGATATATATTGAAATTGACATGGCTTTGGAACTTCTGGGAATGAGAGTTGAAGTGACTGCTGTCCAAGTGACTAATAAGTTGCTGGTTTGAACAAACGCCAGTGCAAGGATTTATATTACGTTGTGTAAAGATACCTAACTGTGCAGTATGGGAAAGGATCTTTTAGAACCTTTGAGACTAACTGAAAGAGACAAGTTGAAAGTGTGAGCCTTCATAGATTTAAGTCTTCTTCCTCAGATGCATGCATCTGAGGAAATGACACAAGTCTACCAAAGCTCATGCTACCAACCTCTCATTAGTATCAAAGATGCTACAAGATTCCTTTGCATACTGATTTTCCAAACTAACATGGCTATGTCTTTGGATTAAATATACATATTGCACTTTTAATCTCCAGAAACTATTTAGATGTTTCCTCTCCAACATTTTGACTAAATGAGTCTGATGGTGACTTAAAACTGATTGTAATCATAATACAGATAATGCATATTTACCTGGCACATGCATGAACACAGCACATACCTCAGACATGTACAACTAAGCAGTGCTTAATCTTCTGGCTGATTATGATTTCCCACCCTTCTAATTTGTGTTGCTTCTCTTTTATGTGTGTGTATGTGTGCTATCAGCCCTGGTGACGCAGTGGTTAAATGCCTATTCTGCAGCTACTCACTCGTAGACCACAAGGTTGCGAGTTCAATACTAGCCAGGGCTCAGGCTAGACTTAGGCCTGCATCCTTCCGAGGTCGCTAAAATGAGTACCCAACTGTTGGGGGGCAATGAGCTTACAGTTGTAAACCGCTTAGACACCCCATAGCATGGTATGAAGCAGTATATAAATGAAGCTGCTTTGCTTTGCTATGGTTAAAGTGATTTTAATGGAGAATATGCAAAATGGAACCTTTAACACAGCTGTCTCCAGATGGATCAAATGCATGATGACAAACCAATATCTGAAATGGCTTGTACTATCATTGAGAATACACTCTCATTTGATTGTTCTCCATTCAAAGTACATGGGTCTTTCTCCTCCCCCCCCCTTTGTACCAGTTAATCAATTTAATGAATTAACCTTTAATTTTTACAATATCCCATGCTACAAAACATAAGTTGCTTTCTACAGAAATTGAAGTCCAAAACACACTACATAACTAATCCAGTTTGAGACAACTTTAACTGCCCTGGCTCAGTTCTAGAGAATCCTGGGAATTGTAGTTTATTGTGGCACCAGAGGTCTTTGACGGAGAAGGCTAGATGTCTCACAAAACTACAGGTCCTACAATTCCCTAACATTGAGTCAGGGCAGTTAAAGTGGTCTCAAATTGGATTTTTTCTGCAGTGTACTTTAGACCTGAGAGACTGAAATACATTCTTTTGTAGTGGAATCATAAAAAACTAGAGCCTTTTGAAATAACAATAAAAAGCAGGCAGTACTGGACGTTTGCCTATTCAGGTCATTTGTTTTTGTATTGACCACTAGAGGCCACTGTACTGTTTGTGTAAATTACTTGAAAGTGCTTTTGCAGCTAATTGAGGCTTGAATGGATACTATTTAGCTGACATACATTGACTGGTGACTTGAAGACATATACACACAGAGATGGAAAATTACACAACTTTTGTCACCAGCCACCCCTTAGCTCACAGCATTCCCCAACATAACTGATAATATTTTATAAATAATAATAATAATAATAATAATAATAATAATAATAATAATAATAATAATAATTTTATTTCTATCCCGCCCCTCTGCGTAATACAATCGTTGCATAATGTCAAGTTCCAGATGTACAGGGCAACTATGGAATTAAATACCTGTGAATTATGAGAATCCTGTGCTATACATTTTCAGTCATTAATATTTTTAATGATGTGTTGACACAAAATCCTGTAATGATTGTACCTTGACACATATAGATTCATCAAACATCTTTTCAACTTTTCTTCCTGACATGTGTTCACCACCATTCTCATTTTGGTGTTTAGACTTATTTGGAGATTTATCATTTACTTTGGATGCATTTCTGTACAGAAAAAGGAGAAAAGGGCATCATTTAGATAGACAAGGCTTGATTTTAAAAATCATCCCAATATATTCTAAATAGAGTATGTCTTTAGAGAACAAGGAAAAGAGATAAAGGAATTCTCTCTCTCTCTCTCTCTCTCACACACACACACACACACAATGCTCAGTGCATTTTGAATTAAGTCTGTCCTTAAGGATATTCTCAAGCAACCAATCGAATATATTTGCACAGTGTTACAATTAGATTACAACTGTGTGCATGTATTAGGTTGAAAGTGTTTCTTTGGAAGTGTTCCTAAAGAAGAACTGTCTGAAATTCATTGGTGTACCCCTGCCCCTTTTCTTGTGCTCATGGAAATCTCCTTTCTTCCTTTCCTGTGAAATTGGTACATTTTCCTTCTTGACTTCTCAATCATCCTGCCTCCAAAAGGAACCAGTCCTAGTATGCCAGAGTCTTGACCAACTTCACAATGTCCACAGATAGTTCTTAATGGTTTTATGCTTCCCTGTAGTTTTTAAATCAGAACTCACAGCACTGAGATATACAGCCATCCTGCATGGATTCAACTATCCATGGTTTGAGAATATTCAGCAAATAATTTAAAAAAAAACCTTTGTAATTTGATACATGGGACACAATTTTACTATACTTTTGTATATAATAAGACTTGAGCCCCAAGTCTGACAGATCCTTATCAAAGCCTGAAGCAGATGGGTCAAAAAGAGCAACAACTGGCTGCTTCAGGGGTGTGGTGTGCAGATGACACATGCCTCAAGGTGGCTGGAAGCTGCTGTGAGAACACCCAAGGCGGCCTGAAGCTGCTGGCAAAAGGAGTGGCGAAAATCTCCTCCTTGCCAGTGGCAGTGCATGTTGAGAGCAGGTCTTCCGGTTGCTAATAGTGGGCCCGTCATGGGTGGAGCAGCCAGAGGCCGCTCTTTCAAGCCCATCTGCTTCACCCCACAAATAAAAGTGCACACAGAAGGAAGGGAATTGGCAAGTCTAGAAAACAATTTTTAGGAAGGGAAATTAAGGTCAATTTGATTCATAGATTTATTACCAAAATGAACATAATGCAGATACTGAGACAACTACTTTAGATATTTTTATTAGGAACAGAAAATACTGAGTAGGATAAAGACAATTTTAAAAGATTGAAAAATATTTTTAAATGGTTAAAAAAATAAAATCATGGTTTATTCAGTGTTGGAATGCCCTTATGAGAATCTTGGGGGCAGAACAGACTGCCCAGAAGGGGTGGCTTGAAGCCACCCCTGAAACAGCTGGGTTGTGGCCACTGCAACTGTACACTGTGGCCCCAATCCAGCTTTTTGCTGGCCCAAAAAGAAGTGGCAAATAGCCAGCTTTTCCTATGCTGCAGCAGCTTTGCAGCATATAAATGCCATACAGCTAGAGCGCTGTGAAGCCGGCCCATGTGTGTTTGGGTGGCAACATGACACTGTCTTCAGGGCAGGTGGCATCTAAATGCCATGCCCCCAAGCTGCCAGGAAGCTGGCATTTTGAGCCAGTCTGTTTCACCTCATAGACAAGTGACTATCTTTATAACTTGCTCACTGTCTATTCTATGAAAGAAAATTGCATGAATCCCCCCCACCTCACCCCCACACAGAAAACAGGATTTCCTGCACAGAGATGTTTTTGGTACAAAAAGTGCTTTTTTTGTGCACGACCTTCAAAAAACATTCTGGTAGTAAGGAAGAAAAGGGTAAAATTATTAATTCTGGTCTGCAAGAAGGTCTGGACTATAATCATTTTAGCCTGCTATCATGAAATATATGAAGATTTGTATACCTATTTAGAATTCCATGAAATTATAAGATGAAGAGTAGGTCTCAGAAATTATCTTTAACAGATGGCAACTTAGAAGCATATAGTCAACAAATCACCGCCCAAGCATGCAAGAATGTTCTAGCATTTTGTCATGCTGACTCTTACCGGAACTAGCTGGAGACAGTTAACTAAGGCCAGTTTGATTTATAGATTCATTACCAAATGGAAGTATTCAGACCATTACATTAGTTATTTTTAGTAGGAACAAAAAGTGCTGGCTAGGTTAAAGACATTTCCATTAACTACTACCCTCCCCCACAGCAACCTCTGTTGTCACATCTTTATGGAGATCCTAAGGCAAAAATTAGAGCAGAGTTTTTTGGTGAAGGTTTATTTAGAAGGAGTTTGTCATTGTCTTCTTCTAAAGCTGAGAGGATGACTTGCCAAAGGTCACTCAGTGGGTTTCCATGGCTGAGCAAGGATTTGAACCCTGGCCTCCACAGTCATAATTAAATGCTCAAACCACTACTACACTGACTCCCTTTGTATAAATTGGCAGTGGAAATGTCCCCTATTGGCCCACAGAGGCTTCCTACATATATATAATACCAAATTTTTTAAAAAAATTGTTTTCAAGACTGCCTTCAACTGTTAAGTCTGAGTCAGTAATTAGCCATCCCTCATTCAAGCCCAAACACTAAATGGTGTTATTTGTGGAATATGAGGGACGGAGGGAGGATTAACCATAAGATCACTTTTCTTAGTTCATACATTACAGAGGGCCCTTGATATTCATTGGGTTTGGTTCAAGGACACCCCATGGATACCAAAATAAGTCCCAATATTAGACAGATTGGCTGCTTTACCCCTACGTTACCTAAAGTTTTCCTGATGCAAAACATGAAGACTTACTGAGAAATTCAGCGTTCTCTACCTGGATAGGAGCCTGAGGTTTCACTAAGGAAGGAGATATGCTGGATTCCAAGGAAACATATTCTTTGGATTGCAAATGGGCATTAAATTTCCTTGGCTTGCAAAATTTTCCAGTGACTACATGGCCAAAGGAGGAGGAGCCAGTCTGCAGATAGCTCCCCCTAACATCTGAACTGAGATCAGAAACACTAAATGCAGGCCTAAGACTAACGTCTTCAATTTTTTTCTCCTGTTTGCCTGATGAAGAAGCCAGTGTAACTTTGAAAGCTTGTAACAAGTAATTGTGCATTTTTGTTAGCCCAATAAAGGTAACATTGGATGTTATTGGATTTCCTTTCTACCTGTATACTTTGTCAGAGATCTTTCTCAATGGTGCTGCCTGTAATGTGTTTGGAGAAGCCTGCCTACAAACTGATCTTACAAACTGGAGTAAAGATGTGTCTTGTAACCTAATGGAGACTACTGATAGTATTTCCTTGAAAACTTTGATAATTATCCTTAAACTATACAGTCACATCATATTGTTTGCTCCAGACATGGAGTGTGGTTTCTTAGGGATGTAGCTCTGGCACCAAGTAACCCACAGGAAGCAAAGGCTGCTATTTTCATTCCCCTCCCCAACCAGAAATTCAAGTTTTCTGTTCTTCCTAATTGCTTTTGATAATTTTATGGCAGTACAGGTGTTATGGTGGCTCTTCAGCTGAATTCCTTGGCAACAGCACAGTCCCACTGAAAGTTTTACTGTCACTTTGTTTTTTCTTACCATTATTACATGGAAAAAGTCCCCGAAGCCGTATTGAAGACAACAGCTGCTAGTTTAAATTTTTTATCAGGCCTTTGGTAATTAAAACTCAAGTATCTATAATATTTAAGCTCTGTACAAATGCAGTAGCAGATGTTTTGATCTGTGGTAGAGTGGGATGGAAGGAGAAGCAAAATGTTGATGAGCTAATGTTGTGAAGATTGAACTATCATCCCTGGTAAGAGAAAGAGCTTCAAATCAATTCTGTAGCTGCAAGCTCCCAGAACAATTGCCTGATTTCCTTACCTCTGTGTGTGACATTCCTCCAGCTCTCTACCTCCTGTGTATGTGAAGTGACCTCATCCCCAGCAATTTCCTCTGTGTGTTTGCTGTCCAAGACCATATGGTCTGGTCTCTCCAGGAAAACCTCTTGTAACCCGCCCCGATTGCCTAGCAGAGGGGCGGGCTAAAAATAAAACTTATTATTATTATTATTATTATTATTATTATTATTATTATTATTATTATTATTCCTAAGCTGGTAAAGTATAGATACCTGGGCCTCTAGCTGCTGGACCTTCTCTTCTAATAGAGTTACCAGTTTGAACTTGGTGCAGGTGAAGTTACCCACATCAATAGGCAAGAAGGCAAACATCCCATAAGTATTGCAGGTGACTGCAGCAGGTCCCTCAGTGTCCATACTGAGAACGCTTATGGAGGCACTGAAACAAGGCTGTGGGCTTCCCCCTCAATTGTGTGCTTCCCCTGTTAAGCACCAGTGTAAAGGACTCCTGTTGGCTTGGCCTTTGTCCCCAAGCTCTGTAGCAAGCTCAGTTAACTGGGCTTATAGTTATCTAGAGAGTTCCTGGCTACTAGCTCCTTCCAGAGGCAAGTCTCTGACCAAAATGGCCACAGAGAACCATCTTTCCTTCTTCTCTTTATGCAAGGAATGATCTGGAAATCCTCTGCTAGCAATTATATAGAATTAGGCTTTTAGCTCTGCCCCCCAGTGACCCACAGAAGTGACTCACCATTAAAAAGTTTAAGAACTCATCCAGCTAATATGGGCAGAGAAAACCAACTTTCCTTCTTCACTTTATGCAAGGAATGATCTGGAAATCCTCTGCCAGCAGTTATATAGAATTAAGCTTCTAAGTGTTTGTGATTTACTAAAAATAGCTTTGTAGGAAGCTACTTTCTTTTGTAACACTGGATGTTGGAATCTTGTTCTTCAGTGTAGCACTGTGGAATGAAGAAAGAGACCAGGACAATATTAGACATCATGTATTATTTCTCTTGTTATAAGTAAATAAAAAAGATGCTTGAGCGATCAATTTCTGTAGAAAGTAGCCTTGCTAAGCTAGTCAAATCTTCACAGAATGGTACATCTTGACCACATCTATTCAGTTAGTGCCTTGGGCTCTGCTTCAATAGAAAAATAAATGAGTGTGACAACAGAAAGTAGGTTGCAGGACCTCATTATTTTCAGGGCAGTCCTTTGAAACTGTATTAGTTCTTTATTTAGGTTAGGATTTTTTTTCTCATCTAAAGACAGCTGTTTTAATAACAGTGCTAAAATAAATAGTATTGGCCAGTGGTGCACAGAAATGGGACTCAAAATAGAAAAGTTTAAATGGAAGAGATGCTAAACCACCTGATGCCTTGGGCACCTGCCTACTTAGCAATGCCAATGATACTTTATGCCAATGAATGCTGATGTTGGAGTTTAACATGCTTTTCAGGTTCCAGTAGAAACCTGGCATTGCAGATATTTTCAGAACAAGATAAAATATTTAAATTTACTTCTCCACTGCTCCCTTGAAGTTATTGCTGATTCTTGCAGCTACAGAAGCCCTCTTGCCATGCCTTGTACTAACATTCTCAACATAGGCATTAAACCTATGATTGCTAGATGTCAATAACCACAAATTCAGTAGTACTTCTATGTGTACAGTCATATAGAATAGTGTTCTCAGTGCAGGAAGAATGTAATTCTTTCCTACATTTCTTCTTCAACGAAGCAATGAGTAAGTTTAGCACTATTCTTTCTGCTGTGAGAAAGTCTTTGAAAACTATGCAGTTTTTAAAGTCTCTTCATAATTCAGGACTAATTGTGCATAACATTTACACAATCTTGTTTTGTAGAGAGAGCAATATTTTCTGTTCACTTTATGCTCAGGGAGTGATATTTCTGTGCAGAAATATTATTTAACAGCACAGAAAATGTTGTTTTCTGTGCAAATCACCAAATGTTCAATATTTTGAGTATTCTTACCATCCTACAATGCAGGCAAAATTGGCATGTGGAGAATGATTTTATGAATACCTTTCCTATCTGCTTATTTATTTCCATCCTACAGTTTCATTAACCACCTTCTCTGCAACTGAGATCTAAGGCCCATGCCTATGACACCATGGAATGCCAGCTTCAAATTATGATTAAGCTATCCTTCTATTTGAGTTTTAAAGCTATGCTTGGCTTATCATTCAGGATGACTGCTGATGTGTGTTATTTTATGAAAGGCATGAATAGCTTTGGCAGATCAGGTGCCTCTATGCCTCAGAACCCCCTGGGGGCTATATGGACTAACAAAAAACAGCAAGTACAACAACAGAGTGATCAGGAGTCCAGTTTTGATTCTGAAACAGGTATTTTCTAGTTAAACAGTAAAGGGAGGCCTTGCAACCTATTTAAAAGGTACGTTATTGCACCTGAATGTTTCCATTACCAGCAGTTCATCTTTTTTAGCCAGAAGATATTTGGTCTGTGGATTCTGAAGGCACTGAGGATCACAAAAACCCTCAAAAACATCATTGGGAACAATTTACCTCTTGTCTTGTGGAAGCCCTTACCACCCACCCACCCCTATTTTAGAAAGATGGTCCCTATCTTCTGATCTCTGTTATTTGTCCCGGGGTGGGGGGGAATCCTATAACTGATTGATTTTTTACAGATGATTTTTTATTTCCTTTTTAACAAAATGTAAGTCATCAGCATTGCCATTGTTCGGATTTCCCCTCCTGCCCCTTGGAAGTCAAATCATTGGTTACTTCTCACATGTATTGCACGCACATTAACTTGAAGGCACAATATAGTGCACAGTTTCCCATTTCAAGCACTGCAGCTGCTGAGATGTGTTTTGAACTGTTGGTAATATATCATAGGATGGTGATGTTTTTCAAGTGGATCTTTCTTTTACTAAAAGCACCCTCTTGCCTTGATTACCTCAGTGAATGGGGTAAATGCAGGATAAACATGTATTGCATATACCAGTCAGAGTGGAGCTTTCAGCAGTATATAATAGGGGACAGAAGGCATTCATCATTGAGATGGGAATTAGGCATGCCCCCATTTTTATCTGTGAAAAGTTCATGAGCATGCTCATAGTTCTAGAGGTTGCTCTGGAAAAGTAAATAGATATGTAGTTTGCGTGTTTGAATTGTCAGCACTTCTGAAGGTTATAGGTCTGAAGATGTATCTGCTTTCATTCATTACAATATTGTGAAGATGGCAGGAAGTAAAGTGGGGTGAAGAGTGCTTAGTGACTAACCTGTATGGATAAAAAGAATGGAAGGGTAATGCCAATCAGTTGTTGAACATCTGTGCTTGACTGAGAGAAAGGCAAGATTTTGCAACACTGTATATCCCTGCACTAAGCCTATGTATGCATGTAACTATAACGTATAATAACAGCAACACAAAAATCAGAGTAACAATGACAACAGCAATATATGTGAAGAATTGATATCAGATCAGTTTGTATTTACTATGCTTCCTTGTCATTTAAGAAACACAGTTAAAAGTGAAATATACGGAAGTAATTACCTATATTAAAATATCTTTATAAGAAATATCTGTGTTGCAAATAAGGCCTTGGACAATTTGTTACAGTTACATGCTCTACTATTATAGCTGAAATTTACTTTCCTGTTTCTTAAATGCTATTTTTGAGTTGCTTAAAAAAGTCTGAATGCTATAGGCTCCTACTCATAGTACAAAACACATTCTCCTCCATAGGCTCCTACTCATAGTCCAAAACACATTCTTCTCCCATAGGCCATAATGTTACCTCAAAGCCCACCACAGACAAAATGAAATAAATGTGAGTTGGCTGGAAGCAGCTACAACTTTATGGTTGCTGACTGACTGATAGGTTCTTGATCATAGACAAGAAGAGGGCTAGCCAAGAAGTGCACTGACATTTCAGGGAAATAGTTTTCCTTTTTTGATGTTGTTTAAAGGATAAAGGCTGCATTGGTAATTACTCAGTAAAATTGTTTATATCCTATTTAGGCTTTGGTTTCTACTTTATAGTAATTTCTAGCAGCAGTTTTCTTTTTTAGAAAAAGTAATAACTTCCGCTTTAATTCTTAGTACTATCTACTTCTGGTTTGATTACACCACCACTCATGCCTGAAATACATCAGAGGACTAAAAATGTGCCAAAATTTGTATGGGAGCTTAAATGGCTATGGGAGATTGGGAGACAGACTAGGAGTCTTGTGTAAGGGGTTAGATGAACCCCCTGGGCTGCATTTTATGTTGCTGGAAGTGAAAACTTTCACTCCAACTCTGCTAAGTGCAGGAAACCTGAAATATTAAAACTCTTTTGACTTTCAAGTTTTGGAAATCTTTTTATTTTCTGAAAATGTTGATTTGACAGTTTATTTGGGTCTTTAATTATATTTTTTATGCAGACAATTACATTACCAGGACTTTGCTAATAAGGCTGACAAATCAATCTATTAAACAATCTATATTGAAATATATATTTGAAAAGACTAGTGTAGGTAGTATTTGCAGACCTCCTCTCAGTCTGTTAAATGTGAGGGGTAGATAAGCATGTTGGGACAAGCTGACAAACTTCTTGATATACTTAGTATAACCATAAATTCTACCACTTAAATAACATGTTTTTTTTTAAAAAAAATGTCATTCGCACACATTTATTTAATCATGTTTTGTCCAATGTTTTGGAATGATATGGCTCTAGAGTAGGGATGGAAAAAATATTTTTTTAAAAAAAATTACTCAGGATACTCAGAAATCCCAGTTGATCAGCACAAAACACAGAGGCAAGAACTTTAACAAGTTTATGCCCAGTATAAATATAGCCTGAAAAGTTTCAGGAAGTGTTCTGCTGAGAAATCCACATACATGTTTGCCTGAAAATAAGGGGATTTGTGTGTGTGTGTGTGTTGCTGTGCAAATCAGCAACAACACTTTTCCAGAAATACACCAGACAGAAGAATAGTTAGTACTGCTTTCCCATAGTGGCAGACATTTTAAATGATTCTTAAGAAGAGACTCTACAGTGGCCAGATAAAAAAATTATTATCAAGCTCCCAAGAATGTCTGCAAATATGTAAAGAGGTTCATCAGTTTTTCTTCATTCTTTCACCACTTGCTCTTGACAACAAATATGACCTTGGATTATTAATTGCAATGCTTGGCACTTCACTTAATTTCTTTCAAATGATGCATTTCTAATAAACATTTTGGAACAATATTCCCTTCTTGTTTGAAAAACAAAAACAAAAATCTGCACATGCCTTTTTAAAAAAGTAAAGTTGCAGTCAAAGTATGATGGCAGCAGTGCCCCCCCCCCCAGAAGCTTTTGAGGGAGCATTGGACATTTCTAAACAGAAAGATATTTGGACCCAAATATTTTGGGGATGAATAGGTGTAAAGATGCTTGGAAAGCAGAAAAAGTGGCTTTGGGAGCCACATATAGCCCATGGGCTGCAATTTCATCACTTCTGGTATACCTTGTGAGTTCATTTTTGATCAGGTCTATTCATTGTATTTTTGATTACAGTTATATGATTTTATTTCTAATATTCTGGGCATTTTTAAGCTGAAAGGCTTATACAGTGTCCATCTTCTCTATAAATATATTTTGTGGAAGTGAAATAATTACTTTTAAAAAGTCTACCTAAACTCCTGAGGCCAACAGACAATTTATTTCTTAATCATATGAGAGGAGCACTTTCTTCATTATTTTTTTCCTGCAGTGTGTCAAAAAGATTGTGTATGGGGGGGATATGGGTAATCACTAGCTGACAGTGTTAAGTGATGGCTTTGGCTGCATCCACATTGCAGAAATAATCCACTTTTATGCCTCTTTAATCGCCATGGCTCAATGCAATGGAATCCTGGGATTTGTAGTTTGTTGTGGCACCACAGCTCTCTGACAGAGAAGGCTATATTTCTCACAAAACTACAAACCCCATAGCATTGAGCCATGACAGTTAAAGCAGTGTCAAACTGGATTATTTCTGCAGTGTGGGTGCAGCTTATGGCACAACTGATGCATACCCAGGAAGTCAGACAAATAATGAGAGCAGAACAGGTTTATCCTCTCCTTAACCTACCTTATTCTAACCTCTTACGTTTGTGAGACAGACATGGGTTATAAGTTATAGTAGATTCTTGTTTTGTTCTTCAGAAACTTGAAAATGATGGAGTTAATGTACCAGTTGCAGGCTCTGCTGCTAAAATTGCAGTCAACATTAGGCTTCCTTTTTAAATGGGTTTCATCAACATAATTATTGCACAGCTTTATTACAGTAATAAAGTAACTCCAGGGGGCCTCTACTGGGAAGGCAATTGCAGGAACCAAGGCACTTTTGTATTGGCACATTCCCTCTGGTGGCCTTCCTATGTTCGCATACCTCATGGTGTACTTCTGTGTTTTTCATCATGCTGGCATAGGAACTTATTACTCTTCACATTGCAGAGGGCTTTTCAAGAAAAAAAAAATCAAATACCTAGAAACACATGTAGTTATTTGAATTGAATCATGAAAGAAGGATGACCCACTAGACATTTTGCCCTACTTTTGTTTTAGAAAGGAATCACTTTTTCTCCCATTTTTACAGACAGTGCCGTAAGCAGATTTCTCTATTGGGAAAGAAAAAGGTAGTCCTTCTCATTTCAAGTACCAGGAGCAATTAATTTTCATTCTCCTTTGCTTTGCTTTTAACTACAGACTTTCAAACACTTTGCATTAAACCTATGAGAATATGCTCAAAAAGAGCAAGATGGAGAGAATGACATGTCCCTGGTTCAGTTCAGTGAGGTTTAAAGGTTCTTTGGCTGAATATTCTAAATACCCCTTCCTAATCCACAAGTTCTAGAATGCTTGAGATACAAATGGTGACATTGTTACAGACTTAGGTCTTAAGCAGATGAGGCAAAAGGAGCAGCCAGAAGCCACTCCTGCCCCAGTTGCTGCAGGACTGTGGTGACCAGATATCATTGTCCTGAGGCCGGCCAGTGCCACAGTCTGAATGAGGCATGGAAAGAAGTGGATAAAATCCGCTCCTTTTGCAGTCGGGTTTGTGTCACCTTAGGTGGCCCTGGCGTGGCCCTGCTGTTGGCTTCCACATGGTTTGGGGGTGTGCCTTGTCTAGTTGCCATGCCCCAAAACCACGTGGAAGGCATCTTTTTTTTCCCCTGTCTGTTTCAGGCCTTAGTTATCTAGTACTGGCAGACTACTTCTGGTTCCTATTGCTGTGAGTCTCTGCTTTGGCACTTCAATTAACTGGTGAGCATTTCACTATCATATTACTGCTATTTACTCTGGTCCACTAGAAGGAGACAGAAGAGGTAGCCTGGAGGTGTGCATCATTAAAGTACCTTGTGTTGATGAAAAATATTAATTTATGATTTATTTAATTTGTATTCCCCCTCCTTTTTCCCAATACAGGACTGAAGTTGGCTGACAACAAAGTTTTTTTTTAAATTGTTACAATAAGAGTGGAAATCCCTTTATCTTATTTTTTTTAAAAAAAACTCTAATTTTAAACAACTGAAAATCATTTAAAATATTACAATAAGTTCACATGTACATAACTCTTTAAAAAAAGAAAGAAGCCCTTCCACAACAATCAAGTTAATAGCCCAAATCTTGTCTAAATAAAATAGTCTTGCTGGCAGAAAGGGTTCAGGGAAAGGACAAACCTAGTCTCTTGTGGGAGTGAGTTCTACAGTTTGAAAATAGCCATGGAAAAGGGTTTCATATGTCTTCACCAACCATGCCTGTGAAGTGAGACTGAGAGAAAGCCTTCCATTTAATATCTTAAAACTCAGGTAAATCCATACATAAGATTTTAAGATCACATAGGGCTTTAATTGTGCCAGGGAAGATATTGCACAAGGGAATTAGGTTGTTGTAGTATGCCTTCAAGTCATTTCTCACTTGAAGTGACTGTAAGGTGAACCTATCATGGGATTTTCTTGGCAAAATTTATTCAGACAGGTTTGCATTTGTCTTCCTGTAGTGCGGAGATAGTGTGATATGCCCAAGGTAATCCAATGGGTTTCCATGGCTAAATGGGGATTTAAATCCTGGTTTCCAGAGTCATTGTTGAACTCTCAAACCACTATACCACACTGGCTCATTATGTTCCCTCTAATCAGTCCTGGTCTGTGGTGGTTTGAGCCCACTGAAGGTTCTGAACATTCTATTGTGACAACTCCACATAGCGTACATTGTGGTAATCCAAACTGGATATACTGTATATACTCAATTATAAATTGACCTCATGTATAAGTCAAGGGCACATTTTGGGGCCAAAATTGTGGATTTTGATATGACCCATGGAGAAACAGATTCACATTACTAAGTATAATGGACCGAGAACTAGAGGAACTATGTTCTGAAGCCAGGGACATAATAAAAGAAGAATGTAGACAGACACTTTCAATAAACAAAAAGAAAGAGGAAAAAAACCATGGATGACAGAAAAAACAATACAAGCAATAAAGAAAAGAAAAGAGAAAAAGAGAGAGATAGTAACAAACAAAGAATTATGAATGCAACAATACAATGGCTTGTGTGCAAAGATAACGAAAATTACTACAATGACCAATGCAGAGAAATAGAAGACAACAACAAAAAGGGAAGAACAAGAGACCTATTTCACAAGATCCAAGAAATCAAAGGAAAATTCAGACTAAGGACAGGGATGCTCTATGACAATAAAAATAATATAATTCAAGACCAGGAAAGAATAAAAAGATGTTGGATGCAATACATAGAAGAATTACAAAAAAAGATGACAAATTGAAGGACATAAGGAACAAAGAGCCATATGAAGATAAACCCCTAATTCTAAAAAATGAGGTGGAAACTTCAATAAGAGAAATAGCAACCCCCCCCCCCCCAAAAAAAACAAATCACAAGGAAAAGACAGTATTCCATTTGAACTGCTGCAATCCTCATTGTCAAAGTCAACTCTAGTGCTGACCAACATATGTCAACAGATATGGAAAACAAAACAATGGCCAACAGATTGGAAGTTATCAATATACATCTCCATCCACATAAAGGAAGATACAAGAGACTGCAGCAACTATAGGACCATAGCACTGATCTCCTGTGCAAGCAAAATTATCGTCAAAATTCTGCAACATAGACTCCAACCATACATGGAGAGAGAAATCCCAGAGATCCAAGTGGGGTTCAGAAAAGAAGAGGCACTAGGGACCACATTGCAAACATACGATGGCTAATGGGAATTCCAAATGAAAATCAGCATGTGCTTTATAGCAAAGCCTTTGCATAGATCATGAAAGGCTATGGCATGCTCTTAAAGACATGGGAGTGCCAACACATCTGATAGTCCTGATGAGGAATCTGTATTCAGGACAAGAGGCTATTGTCACAACAGAACATGGAGAAACAGAATGGTTCCCAATTAGCAAAGGAGTCAGACAAGGTTGCATACTTTCACCCTATCTGTTCAACTTGTATGCAGACCATATTATAAGAAAAGCAGACTTGGACACAGAAGGAGGTGGAGTCAAAATAGGAGGAAGGAATATCAGCAATCTAAGATATTCAGATGACACTATAGTACTAATAGAAAACCTCACAGACCTGGAACACCTACTAAGGAAGATCAAAGAAGAAAGTGCAAAGGCAGGCTTAATGTTGAACATAAAGAAAACAAAAATAATTACCTTCACAAGTTCAACCTAGATAATGAAGAAATAGAAATAGTAAAAGAATTCCCATACCTGTGATCAAACATTGATAAAAATGGGGACTGCAGTCAGGAAATCAGAAGAAGACTAAGAATGGGGAGGGTGGCTATGAAAGAACTAGAAAAGATTCTAAAATGCAACAATATACAACTCAGAACAAAAGTTAGAATCATACAAGCCATTCTATTCCCTATTACTATGTATGGATGTGAAAGCAGGATAGTTAAGAAAGATGATAGGAAGAAAATCAATTCCTTTGAGATGTGGTGATGGAGAAGAATGCTGAGGATCCCATGGACAGCCAAAAGGACAAATAAATGGGTCCTAGAGCAGATCAAGCCAGAAATCTCTCTGGAAGCCAAGATGACCAAACTGAGGCTGTCGTACTTTGGACATATCATGAGAAGAGAGGACTCACTGGAAAAGACAATAATGCTGGGAAAGGTGGAGGGAAGGAAGAAGGCCACATGCTAGATGGATGGACTCTGTTAAGGAGGTCACAGCTAGGGGGTTGCAGGAATTAAGCAGAGCAGTGGTGGACAGAGGGCCTTGGAGATGTCTTATCCATAGAGTTGCCATGAGTCAAGATCGACTCAAGGGCAGTGAACAACAACAAAACTTAGGGGCATGTAACAAAAGATGTAAAAGATGAAGGAAAGGAAAATGATGCTAAACAACTTTTTTTTTTTTTTTTGGACAGGCATAACTGTTTGTACTAATCCCAAAGGCTGGATAGATGAGATAGTAGAGTGGGTTGATGCTTCTTTTAGGTGCTCTGAAAAGGGATTTAGTTTTCACTTTTTTTCTTTTTTTTTTGGATAAAATAAAATACAATACTTACATTGACCCATGAATAAGTCCACCCAGATTTTTCAGGTCAATTTGTTTACTAAAATTTCTAGACTTATACATGAGTATATATAAAGCAGCTTCATCTAAAGCAGCTTCATTTATATACCGCTTCATAATGCACTATGGGGTGTCTAAGCAGTTTACAACTGTAAGCTCATTGTCCCCCAACAGTTGGGTACTCATTTTAGTGACCTTGGAAGGATGCAGGCCTGAGTCTAGCCTGAGCCCTGGCTAGTATTGAACTCACAATCTTGTGGTCTATGAGTGAGTGGCTGCAGTACAGGCATTTAACCACTGCACCACCAGGCCAGTAATCAAGACATGTGTCATTGTGGCCAGATCTGAAATCCTAGATGTTATGTTGACTATTAGCAAAACATGAAGCTATCCCCCTTTAAAAATCACATATAAATCTACCTCACAACAACCAAACAACCAAAATACATAATAAAACATTAATGCAGTAAGATAACTTTTTCATCCATTTTTCATTCTTTTCTGTGCATGATCCATGACTACTTCCATGCACATGCATATTGGTTTCATTAGGTTTCTACAGGGAAGAAGGCATGGATGATGTGAACGAGATAATTTCTCAATGAACAGAGCACATCCTTTTCATTCAATGCATGCTTTTCATTTAGATTCAGTGCCAAAAAAACTTCTTTCAGAAATCCTTGGGACATAACTAATCAGTACAGCTAATACTGTGCTAGGTAAGCCTAGGGCAGGGGTAGGCAACCGAAGGACCGGGGGGAGGATGCGGTCCCCTGAGGCCTTTGGACTGGCCTCAGGCTGGTCCTGCTGCCGATGCCACTGCTGCCGCCTCCCCCCACCGCCCACTGCCACCTCCCGCCATGATGATATTGATTATTGTTGTTATTACTTGTGCTTGGGGTTTTCTTGGCAAAATCTCTACAGGGGTTTTGCCATGGCTTTTCTGGGGCTGAGAGAGTGTGCATGCATATTTTTTATTTTTTTAAAAAATATATTTATTTATTTATTTGTTTGTTTGTTTGTTTTTGTGCTTTGGCCTCCCAATTGTCTGAGGGACAGCAACCCAGCCCCCAGCTCAAAAAGGTTGCCTACCCCTGGCCTAGGGTAGATTAGCTCCATGTATTGGAACAAAAGGATACAGCAAATTGTGTATGGTAAACTTTCAGTAGATTTTGTGCAGAGCAGAATTTGTGAGTGGATGAACACAACAGAATAATTTGTGTTTCCCAGTATACTGGCTCCACTTTAGAATTCCAACCAAGTATTTTAGATTTCCTGAACTCCAGGCAAAAGTTCAAATTATAGCAGGAATATCTGAACAGGACCTGAAAAGTTTAGCATTCTAGAATACTGGTTTCCTGCTCTCTAAAACAAATCTCAAAAATTGCTATGTAGGAGCTGGCTCAAAAGAAATTATCATGATATGGAAATATTGACTTTCATGCTGGAAGAATTTGTCTTCAGTTAATGCAAGCATACATGACAGACTGGGAAAAGAACTGTGGTTCAATAAGAGATCATTTATGGTGGTGTTATAGCTGAGATCCTGTGCCAGCATGCCAGGCATCCATTCATCAACCATCCTTGTCTGGATCAGAGCTGAGCTGAGCTCACCATCCTGGAATGCAGCTCTCTGAAGTTTCCAGCAGCTTGCCAGGAAAACATAGCCCAGAGATTCTTCAAAGAAAGGTTTTATTCTTGGTTGCAAAGTAAATAGAAATTAACTATATACATCCATCATGCAGGTAGAGAGCATGAACACAGGAACACAACAGTTTTTAAGTTAGAACAAAGAAGGCTCTAAGCCAGGGGTAGGCAACCAGGTTGCTGTCCCTCAGACAATTAAGAGTATATATAAAAAGCACTGGTTTGTTAATTTAAACAAACAGCCTAAAATTATACAAAACTACCTACTTATTCTCCCATCCTCTATTCTCCCATCCTCTACATCCTTTTTTGGCTGAAGCACCAAAAATAAATAAATAAATAAAATAAATAAAATAAAAAATATGCATGCACACACTCTCTCAGCCCCAGAAAAGCTATGGCAAAACCCCTGTGGAGATTTTGCCAAGAAAACCCAAGAACAAGTAATAACAACAATATTCAATATCATCATGGTGGGGGTGGCGGCGGGAGGCAGCAGCAATGGCAGGACCGGCCTGGGGCTGGTCAAAAGGCCTCAGAGGGCTGCATCTGGCCCCCGGGCCTTAGGTTGCCTACTCCTGCTCTAAGCCAAACCCCCAACTCCTCCTCTGAGTGGTAACGTGCATAGACATTTGCTGAACAGCTGTAACCCAACCGACTTGCTGTGTGTCATGTGTCATGTGATCCTGGTTCCCACACAGCACGATGATCTCATTGTTTATGTTTTAGTTTCCTCTGTTCCCAGAACACTATGACCTTGTTGTGTTGCGTGTGTGTGTTGTTTACATAAAATCCACCTGCAGGTTTGACATCTTCTCAGCTAACAAGCTTACACGCATCTATGCATTTTTTCTCTCGCACTACAATTCACACAGATCTATGGATGTGACTATCTCCAGTTTGTAAGACTTTACCTTGAATATCTTGATTATTTCCAATATATATATATATATATATCACCTGTCCCAAAAGGCCACAGCTGGGGAGAAACCAAATTTAAGGCTTAATTCATCTTGGATTTTTCTAAAATTAAGATAAAAGCATGGCAGCCAGCATATTATCAGAAGAGTGCATGTGGATATTCTTTGTGGTAGAGGTAAATGAACGACAGTAGTTAATATAATTAAACCATGACACAAATTTTCCTGTCACAAATACGAATTCACAAGGCCAGAAGCTGCAATTAATTGTTGAATTAAATTATATTTGATCTAATATCCTTAAGGGAAAAGTCTTGACACAGGTTAACTAGGCTTCTCTGTGTTACTGTTTAATATGCCTATTTTTAGAATCCTAAAATCTAATGGCAGTAGAGCACAGTCTGGGTTATGTGTATTTGCAAGGAAAAAATTACAGTTTGACATTTTACAGTATCACTAAATTGGAAAGAGAGGATATGTGAACTTTTTATCTTCTGTAACTCCTAATGATCCTTATACTTGCATCTGAAGCTTTAGCATTACACCATATGTTCCTGTTATGGGAATAAAATCCTTATAATTGGATTCTCACTACACATTCTTGCTATTAGATCACACTTTTTGGAAAGGTGTTTCAATTTTCACTTGTCTAACATTGACTTTGAATATGGAGCTTTATACTGGAGGAACGCCTTTGGTATATCATGGAAAGAAATGCACAGTCCAGAATCACTGAGTAGGAAGGGGTTTCATGGGCCATTGAGTCCAAACCCCTGTTCCATGCAGAATCTCCAGCTAAAGCATCCCTAGCAGGTAGCTGTCCAACCAGTTTTTAAGGATGTAAATCTACTTATTTCTACATGGGAAAAAAACTGAATAAGTCCAACAATTTCTTTCTGTTTGTACTTTGGAACTTCATTGAGAAATAGAATCAGAATTATCTTTATAACTGTCATAGACCAGCACATGGGAAATAGAATATTTGTGGGGGGAAATATATTATTTTCCCATGTAGGAAACATGTTTGCATTAGATGCGTGTTTTCCAAAAAATCTACTAGTGTCTACAGGGATGAACTCTGGTTCTTTATTATCTGAGCCCCATTCAGACTGGTGATTGTTTTGATGTTCATTATCTTCTTTTTCATACCAGCTGGTTTATCATTTCAAATGGAGATGTTGAAACAAGAATTGTTCCCTACCAGGTCTCTTTTAATAATAATAATAATAATAATAATAATAATAATAATAATAATAATAATATTTATTTATATCCCGCCCTTTGGAAACCCAATCAGGGTGGCTTACAACCATAAAAACATATAAAATACCCAGACCCAACAAACCCTCTCCCCCTTAAAACAGTATTATATCAATAAAAATTAAAACAAACAATTCAATTCAATTTTATCTGAGTGAAACAGGTTTCTTTGCTATTTGTTCATCCACTAACTTGGATTTGTTCTAGTTACCTTATGTTTACCTGAATTTTCAACTCATGAACAAGAATATTATCCAGATAGACAGATGAGCATCAACACTCCCCTTAAGTAGTGTTATGTATTGGAATTTTCTGGTATAGAGGATGGGAGAATAAGTAGGTAGTTTTGTATAATTTTAGGCTGTTTGTTTAAATTAACAAACCAGTGTCTTTTATATATACTCTCCTTCAAGGATGAACATAAGGTTTCTGGGCACACTCTTATCATACTTTACATTGTATGTAAGGGATCAAAACATTTTACATCATACTGAAATACCATATTCATCTTAGGAAACATCACACAGAAGAAACCATGTAATAATAATATTGCCTCTCCCCAAGGCAAGGTACAACATAGATTAAAACATATAAAATCATTTACAGATGTGTTACAGTTAAAATACATCAACATAGAACACATTAAAATCATCCAACATAAAATAAAAATATCAATTTAAAATTCATAGTTTAAAATCTGTTCCTATCTGTTCATTTCTGCCTTTCAGGAGTGACTGCTATCAATGTCACAACTATTGCCCTCAGCCAGTAAATATCACTTGTAATAGTCTGTTTGTTCAAAGTCACCCATTATTCAATTGAAAATAAGATTTTACTGATCTTTCGACAGGCATCATTCAAATACACACTTTTACAGGCCACCATTATTTTGCTATCTGCCATCAAGTGGTTGCAAGATGTAAAACTCAGCATGATTATGGACTATTGCCCTGGATAAGCACACTTTCCTGACTTCTGTTTTTTAATTTTCCTTCTCACTTCCTCTTTCCATATTTACCTAATTTTATCTCATATTTAAGTTAAGTAGCAAAATGCCCCCAAACAGTTTGAATGCCTTTACTTTTAATACTTCCCTATCTGATACCCAGAGAGACTGTGCAACAAGCTCTGTAAAAGATAAAGTAATATGTCCTAAACCCACCTACTGATTCACAACTAGAGTAGACACACTGAATACATGAGATTTATATAACTGTTGATTTACTCTTCACTAACTGATGGATCTGTTCCAGATAAGCCTAACAATTGGATGTAGGCCTACAGTTTTAATGTATTAAATATATCATATCTATTCATTCCTTCTACATGCAAGATGCATTCTCTAGAAATGCTATAATTTATCCCTTGGGAAATCACCTGTCTGGCACCCAGACATTTGGTTTTTTACTCTATCAAGATACCAGTCACAAAGTATACTTATTGATATTGTTTCTTCCACTATGGAGGCTAACATTTTGCAAAATTTACACAAAAAGTAGCATTCAGCCTGTAACAATACCCAAAAGATCTAAACCATGAAACATGACCAAGATTAGCTCAATGATCATGGCTTTAAATTACCTGCAATTTTTCAGCAGCTGTTATTGACTAGGGAAACAAACGTAGCAGCAACCTCTCCTATGATGGGCAAGTTACAAATGGCCATCTTTATACCTTCTCTCATAGAGTTAAAAATGTAATTGTGACACAGAGAATTGGAAGTTTGGAGTTGGATGTGGGGAGCAGATTGGCTGGAATAAAATATGTCTCTGCAACCTTGACAGGAATATGAATTGCTTTATCTTTCATCTTACAATCAACAATATAAATGTTTCCAACAAAGTTATGTGGTGGTTTGTTTTTTTACCTTTCCTTCCACTGCACTTCAGATTTTTTAAAAAATGTCTCTATAGAAGTGCTAGACTTTTTTGTTCCTGTTGTTAATGCTACAAGGTACATATTTCTTTTTCTTTCTCCTACCTGCTGTTCTTGCTTTTAATAGCCTGCTTTTTGGAGAACAAAACAGCTGGGACTTGATGTGTATGCCATGGATCAGATATTTTAAATCTAAGATCTCCAGCTGTTTATTTGTAACTAGAAAAGTTGACTAAACAGGAAAGTGCCTCTGTGGATTTGGAAGGAGCTTCATCAAGTGAGAATTCTTTCTCTGTTTGTAACTGTTTTGTACAAGATATGCAGCATCATTAGGCTTTTAAAAATCTGGGCAAACACAGAAATGCATAAAGATTCTGTCTATGGGTTGAGGATATACAGAACCAACCTCTGGAACCTTTTAGGTAATTGAGATTTTGGTGGTAACTCCACCATTGCTGCCTTATGTACATACTATGCCTATAGTTCTCTCTTGCCAATTTTAGTTATATCTGCCATGGTAGTAGCATTTTTGCAGAAACTCTCCTGAGACTTCTAGAATAAATTATTTATTACTCTTCTTTTACTGAGTCTTTTCCAGGTTTGTTTTTTCCTATCTCTTTTTGGATGACTAGTGATTTGTTATTTGGCTCAAGTGGATAGATTCAGTCAAGCATGCCACAGCCTTGAGTTTGCAAGACCTGAGAAGGGTTGTTGATGACAAGACAACTCGGAGGTCTCTCATTCATATGGTTGCCATAAGTTGAAGTCAACCTGACAGGAGTTAACAAGAGCCACAACATTTAGTACCCACATGAGGCAGAGGAAATAGCTTGGTAGTGTATCGCCTCATGGGGTGTGTGTGTAAATGGAAGATTCTTTCAAATAAAGCCATGGTATTTACTGTTGTTGCCTCAGTTTCCTTATTGAGGTGTGGCAAAACATGATCACAGCCCAGAACCTTTGGTTTGTACTAGAAACTAGTGCTACTCAAAGTGGTGGTTTCCAAGAAAGAAGAAACAGTTGTAGCCAATGGGGCTGGGGTTGGGTCTGCCGTACCAGGTAGCTTAAGAAGCACTGTTATAACCTTAACTGAAGTGCTGAACACCATGATGGAGTTGACAATTTTTAACTATCATGGAATTTTGAAGATGTTCCCTTATACTTCCCAGACTGGCTCTAACCTATGCCAAGATAGGTGTTTCCCATGGGATGGACTTTGATATCACAATAGCAATTCAAGTAGGCACTGCCTGGCTATGGAGAGGCCCCTAAAAGGTAAATGGACCATAGGAGAGAAAGGTTTCATTTCAAAAAGAAGAAATGAAAGAGCTGAATTGCTTGCAGAATTGTTTCCAGTTCATACAGATTCTCCAGTTCTGGTGGTATTTGGCACTGGAGTTCTTCCATACTGGTCATTCCTGAATATCATATTTCTTTTTTCTCTGTCAGGCAACTTGTTTTTGAGAATCTACCCAGCTGCATTAGCAACTTCAGTAATATTTGGCAGAAGGTGACTCCGATACTGGTTTGACTTCCTTACTTGTCATATCATTTCAAATAATTGATATAATTTCTAGATGTCATTCTTGACAATAAGTCACCACCCTCACCATGAGATGACTACTTATTTGCTGAACAGATGACCCAAAATCTTTAGATCAAATGCAAACAAAAAGAAATTCTTAATAATAATTGTGGCTAATCTCATTTTCTCTGTGGCCTTTTCTACAGTTAACACTCCTGCAGCCTTATTTTTACCATCTTCTCTGCTTAAGTATGGAGAGACCTCAGGGATGGAGAGTGGAGATTGTAATATGGTTGTTGGTGGTGCAATCAATATTAAACAGTTGCTGAATCCAAAGATTGCACTGTGAATAAATACAGTGACTAACAAGATGGTAAAAGCAGCAGCTTGAAGGCACATTTGGTCAGTGAAAGCAATAAATGTACCTGTGTATTGAGCAATAGAAATGTTGATGGGTGGAAGAACTAATACAGTAGAGGTGTCCTAGGGAGAGGTTCATGTTTTCTACTGCCTCAATTAACAAAGGAATTTAAGGATTATATTTTCTAGAAACCCCTTGGGTGACCTTAGGCAAGATACATTTCCTCAGATTGCCAATTTTGTATAAATTTTGCCAAGAAAACCCCAGGAGAGGGTCTCTATATGTCAGAGTTGACTTGGAAGCATATAACAACAACAACAACAACAACAACAACAACAACAACAGAGGAACAGATACTTCTGTCAATTCTGGTTGCTTTCATTTTCTAATTTCCCCTTTATTGCATTTGTTCTATGTCTGTAGCAATGTGGAACTCAAAGAAAAAAAATCTGCATAGTAAGCCACTTGCATTTTGTACACATTTTTCCTCATCTGTGCCTTTTTAAAAACACAGTTGCCATAATTTTAATTGACAGAATTCCATTTTATGTGTTTGCCACTAGAATAGAATAGGATGTTTATTATGGTCATAGACCAACACAGATAAAATGAACGAAAAAGTGTTTGCAACTATTTTTTCTTCACTTTCCCCAAACATCAACATTTTTGCTTATTTTTCCCCATAATATCCACATTTTATAAGTTTTTTTTTAAGAATAGAAGGATAATTATGTTTATCTTTATTCAGGTTCAGGAAGTTTAATCATATTAAAATATTGTCCAAAATCAAACTGAACAAAATCCCTATTTTTACAGTAAATATAGTAAAGAACCGACCCAATAAAATAAAAATATGAGCAGTTTCTTAACAGCTGTTTATAAGACATTTCAGTACCATGAGAATATCATGCCAATGGACAAACTGTTTCTTTTAAATTACATCCTGTCAGGTAGTCATGGTATATTTATGTAAATTCTCAACTCCCCATCAGTGCTCATTAAATGAGCAGCAAACAAATAGAATTGGTTTCCCATCTTAAACAAACTAGTCATCTGTAGCCTGGAAAAAATGTATAGGCTATAAGGTTTATTAATAGAAGATGTATGTCCCACATTCACATTCAACTTCCACTAGTGTTCAACAGTCAGGGAAACATAGGGCCTAAGCAGACTGCCAGAAATAGTGCACATTAAATTGAGGCACTGCCCTGGCTCAGTGCTAGAGAATCATGGGAACTGTAATTTATTGTGGCACCAGAGCTCTCTGACAGAGAAGGTTCAGTGTCTCAGAAAAAAAATACAATTCCCATGATTCCCTAGCACTGAGCCAGGACAGTGCCTCAATTTAATGTGCACTATTTCTGGCAGTCTGTTTAGGCCCTGCTTAGGTTCAGAGTTGAGTTTATCTTTGCATATTGAGACATGATAGTAACTTAGTTGAGGATCTAATAAGGAACATGTCTTTATATTCCCTGTAGTTAATGTAAATTTAATGGGAAGTACAATTGAGAATTAATGAATATTTACTCAGCCTTAACAGCTCTGTAATAAATAAATACATCAACCTGGAATTATAAAAGTAGTTCAGCCTCAATACATATATTTTATACTCATTCATCAACCAACTTCTTTATATTAACACCCCATTTTTTGTGTTTATTATATGCTGTTAAATGGTAATAGCCAGCTATAATTATTTGGGTTCAAATGAAGAGTGTCTGTCTCATGTTTAAATGTTCTTAAGGCTGCATCTGCACTGAAGAAATAATCCAGTTTGACACTGCTTTGATGGCCATGGCTCAATGCTGTGGAATCATGGGAATTGTAGTTTATTGTGTCACCAGAGAAGGTTAAATGTCTCACAAAACAATTCCCATAACTTCATAGCATTGAGCCATGGCCATCAAAGCAGTCTAACTGGATTATTTCTCAGTGTGTATGCAAACTAAAATAATCTGCAAGCTGATGTCAGTAGTGATTAATACTGCTGGTTGTGAAATATATGTATATGTTTTGCACTTCTTCAATATGAAGTTTTAGAAACTTTTTTTAAAGGACACATTAGAATTTGTCTTTTTGAACAAAAGTCCTTAAGACTTTGTGTTTATCTTACTGGGAGAGCTGTAGTGGAGACCTTCAAATGATATCTTAAAAGTTTATGCACCCCTGCTGTATTTTCTGACAATTTCTCCTCTGCATTACCTGTGTATTCTCTGCTCTGTGCAATTTACATTGGAAAACAAGAACCAGGACAACATGTTTCAGTGCTACAATATGGATATACAGTCCCTAGCCAGAAATTGGAATGCCTGAAGCTATACACGGAAAGAAACAAGCAAGAATAGTGTGATCAGCTTTGTGCTGCTATTGTCTAGTTCTCTTTCTCTGAGAAAGAAAGAGCCATAGGCAGTCACCCAAGAGCCCTAGTGTGTTACATAATTTGCAAACAATGTACTGCATCCTTGCAGTTGTTAGTAGAGCTTGGAAAGATAGCTTTTATGATCTACTACTTCCAGAATCTGCTAGCATTGGTCAAAAATATAAATATAGGTTGCTTGTAGATGGGGCTAAATACTGTCATGTGGCTCTCAGTTTATATTCCATTAAACCAGCTTGTCAACCATTTGCTTCCTCTGAGACCATATGAGAGCTATAAGGATTGCCAAAAATGCCAAAGAACAAAACCCAGAAAGTGGACAGAAATCTCCTCCTGGAATTGAAAAAATTGTATATTTGGATGTTAAATACTACAAGTCTAAATTCAAGGTGTTTGTGATAACCCTTAAAGCCCTAAACAGCTTGGAACCTCAGTACCTGAGGAAGTCCCTCTCCCTATATGTGCCTTCCTAAGGACTGATGTCTGCTGGATGTGGGGGGGTTGTCCTTTGTGAGGTCAATATATGGGTAAAGATGTGGGAGAGAGCCTTATCATTTGTGGCTCTCCCCTTGAAGGCCCAATTGATGCCTAGGCTGGTTTCATTTTGGTACCAAGTAGGATTGCTAGGTAAAATAAGGGACAGGTTTCCTATGCTTTTAAAATTTATGTAGAAGAA
The DNA here is from genome assembly GCA_020142125.1 of Phrynosoma platyrhinos. Classification (NCBI taxonomy): domain Eukaryota; kingdom Metazoa; phylum Chordata; class Lepidosauria; order Squamata; family Phrynosomatidae; genus Phrynosoma; species Phrynosoma platyrhinos. Next base: position 239,381,962 of record CM034706.1, on the reverse strand, counting down.
GGAATTTCAGTAGACATTGCTTGTGTGACAGACAAAAGATGTTGAAATTCTATCTTCTATACAGCTATTAAAGGATTGGGAACCCAGTCCCTTATTTCACCTACTCTAATACCATCTTTGTGGGTACTGTTATTCACTTTTGCAGATACTGTTAATGTATAGACAGGCTCATGTAGGTGTATGAGGCTTTTCAAATATTTACATCCCAAACCATATATTGTTTTAAAGGCTAAAAGTACTAATTGAAACAAGTAGGGATACAATGCAGTTATTGCAGGTATGGAATTGTACACTTTCAATCTAATATGCAGTGAGCCCTTGATGTACACTGGGGTTTGGTTCCAGGATTCCTCATGGTTACCAAAATCCACAGTTGCTCAGGCCCCCTATATTAAATGCCAAATTCAAGTTTTGCTTTTGGGACATTTTACACACAGAGAGAGACATTATAAAAGCCAGGGATGGTTCAATCTATGGTTGCATAATCCAGGGATATGGAGACCTGACTGTGTAACTGTGTATATAAGCTTACACAAACTCTGTGAAGTAGTTTAGGCTGAAATACTGAATGGCCTTGAGCTGAGCAGAAAGCACCGATTTTAAACTTGGATATGGCTTGCTCATTTGAGCTCATGATTCTTTCTTTGAGTGTGAAACTCAGTTCCCTGGCAAGTTATTGTTCCAACAAGAAAAGAGTCAATGCTTTGAGAATTTGGGAAGATAATCATTCCTCATTTGTGGATTGGATGATTTGCATGCTTCAAATTTGAGACTTTTTTTAAACTCAACATTAGGTATTTTTTTAATAATTTTATTTTATTAAAACAAACATTCCAACACATACTTACATTAAAACACTAAAACAAACAGTCATACATACAGTCAAACAAATACATATACTCATCGACAAAATTACACATCAATAAACATACACCATTAAATATCTTTACAAAGCTAAGCTAGACTTCCCGGTTGAATTGACCTTCTGTTAAGTAAAAAAAATTTAAACTCCTCTTCCTAAAGTAATATTATTTCATGGACACCCAGGATACTTCACATAGTTCTCCTATTTAAAAAAAAGAAAATAAAGCAAGCTTTAAATCTTAGTCCGCTATCATATAAGAGGGAAAAAAACCCCTATTATGAGCCTCTTCTAGAGTATAATATATTTCTGATTTTTTCTTCTCTCCCCCCTTTTCCAAGAAAAAATCAAACAATATAGAAGGAAAGGGAAGGTAGAAATAGGCTTACTTTGTTTTCCTTCAAAATTTTACAACCAATTATATTTCTCTATCGGGTACCATTCATTATCTATTTTTCCCAATGCTTTATCCTTTATTAAAGCTGTTAATTTATCCATATTTTTCATTTCACATACTTTCACCCACCAATCTTTAATGCTAGGCTTTTTTCCCCCCAATACTTTGCATATATTATGCGTGCTGCAGTGATAAGATATAGTATAACTCTTTTATATTTCTTTTCAACTTCTTTATGTAGACCTGTGATTATATTCAGTAAATATAGTTCCGGCTTAAATGGAAACTGAGACTTAAATATTTCAACAAAAGTTTGGTGTATC
>CM034706.1:239366745-239380280 GCA_020142125.1 Phrynosoma platyrhinos | reverse complement strand
TTTCCCCATTCAAAATGTTGCTGTTTAACTAACTGTAGTTTTTTCCCCCACTCTTTCAAATTATTATTTTCCAGTTGATGTTGTAGTTTTTTTTATTTCATAAAATGTATCCTTAAAATGTATCCTGGTGTTTGAAATATGGAAACTCGAACAGATATATTTTGTTTTTCGGATGCACATAAATCAATGTCCAGGATAGACATGTTTTTAGCTTCTAAATCATTACAACTCAAAATAAATAAAATGTATATATTACAAAAGGTTTTTTCTGACCATTATCTCATTGTTTTGGAAATGAGAAAATAAAATCAATATTAGATGGAGACTAAATAATTATATATTGAAGAATGAAGAATATCTAGGAAAACTTAAAAGTGAAATTAAAGCATACTTTAAAGAAAACATAGCAGGAAAAGTTAAGCAAAAAACAATCTGGGATGCAAGCAAAGCAGTTGCTAGAGGAATTCTAATTGGGCTAAAGGCAGAAGATAAAAGGAGATCTAGAGAAGAAGAAGAAAGAATTATAGCAGAACTGAACAGTAAAGAATTGGAATGGAAAAAAGAAGGAAAACATTAGGTATTTTTGTAAAAAAAACAGCATTTTTGTCAAATGTCCCTAAAGTGTAAAATATAATTTGATTAAAGCAGTTATGTCTCACCTTTATTTCAGTATGAGGCCCAAGGCAGATTACAGTATACAACTGAAAAAGAATACAGTTAAAAATGTATGATACAAAAGTTTTTTTAAAAATTAGACCATTGCATTTAATATTTTAAATAGCTTAAATTACATATAAAATAAAGTTATAGTAACCACACAAAAAGATTTTTGTACCACAAATGGTTAAAGCCAAAGTCATGTTTAAATAAAAAGGGTCTTTGTTCTTTATAAAAAGAGATCACAGAGGGGGTCAACTAAGCCTCCATGGAAGTAAGTTCCACAGTGTGGGAGAAATTACCAAGAAGGCTCTTTCCTGCATCCTCATCAACTGTACCTGTAATGGTGGTGGGTCATAGGGAAAGCTCTCTGACATTATCTTAGGTTATGACAGGCTTATAGCAGTGATATAGATGTGAGTCGATTGACTTGGACTCAACATGGACTTGTTGCTCAACTTGGACTTGATTGGCAATAAAGAATACACTAATTGACCTTGAAATTTGTATATTTTTAGCAACTGACTTGTTGGCCTAACTGCATCCAGAAATAATAAATGCATTAGGCAATGGCCTTGAAGCAGGGATTGAGGTCTGCTCAGTAGCCTGACCCCATTGCACATCAGACAAGCCTTCTTAAGCTTTTGAAAGGCTTCAGAATGATCTTTCCATCTCAAGCCTGTTGCGTCAAGTATTTGCTGTTCCTCTCTAATGTTTTTTCCCCCTAACTTTTTGCATGTCTTCTTGATTTTCTAGTTATTGAAACTCCACCTCCACACTCACACATCCCACCACCACCACCTCCTTTTTTCTGTTAAAGTTGGCTCCCAGAGGTAAGACTTGAGACTTGACTTGAAACTAGGAGTAAAAGATTTGAATACATCACTGGATCATAGAGGGATATCAGATCTTTCAGATAAGTCTGGAATTTGAAATTAATTAGTAGAAATTAGTAATTAGGCAAAAGTAATTAGCTACAGCTACAGTATTGTTGAGAGAGTGTGGGGTAAGCACTGGACTATAACTTTGGAGTCTAGGGTTTGAATCCCCATTCAGTCATGGAAACCCATTGGGTAACCTGGCATGTTACACTGTATTAGCCTCAGAGGAAGGCAAAGGCAACTCCCCTCTGAACAAATCACGTCAAGAAAACTCCATAATAGATTCACGTTAGAGTCATAAGTTGGAAGTGTCTTGAAGGCACACTATAACAACACTAACAATGTTCCATGCCTCTTTCTAATTTAGTTACCATTATATTTTTCAAATGTAATTAAAATAGTCATTCTTTGTTACCTCTAAAATGACAGAGATCAGAATGCTACAGAACTGCAGGCCTATGGAACAAAATACACTTTACTTATGTCAGCATTGACACTGAACCAATACCATAATGGTAGGCATTAGCAGCATGGGGCTCCACACAACAAGAGCCAACACTTAAAGTATGCTACATTTTGCCTCCACAATTTATTAGAACCACATCCTCATAATCATTCAAAGAATTTTTTTTTGCGTGTTACATTTACACTGCAAAAGCCATTCCTCTTTATGTGAAGTAGTTCCATAACTATTTGTAAAATGAATTACTTGCAGTTACTAGTTGTTTTTTTCACAGTTATGTCCAATTTATGCACAATAATTTGTGTTCCTTAAAAGCACACTTCTCCATTCAACAGGAAAATAATAAAGCTGTTCCCTAAAGTTAAGCTCTCTGTAGAAGAAATGCTAATCTAGATAGTACAGCTAAATATTAATGTTCTCTAATCCTGTAGTGAATAGTGCCATACTGTCTGAGTTATTCCGAGCAATATCTAATATCTTAACTAACAATAGAAAAGGTAATCTCTTGGAAATCTTCTCTAAGGATTTTCAAGAGTGTATTTTTGTGGGAGTAACACAATAGTTTATCTTTTTTTGTGTGTGTGCTAGGACATTGCAAACGTGTCGTATATAAACAGGTTGAGTTCTGATTCAGTCTTCCATGATAAAACTGCTCCTTCTGTACATAGAAGGCTTTTGAACTGGGGAGGAACTCAAAGGTGGATTTGAATGGTGGCCATTTTGTGGGGTTCTCAGTGTCCTTTTGTAGCCCCTGCCCTGATTCCAGAGTATTAGACTTCTAAAGCAGTGTGCAAGAGCTGTAGAGGGAAGGGCAGAACTGGTGAAACTCATATCCCCATGGTTTTCTGGCATAAGCAAAGGCTGCTCCATTTGGCACAATGAAGCAGATTGGGTAGTGGATGCAATGACAAAGTGATCAAGGCCAGAGCAGTGTGTGTACATAGCTTGCCCTCCAAAAAAACTTGTATTTTGGAGATATGTCTGGGGAAGAGAGAAAAAGGAAATACATATTATAAAATCTTACTTTTAAATGTGTGAAATGGATGTAATAAATAACAGAATGTAAGCACATAACACTTTACGCTGCCTGACCTTATTATCATTATCATTATTAATGTTTATATAGCACCATACATCCACATGGCACTTTACAGGCATCATCAAAATAACATATAAACTGCCAATGGTGTACAATCTAAAATTAGATAAGGAATGGTATACTGATAAGATAAATTGCTGCTTCTTCATGCATGTCATCTAAATTATTATGGGTCACATGGTCATAACACTATCTACAAATGTTTACGGCATGTAATAATATATTTTTGAGATTTGTCACAAAACATTAAAAAAACGATGATCATTATAACAGAGGACACCATGTTCAGTATGCACAGATGACCTTCACTAATTTAAATTGAGAAAATGGAGCAATATCATTGGATTGGTACATTTAGCATTGGATTGGTACATTTGTACATTTGTATTACAAAAAAAAACCACACACAAATAAAATAGTGTGTTTGGAAAGATTGCTAGAGAAATATGACCGAATAACACGAGACTCTTGAGAGTTATTTTATGAGTTTAGTAGTCTCACTAGCTTAAATCTATAACTGTAACACAAAGACATCTAGATTTTAGAAATGTATATATATGCTTGATTTACCTATGACAGAAATGCTTCCTGGTAGAAATACTTAAGAACTATGTTATGGCATAGATGTGTGTGTGCGTGTGTGTGTATGTAGTTATAAGACAAGGATTCTAGCAAGCTATATGAGCTGATCTATGTACTCCATCTTCGAAATGAGTGTGATATATTTTAAGCAAATGGCATTTAATCTTAGAAATGCTCTTATAAAAGAACAAAATTTCCCAAGTTTTAGTACCTTGCTGATAGAATGATGAATAGGAGACGATTAAACTTGGACTAGGTCTCTTAAATTAAAACATGTAACCAGACTTTGCCCTGTAGAAGAGGAATAAAAGATATATATATATTAAAAAAATCATACAAGCATGTCAAAATTGTACTGGAAATACCTATGTTCAAACCAATCAGCCATGACATGTATAGAGTGATCTTTGTCTAGTTACTCCATCTAACTTACACCACAGGGTTATTGTTAAACTAACAGAAAAAAATCTGCTTTCCTTCACATTGTAGGGGAACAGTGGGATGCATAGGTGACCACTACTAAAATTATAATAACAAACAATCATGAATTAGTCAGAACTGATATATTTGCATTGTTCAAATAGCATGATTAATTATCTTTCTTGGTCAATAAGCTTCTTAACAGAATTTCCAGATGATCTTGCATGACATTGAGAGGGGGAGAAACATAATAATAGGTAATTTAGTAGATCAAACATGATGTTTGTCAATCCTCTTTCATTTTTTATTTAACTAACTCTGGATCCCTGTCAAGCAAAACATCTTTGCAGAGCACTGTTGATTAGAGATGTTTAACTTTGGTGCAATATACTGATTTACTTGAAATTTTTACACTGGTAAACAGTGAAAATATAAAGGTTTGAGCAATTGACAGTTTCAGTGACATTAATTATAGGACTGTTTGTCATTAAAGTTAAAAATGTGTACATGTTTGACCTTACAATTTCCACATAAATAGTATAACTTGTAGTTTCTGCCAAGTTAATTTGAGATGTGTGGGAAGGAATATGTTTGACCCCTTTTCAATTTTTTTAATGACAGTATTTGTATATGAAAATACAATGGGATAATTTCATTTCAAGCTGTGAAAAATGCATAGATATTTATTATGTAAAGAAGTAGTTTGTAATGCTGAAAATTCAAAATTCATATCCATGCATAGACATATACCTTGGGTATATCCATGGGATGCATACCTTGTTCTGAGTCAGCTAACTCTTTCTGAATAACACTATGTGAAGATTTTGGATGATCTGCTGCACCTTGGTGCAACCATCCCATGGTGTTTTTTTTAAAGAACGCCTCAGTATAGTCTTTATTTATAACTACTGTTGGAGAAATATAATAAAATATGTAGTTTCCCAAAAGTTCTTGGACACTGTGGTGTAAAGCATTCAGTTTTAACAACATCTTCCTGGTGCCAATTAAAATTATAATTTAAGGCAAAGCTGTCATAATTAATGGGCTTAGCATTAGCCTAACAGAAACTTTATCGGTCTTCTGTTCAATTACTCTTGATCTGAATTTATCATAAAATCTTAGGGTTTCAGGAAATCTTTGCCTCTTTATTAATTGCTATTGCTATTGCTTGCAGATACCCATTATCTTGCCCCAAGATATTTGCACTCTTTGTTGTTACTTTGACCTCCTTCTTTAATTACTTTAGATTACCTTGCAGTTTTAGAATTAGGGGTCATGGTCTTGTTCTCTTGGAATACTTTTTGATATGTGCAAATGAAAATCTTTTCTTCATCACATCAAATTCTGTTAACAATAAGCATCCTGATATAAGTACTTCCTACTTCTTTTCTTTTGAAATGTAACATAAGTAAAAAAGAAAGAATGAGACTGACTGACTGGGATCTGCCAATTAGGTCTAGGTATGGGAAACAAAACAAAAAATCACTATATGACAATTGCTGGTAAATTGTAATTCCTTCCACTTTAATAATATCAGTGTCCATTTCCCTATGCAGAAAATCACCAACTGAGCCTCAGAATGTTTTTTTTTCTGTTTATATACTTGCTGCCTTCTTCCTCAAGTACAAGGATGTTATGTAAGACAGGTTCCTCCCTCTTCACAATGCTTAAAAGAGCACTGGAATAAACAATGAAGAGGAGAGCCATAGGTATATAAAGTGGCAGTTGTGGAAATTGAACTTGGTGGAAGAATACCTATGCTTTGTTTTTCTTGTTATTATTTGTCGTCAAGTTGGCTTCAACTTTTGGCAATCATATGAATGAAAGACCTCTAGGATCTCCAGTTATCAACTGCCCTGTTCAAGTCTTGCAAACTCATAGCAGTAACGTCTTTGAATGACTAATTCTACCTGTAATGTGCTTTACTTCTTTTCTTAATGCCATCCACTTTACAAGGCTTTATAATTTTTTTTAACCCAATGAGTAATTTTCTTATAATATATCCAAAGTATGGCAGCCTAGGTTTAGTCATCTTCATTTCTAGTGAGAGTTCAAGTTTCATTTGCTCAAATTCCCCCTTGTTTGTCTTTTTAGAGACCATGGTATCTGTAGAACTCTCTTCTAACACCACATTTCAAATGAACTGATTTCATTCCTGTCACCTTTCTTCATTGTCCAACTTTCCCACCTGTACATAGAGATTGAAAATATAGGTCCATCACAATTTATATATGTCTCACTAGCAAAATCAAATGCTGATGAAGCATGTAGAATCTTGGGTATATCTTGTGCTTCCCCCCCCCCCCCCCCCCGACAACCCTAGATTCACCCTTAGAGATGAATAAATCTGCCCTATCTGTTTTGAGACTTCAGCCCTCACCACCAACCCTAAGTCCATTGCATGCCAATTTAACAGGGAACCCCCCCCCCAAAAAAAAATACTAATTGGTATTTGTGAGAGGATTTGTTTAAAATGGATGTGTTAATGATCATGTCACCATTGACTAACATGCCTTTGGGCACATTTTAGAATTTTACTATTGTCTTTCCATGGATCCTATTGGTAGCTCCAATCAGAACAGACCTATTAAATGAATTGTTGAATGGTAAGGAAACTATTTCATCGATTCCATGGCCTACTTCAGTTGGGACTAACAGTATTTTTCAGGCCATTTTGTCAAATACATTTTTCTGCACCCTGTTTTTAATGGAACACACTAAAAATCACTTTTTGACAACATATAGCAGCTGTCTGTATATTTAATCTGGGTAGTGTAAAACTGGATATATCTATTATTGTTATTTTAAAATGTGGCAAATTACTTACATATCCATGTTCACCACAAGTTTCAGTGAAAAATCTGGCATAGTTGTTTTCACATTCAGGAACAAAGGTTTATATATGGAAGAAATACATGAGAATCACATGTAAGAGTACATATCTTTATCTTCTGCTAAAAAGAATATATATGACACAATGTTTGTACTGTAAACAGTACATTTTATTAATCTGATCTAGCAGACTCCTATTCCATCAAAACTTAAACCATAGTAAATTTGTTTGTCTTTCAGGTAGCATGAGACTGTTATCCTTTCTGTAACTAATGTGTTAAGAATACCAGCCAGTGTGCTGGCCTTTTGTTGTATTCACCCATAGTCACAGTTGCATTCACCATCTCAGTAAATTCCCTACGCCAGCCGTTCTGTGTTTTATGGTAATAAGAACAGTGGGATAAGCTTATGAAACTTAGAATTGTGTTTTGAGAGGGGGAGAAAACCCTAAGGTTCTTGCCTTACTAGGTATCATGATCAGCAATGAGTCCTAGAGGCATCATTGCTACTATTGCCTCTAAAAGTCATCACACAATGTGTTGATACCAGAACTGAATAATGACTGTCTCTCTAGATCATGATTTGGGTGTCAAATGTTGAAACACCATCAACAAAAGAGCCAAACAGAGATACAGTGGGCCCTCCTTATCCATGGACTTGCTATCCATAGATTTGAGCATCTGCAGATGGCAAGCCGGTATGGTCTCCAATGGTGGCATGGACACAGCTGTGCCACCATTTGGGACAAAAATCCCTCAACCCTCCCTCCTTCCCCTCTCCCCCCACCTGCCTTCCTTACCTGTTTCCTTACGGTGGAGGTACGGAAGAGGACGGAGGAGGGTAGAGAGGGGTGAGGGATTTTTGTCCCATTGTACTTAAAGGTGGTGCAACCGCAAGGCCACACTGTCATTAAGGACAATTAGACTGGGGAGGAGGAGGAGGAAAGGGTGATAGGGAAGAGATAGAGGCAGAGGTGATGGTGATGGTGGGAAGAGCAGGAGGAGGAGGAGGAGAAGGAGGAAAAGGGAGGAGGAACAGGTGGCTTGGGGGAGAGAGGAAGAGGAAGAGGAGAGAGCTCCTCCAAAGTGCCATTGTCCCCAGTGGTGGCATGGCCACAAGGCTATGTCACCATTGAAGTCCATGGGACTTGAGTATCTGTGGATTTTGGCATCTGTGGAGGGATCCAGAATGGATTGCCTGCAGATGCTGAGGGCCCACTGTGTAAGCTGCATGGATTTAGGGCCTTTGCAGACTGCCAGAAAGAGTGCAAAATGTGTCCACTTTAAGGGTTAGGGTTAGTGCTAGGGAATCAGGGGAATTGATTTTTTTTTTCCTGAGACATTGAGCCTTCTCTGTCAGAGAGATCTGGTGCCACAATAAAATACAGTTCCCATAATTCCCTAACCCTAACCCTTAAAGTGGACTCAATTTGCACTATTTCTAGTAGTCTGCAAAGACCCTTAGATACAGTGTGAGGAAGGGGAAAAGGGGAGTGTCAAGAACCTTTCTTTATTTCTCCTGGAATGCTGACAAACTTCATTCAAATAATTCCCAGTCCCTTTGCTTTTCTTACACACCTTTTAAAAGCACTGTAACTGATGCAGTGAGCCTAGCTTAATCTTTCCTCCAGTTTTGGAAATACTATTTCTTTAGTGTGTCCATGAGTTTTTGACATTGGATGACTTTATAAAACATTCTACTAATTGGATTTGTTAAAATAAATAAATCAAAAGCTAATTGGGACATGCCCTGCCATTATTTTTGCTTACTGAATTAGATATAATGGTGTGAAGTCCTTTTTATCATATTTGTGCATTTATTTAAACACCCCCCTGGCGCACACTTCTGCAAATTCAATTATGTATTCAAAGAAAGCACTCAATTTATGCAAGGCTGGTTTACATTTAATCTGGGGGCAAGACTCAGTAACTGATGATAGGTCTATTCAAAATTAATTAGGATCATTCAGAGGAGCAGCAGCATTGTTAACAGCATGAAATGTAAAACAGGGGTTATTTCAGCCTTTCCTATTATGATTCACTACATCAAGCTTGTTGTGGGTCAAGGGAGACTTTATTTGGGCTTCTCTTTGAGCATTGAAAGGTTACATGTTCATTGGTCCAATTTGTGGAATAAACCCATATACATATATATATATATATATATATATATATATATATATATATATATATGCATATATATGCTGCGATTCACACTCTCTTCCACATTAGGTTTATTCAATGTTTCTAGTTGCTTCTTCCTTTGCCTTGTATGGGGCAAATTAATCCACATGATTCTTCCCCCCCCCCCTTCCTTACTGGATCTGAATGTCTTACTGATGTTGTATTGAAAACATACACACCAAAAATAAAAAATACAATACAATACAATACAATACAATAAAACAAAACCCAAACAAAACAAAACCTTACCCACCCACCAATTATTTTGTGCAATTTGTGTACATGTATCAAACCATTTGTTTTCCCACCTGTATATAACTTGCAGTCTAATTCTTGTGAGGCTTATCACATGTTCTATGGGACGCAGGAATTAAAAGCATGCATAGATTTTAAAAATGCACAAAACTAATAGTATATTCATTTCAAAAATGCACACGTCATTTCAAAGTATGCAAACAAATGAACACATACACACAGTGCCTGAACTGGAAAAATGCATGCAAAAGTGTGTGTGTAAGTGTGTGCATGTGTGTTTAAAAATGAGCATGAAACTATGCACAGATTCTATATCAGAGAGAATGTCTCACAATCCAACACAAAACTGGGACAGACTGCTACGGGAGAACTAAAGGTTTTCACACCTAAGTTAGCCCTGGTAAACACTTGAATGGGAGACCGCCAATAAATACCAATATAGCTTTAGGCTATATTTCAGAAGAAGGAACTTGCAAGCAACAACAACAACAACAACACCCACCTACCTCTGACTATTTCTTGTATAAGAAAATCCTATGAAATTCATGGGATAGGTACAAGTCAACAGATAACTTGGAGAAACTCACACACACATCTCTAAGGTCTAATAATAATAATAATTTTTTACTTATAGCATGCAACATCACAATTCCTGTTCTGACTGTAATTATAATGGCTATTCAACTGGTCAGAGTCTGAAATATATGTCAGCCAAGTTCATTATCAGGGGGAAAAGAACACTTGCCAGGAGTATAGGGAGTTTAGCATGAGCTAATGCAAGTCCTAGGTCAGGAGCCGGGCTGTTAAGTACTGTTAGGATGCAAGAGTTTATGTGTACCTGCCGAAATCATCAATAAAGTAAGTCATAAAGTAAGAGTTGCCTCCTGCTGACTGATTCATGGGCCCAGAAAGATCAGCATGTAAAAGATCCAATGCGTTGTTGGATTGTCTTTCAGTAAATGGAGGGTGTGGCGCTCTTGTGGCATTTGCTTTCAAGCATTCTACACATTTTTTTATTGTTGGAGCATGCTTTGAACTTAAAGTCACTTGTAAGCTCTTGATTGGTCAGGCCCTTAATATTTACACACTTTGATGAGAAAATCTGCAATTCCATACAGTTGAACAGTCTTTGTGATTGCATTGGGTCACACTGTTTGCAAATGAATGAAAAAAAAAAATCAGATCCTATGTCTGTTCTAAAAATCAAATTTTTGTCATGAACACCAAAGCAGGATTGCTTTCTGAAAGTGACATGGTTACCTCTTGATGTTGTGCTTTGCATACTGTAAAAGAAGGCTTGCAAATCTGGTACATAGTAAGCTTCAGGGATTTATGTTTCCTATGCTGTCAGGACCAAGTTTTGTTTGAAAAAATAACAGTGTTCAGCCCCTGGCTTTGCAGCTTTTGTAGTTCAGCTCTTGGCTTTGGCTTGTTAACATGGTTTTTATTTGATGTGGGGAAAAATAGGCCTTTTTCAAATCCTCCACAGCAAATTGAGCTAATTCTCTGTCTGTTGTTTTTGTATTATAGTTGCCTTCCATCATGTTCTGCCTATTTTGAAATTCAACAACTTGAGCAATAGCATCTTGCAAGAAACATCTCCTTTAGCTTGCAAAGCATTCATTATTGGAGAATAAAATTTTGGAAGGCCAGCAAAAGAAAAAAAAAGTCCAAGTTTTGCATGTTCTGGAAAGGATTCTCCAGGTTCTGTAACTCCAGACAAAGTTGTCATAAAGTTATCAATATGCTGATTTAAAAATTGAGGATGATGCAACTTGTGTTAACAAGTCTGATCATGAGAGCTGTTTGATAAGAAGTATTTGGAGAATCAAACACTTTCTGTAGTTTGTTCCATATTTGTTTTGTATCAGTTAAACCTTGGATATGGTATGCAATGTTAGGATCTACAGACAAGCAAATATAAGCAGCAGCTTTCTCTGCTTTTTCATCAAACTACTGTTGTTGTATTCCTGCTTTTGTGTGTCTCTGCCCATTCACTGTTTTAAATAACCCCATTGTAATTATGTATATTTTCATTTTCCATGACCACATTTTATAATTTGTTCCAAATAATATTTCAGTGATCATTGTGTGGTTAGAATTAGCAGAACTCATTTTCTATTATTTGAGTAGTAAAACCTTTGTTGCAGACCAAGATCTTCTGGAGAAGCAATTTAGAACAAAATACTATGGGACACCATAACCCAAAAATGTGGGGCAATTTAAGTTTCCTAAGGCTTCAGACTTTTTAAGGAAACAAAAATATTTAAACATCAAAATATGAAAGCCAAACCTGTAAGGCTTTAAATTATCAGAATAGCAGAAATATGTCTTTGCCTAACTATCTGAGTGTACAGACTGCCCACCGGTGTTGGGGTGCAGTGGGGTTGTGGTGACTGCACACTGTATGCCCTGACTTCTCCCCCAAACTGCTATCACACCACCTGCCTGACCAGATGGCAGGCAGCATGGGGATGCTCCTGCAGCACAGCATTTATACAGTTAGCACTGAAGAAAATGGTAAAAAATGCCACCACAATGACAAGGGTGGCTTTTTGCTAGCTGAAAAAGGAGTGGCATTTTACTGCTTCTTTTGAGCTGGCAAATTGCCAGATCAGGGCCGCAGTATGTGGTTGTTGCAGCCCTGATCCAGCACTCAAAGGGGCAGTGTTAAGCCACCCCTTTACAGCTGTCTGTTGAGGCCCTTCACTTCCCTAAGAACTGAGACTGACTCAGGGGCTTTGCAGACGGTGCAAAGCACCATCTTCAAGCCAGTGAAGGTGAGGGGGGCAGCAGGACACCGGGTGCCCCAACCTCTTCCTGAGGACGTCATCGGAGTGCCCACTGTTGCACACGGCAGGCACTCCAATGATGTCCTTTCATCTCAGCATCCAGAAACACTGCAACAGAAGAGGCATGGAAGAGGCATGCTTCGTCTCTTCCAGCACCCTTTCTGTAGCTTGAGGAAGGAGCGCTATTTTAGTGCTCCTTCCAGGGCCACTCAAAGAGTGGATTGGGGCCAAGGAGTGGGGCAGCCTCAGCCCCAATCCTCGGCTTCTCGGAGCGGCCCATGGCCGCCCATCTGTAGAGGCCCTCAGAAACAACAAACACATAGCTTATCATTTAAAACAATGGCTTTAATCTATATTTACATAAAAGGCTATATCCTAATCTAGCTAGTGAATAGTTCAGATAAAGAGAAATATTTATCTCACCATCTTTCAAAAGAAAATTGAGAAAAAGGAAGATGGGAAATCTTGAGAGAGAGAGTCTGTTAATCCCAAAAGAGGAGTGACCTCAGTCACATCGTTAGTTTGAATGTGTGTGTGTGTGTGAGAGAGAGAGAGAGAGAGAGAGAAGTTTGCATATAGGAAATCACTATTTAAGGAGGGGGAAAGAGAATGCAAAAAGCTTCCAACAGTTTAACTATAGACAATATTGTAGACAATCTATGAGTTGTTAACCAGTCAAATACCTGAAACTGCAACATAAGCAGACCAGAGGGTAGCCAGGATCAATGTTGTTTCCAATGACTGGGGGGAGTTTCTGTAAACTTTAGAGCAGGGGTAAGCAACCTTTCCCCTTTAAGGGCCGAGGGACTTCAGCTCCCAGAATCCCAGGAGCTATTGGCCCGATGTGAGGCTTCTGGGAGCTGAAGTCCCTCAGCCCTTAAAGGGGAAAGGTTGCCTACCCCTACTTTAGAGTGCTGAAGGTTATTAGTCCCACCCAACTTCCCAGTTGTACATAGTTATGGCATTCTCAGATAGTCTTTCCCCAAGATAGTATTTCCTGCAGCTTCACTCTGCATCTGAATTTAGGTAAACCTCTACTGCTTCTACCTTTCCCCAAGGCTGGGTGGTCTTTCCTTTGCTTGTTCAGACTCCGATCTGGTCTGCCTCACTCAAGGAGGGGCTGTTCTTTTGTCAGTTATCTGACTGGATACCTGCTGGGTTTCTGATCTTTTCTTACTGGCAAGTCTAGCCCTTCATCATATGAAAGGTCCTAAAGGAGGGCATTATAATGTTAGTAGGGTGGCGAGGAAACAAGCTGCAATCTGCACTTTAAAAGAATTATCCAAGGTGCTCAGCAAATCCCAAGGATAGGTTCAGTGCCCTGCCTCTCTGGCTTTTCTTCGCAAATGAAGATTCAGGAAGGACTCATCC
>CM034706.1:239352343-239366645 GCA_020142125.1 Phrynosoma platyrhinos | reverse complement strand
CTTCCGCAGACTGGAGGATACTGTTTTTGATATGTTGCCAAAGCACTCAGCAAATCCCAAGGATAGGTTCAGTGCCCTGCAGAGGTTTGTTAAATGTTTGAGCAGCATTCACTGCCCCCTTGAAAGCCACCAGTCACCAATATGTGTGTAATGATGTTTTGCTGAGTAGTAGAAGCACAAAGCTTCATGTTGTGAAGGATTTGCCATTTGTTTCAGGAGTGTGTGAATGCAAACAAGAGGAAGAGAAAGGAGGAAGAGAGTCAAAGACAAAGAAATTTCCAGTAATGTTTAGGTGTCCATCTGTTGCAGAAAAAAGAAAACCCAGCAACCACTAAAAGTGTTGTGTCACAATAAAGAAGACTAACACATTTTGTTTGGCATATCTTTTTGTGGAGTGTAGCTGATGAAAAGGAAAAGAAAAATCTCTGGAAACACATCTCATTGTACCTATTCAAGTTTTATTTCATTTGGGAATTAAGACTAAGGAGTAAAGTCAGTAAAGGGTCTTCCTTATATATAAGGATGAATGGATCTATCCCTTTCAGGTGTACATTATTTTTGTATGTTCTCATTCCACATCCATTATATCCATTTCACTGAAAATCATTTATTGGAATCATCTGGAAACAGTCTGCAAATGATGTTGAATTGCTTCTACTCATAGCTAAGATATGCCTATTAGTAGTCAAGGGAAGGAGAGTGACAAGTTTGGGAATCTGTGACTTGGCATTTCTGGCCCATGATGCTGAAGGTGATTGTAGAAAATCATGAGCCAGATAGAATAATAGAATCAGAAATGGAAGAGTCTTCATGGGCCATAGAGTTCAACCCCCTGCTCAATGCAGTGTCTTTTGGACCTATCTTATATAATAGCATAACTGACAGGCAAGTGGTATCCTCCTCACTCTCCTTGACACTTACTCTGACCAACTAGCAGAACTGGACTATATATTTCACTAAATACCTTTCATTCCTGATTCTCATTTTTTTTTCTTTTAAGATGGGTGGGTGTGAAGTACCCCTACGCAGTGAACTCTGTATTCCAATATGTGTTCATGCATTTGAATATTTTTTTTAAGTGCATGGGAGTAGGTCTTAAGTGGGTACTTCCTTGAGATTTGAATGCTGAGAGGTATTACAATTATGAAATGTCAGTTGCTAGTAGACAAATAATAGTTGAAGGTCATTACTTTTATGCTTTGCTCTTGTGCTTCCCAGAAATATCCATCTGGCTTCTGTTTAGGAACAGAACACTGGAATAAATGAATCTTTATCTTTTCTTACATTCTATAAACTATATAGTCCTCTTGATATTTTTCAAGCAGCATTCAACTCCTCTCTTTATTTGTAAGATACATCATTCTTCTCTTCCTTCCCCTCCAAAATAATATTCCAACTATTCATGTTATGAATGGTCTCATAGGGATATTGAAATTTCTGAATGTATCCATTAATAAGTGATGCATACGTGCATTTTGTTTTTCAACTTGTTTTTAACACAAAGGCTTGAGATTCAATTATCCAGCTTTTAGAGATGACTTATTAAAGAAAAGTTGAGTTGGTTTTAGAGAAGGAGGAATTTGGAAGTATACATGCCCACCCTTGCGTGATTATTAAAAGGCTCACCATTAATTCTAGATCAAATGTTTGTTGCATACCCTACCTTGCTACTTAATTGTTATATACATTTATTTACTCAAGAGTTCTATTGCTACTATTGGTAATGTCAACTGGAGCAGATCTATTGAATAAATTGAATTTACATAAATATTCAACAGTTGAATTGGCAAGAGATTAGCAATATGATTCAGTCTCTACAGGTTTAAAAACAACAACACTTCTTCATATTATTCAGTGTGTTAGCAATGCCACATTCTGTAATATGTATTCTCTAAATATTGTTTTATCTCTCTGCTCGTATCTTTCATGCTCCATTCTTTATTTCCTTCTCTGCAGAATTCCAAGCATGATACTTGGAACAAAATAAATACTTCCATCTTCTGTGATCACCAGGTCTTTAAGGAAGCATAGAAATAATTTCCCCAAGTAATAATAATAATGATGATAATAATAATAGATTATGAATTATATATCATTATTAAGTAAGTAAGTACTGCTTCTTCACTCATACTTTTAAATGCCTGTTATTCCTCTGAATACTGTATGTTCAAAATCTAGATACTAACACCACTCCTCCCTAAAAACTGGCTGTTCTTCCATATCCTTCAGACCTGCTTGCTTCATAAGATAATTATATCTGTTATGGTTTTTTCCCCTCTTTACTTGGTTTATATCATGACATTGACAAACAAGTAAATTTTGGTCTGTTTTAGAAGTGTTTAATTACATTGTTAAAACAATTTACACTCCCAGGAACTCGGCAGGGGAGCTCAACCTAAGGGGAAATATAAAAGGTGGGATTTTGTATACAGTGATTGCTTGGAATCCAGTTGACAAGTAATTGTTTGAATAGCATATTAACACCTCTCAAGTAGACTAGGCAATACTTGAGTGTCTTTGTGGATTTCACAAAGAAGGCACATAATTTTCTATATGAAACAATCTCGTCTTCTGTACAGGTTATACAATAATGGGATCCTTTCTTCTCCTACTTTCAGATCCCAGTTCTTTGATATTCACTATGTTGCTTTCCTTGGTCTTAAGAATTCTTGGTTTTCCTTATACTTAGTGATGTACTCAAAGGCATAGCTATATTAGTCTGGAAAATAAGTGGACAAAGAGGTCTTGTAGCACTTTTGAGACTAAGTATGGTCCTGGAACAGACTGCCAGAAATAATCCATCTTGAGGCCACTTTAACTGCCCTGGCTCAATGCTAGGGAATCATGGGAATTGTAGTTTTTTTCTGAGACATTGAGCCTTCTTTGTCAGAGAGCTCTGGTGCGACAATAAACTACACTTCTCATGATTTCCTAGCACTGAGCCAGGGCAGTTAAAGTGGTCTCAAGATGGATTATTTCTGGCAGTTTGTTCAGGCCCTAAAAGTCTCCTTCCTCAGATGCATAGGTTGCAGTAAGTATTTAGAATAAAGATGGGCAAAATGTAGCCTGCTGGATGCTGTTGGGATGCATCTTCTGTAATTTCTTGCTATTGGTTATACTAGCTAGTTCTGCTGGGAATTACAGCCCAACAGCATCTGGGAGGTTGTGCTTTGCCCATCCTTGATCTAGAAAGTACAAAATTCCTATATTCCCTATAACCATCATCAGGAGGGTCCACAACTTTGTGACAGAGCCTGCACTTTAAGAATCTTAGTTCAATCCCAGGAAACTTTGATTGAAAAGTTTGAGTTGGTGGGCAGATTGAGTTACATTCATGAATGTCATTGTAATGATTCTTAACAAAAGAATAACTGAAAAACTATGATTTCTATTTTTTTAAATAAAATTTATCAAGGAGTGTAACCATTTCTGTTAAGCAACCTCAGGAATTATCTTGACATTTTCCTTTAGTTGAAATTCCATTATAACATGAAATATTACCCTTCCAAAATAGTCTTCTGAAAAGGTGCATATGAATCAAACCTATACCTTGGGAAATTTTCTTAAAGATATCTTTTTATTTCTAGAAGTGAAACCAGGAAACCTCTTCATACAGTACAGTTAAACTGTGGAACTCACTAGCACAGGATGTTATCATGCCTCTCAACTGGTTAGACTTTGAAGAGTGATTGGATGAATACAGTTTTAGTTGTATATTCCTGTGTTGTAGAAAGTTTTACCCTTGAATTCTTTTCCAAATCTGTAATTCTGTTTCTGTGGATTCTGCAACTACATATCAAGACTGGTTCCTCACTTGCTCCCTCACTCACACATATACTCTCTACATGTATCAGAAGTAGCATGCATCTGTACATTAGCTGTTGGAGAATGAGAAATGAATGCTGTAGTTGCACTTATGTCCTGATGGTGGGATTTCCTAGACAACTGAATGTCCAATCGAGGTCTGATTCAACAGGGCTGTTCTTATGTTGTTTTTCTTATAGGCAGAGCTAGAAATTAAGTTCATGTGTGTTAGAGAGCTAGTTTGAAAAAGTTGTAGGAATATGGTTCTACTTGTGTTTTCTTAAAACACTTTAGAATAGAACAGATGGTAAACACTGCACAGAAAGGTTTTGAAGGACCCTTGTGCTGATGCTCTATTGTTGTCACATAAAAATGCAGAGCCTCTTCAGGCTACTTACACTGCATTATCATCAGTGCACATATAGAGAGAATGTGGCTTATAAGTGGTCAAATAACACCTCTGTTCAGCTGGTTTCTTGGCATTGTGCATAGTGCTAATTTGCTTCAAGGATTTTCCTGAATTCCACAGGTTGAGAATTCCTCCTTGAATGACTTGTGGGAGAAGAAAGTAAATTATATTATAATTACCATGTCAGATGATTAAATTTCAGTTTTGAAATGAAAATACAGGATTGGGGCTAAGGGTTATTGTACACATTCACTTTTAACTTTTGCTTAGGCACATTAAAGTGATTTAAATAATAAAGTCAAGATCCTAGGGAGTATAATTCCTAGGGTTGGCTATAGAAGTAATTAACTGTCTGTGGTGGGTAAAGCTTCCTCCATGAAGACTGGAGTATGACAAAAGCTACTTTGCATGGTGTGTGTGGCATCAACTACTCAAAGATTAGCACACTGATGTGGGATGTAAATGCACAGGGACAGATGCTATCACACAGCTCCATCCCTATGCAGTACTCATCCCATACCCGACCCCGGGACAGAGCTGTGCAATAGAATCCATCCCTGTGCTTTTACACCCCACACCTAGTGTAAGAATAAAAGCTGGTGCACTAATCTCTGTGGTTTGGAAAAAGATGAACTGTTCTTTTATAGCAGTTAAAACTGATTGCAGAGCAGCAGTGAGCAAAGGGTGGCTCATGGGCCTATGTGATATCATCCAAGCCTGTTTTTCTATTTCTAGGCCCAGATTTCCTGCCAATGCCACCTTTGGAAACTTTCTTCATCAAAAATGAATTGCTTACTCCTACAGGAATTATAATTCTGTGTTATAGCAGCACAGGACCTTCTGCCCACCCACTGCAAAAACACTGAAACAACAACAATAAAAAGTGGGGAGGGGGAGGAATAAAATCAGAAATTGATTCCCAGACACTTCTGCTTTTGATTTTCTTTGCTAGTTTTTATGCATTTTTGGATCTGGTGTGGCCCATGTTAGATACTGGAGTTTAAAAGTGGTTCGCAATCATTCTGAAGTTGCTGGTCCCATATTTAGAAAGTTGTTAATCTAAAAAGTCTTCTGTTTATAGTGCCAAATGTAGGGACCAATGGGAGCATATTATTATTATTATTATTATTATTATTATTGCATAGCAGCTGTCAGGCTGAGGTAGAATCATATTGTTTGAATCCCACCCAGCCCCAATTCCATTAAGTTGTTATAAATATACAAGTTCATTCTTAATTACTGTCCACTGGTACAGCACCTGATTTATTTATAGATGTTCTCATGTTCATTCCTCAACATCTCTGGACAAAGGTGATAAAAAGTATTTCTGAAATTCTAGAGCTCTGCTATTTATTTATGGCAGTATTGGTCCAGATGGGCCTGAGTCAGATTGGCCTGGTGCAATATAAGGCAGCTTCCAATATCTCAGTGACCCTGAAATGGCCATTATAATACTAGCTGCCCATTCAGGGTGCAAAATAATTTTGTTAGACTCATCAGTCTTGACAAATTAGTAATTTTGCACTTCCCAGTGTTTATGAAGGAATATGCATCTCACCTTGAGCATTTGTACATTTGCAGAGTGTATTGGGTATTTCTGAAACATAAAATATGCATGACGCAATGCACTCACTTTGAAAGGTAAGCACCTAAAAAGCATATAAGTGAAAAAGACACAGACATACATTTATGTCAATAGAGAAGAGTTGCATGAATTAGGTAAAATGCTCAAATAAATTTGCAAATTAGGAAAAATGCATTTTAAAAGGTGCTCAAATTTCAGTGCAGAAAGAATATAGTCTCCATCTGAATAAGAGAAAAGGCTGAGTATTAAACATAACAGGATTCACATTGAGTGATTTTCAGATCTCATGCCAATAGCCCATAGTTCTTTTTTTTCATAATTGAAGCAATACCTCAGTATCATGGAGTTTGGTTCCAAGATCCTGCAGTGATTGCAAAAAATGTGGATGATCAAGCTCCTATTATTAATATAGAATAGAGCACACATTCTTTGGCTCTACCACCTCTAATAAGTAGACCAGCCACTTGCTTCCACCTCACATCTCTCTGCAGCCTCTATCTGTACACATTCAGTACTGTACATACTACACTACTTGTGTTGTGTAAAGTTTGGTGAAATGTGTGGTGTGCAGTATTATAGTTTGAATTCATGTTTAGTGAAATCATGAATTTTGAGCCAGTGGTTATGGCAAGCCCAGTACATGTTGCTCAGGGCAACTCTGAGAGATGGTTAGTCTATTCAGGTTTATTTAGAAGTATGAGAAGGTGTTTGGAACTGCCACAATACCTACCTCCTCCTTTGTCTTTTTCCCTCCCAAACCAATGGAATTCCCAGCTGCAAGGCTGACCAGTAAACAAGGAAAGGGAGACAGGTGTGCAGAAGATTAATTAACAAGCACCATGATGACAGTAAAGGCTCAACAGGCAAGAGGGTGGGAGTACCCAACTATAAAAAATAGCACTGTAGTCATGGAAGTAGAAGTAGCTGGCTTGTGGTAGGAATGCTGGGCTTAGCCTTGGGAGAGAGGACTATTCTTGAAGAAGGTCCAAGCAAGGGTAGGAAGAAAAATCACCATCTCTGTGCCCTTGAGGCACACTCTTGTCCAAGTAAAGAGAGAGGGAGACAAGTCCCAGGAGAAATACAGCGCCAACTTACCCTGTAGCCACCAACAGAACCTTAAACAACTGAAAATATGTTGCTGTATCTGAGTGCTTTGGAAGTCCAGTTCTGAGAACCTCTGGTGACCTTAACCTGAGGCAGTAGTGCTGGATCAGCTTATGTTCACTGTTAAGGTCGTGGAGCAAATAAAACTGCTTTACTTGATCTTTTGGCTTGGCATCTCCTTGAAAGTTAATGAAGTCAAAGGTCTGTAGTGTGCTGTTCCTCATGGAAGGAGTAGATGCTGTCAGAAGGGTTTTCATGGACATATTTATATGGATCCATGGGATGATCTTTGCTTTGATCTGATAGTTATCTTATATTGACCTAGTATGAAACATTTGAAATTCTTTAAGATGACAAAAAAATCTAATGTTTTTTTAATGAAATAGTTGCATGCCCATTTACATGTGTGAAAATGTACAAACAACTTGTGTCTATGGCTTTTTTTTAAAACTACAAAACCAAGAAGGTGAGCCTTTTAATCTGAAAAATGATGACAATATAGCAGTTTAGCCTCTTAAAACATTACTGTATAGAAGTACAAAATGTACAAACAACATTTGCCACAGAAAGAAACTTGGGGCCAAATAGAAACAAAAATGGCAGGAGAGTGTAAAACTTTAACATTCTGCTTATCAAGAGATGAAGTTGTCTACTTCCCTTCTACATTAACTTTTATGAATGTAAGGTTTTACTGCACAATGCCTAGGGGGAAAATAATTTACATATAAATGCAAATCTTCAGATTAATATTTGGCATATGACACTACTGTCTCAATTGTGAAGATTTAAAGCTGTGACTAAGAAAAGTGACCTAAGAAACAATTGCTTTATAGATTAGGAAAGGGAAGCCATATGTTCCGAGTATACATTTAAGATCCAGAAATATTTGCTACATATCCCCAAGGCAACTGCAAAAACTTAATGTGCTAGAATTTTATTTTATTTTATTTTATTTTATTTGCCTTACAGGGATTTTATAAAAGACAATGATTTAAATGGAGTAACATCATGAGACAGAAGTAATTAAGATAGAAGTATTTATTCATCTTTTTTCTCCTTAGGCAGTTGTTCCTTTGATGAACACTACAGTAACTGTGGTTATAGCGTGGCACTGGGGACCAATGGATTTACTTGGGAACAGATTAATACCTGGGAGAAACCGACAATGGATCCAGCTGTTCCAACTGGTGAGTAAAAAGCATGCTAGTCAGGAAATGCATTAAACAAAACTATTCATATCATAGTAAGGATATCCAGTGTTGTGCTTGTATTGGCTTATAGGTACATGAATTAGTTTAGCTTGTCTGAGGAAATGTGTAGACATTATGACAACTGGAGCAATTTTCATTTATGCCATCCTGAATGTATCTTGGATATTAGTGGCATTTGGATGTTAGTGTTGTTTCTTAGAGCATATTAGGTGTGAACCCCAAATTATTTCATTTCAACAGCAAAATTATTTTCATAAGGCAGAAATTTGTATGCCTTCACCCATTTATAATGCTGATCATATGCCAGCAGGACAGCCTCAGTTTAAGAATTATGAAAATCCTCTAGCAACTTTGCTGGCTATCAGTACATTTCTGGACACAACTCAGAGTACCAGTTATGAAATCCTAAATAGTTTGAGTTAAGGGTACCTAACTGATTCTTTATTTTCTACTGGAAAATCCCATCTCTGGTACTCCCAGTGAACTGTGGCACAATTGATATGAACAGAGAAAGGGCATTTTCAGTTCCTGTGTTTAATACCAAGGATTTTTTTTTTCTTTTAGAGATACTTTCTGCCCCCTTGTTGATGGGTTTCCAATTTTTTTATAGAAAAAATAAAACTTTATTTTAAAAAATAAGATATTTTCTTGAAGAAATAACCCAAGTATTTCTTTTTCTTGCTTAATTGTTTTAATTTAATTTGTCTTTTAAAAAACCTCAACCCACAAAAAGTTGCCCATCTAGTTATTGTCTACTTTTTGAGTGAATTGCTGGGCTTGTTTTGATATTTATTGGAAAATGCCTGTGTACTGTAGTAGAATAGTAAGGTATTAAGGTATCCAATAATTCTGTAAATACATAAATACACTTGCCCCTCCACATTTGCAGCTTTGACTTTTGTGGATTTGATTATTCATAGATTTTATTAATATTTTATCTCTAGGACTCTCTATGTTCTAGCGCAACTCTATGGTCAACTTTAACAAAAAGTCACACTAAAGGACCTAGAGATTCCAAGAAAGAACACTCCACTAGGCATTTGTAGCTTCTCCAGCACAATTCTTGGTCAATGTCTGGCAGATGTTGACCATAGAGTTTCACTGGAGGACCTAGAGATTCCTAGAGAATTGTTCTTTCAAGCAAAAACACAGTATTTTTGTTATTTGCAGTTTTCCCACATTCACAGGGGTCCTATGCCCCTAACCCAAGTTAATGTGGAGGGACGAGTATATTATTGTTCAACCAATTCAGTCATTACAAAACTCTGTTCAAATATTAGAAGAACAAAGTGCTGCTACAGGTAATTATTTTTGTAGCAGTACCATCTTGTGTATCTGACATAGTAAAACTAAATTAAAGGTAATATAGGGCCTTTGCAGACTGCCAGAAATAGTGCACTTTAAATTGAGGCACTGCCCTGACTCAGTGCTAGGGAATCATGGGAACTGTATTTTTTTCTGGGACATTGAGCCTTCTCTGTCAGAGAGCTCTGATGCCACAATAAATTACAGTTCCCATGATTCCCTAGCAGTGAGCCAGGGCAGTGCCTCAATTTAATGTGCACTATTTCTGGCAGTCTGCAAAGACCCATAATTACTTAAATTAGTCCCTTGAAAATGCAGTCAGTATCTGAGTTGTCACAGCAAATTTCATGACTAGATAAATAACAAATCTATCTTGATTAGGCATCAAATATTCTGACAAATTTTATGGGTATTAACATTTTGGGAGTTGTCCAAATAAAGGCTATTTCCCAAACTCTGCTCAATGAATAGAGTATACATTTAGCATGAAAGAACTGTGAATCCAGGAATTGATCTTGAGCACCAGAAAAGCTGAATGGAACTGGTGGTAGTTCTTCTATGTTAAAAAAAAATCATCTCTAGTTATTTCAGCCTTACTTAATTTCACCGATGTAGTATACAGTGGTGTCAGA
The DNA here is from genome assembly GCA_020142125.1 of Phrynosoma platyrhinos. Classification (NCBI taxonomy): domain Eukaryota; kingdom Metazoa; phylum Chordata; class Lepidosauria; order Squamata; family Phrynosomatidae; genus Phrynosoma; species Phrynosoma platyrhinos. The sequence continues at coordinate 239,356,595 of CM034706.1, read as the reverse complement.
GTTGCTTTCTAGAGATCTACAGGGAGATTGAGACCTAACTTCTGTCCACCCTGCTGCTGGAACACATAATGACTATGTGAAGTATATGACTAAAATCTACAGTCACAGCAATCATCCAGTGGCCTTATCAAACTATGTATTATAGTATTATAAGCCATTTTATCTGCTATGATAGCATCCTGTGGAATCCTGGTATTTACAGTTTAGGAAGGAGTGTTTAGAATTCTCAACTAGAGAACTCTTGTGTCGCACTAGACTGTGTGTGTGTGTTGTGTGCTTTCATTGTTCCCAACTTATGGAGATTTCACCATATTACCTACCCCTGTATTCCATAGGATGCCACCATGGCTGTTAAAGTGAAATTACAGTATGAAAGGTATCTAGAGAATGCTTTGTTGAATGAGTCATACTGTCATCTATTATCTGGGCTGACAACAATCCACACACATTTTTTACCCTTGTATTAAAATGAACAAATTTTGAGACAATTTTTACAACGGTTCAGGGTTAATATTTTAACTGCTTTGAGAGACATATATGGCTGGGGATCTTTGTCCTTAAGATAAAAGTAGTGTAGTATTGGCTTTTGGAAGCTGGTAAGGCCGAGATACTAATGTGTGAAAGATTTAAGTGCACATCCTCCCTGATTTTCAGAAACTGGAATAAAGTGTTTTGCCTTTCAGCTGATTCTATTGGGATCAGGCATACCAATGCCAATGTAGACATTGCTACTTCAACATTATTCATCACAGTGTCATTCATGGTTACTGCTGGCATCCACTTCTAGAGCATTTTTATGCCACTGGTTGGGGAAAGTCTGTCAGATCAGTTTATAAGACATACAAGAAGAGAGATTTACACTAGCTGTTTTCTCTCTGCCATTTCATGAATATCTCATGGCCAGATGTTTATGTTCTAGCTGCAACATTACACTCTTGTCTTATGATACAATAGACAGTACCTTGTTCATTGATGATTGAGTATGCCTGTGTATATAAAACCTTACACAAAACTGGAGTTTGCATCATTTACAGAGCTCTGAAGCTCTTGTCAGGACAGAAGTAACAGCAAAGCCATAGGACACTTTTCTCTCCCCTCTGTGGGATTTTCTTTTAATTGTTTGTTACTTTACAACAAGATTCCTTCCCATAGCAATTACTGCCCAGCCTCACAGCTCATCTAAGCTCCCTTTATCCTGGGACTATTGTTATGGTAAGGACAGTTGTAGAATTTCTCTGTTTCTCTGAAGATTCTAGCCACAGATGCTGGCGAAATGTCAGAAAGAAACTCTTCTAGAACATGGCCACACAGCCCGAAAAAAAAAAACCCACAAAAAACTATAGTTATAGAATTGACAGCCACATCCCCAACAAGCTCCTTCTCTCCCTCACCCACTCCTTCCATTTCTGTCAGTGTCTTGGAAATCACATGGACCTAACAGGCTCAAAGGGGGTAAAGTATATCTTCTTTCAGGATAGCTAATAATTATTGCCTCTATATCTGTTTTGTTGTTTTACACAACATATACCCTTGTGGAACCTTCAATTTAACAAAAGATGAAAATTTTCCTTGCTATTAATCTGCATGTATTAAATAAGGAATAGATTTATGTTTTCATTTCTTTAAAATGTTATTCTGCAAAGAAATATTGCATTGAAGATGCAGTATACCATATTTAAATGTAGATATTGTCACTGTGATTGTATTTCTATGGTTAAGTTGGTAATTATTTCTTTGCAATTTGGGGCTAAATAAAACAAAAGTAAAATGAAGAGTCATAACCCATAACATTTTTTAAATGATTTACAGTTATTGATAGTATTAGCAGAAATTATATATAATTCAGACATCCCTTGGCATTCCCATTTAGATGTACTTAAATCCAGTGCATACCATGCAACTGCTTTGTTGGCTGCACTGGCTAATACATTTTCAGTGCTAGTTCACCTTGGAGCCAGGTTATCCGAAATATAACCTACCAAATGAAGTGGTGCAAGAGGCTGCAAAGAAAGAAGGCCTTTTGAGTACTGATGCTCCATTAGTGAGATGCCCTCTCTCCTGGTGCCAACATTGCAGTCTTTTCAGAGCATTACTAGTCTTTTTAGCATTTTTATTTCTCCAGGTTTTTAAAGAACTATTTTAATGATTTTTATTCCCCCTTTTCCTTTGCAGACTCAGATAATTTTTAGGTGATTTTATTATAGTTGTGTTCCTTTAATATACTAGTAGATGTGGTGGCTGAGATTTTAATTTCTATTTTTTTAAAATGTAAATTATTTTATATTCAAATTAGGAATAATTTTGAGATTTTTTAAAGGTATGTGGGAGAAATTGCATTTGACAGATTTGGCCATCCAAGCGTTGGACTTGGCTTGGCAATAAATGAGGCAGTGACTTGACTTAACTTGAGATTTATATATTGTTAGTGGCCAACTTGCTGGTCTAAAATCATATAGAAACAGCACACATGTTAGGCAATGGGCTTCAGGTGAGATCTACTGAGGATCCTGTCCCTGTTGCACATTGAAAAAGAAGGACCTTTCTGTCTCCCCCCCCCCACTCCACCTCATTTTTTTTTCTTTATTTCTTAGTAGCATGGATAATAATTCCAGGTTCTAACAAGCTTGTAAGTGAACAACAATAAAACTTTATTTGAATGATGGTTAACACTGTTTCACTTGTTACAATGTTGCATTCTTGGTTAATACTGTTGCACTTGTTACGATATTGGATTCTCTTGTTCTTCTTATACTTTGTTACATACTATTTAATTCTAAAGAACAATAGTTACTAGTCTTTAGGATTCTCACACTGTCCTTATTTACTGTGGTCGTTCCAACTTTATTTCTACACTAGCCCTCAGGCTAACTAACCCCAGAAACTCCCTCAGTTGGAGTTCTGTCCTAGAGCTAAGTCCTTCGCTTCTGAACTTTAGCCCTCACAGTCCCTTTCTTCTGGACTGTTACCCATCCAGACCCGTTCTCACTTCAGCTGTTAGCAACGGTCTTATTTAGCACCCTCAGTCTACCATTGCAGTGGTTCCAGTCCTTCCTCTCGAGCAGGACCCAAAAGGTGCTGCCTGAGGGTCCAATAAGAGGGAGCTCACTTGTGGGGTTCCACAGGGTGCTATTCTGTCCCAATGTTATTCAACATCTATATGAAGCCTCTGGGTGAGATTATTCTGAGTTATGGAGCTGGGTGTTATCAGTATGCTGATGACACCCAAATCTATTACTCCATTTCTTGTTCGTCACCCTTGAATTTCAATAGTGTCTCTTCTCCCAATGAATGTCTTCAGGCAGTAATGGGCTGGATGAGGAAAAACAGATTGAAACTGAATCCTGACAAGATGGAGATGCTCATGGTAGTGGCTCTGAAACCAAGAATTGGGCTGCAACCTCCAATCCAGTGACTGTGTTCGCAGTCTGTGTGTGCTCCTTGACTTGTCGCTCCTGATGACTAATCAGGTAAATGCAACAGTCAGGAGCACTTGTTATCAGCTTCAGCTGATACGCCAGCTGCGCCCTTTTCTGAAAGTAAGGGATCTTAAGACTATTGTTCATGCACTGGTAACCTCACGCCTAGATTTCTGTAATGTGCTCTACATGGGGCTATCCTTGTGCCTAGTTTGGAAGCTACAGTTGGTGCAAAACATGGTGGCCAGATTAGTATCAGGAACATCCAGGAGGGACCATATTACTATAGTACTAAGGTCCCTCCACTGGCTGCCTATTAGCTTCTGGGCGCAGTACAAGGTGTTGGTTATCACCTTTAAAGCCCTAAATGGCTTGGGTCCAGACTATCTCAGGGACTGCCTTCTCCCTTATAATCCTCCCCCCGCACTCTGGTCCTCTGGTGGAAGAGGCAACAAGGGAGTCAGCTATTTTGGATCTGATCCTAACTAAGAGGGAAGACCAAGTTAATGGGGTGCAAGTGTTTGGATCCTTAGGTGGGAGTGATCATGTCCTCCTGGAGTTTATTATACAGTGGAAAGGAGAAGCCAGGCATAGTCAGACACGCATTCTAGACTTTAGGAAAGCTGATTTTACTAAACTTAGAGAAATACTGGGGGTGATCCTATGTACAGGAATACTAAAAGAGAAGGGAGTTCAAGACGGATGGGAGTTTCTCAAAAGGGAGATACTGAAGGCACAATTTCAAACGGTGCCAACAAGGAGGAAGAATGGGAGGTGTCTCAAGAAAACAAGATGGATGACTAAGGAACTTGCAACTGAACTATGTTTTAAATGGA
>CM034706.1:239330789-239342846 GCA_020142125.1 Phrynosoma platyrhinos | reverse complement strand
CCCCCCCCCATGCTCTTTACTATTCTGGGCATCACTTTCATTTAGAAGCCCCTCCCCCATTGCCATGTCTGATGTGGACATGAGGTGCTTGCTTGCACTCAGGTGGTCAGGTGCCCCATTTCTGCATCAGATGCAGTGACAAGGGGGCTTCAGAGTGAAAGCAATGGCATGGCAAGGTAAGGCGCATGCGCTGGCCCTGGGTCCTAGGTCAATCTTCACTGACCCAGGAAGTGACCTGAGTGAGCACTAGGGCCAGGATAATGTGGGCTGAGCCCATGATTTCCTAGCCAATTTGCTTGGCTTCAAAGAGATAAGGAGACAAGGAATTTAAATGGTTTCAGGAATGTTTACCTTCTGTGAACCTTTTAATTCATTTATGCATCTAATCTAGTCTTTCATAGGGGTTGAAAGAATATTTGAAAATATTTGAAAAATGATTGAAAATATCAAAAGCCCTGACAGGAAGAATCTAGAACTGACAAGATTCTTTAAAAATTGAGACTCATTGTGCACAAAATCTTCATGTTTTGTACAGAAAACTGCATTTTTCTGTGTAATGCTTGTGCAAAGTGGGGACCTTCCACACAAAATTTGCATGTAGTTGGTTTGCATTGAAAACACCTTTTTGTGCTCAGGAAACATCTTTTTTTTTCCCCCAGAGAGAATATTTCCATGCAAAAATATAATTTTCTGTACAGAAGAGCTACTTCCTGCATGTGTGTGTGTGTGTACAACAAATTTTGCACAGAAAAAATCCTAAATTGTGAATAGGCTTCAAAAACTCCATGGTAGGAAGAAAATTGCTGAAATTACTCATCCTTCAAGAAGAAAATTAATGATGAATTACATCTATAGCTTTTCACTTTGTGATACATGTTACACAGTATTACAAAATGGGATGAACTTGTTTTTCATGTCCAATATATTAGTCTACATTACTGAAAAGACTCTGTTTTTCAGATTTAAAAAAACAACAACAGGTGCATCTCTGTGCAAAGACATTACATTTATTTTTGTCTTTTTGTTCAGGTTACATAGGTTGTCAACAGCTGTTAGAAATACAAACTCTCCCCCCCCCCCCCGCTTCAAAAGCAATGCATAGCAATTATGCTTATTTTGACTCATGATTGGGTGCATTAGTATTTTGTTTACAAGGAAGTACACAGACATGTTAAATGAATACCTTTAGAATTTGACTGTGTACATCATGAACCATTATCTGTTTTAATGTAAGACTAGAGGACAATCTAAGACTAGAGGGGTTGAGAGAGTTTCCCTTTTGTGTAAAAAAGTTACGTAGAATGCTAAATTAAACAGATCATTGCACTGTTTAGCACTGGAATAAAAATGTCAGTTAGACCAAATTTTGTAAATTCTTCTAGAGTCTGCTGAATGTTGGGCATTTAATCCATTTTAAAAGCCCTGACCTTGAGAGTAGGCTTTTGGGGCATCCTCCCAGGGTCTCACTCCTACAAAGGGCCCACTGCCAGTCCCCAAACTTTCTAATGTCCTGTTGCTGCTTTTTGAATTTTCTGTTTGTTCACTTTGAATATTCAAGCAGTGACAACAGTCAAGAGAGACAACTGCAGATTTTCCTTGGCATTCTATTCTTTGTCTGGGTCGTTATATTGATTGGCCCAGGGGCAGAGAGAAGAAATATGCAATAGGGACAGAAACTAGGGAAACAGGTGGGCTGACTGAGACCATTGTCCAAGCCTCCCCCCATCAACCTTGTTGTTTATAGGCCTGGGCTTCTTTTGTCTAAAGATTTGTGCAGAAGCACAAATTCCAAAATGGTGGCATGATCTAAGAGAGATGTTTTGAGAGAAATATTTTGAACTGTTTGAGTTAGGGAAGAAATATCTCTTATTTTTGTGTTGTTGGAAGTTTCTTCTATTTTTAAATAGTTTAAAATATTTTTTTAAATCTTACTGAGATAAGAGCTCTCCCCACTTCATTCTTTCTTTTTAACTGAACAAAAACTGTTATCTAAGGCCTATACTCTGCCTGCATTGGCCAGGATACTCTGGAGGCAGCCCAGAGTATCCTGACCCCACACTTATCCCAACCTGCCCCTGTAGCTGTCTGCATGGTAATCCTGGCACGCTGCATGATATATCCACCATCACCATGGATTGCTCACTTCTGATGTCATGATGAGTTGCCAAACAGTGAGTACAAGGCTGGGCACTTCTTTCTGACCTCAGAATGTGCTGGTTGGCTCTGCAGGATGCCCATACAAACAACCACAGCGGCATATAAAGGAAAGATTCCATATTTTCTGGGAAGATAGGTTTTTTTCAAATCCATATTGAGCATGTTAAACCCTGGCTATTTTGCAAAACATACTGGATTTCATCCAGACTGTCCACACCAAAACCAGGGTTTGGAACATGTGTCATCCAAACAGGATAGTTGAAGAACAAGGAGGAGATGGGCCATGAAGATGAGGCCTATGCCACTCTTATATTTCCTTTTAAAATACCTCTTGAATGGTAATAGTGGAGGATTTTTTTAAACAACAAAAAGGAAGAAAGGATAGAGATGAGAGAGAAAACTATCATCACTATCATGGTAAATGCATTATTTCCCAAAGCTATTCACCCCATTTTTTTTAATGGTCACCCCACTTTCCAACCTGGAGGGGGAACTGGACAATCAATTTCAGTTCAGTCATCCTATCATTTTTCTCTCTTCACAAGAGCCACATTTCCTACTTGCAACCTTTGGAAGCATGCCATGTCAGGTGGACAAGCTTATCACTGGTTATTTTATCGTTGGGCATAGGTATTTATATTTGTGAAGTTTCAGACAAGAATGGAGGGAGTGTTGCACCACAGACAGAATGCAATTTTGCACCAATATAGCACATGAATTAGAAACCCATTTTAAGCTTTGAGGGCTATATTTGATGCCAGGTGTGTGGGTCAGGGGTTGCATATTTGAACATGCACATATAAACATAAATGCTAGGGTTGCCAACTCTCTTATTCAGATATATATAAAAACACTTGAGCCATGGAAATGGTACACACATTCAACCTTATTCCCCTCTGAATCATAATGATCCTAGTCATTATGATTCTTTCCTAACTATTATTTTTTGATTAAGGGGCTGTCCACACAGGTCAAAAGGCCTGTGTTCCCCTTGGCCTCATGTCATTCTGTCCAGATAACTTTCTCAGCCTCAGAGGAAGGCAAAGGCAACCCCTTCTGAACAAATCCTACCAAGAAAACCCCATAATAGTTTTGCCTTAGGGTTGCCATAGTTTGCCATGAGTCAGAAATGATTTAAAAGCACACAACAGCAATACATAATAAATAATAATAATAATAATAATAATAATAATAATAATAATAATAATAATAACAACAAAATATTATTTCTATCCCACCCCTCTAGCGAAGCAATCGGGGTGGCTTAGAACAAGTGTGCTTGTGTGTGATGCCCCAAAAACCTGTTTATTAAAAAAATATACTTCTCTGTGTAAAAATTAGAAATAACAGTAACAATAGTATCCAGTTTAATATAGATATTTTACTTTACTGTGTGTGTGTGTGTGTGTGTGTGTGTGTGTAAAATCTCCTGGAAAAAAAATGGGCAAGGGCAGTTAATGTCCAGTTAATGTCTGTGCTAGGTACACTTTTATTCTGAAATCATGCATCACCCACAGAGCTCAACAGACATCATCAATTGCCCACAGATACCATCTCCCTCGAAACATGGAGGGTGAAAAAGATGTATGTTATGAAAGTGAGATTCCCAGCGCGGCTTTTAATGGTCCAGAATGAATTGTTCTCCTTAGGGGTCCATAAAAATCACTACACCCTGACTGTGTTAAACAGGAGGTTTGTGCTATTTTGAGTCTGTTTCCCTCCTCCTCCTCAATGAAAGTAATCAAGAAGTGAGCACTCCTGGCTGTGAACATTGGCACCATCCCATTATCACTATTATGAGAAAGGTAACAGCATCAAGGACTTAGAGATATGACCTGGCAGGGGAAGAGAGATGTGAAAAGAGTATACCTGGGTGTGTGCCTTGTGAATTCAGTGCTGTCATGTGCCTCTTAGTTTTAAATTACCACCTTCTGGGCTAAGAACACTCTATCTTCCCCTCATCCAACCAGTGGCAGGTGTTTTTGATGTTATAAACTGAAATCTCGAAAATTTTGTAGCTCTGTTTTTGGTCAGAGTTTTCAAATCTTGGGGCTGGAGAATCTTTGTCCCACCACATACTTTTAACTTTCCATTGGTCATACTAAGTGGAGCTTCTGAGACCTAAAGATCCCTTATCTGGAGGTCCAGTCCCTCAGGTAGCATTTTCTGGATTGTTCCCATTAGACCATTTTATGGAAAGAAGATGCTGATTAGCTCCTGATTACATCTCCATCCTCATTTAAAGCTCAGCAAAATTGTTGCTATTGTTTTTAAAAAAGTATGACAGAGAAGATGAAGAGCTGTTGTTCTATGACCAAACCAATGTCAGGTTATTAACCAACTGGCTGGCAGGGTCAGGCCAACTACAAATCTCCCAGCAATCTTTCTACTTCCTCAGCTTTGATCATCATCACTGCTTGTTTCCCATAAGTGACTTCAGAATATGTGAGACCTTACTATAACTGGCCCCCTCATTCTGACCCTGTGACTGCTCAGCCCAACAAGAGGTTAAAGTACTGGACCTATTTTGAAGATAAAGATCAGCACTTTTGAAGTTTGATTAACACTTGTAATGGATTCACATGCCCACCTATTGGCTCTAGCAGAGCATTCTTTCCCACTTGTCCAAAGTGCTATTGGCACCCAAGTGGCTTGGAAAACATAGGAAGTTTCCTGTTACCATATGACTACTACTTGCAAAGAAGCATAAGTAGTATAGGCCAACAACATATTGCAGAAATTAACTGTATACTTTGAAAAGCCAAAAGGAACATATCCACAGAAACCCATATATATGGTAACAAAATCCTCACATTCTAAAAACCTCTTCCAGTGTACTTCCTTCACTTCTGAACACATTTTGCAGATCTAATCAAGTTGTTCTGATCCTTACCAATCTGAAACAGATCTCACACTAGATACTTTATTTACAAAGTCAGCTCTGCTTTGTACATATTCCACTTGATAAGTGGAAAATGGATTCATTTAACAAGTGTGCTATTTCCAAGGGTTTTGTTTTTGTTTTTCTGAAAAAGCAGCTGATGATAATGGCATAAATAACTTCCTTGGAGGGAGGAATGTATGGAAATCTTTTGAATTGTCTCTCTACTCATTTTATGAGTATGGGTAGCACATACAGTATCTGTAATCCTAGGAGACACAAGCTATAATATTGTAAATTATCACTTGTTTTGCAGCGTTGCTGAGGAAAATAAATGTAATTATGTTTGTGAATGTTTAAAAATGAAGCAGAGTAAAGTAATTTTATATATGTTGAGGGTTTTCAAATAAAAAGCATTGTTAGTGAATTCGAATAGTCTTTTGCTATTGCTTACGCTTTGTTGTACAATTTTCTCTGAATTATGTGAACAGATGTAAGTCATGATAAAAGTGATGTGATGAATGGAATTCAAAGACAAGCCAGATGTTTTCACAAGACTTCGAACACAGAGATATTTTATGGTTTCTAAATTCCCCCAGTATCTTTTTTTTCTATGCTATAGGCCTTGTAATAGTATGCTTAGTAGCAGCTGTTGGTCTTGTACTGTGCTCTTCATATCAAGGTAGGACAAGTGTTCTATTTCTAGTGGCCTCCCTGAACTCTATACAGTACTAAGTGCTTTTTGGAAAACCAAGTTAAGGAATCCTATAGGCTTCATTTAAAACAGCAGCAAGAATTTTTAGAAGTATATATACTTTTTAATCTGTTATGTTATTAATTTATAGACTGGCCATCTAACACAGTGCTCAGCCATAGCTTGGGATGTTAACTTTTTTTAAAAAAAATTAGTTACATTTATGGTTCTAAGATCTTTTAATCAGTTACTATTATACTTACAGTTTTACTTTTCCACTTCTAAAAAAGTTACTAAAATAGATACTGGACAGTTACTTTAAAAATTTGTTGGCCTGTGACATAAAGCACATCCGGCATATCCAATCCATTTGTTAGTTCTAGTTATAGAAGAACCACTGAGTCAGTGGAAATTACACAAATTACACAAATTATCCAGTTTCTGTTTAGTCAGTGGATTTACTCTAGCTATAACTTGCAATTGGATTTAGCCCATAACTATATCATATTTCTCCTCTTCTGCTCCTTAATGAAGCCACATACCATAATAAGGAATTAAGTTTTCTCTTGTTATGTTACAGTCACAATGCAATTTTGTTTGTTTGTTGCTAGAAAAAAATGAATTAATTACAAATAATTAGTAATATGTAGATAATTGCTTCTTTCTCCATTCCCTTCACCTCATTTACTGGTAGGAATGAGAACATAGTAATCCCATGTTATCTTTTACCTCCTCATAATGCTTGTTTATTTGATTGGCCTCCCTAATGTTTTCCTCAAGTCTTTCCTTCTATTCTACAACCAAAGAGATCTGGAGATGATGATGATTGATGATGATAGGAATTTTTTTAGTTTTATCTCCAAAATTGCCCTCCCATTTTCCTGAATATTAACTAATCATTTAATGTGTATGTCAAATTTCTTGCATTGCAGACCGGATAGTGCTAAAAGTATTCTTTTTTATTATTTGAATATGTTAACTGTCTGATAGATCATGTATTTCAGAAGCTGATTGGCTTGTTTATATCGCACAATTTGAGTTCAACAAATGGGGGGGGAGATATGATGATCTGATCTAATTTAATTTTGTTCTTTGTGAGAGTGAAAGAGAAAGCATACTTGGGCAGCTGCTGTTCTGAGCACATGTGGAGCATGAAGGCTACAAGATAAGCTTTGAACTTTATGAAATCTCTTGTGGTGTATGTTAATGAATGCTGTTGGGAAACTTCAGAAACTTCTTGCTTCCGATTATATTAATTAATGTGCTGCTTCTGAACTGGCAAATAATTTTTTATTTTATTTTTTGATTGAGCTGTAATGCCAAACTAATAAGTATAAATGCACACTGTGCTTCTGCTGGCAGTGCTGTTGTGTAACAGAACAGGTGAATTTTATGGGATTTAGTATTGGTAGGGGGATTGCTCAGGGCTTAATTTACACCAAGGGGTTCCAGGCTCCCTATGACCTGTTTTCAGTGCTAAGGCTTGGTTTTGATAAGGCAAAAGTAGAAATAAAGCAGAAATCATTCATTTTGCACAGCGTTCCTTTCCTTCATTTTCACATAACCACAGTTAGCTTCCAAACACACAGGTTATTGGGAAGGGCATACAGAAATAAGACTAAAATAACCAGGGTTTGCCAAATCACAGTGCTGTAATTTTTGCCAGGAAAACACTATTTCTTCCAGTACTTAGAATCATCCATTATTTGGATTTTGTCCCAGGATTACTAGGAATAAGTGGTAAGAGAGTAAGTAGACAAATTTCATGTATAACTTAAACAATTCTAGGTATTGAATTCATTTTAATTGTGTTTACCTTATTCCCAGAGACTCATATTTAAGCCCATCCATCTCTGTAAATCTTGTACATTATCATTTATAAGGTTATGTATATTAAGATTAATCATCTGAGATAAATCCCTAGGCTTAATTACGCCCCACTAAGTAATAAAGTTTAGGCTATGTTGACACTATCTTGCTTTTAAATATGCTAGAGTTGGTCTTGTCTTCCATTGGCAGTATTTTAAACTTGGACCAGTTAATTGAATACCTAGATATTTTATGAAAATTGTTAATCAACTGCATCAAAACAAAGCATTGGCTTTGAAATGAACTACAAAAGATCATCTGAAAAAATAATGTTTTAAAATATTAAATCAACATGCATAAATTCTGGAATTTTGTCTAATAGCATATGCTAAGGGTTCCAAGCCCAGATTGAATATTAAAGGAGACAATGGACATTCTTCCCTTCTACCCCATTTCAATATAACAGAGAGAGAGAGAGAGAGAGAGAGAGAGAGAGAGAGAGAGAGAACTATTGGTCATAACCTATGTTCTTGGTGCTGAATATAACATTTTTATCTGTTTCAAAAATATTGTAGCAAACTCAGAATTAGCTAACACTGTGAAAATAAATGGCCAGCAACTTTTATCAAAAGACTTCTTAACATTTAAAGAAATAATGGCAGCCTTACCTGAATTTAAAGCAATGGAGTCTTCAACCATTTAAATATTACCATCTCCCCACATGTTTTTGATAAATCCCTCCTTGTCAGGACTTAAAGATCAAATGAAAATTTGTAATCTATTAGCTAAAGTGGCCACTATTTTAATATCAATATTAAGTGAAAGAAGCCTCTGTGAACTCTTCAGGCAGTTACGGGCAGATGAGAAGCAAAAGTAAAAGGTGACAGAAATTGACTCAGAAGCATGGCTTGTATGCAGTGCCAAGGAGAACTACGATAACAATCATTATAGAGAAATAGAAGATGATACCAAAAAAGGAAGACCAAGAGACCTCTGCCACAAGATTTGGGAAAACAAAGAGAAATATGAGGCAAGAGAGGGGATATTATACACCTAGCAGGGGAACACATTACCTGACCAAATACATATAAAAAGACAATAGAAACAATATATTGAAGAACTATACAGACGAAATATATAGCCTGAAAATATATAAATTTGAAAGGACAGCAGATTTATTCAAGAAAGAAACACTTGATGATGAACCTACAATTTTAGAAAATGAAGTGGAAGCTGCACTCAGAGTTCTTTGGAGAAATAAATCACCAGGAACAGGTGACATACCAACAGAGCTGCTTTAAACTATACATAATCTATTCTAGTTCTAACTAAAATATGTCAACAAATACAGAAAACAAAACAATGAGGAACATGAATAATTTAAGATATGTAGATGACACCATAATACTAGCTGAAAATAGCAAAGACTTGGAAAAATTACTGAATAAAGTCAAGGCAGGAAGTGCAAAGGCAGGTTTACAGCTTGAACATGAATAAAAGAAAAATAAAGATCACAAATGATTTACATAACTTTAAAGTAGATGATGAAGACATTGAAATAGTTCAAGATTTTCCATACCTTGGTTCAGTCATTAATCAGAAAGTAGACTTTGTTATTGTTGTAGTGTGCCTTTAAGTCATTTCTGACTTATGGTGACCCTGCAGTGAAACTATCATGTGGTTTTCTTGGGCTGAGAGAGTCTGATTCTCCCAGGGTCACCCAGTGGGTTCCCATGGTCAAGCAGGGAATCAAACCCTGATCTTTGAGTCCAGTGCTCAAACCACTACACTGGCTGACTGCAGTCAAGATACTATACAAGGAACTATACAAGATCCTGAAGTGTAAATGTATATATAACTGAATACTAAAGTTAGTATTGCCCATGTCATCGTATTTCCCATTTCTATGGATGGATGAATGTGTGTGCTGGACAGTGAAGAAAGCTGATAGGAAGAAAATCAACTCATTTGAAATGTGCTGCTGAAGAAGACTTCTGTGGATACTGTATACTGCTAAAAAGTCAGATGGCTCATGGAATAAATCAGGCCTGAACTTTCCCCAGTTGCCAAGATGATTAAATTGAGACTTGGATGTATTGTGAGAAGACATGACTCATTAGAAAAGACAACAGTTCTTGGTAAAGTAAAAGGCAGTAAGAAAAGAGAAAATCTCAATTACAGATAGAACCATAGAATCATAGAGTAGGAAGAGACCACAAGGGCCATCCAGTCCAACCCCCCTGCCATGCAGGAACTTCCAATCAAAGCATCCCCAACAGATGGCCATCCAGCCTCTGCCGGCCATCCAGCCTCTGCCATAGATAGACTCAGTTAAGGCAATATAGATAGAATATATTGATCAATATAGATAGACTCAATTAAGGCAGCCACTGCCCTGAGTTGATGATAGGGTGACTTGGAGGTCTCTCATTCAAGGGGGCACCATAATTGGATTTGATGGCAGTTAACAATCACTGAGAGAGTAGTGAGGACAATGAGTATGATCCTTATCAGGTTTCAGAGCAATATAGACATAATTTCATGATTAAGAGGGGGGGCTGGATTTGAAGATATTTTTGCAAAGTTGGACAGGTCTTGGTGCTTACACACTGGAAAAAGTGTTGTACCATTCATTTGGAAACACATCAGGGCCAGGGGACTTTCAATTTCCCATATTTCCTATTGCATTGATAATTTTTTCTAAGTGAAAAGTTTCAAAAATAAATTGTTGTTGAGATATGCTAGGATGGGGAAGGTCAATGTGAGAAAAGGAACTCTCCATATCCTGTTGCTGAATTTCATTAATGAAGCTATAAAGTTCTACATAAAACTTTAGAAATTGTAGATTTATGTCTTTGAGCAATGCATATAAATTGAAAGCAGTATAATGAGATGATCCAAAATGAAGCAAGAGATAGTGCTGGAAGATGAGATTTCCCTGTCAGAAAGCACTCAGACCCAGCTACTGGGGAAGAGCAGAGGACAAGCTTGAGTATTGCTGAATCTAATGACATATTTGGACTCAGACAAACAGGAGTTCTGCTCCTGACATGTGCAAAGGTGAGAAAAAGTCAAACATTGCACCATTTATGTAGCAAGATTATGGAATGTGAGAAGCAAGAAATAGCAAATCATAAAACAAAAAACTGAACACAGGCATAGCCATACCTGATGTGAGAGTGGTAAAGTGCACAAGAATGGGACATTTGCAATCAGATAATTGCACAATTTTACTCTGGAAATGTCAATCAAAGAAGGAATGGGTGGCAGTAAGTGAGGCAATACAAAAGCATTCAGGGGATCCAGGGGAATTATATCAATAAGACTACAGGGGAATCTTATCAAGGAAGAAATCATAAGATTCTGCACAGGTGTCCAAGGGGAAATTGTTGTCATACCAAAATGGGTTGATAACCATAGGCAATTGGAACAGAAAAGCACAAAGTAGAGGAAAGTCAGACTTTGTAGAATTTGACCTACGATCAAGAAATGAAACAGGGAAGTGAATTACTGAATTTTGAGAGAGCAACAGTTTGTTCAGTACAAACACATTCTTCAGGCAATCAAAGAGATGACTAACCATGTGGATATTGCCAGGTGGCCATTATAAAAATAAAATAGACTATATAATTGGAAACAGAAGATGGTGATGCTTCATTCTCTCTGCAAAAATAAGTACAGTATCAGATCAGTTTGTGGCATAGACTATGAAATACTAAGGGCTGATGCAGACTGGCACAATATGCCAGCTTCCTGGGACTGTGGTGTACACAGGATGCATGTCCCGACACCGCTCCGAAACCAGCATAATGCCACCCCATTGCCCACATGGGGGCAGCTCTTCAGCACTCCGGCAGCATGGTATTTAGATGCCACATGCCAGGAGTACCAAAAAGTGTTGGTGGCAGTAGAGAATTAAATGTTTTTCTGCTGCAAAAAAGAGAGGAATTTTGCCACTTCTTTTTGTGCTGAAAAAACACTGGAGTGGGGCGCCTACCTGACTTTCTCAAGGGCTGTATGATGCCACCCCTAATTTAATCATTTTGCCAAAACACAATCTTTAGGATATCACTGTAGAATTTGAAGATGGATTACATGAACAGATGTGCACTCTTAAAACGAAAGGACAGCAAACCAGAAGAACTATGGATCGATACCTGAGACATTGCAAGGAAAGAATGCAAAAGATACTATTTGTAGTCAAAAACAAATAAAAGCCTCATTGGATGACATACTAATCTCTTGAAATTGTTAAGAACAGATGAGAAGCAAAAAGTAAATGTGATAGAAACAGTATCAGATCCTGAAGGGAACTGTTCAGTGACTAGTACATGGGGGGTGGTGGTGGGAAAAATATAATAATCAATGCAAAGAACAAAACAACAAAAAGTGAATAGGAGACTATTTCTATCAGTTCTGAGCAGGCTCAGCTCTCTTTGTAGCCAGTAAACCAGCCAATTGTTGCAACTAGGAGTTTATTGAAGAACACAAAGACAGTAATCCACCAGACTACGTT
>CM034706.1:239306762-239330689 GCA_020142125.1 Phrynosoma platyrhinos | reverse complement strand
ACTAGCACCCACCTACAATTCCCACAGCTAGCCATTCCACCATTCCAACCATACCCTTTCTTATCAGCTACACACCCCTCCTATTCCCAGGCCCAGCTAGCTCCAAACTGTACCAAGCTCCTCCCACCAGCAATTCATTCCAAGAGGCCTAATTTCCCTAAACAACCTCAGACTCATCACCTCCCATCCCCCAAGCTACTCACAGCCCGTTATGCCTAAAACCTATGCTAGTACCCTAAGCCCACTATTAGCCCCACCATCATCCCCACCAAACAAGCCATAACCTGGAAGAACATATGCAAGCAGGCATTGTTCTAACAGTTTCACAGGATCAATAAAATTAAAGAGAAATGCAAACTAGTAATAAGGATGCTACATAATTCAAGACCTGGAAGGAATAAAAAGATGTTGGATGCAATACAGAGAAGAATTATACAAAAGAGATGACAGAATGAAGGACACATGGAACAAAGAGCCAAATTCTAAAAAACGAGGTGGAAACCACAATAAAGAGAAATAGTGATAAACAAATCACCAGGAACTGGCCAGCAGATGGGAAGCGATCAATATACATCCCCATCCATAAAAAGGTAGACACGTGAGACTGTAGCAACTAAAGGATCATAGCACTGATCTCCCATGCAAGCAAATTATGCTCAAAATTCTGCAACATAGATTCCAACCATACATGGAGAGAGAAATCCCAGAGGTCCAGGTGGGGTTCAGGAAAGGAAGAGGCATTAGGGACCACACTGCAAACATATGAGAGCTAATGGAGTGCACTAGGGGATTACAAAAGAAAATCAGTATGTACTTTATAGACTATAGCAAAGCCTTTGAATGCATAGATCATAAAAGGCTAAGGAATGCCCTTAAAGACATGGGAATGCCAACACATCTGATAGTTCTGATGAGGAATCTGTATTCAGGACAAGAGGCTACTGTCACAACAGAACATGGAGAAACAGAATGGTTCCCAATTAGCAAAGGAGTCAGACAAGGTTGCATACTTTCACCCTATCTGTTCAACTTATATGCAGACCATATTATAAGAAAAGCAGACTTGGACACAGAAGGAGGTGGAGTGAAAATAGGAGGAAGGAATTCAACAATCTAAGATACTCAGATGACACCATAATACTAGCAGAAAACTTCACAGACTTGGAACACCTACTAAGAAAGATCAAAGAAGAAAATGCAAAGGCAGGCTTAATTTTGAACATGAAGAAAACAAAAATAATGACCACTGAGGACCTCACAAGTTAAACCTAGACCAGGGGTCGGCAACTTTTGGTTGCCGGGGACTGGGAGGGGGGGAAATGGCACCAGGGGCCAGTGTGCGGGTGCGCATGTGCACAACAGCCACCGTCATGTGCATGCACACACGCGGGAGGTGCCATTTTGGAACACCCAATGGCACTGGCGCCGTGCGCGTGCACATGATGCTGGCACCGTTGGGACTTCCAAAATGGTGCCCCATGTCATGTGCACATGCGCGTGCGATGCAGAGCACCATTTTGGAAGGCCCAACGGCGCCAGCGCCATGCAAATTCTCATGGTGCCAGTACAGTTGGGCCTTCCAAAATGGCGCCCGTGCTTGTGCACGCATGTGCACAATGGCAGGCACCATTTTGGAACACCCAATGGCTCCGTGTGCATGCATGCATAAGCGTGGTTGCCATTTTGGATGCCAAAATGGTGACCATGCTCGCGTGCGGTGGCACCGATAGTTGCAGCAGGACTGGCCACGGGCCGGTCTCAAGGCCACCATGGGCTGCACCCAGCCCGCAGGCTGCAGGTTTCCGACCCCTGACCTAGACAATGAAGAAATAGAAATAATAAAAGAATTCTCATATCTGGGGTCAAACATTGATAGAAATGGGGACTGCAGTCAGAAGAATATTATGGGGAGGGTGGCTATGAAAGAACTAGAAAAGATTATAAAATGCAAAGACATACAGCACAAAAGTCAGAGTCATACAAGCCATTGTATTCCCTATTACCATGTATGGATGTGATAGCTGGACAGTTAAGAAAGATGATAGGAAGAAAATCAATTCCTTTGAGATGTGGTGTGGGAGAAGAGTATTGAGGATCCCATGGACAACCAAAAAGACAAACAATTGGGTCCTAAAGCAAATCAAGCCAGAAACCTCTCTGGAAGTCGACCAAACTGAGGCTGTTGTACTTTGGACACATCACGAGAAGAGAAGATTCATTAGAAAAGTCAATAATGCTGGGAAAGGTTGAGGGAAGCAGAAAGAGAGGAAGGCCACATGCCAGATGGATGGACTGTATTAAGGAGGTCATGGGTATGGGTTTGCAAGATTTAAGCAGAGCAGTAGCGGACAGGGAGTCTTGGAGATGTCTCATCCATAGGGTCGCCATGGGTCAATATCTACTCAAGGGCAGTTAACAACAAAAATGACTAGGAGGAACACATTATGTAGTCAGGACAAAATAAAATGTCAATGGAAGCAATACAGTAAGGAACTATATAAAGAGACTAAATAATGACAAATTCCTTCAAGAAAGAAACATTTCACAATGAACTCAAATTTTAAAAAGCAGAGTGGAAAAGCCAAGTGTTTGGAAAACATTTGGGAGAAATAAATTACCAGGAATAGATGGCATACCAATAGAGCTGTTTCAAACTATAGATACGCAATATATTCAATTTCTGACGAAAACCTGTTAGTGATATGGAATATTAGACAATGGCCCACAGACTGTGTAAGTGTTAAATATAAATTCTGATATCCAAGGAAGGAGACACCAGGCTTTTGCACTGATTTCCCATGCAAGCAAAGTGGTGCAGAAGATTTTACAATGAATGCTTTTATCATATTTGGAGTGAGAAATGTGAGATGCTCAAGCAGGGTTTAGAAAAGGAAGGAATTTTGTTATTAACTGCTCTTGTGTCATCCTTGACTCATTGTGACCCTGTGGATGAAGCCTTGCTAAGCCCCACTATCCTCCACTGCTCAGCTTAATTCTTGTAAGTTAATGCCCATTACCTCCCTGATTGGAGTCCATTCAGACTTTTGCTCCTACTGTAGGCTAGCCCTAGATTATAGGGGTTCCCCCCCCCATAGCACTGCACAACATTATGTGCGAGCTGTGATTGGCTTGTTCCAGCCACTCCTGAGCAGCTTCTTCTTTCACAACTACCGATGACAATTAAAGAAATTGCAAAAGCAGGATTACAGTTGAAAATTAGAAAGACAAAAAATATAACTGCAAATGATTTACATAACTTTAAAGTATGTAACAAAGACAATTAAAGATTACCTTTACCTGGGATCAGTCATTAACCAAAATGGAGACTATAATTAAGAAATAAGAGGAAGACTACGGTCCAAAACACACTGCAGAAGTAATCCAGTTTTGAGATCACTTTAACTGCTCTGGTTCCAATGTAGGGAATTCTGGGAACTGTAGTTTTGTGAGACATTTAGCCTTCTCTGTCAGAGAGCTCTAGTGCCACAGTAAACTACAGTTCCCAGGATTCCCTAGCACTGAGCAAGGACAGTTAAACCGGTCTCAAATTGGATTATTTCTGCAGTGTGCTTTGGAATAAGACTTGGAAAAGCAGCCACAGAGGAAGTAGATACTACCCTCAAGTGTAAAGATATATAATTAATTGCCAAAGTCAGAATCCTACTAAGCATAGTATTTTCAGTTTCTATGCATGGTTGTCAATGTCAGTGAAAAAAGCTGAGAGAAAGAAAGAAAACCAAATCATATGAACTGTGATACTGGAGAAGATTTCTACAGATAACATGGACTGGTAAAAATAAATAAATGGGTCTTAGAGCAAACTAAGTCTGAACTCTCACAATTTTATTTTATTGGATGAATACTCTGCCTGATTCCCAAGTTGGAACCAAAATTGATATTGTCCGAAGCAAAGATAACTAAAGTGAGGCTGAGCTGAGGCTGTCTTACTTTGAACTTATAATGAGAAAAAGATGCTAATGATTATAATTGTGGAAAGCAGTTGAAAAGGAGGGATGTGGCATTACAGGTGATTGATTCAGTCAAACCATGACCTGAGTTTGCAATATACATGCAGGGCAGCTGATGACTAGGGATCCAAGAGGTCTGTCGTTCATAGGGTCACCATAATGTGAAGTTGACTAGATGACAAACAGAAGGAACAATAAAGTAATAGTAGTAATGTGCTTAAATTAACTAGGCACATAACCAATAATCTTCGGACTCATAGTTCATATATGCTTTAATTCAGGGACCGGCAACTTACGGCCCCTGGGCCGGTTAAGGCCCAGGTCGCCAGACTTACCGGCCCAGGCTGATCCCTGCCACTGCCACCGCGGTGCGTTTTCTCTTCCGTGTGGTCGCGTGTGCCACGGCCACCATTTTGAAAATCAAAATGGCAGCCGTGACTTTTTTGAGTCGCGGCCACTGTTTTGGAAAACAAAATGGCGGCTGCAACTCGTTTGCGCATGCACAGGAGTACTTCACATGCGCAAATGAGTCGTGGCTGCCATTTTGATTTTCAAAATGGCACTCGCGACATGTGCCATGGCACATGCAGCCGCGCATGCTGCGGTGGTGGCGGCATGCGTGGGAGGGTCGCGTATGGCAGTGGAGGGCGCGCAAGCTCACGCACACGCCGCCATCCCCCCCCAGCCCAGCAGAGACTTCGGGGGCCCAGGTCGCAAAAAGGTTGCCTACCCCTGCTTTAATTAGTTTAAATGTATTAATTAAATTCATATAATTAATACTGAACAAGCTCCAAACATATGTTAAATGTTCTTCTCCAGACGGTTGTTATGTATACCTAATTTTACCAGATCTATTATCTTCTAGAATGTTAATATTTTACAGTGCTACAGTGTACTTTAAATATGGGTTTTCCTAGTTTGTATACCTGTGATTACCCAAGCACCATATAAGCTGCTTTGGTATAACTATTTCCAGCATCATACTGTTAACATGTGTAACAATAATACTGTTTAGCATTTATATAGCATTTCCATGTTAGTTAGTCATCAAAGCAGACTTATTGGCCAACTCATGAGTATTATGCCCATATTTCGGAAGTGGGCATGTTCCTGGGAAAGCTTATGGTTCCTTTCAGCAAAATCTTAAGTATGTCTGCTTAGCAGTAAATTTCACTGAATTCAGTGGAGCTTGCTTCTAGGTAAATGGGTATTTACATTCTCTATCCAAGATATGATGGTTTTGCTGACATTTTCAGGTTACCTAGAGGATGCACAACACTGGAAGGAAGCTATGATCAGGTCATTAGAGCAACATTAATACCAAATTTCCTTGTGTGGGAATAGAATGTGACATCATTTAGGAATAATGACTCATATGTGGAAGTGGTGTTCAGAAGAACAAAAAATTACATCTTTATCACCTTGATATTGTGTGTCTCCTCCTGAGCTGTTTCTCACCACCTCTCATTTATGAAGTCATATGAGATGGGGAATGTGTCATGTATATACCTCTGTGTGTAGAGGCTTCTCTAATGTGAAGAAACACTCAGTGTTTCTTTATAATGTGTAGAATGTGTGACATTATGCCAACTGTGATCAGAGATGGAGAGAATATTCAAAATACTCAAAATATAAAATAACTCAAAATAGTTAAAAAATACTCAAATAGTTGAATTTTTAATTTTTTGAAATTAATTTTTACATCAAGCATCCATACAATCTAAGCCATATTTAATTACACATGTCTGAAAAATGTTTTTCATACCCTGATGAGAAGAATCCTAGATTGATTGTAATCATTGTAGTTTGGGATTTTTGCACAAAATTAGTTTGAGGCTTTGTTCAGAATATAGCAGTTTCTGTGGAGGAGATATAATGTTTTTATGCACAAAAATGTGTTTTCTATACCAATTGATCACATGCAAATTTTTCACAGAAGAAATGCTGAATTAGAGCACTTTCTGAGCAAGAAACAGTATTTTGTGCACACATGCAGAGATACAAAAATCTACACAGAAATATTGTACAGGATTGTATTGTGGGTCTTTCAGATCTCCTAAGACATTTTTCCTCTTCTCTTACCTTTTCATGAGCCATTTGACACAAGTCCTTAGTTGCCATGCTGTTTTATAGTAGGCAAGCAAACTCTCTTCAAAGTGGTAACTATGGCATATTCTTCCTCTCCTTCCTTCTTGGATTTTATGTTGTAAGCTCTTTTGGGCAGGCACCTGATGTTATATAAAATAAATATATGAAATTACAACTAAACCTCAAATAATGTCTACTATAGGGAGGTAATTCTGAGGAGCTCCTTATAGCAAAGTTTACCAGGCATTTATAATATATTTTTGTAGATGGATTCATCATATGATTGATTTTGTTACAGAAAGATGAGGTGCAGATGTCAGGAATAAATAAATACATAATGTACTGCTCTGCCATCATGTATTCTCTTTGGAACATATTTATGAACCCTGTCGTACAAGTAGTGGAGAGTAATAGATTGTATAGTGTGTTTTATGTGAGAGATGATGCCTAGGAAACTGAATACCCTAGTTCCATTCTTCAAATTCACAAATGGATTACTGCTTTTACAGATTATCTAAATGGAGTATAATTTTCATACCTTTGAATACTGGACAGAACATGCAAGTGATGGGCCCAGCATGTAATGCACCCTTTGCATATCCTGTCTCTTTGTTCAATTAGTTATTTTTGTGTATGTGTGCATGTGTGTGCGCGTGTGCGCGCACACACACACACAGCAAGAAGTGTCTCTGAAGTATGTATGTGCAAAATTTTCATGTCAAGATGAAGGAAATTATTTATCACATCTATTAAATTTAAAATTATCTAGGCTTAGAAATGGACTATATATGAAGTCTACAAAATTTCCTACCTTCTGAGGCTTTGATCCCTCCTTCCCACAGAACAGAAATTTTCTCTAAAGATACTGGACAATTTTCACTTTTTCTAGTTACTAGACTTGAAATGAAACTCATTTTGAGCTACTGGAAAGGAAAAATGGGCTACTACTAATAACAATTTATGGCAAATTTAGGAACTGTGACTACTAAAATCCTCTGGAAAACAAGTTATTCTGAACTTTTACTGAAGATAGTAGCAACTCAGACCATCATCATCCTTTTATATATTCCTGTAGACTGAGATGTGTTCTTTCCCCATAACCTAAGGTACCTAAAATAGGAGGGGAGTATCCAGCAAGGGATGCAGTGGTTTAGTGGTTAAGACACCAATTTTGATGATTGGAAGGTTGGCAGTTTGTGGCCCGAGTGCTGTATGATGGGGTGAGCTCCTGTCATTGGTCCCAGCTTCTGCCAACCTAGCAGTTAGAAAGCATCTAAATGCAAGTAGATAAATAAGTACCACTTCGGTGGGAAAGTAACAGTGTTCAGTTCAGTTATGCTGGCCGCATGACTGCCGGAGCAGTCCTCGGACAACACTGGCTCTTCATCTTAGTAACAGAGATGAACACTTCCCCCTACAGTTGGTTATGACTAGACATTCATGTCAAGAGGTGACCTTTACCATTTTTATCCAGCAAGGTACACAAAGAACACAGTAAGGAAAGTACTGCTTTATCATTGTGTAGTCCCCAAAGGAGCAGCTTTGCAGTTTCCTCTGCCACTCTGTCCTGACATATTTGGTTTGCTCCTCATGTCATGAGTAGTGCTTCTAGGCAAGAACATGTGACTTTGTGCTGTCTGATGGTCATTGTGTAATTGGCTCTAGACTTCTGCCCAGACAATTGCCTTTACTGCTCCCGATTATGGTCTTGGAAGATTTGGAGCTGGAAGGGCTGAGTCCATTTGATGTCATTTGGTTTCCCTGATCCCCTAGACTCTTCAAACAGGGCACTTCTGCAGATGATGATGATGGTAGGTATTATGAACAGTCTGCTCATAATACTATAGCAGCTTGGTTGTATGTCTCCCTCTAGCCTTTGAGCCCTCTTTTAGTGTCAGGTTGCTCTTACTAGGAAGGCATTCAGACATGATGATATCAGGTATGTTCTTCAAGTGGACTGGACAAATTTCATGTTTTAACATTATTTTGTGTGAATAAATGTTTAAAATTAACGTTTAGACTTGAATAATACATAAATACTAATACTAACACAAACACACACACACAAACATACATCATTATATATATTCTGATATTATCTATTTTTTCTTCCTATTTTCCCTTTTTCCTTCCAGAAATAATATCAGAATATATATAATGATATATGTTTGTGTGCGTGTTTGTGTGTGTAGGTAAGCAGGTAGTGTTCATGTAGTTTTCAGGCACTACTCTGAGAATAGTTCAATTTAAGGTACATTAAATAGAGGATTTTGCACAAGAACAGAGTCTCTATGACTTTGTGGTAAAACACCAGGACCTCTTGATTCAGGCTCTCTCTCCACTGTTAAAGGTGTGTGCACGTACACACACACACACACACACACACACACACACACACACAATTAATACCAAATTAACATAACAATAAGATTAAAATATCATACTAAGATACCAAACTAGTCAGAATACTGAATACTAACTACAACTAATAAATTAATGCACCATGAGTGTGAAGAGAAGGCAGAATTCAGCTGGCCCTAGAGACAACAAATAGGAATCAGATTCCAGCTATGAGGATAAGAAGGGCAGGTAGAATTCATTGATGACAGTTAGGGCATTGGAATGGTAGTGAAAGTGAAGAGCTGTGTGAAAGTTTGAAGTTGAGGGATAACTGAACTCTGAAAGAGGGTTGCAGTTATTTATTATCTTATGAGATGCAATTGCCTTGGTGGCTGAGTTAGAGATAAGAATTGCCCAAAGATGGACAGGAAAGTCCTGGGGTGGTGAAAGAGTATAGATGAAAGAGAAGGGTCTTAATAACAAGAGAAACATATAGTTGGAAACTGTTGTTCCTTAAGAAGTATAAGTCACTACTAAATATAAAAATAAAAGAGTGTAAATGTAACTAAAGGCCTAAGCAGACTGCCAGAAATAGTGCACATTAAATTGAGGCACTGCCCTGGCTCAGTGCTAGGGAATCATGGGAACTGTATTTTTTTTCTGGGACATCGAGCCTTCTCTGTGAGAGAGCTCTGGTGCCACAATAAATTACAGTTCCCATGATTCCCTAGCACTGAGCCAGGGCAGTGCCTCAATTTAATGTGCACTATTTCTGGCAGTCTGCTTAGGCCCTAAGTAATACAAGTAAAAACTGTAACACCATGGGTTTCCACACCAGGTGACACCAACCCTAAGGGCACCACTGGTATAGTGGCAGCATTTTGAACTAGAGAAATACAATTATTGAAGTTCCATGGGGATATTATGTAGGACAGCCTTTTTGATTTTATAAAGTGCCAGCAGATTAAAAAAGCTGCAGTGAGGTGATAATCCAAGCTTTTTTCAGGTGACATCTGGTAAAATCAAAAGAGAAATAAAACCTCAGTGACTTTGTTTGGACAGGAAAAGGAAGGAGCAAAGAGTAGGTCATTCTGGGTGAAAGCATGTAATGGAATAAGTTGATAGCATCAAAATAAGCTGCAACACAAACAAGAAGCTCTCAGCACTCGTACAGTGGGAGAGATTAATGGGGATGGAGGGTGAAACTACTGCCTTCAAGCAGAATGTTGAAAAGCTTTTAAAAAGCCTATTATAAAAAGCAAATACTTCTAGAATTAATAAAACTAGTAACACTAAACAGTGAAGACACCATTCTGGCTCCATATTAAAGGGCTTGGAACATAATGTTACTTAGGGTCTTAACTGCCCTGGCTCAGTGCTAAGGAATCATGGGAACTGTAGTTTATTGTGGCACCAGAGCTCTCTGACAAAGAAGGCTCAATGCCTCAGAAAAAAATACTGGTACAATTGCCATGATTCCCTAGCACTGAGCCAGGGCAGTTAAAGTGGACTCTTAGTAACCAATGCTCCTGTCATAGGAGTGTATTGCAGAAATTGAGTTGTTGCAGTAATAGGAACTGGGACAGATGTGTGTTTGGTCTGTGACAAGACAAAATTCTGAATCCATCTACCATTCTATTTTGCCATTGCTTTCTAAGCATTCAGCATGCTGGGTTTGATGACATACATATGGTTTTAAGCCTTTTGGATCCTAAATATGTTAGAACTGCTTCACAACTTTCACTGTCTCCCCAAAAGCACCTTGGCAAAGCAGAGGTTTTGCTTTAAAACTTCACCATATGGGGCCCATGTGGAGGCACCATTTAATCACATCACCATGTGTATTGTCCATGTGACCTCCTTAATTTGGTGCCAGTTTATTTATTTTAGCAACTGCAATCATTCATGATAGTGGATCACATAAACAGTAGCTCTGCATAATGTTGTTAGTGAGCTTTCTAACTACTGTGTATACTGTAAAGGTGTTAGAATGTCAACAACCACTGTCAGCATGTAACCCAGGGCTTATTGACAACCTGCTCCCCTCTGATCCATCACAATCTCGAAGATAACTAAAAACATCATTAATAATGATCAGTTGCAAACATGTGGAAAGGTCTTCTTGGTAACTGTTCTACAGTTTTGGAATCTGGGAAGACTTCATTCTAGTCCATATAATTTCCAAGTACATAGGTTATTCACAGATATCTGAGACTTACTGGCAGTAGAGATGAATCCTTGAAAGCTCTCATTGATTTGGCTCATACATTTTCTTCTGAGTTCCTCCTAACCCACCTCTCAAAAAAGTCATGGAAGTGAGGGAAGCAAAGAGGATTCCCCTATGCTGCCATTGTTCTCTCTTTCCTATTGTTATCCCCATCATTACACACAGTATTGCTTGCCACTATGCAGTCTGGAAGTTGGCCCATGACTTATTAAAAACAACAATCACAGAACCAGATGACAAAGATAGATGACTTAAACCTGAATTTGACTGTATTTCCCATACTGTGATTTAAAAATTATGATCCCATCTACCCTTGTAATTCATTCAGGTGTGTCAGATTAAACAGTACTGATGAATACGAATATTGACCAAAGATGGAAAGGGTATATTTTATTCATGTCAGCCAATGTAGAGGATAATCTGATACACAGATATCTGATTAGCTTACCTATATTGCTCATGATAACATGATTTCTACCTACATTTTGTGCTTGAGGACTCTGTCCAATTGTGTTAGAAAGAAATGATGGGACTTCTATAACTGCCCTTGGGCGATCATTTCACAGTCTAATGGACATCACTACTGGAGAGTATTCTGTGATAGCCAACATAAATGTTCTTTTGCTCAGTTTCATCCATTTCCTCTTCACTGCACACATTTGGAGCTGTTTGGTTACCATATGCTCAGTTTAAATTCCATGTTGCTTGTGAAAATCTGGGATGAAGCCCTTCTCCCCACTCCCATATGCATGAAAACATGGTTTAAAAAAGCATATGCTTTGGTAGTTATCTTTAGCACGCCTATGTGTCAGATGAAATAGACAACAATTTTCTAATTATCTAGGAGGAATTCTTGTAGCTCTTCCATGGCCATTATTTATTTTTCTTTTTTTGTTGGATAATTTATGCATTCCATTCCCTTTCCCTCCTTAGATAGACAAGGACTTCCCTCTATCTATCTCATTCTATCTAAACATGTCACTCTTGTCACTCACACTTGGAGATTGTTTAACAGACTCTCCCTCAAGATTCTAAACTGTCTCCTCTCAGTCTCAGGTAAAGCACCAGTATCCTCTGAGTGAGGAGTAACAGTCTCTTTGGTGAGATTTCATCTCTTTATCCAAACCATCATCAGTTGGGATCAGATTTAATTTGTTATGTATTTATTTAAGTCATTATTATTATTTTTAAACTACAAATTGCATGTTTGTTGTTTTTTGAAGTAAGTCTTTATTCTTTAGGACGGCAGATTTATATAATGAAAGCTGACTCTGACAAGTTTAATTTTCAAACTTACATATTTTTGCTTCCCTTTAAAAAGGTTAACTCCCTGGGAAACACAAATTGCACTCCCTAGTTTTCTTACAGCTCAGCATTAAACCTACCTTGGCACTTTCCTTCTTGTTCTTTTCTGTAATTGTTCCAGGTCTTTGTTGTTTTCTGCTAGTAATATGTCATCTGCATATCTTAGGTTGTTAATATTCCTTACTCAGATTTTCACTCCTCCTTCCCCTGATTCTAAGCCTACCCTTCATACAGTATTTTCTGCATACAGGTTGAATACATACGATAATTGTATGCAACCATGCCTGACAACTTTGCCAATTGGGAACCATTCTGTTTCTCCATATTCTGTTCTGACACTTGTTATGAGTACCATTTACACACCAAGACAATCAAATGTAGTGGCACTCCCATTCCTCTTAAGAGCAAGCATAGCTTTTTGTGATTTATACAAAGGCTTTCCTGTAATCAATAAAACACATTTAGATTTTCTTCTAGAATTCCCCAGTGCTCCATTATCCATCATATGTTTGCAATGTGACCCCTAGTCCCTTTTCCTTCCTGAAAACAGCCTGCACCTCTGGGATTTCTCACTCCATGTATGGTAGGAAATTTTGCTGTAGAATTTGGGGCCTAGCTTTGCTTGCATGGAAATTAGTGCAATGGTCTTGTAATTACTGCATTCTTTTCTGTCTTCCATTTGTGGATAGGAATATATATTGATTTCTTTCAATCTGTTGGCTACTGCTTTATTTTCCATATTTGCTGGCAGATTTTAGTTAGAACTAAGCTTGACTGTATCTCTGTGGAGTTTTATTCTACCAGTATGACATCTGTTCCTGGTGATTTATTCTTCCCAATTGCTTTGGTTGCAGTTTTCACTTCACTTGCCAAAATTTGGGGTTCATCTTCATAGGTTTCTTCTTTCCATGTGTGATTCATCCTTTCATATATTTTTCTTTATATAGCTATTCTGTGTATTGCCTCCAATGTTTTCTTTTTATTTCATCATGATTGTGCATTATGTTCCTCTTCTGAATATAGAGCATCCCCACCTTTAGTTTAAATTTCTATTTGAATTCTCAGATCTTATGGAAGAGACCTCTTGCTCTTCCTTTTTTGTTGTTATCTTCTGTTTCTCTGCATGGATTGTTATATTAATTTTTATTGAACACTAACTGATTCTGTTTCTGTCTCCCTTTACTTTTGTTTCTCATTTTTCCTTAACAGTTTGAAACATTTTATTTGTCATCCATTATTTCTTCTCTTTCTTTTTGGTCACAGATATCATCTTTCTGCATTCCTCTTTGACTATGTCTCTGACCTCTGTTCACAGTTCATAGTCTTCTGGTTCCTGATTAACTTGGCTTAATAGTGAAAATCTGTTTCTCACAGTTTCTTTAAATTCTGTTTCAGATCATATTTTGGTATAGTGATATTCTTCTTCAGCTTGTGCCACATTCTGCACCTGGTCTTGATTTTGCCACAAAAATGGAGATTCTCCATCTTCTGTTACCTATTATGTAATCTATTTGGTTTTTATGTTGACTATCCTGTGATCTCCATGTGTACAATCTCCTCTCTGGTTATAGGAAGAAAGAATTTGCAATGAATAGACTGTTAGCCTTGCAAAACTCTTCAGTCTTTCTCCTGCTTTTTTTTTTTAACTGAGCCCAAATGCCCCTACTGACTTTGATCCAAAACGCATTACAGAAATAATTCAGTTTGGCTCAATGCTAGGGAACCATGGGAACTGTAGTTTTGTGAGACGTTTAGTCTTCTGTGTCAGAGAGCTCTGGTGCCACAATAAACTACAGTTTCCAGGATTCCCTAGCACTGAACCAGGGCAGTTAAAGCAGTCTCAAACTGGATTATTTCTGCAGTGTGTTTTGGACCGTTGATTTTGTTCTGCTTCCTACTTTGACATTCCAATCACCTATGATTACCAAGCAGTCCTATTCTGGTGCCTTGCCAATTTTTTCCTGGATACCATCACAGAACTTCTCAGAAATTTATTCTTCCTCTGCCTCTGTGGTTGATGCATATACTTGGATTGTGGTGGTGTTTATTGGTTTTGCCTGAAGTCATACTGAAATGATTTGGTCAGACTTTACGTTATATCCTTTGACTAATTTTGCTATGTCTTTCCTCACTATTAATATGTAGAAAGATCTTGTAGCACTTTTGAGACTAACTGAAAGAAAGAAGTTGGCAGCATGAACTTTTGTAGACTTCAGTCTGCTTCCTCAGCTGCATTACACAGACTAACACAGCTATATCTTTGAACTCTCTCACTATTAATGCTACTCCATTTTTTCTCCTTATTTTATTTCCTGAGTAGAACACTGCATTGCTATCCAATTCAGAATGTCCCATTCCTGTCTATTTTAGCCCACTTACACCTAATATTGCTATGTTTATACATTGCATTTCCTTTTTTATGTGTCTAGTTTCTCTTGACTCATGCTTTTCACATTCCATGTGTGGCAGAACTTTGGGCCTTCTATTCATTTTTAAATGCTTCTGCTGAATGGCTTCCCAACTTAATGAGTTCTATGAGTCTCTATTCTTGCCTTTTGTTCAACCCTTTAGCTCTTTATTTGTGTCCTCTGCCCATCTCTTGTTCTGTTTGGATTGTCTCATCCTAGGGTTTTCTTGATGAGAGGTTCTCTCAAGGACATGTGTGTGTTACTTGCTATGAAGTCACCCTGTGAATTAGAGACCTCCATGAGCCCTGGTCATCAACAGCCCTGCTCAGGTCTTGCAAGTTCAGGGTTGTGATCCTGATCCCTGACACACAACTTAATAAAACTTGTAGTACCTAATCCACTGGTGGCTAGTGGATTTCATGTCAGTGGGACAATGAGTCTGCCTTGAATTTAGTCTGAATTTTGAAGGATTTCTGTCATCTTGAAATGTGTGTTAAACTGGAAAGTACAAAATAAAAAAAGAGTGTGACAATGGGGGGTTGCAGACTGCCAGAAATAGTGCAAATTGAGTCAACTTTTATGGTTAGGGTTAGGGTTAGGGAATCATGGGAGCTGTATTTTATTGTGGCACAAAAGCTCTCTGACAGAGAAGGCTCAATGTCTTAGAAAAAAAAACAATTCCCATGATTCCCTAGCACTAAACCTAACCCTAAAAGTGGACTCAATTTGCACTATTTCTGGCAGTCTGCAGCCCCCCAAAATGCATGCCATTTTTAAAAAATGTAGTTTTTTGTTTTTTGTTTGCTTTTTGTTTTTGTTTTTGTTTTGTTTTTGCTTGTTACCAGCCCTGTTCGCCTAAATTTTAAGAGATGCAATACTATTCTTTGACTCCTCTAAATCAGCCCATAGCACCCATTCAGCCTGTTGAAGCAAAACTGTCAGAAGGTGAATTCCAATTCCAGTCAGAGGAATGAAGGCTCTTAAGGGGATTCTGGTTTATTGCACATGAGCACAATAAATTTTGTTTGCTTAGACCAGACTTAGATCTAATTTAACTATAATGCCATTGGGACTTTTTTGTGCTGTGCTGTTTGGCATCATATATTTGTTGGCAGAAATAAAGAGAGGAAGAAATCAACTTAAAGCAGAAATTCACCCAACTAGAAGCATCTGTAAAATACCTACTCTGTGTTCCAAACTAGGAATGCAACACCACTAATTAACCCTGTTGTATGGCATGAAATGCTGATGGTATTGTTGCAATTGCGGAAATTGAATTAGTATTGATGGTCTGGAATAGGCAGCTATAAGGACAGAAGTGATATTGAACAATACCTTTCAAGTGCTCACTGTTCAAGGAGACATTCAAACATTTGTTTTTACTTTAGTCTGATTGAAGACATTTTACTGCATAACAGCAGGCAGCATCTTATCATTGCCCAGGACAATGTACACAATACCTAAAGCTAGCCAAGATATTTTGACAACTGAGAGGAGGATTCCACAAATACCCCTGACAATAAAATTATGAATTACTTAACCATTTACCATCTTCTCATGTTAACCAAAATCTGCTCCCTGGGCCAGCTGCCATTTGCCAAATGATAGGGACCTATTTTTCACCAACAGAAATATTTGCTAGTTGTCATGAGTATTTGTTTATTTTGCAGTATAGCAATTTGTAGAACCATTTTAGCTTGCCTTACACTTGCTCTTTTCAAGCCCAGTGGAACTAGTGAGAGGCTAGATTGAATCAGGTTCATATCTGACAAACAGATTTGTTGTAATATACTTGTTGTTGTTAACTTGCCTTGAATCAATCCCAACTCATGGTGACCCTGTGGATGAAGCACCTCCAAGACTCCCAGTCCCCCCCCCCTGCTCTACATAGGTCCTGCAGCTTCATATCCATGATCTCCTTAATACAGTCCATGCATCCAGCATGCAGTCTTCCTCTCTTTTTACATCTCTCCACTTTTCCTAGCATTATTATCTTTTCCAATGACTCATGCCTTCAGTCTTATTTGCACCTAGTAACATCACTGAAAGTTTGCCTAGAAATCTCAGCAATTTCCTACTGTATCAATTTAGTGTATCTGGTACATGTCATCTTAATTCATTTTAAATAGATAAATTATGAATTAAATATGCAGCTTTACACTAGTCAGAGGGGCAGTGTACAGTCAGCCTTCCATTTCCATGACTTTTTTTAATCTGTGTATTCCAACATCCACAGCTTGAAAATATTTTAAAAATATATAAATTCCAAAAAGCAAACCTTGATTTTGCCATTTTATATAAGAGACACCATTTTACTATGTAATTTAATGGGATTTAATAGGATTTGAGCATCCATTGATATTAGTATCCTGGATCCAAACTCCAGTGGATACCAGGAGCCCACTGTATTGATAAACTTTCTTTGATTGTTAACAGTCATGGAAAATTTTCTGCAGTAATCTAGAAGCCAAACTGCATTTACATAAAGGTTTAAATAGAATTACTGTAAATTGACAGATGACAAGCTGTAGATAATGAGATGACTCATATGCTTATGGAGGAA
Source organism: Phrynosoma platyrhinos (assembly GCA_020142125.1). Lineage (NCBI taxonomy): Eukaryota > Metazoa > Chordata > Lepidosauria > Squamata > Phrynosomatidae > Phrynosoma > Phrynosoma platyrhinos. Next base: position 239,313,790 of record CM034706.1, on the reverse strand, counting down.
AGGAGTGAAGATTCTGATTTTGTTGGGCAAATTGCTTGATACGAACATTTTTCCTTCCTCTAGCCAGAACAGTGACTTACATTTTGCACCAACAGTTTGCTTCTTTCCATTTATTTTGCTTAATACATTGGCATTAAATTTAATTTTATTTAGCATTTCTCTGCTAAGCTCCACTGTAGGGCTTTGAAAGTTTGCAAGATGTATATTGTGTTTTTTGGTTGGTTCAATAAAGGTATCCCTGTTTTGTGGATTTTGGATGTTATTGTACTACACGTATGAGTTGGTTTGTGATGACAAAACATGGAGCAATGCCATGTCTGGGATGTACTTTCTGGATAGAAAGACTAAAGTATCTGTAATCAAAACCAGCAATAATATTTTTATTTTGCCCAGAAAGTTGTTCATTTCTGAGATAATGAATGCTTGCTGTTCTGACTAGGACAGATGATGATGTGGTGAGGATGAAGTAAAAAATGAGTAAGAACTAGGGTTACCAATGTTCCCAGGCAACAAAGTGGTCAGCTGTAAACAATAGAAGGTACTATTGACTTTCTTAGGGCAATTTAGAGGATGTCATATGATACAGGGTCATCAGAGAGTTGAGTGTGGCCCCTGTACTTTTTCTGCTCATGAAATAAACATACAAGAGGATGACTACATGCATGATGTTCAATATTTTAGAGTTGGATGGCTGTGTATGGGTTACAGTGCTTATTGTCATATCAAAAACCACCTTATCTTGAGGGAATCCTGGGAACTGTAGTTTTGTAAAACATGTAGCCTTCTCAGAGAGCTACAATAAACTACAATTCCCAGGATTCCCTAGCATTGAGCCAGGGCAATTAAAGCAATCTCAAACTGATTAATTCTGCAGTGTGTTTTCTGCTCTTATGAGAGAATGCTGAAAAGTTCTCAGCCCAACCAAGAAGGGAATGACCTAGAGCAGGGGTAGGCAACCTACGGCCCGGGGGCCAGATGCAGCTCCCCTAGGCCTTTGGACTGGCCCCAGAGTGGTCCTGCTGCCGCTGTCGCCCCCCACCCCCCGCCATGATGATATTGATTATTGTTGTTATTACTTGTTCTTGGGGTTTTCTTGGCAAAATCTCCACAGGGTTTTTGCCATCATGGCTTTTCTGGGGCTGAAAAAGAGTGCATGCATATTTTTAATTTTTTTTTTTATATTTTTAAAATATTTATTTATTTATTTATTTATTTATTTATTTATTTTTGGTGCTTTGGCTCCCCAATTGTCTGAGGGACAGCAACCCGGCCCCTGGCTTAAAAAGGTTGCCTACCCCTGACCTAGAGCCATGAAACTTACATGTTATTCCACATATCCACCCCAAGTTTAATGTACTTGTCACATCATTTCTAAAGTTCCTTTAATCCTTCCTCCCTCAAAAAAAAAACAAAAAAAAACATGTCTGGTCACTGAAATAATGCTCTGCTGCTACTATCACCTCTGGATCATTTCAAAATTTACTTCATTTCAAACTTGAAAACAGGAACTAGCAAGATGGAGCAGGATCTGGTGAGCAGAGTGGATGTGGTGAGGATGGTCAATGAGCTCAAACCCCAAATTCTTCAAAACATCAGTCAGCTTGCCAGCTCTGTGAGAAGATCTATTATCCTGCAAAAAGAGAACACCTTTCCACTGCTTCCCTTGCCATTTTTTTATGCAATGCCTCCTTTAACTAACACAGCACGTTAGAGTACTATTCTGTATTAACCATTGGACCGTTTTAATGATAGTACATCGTCAAAATGCCTTCCTTATCCCCAAAACTTGTCCACCTTTCCGGATGATCAATTAAGATTTGAATTCCTTCATCCCTGGAGAACCTGAGTGCTACAACTGCAAGGATTGTTTGGTCTCCAGATAATAGTGATGTAACCAAGTTTTCATTAACAGTGATGAGTCTTTTTTTTTTAATGACTCACTAGATCACTCACAATTCTGCAAAATCAACTTGGAGGTATCCACTCAGTTTCTTTTTTGGTCAGCATTCAAATATTTTGGCACCTACTTTGCTAACAGTTTCTGCATAGCCAGCTGCTCATGAATTCTAAGCCCAAAGTGTTCCCAGGATATCTTTAGTGTCTCAGTAATTATTTTAGCTAAGATTTGCTGATGGGCCAAAATCAGGTCATGAACACACTCAACAGGGGTTGACACTGTTGCAGGCCTCCGAGACCTTGGTGCATCTTTGCTCTTAAAATCTCCACACTGAAAGTTGGCAACCACTTCTTCACAGTTGAATATGGCAGGCACTTATCACTCAATATTTGAGTCATACACTCATGGGTTTCTTTTGGATTTTTCTTCTGTAGGAGACTTCTTGACAGCTGGGAGTTCATCACTTGAAAATTCCACATTTCTTGTTGACATAATTCTATCAGTGATATGAAAAAATAGAGAAATTAGTGCTACGATCCTGCAAAATGGCAACCTACAATACAAGCACACACTCAAGTTACAGCAACAAAATTACACCCAGATTTTGGGAAGTGGTTCAGGCTGAGAACTTTTTGTCACACCCTTGTATAACTTCTGTGGTAGCCTCTATGGCTTGCATGCAGAACATGGCTCAACAAATTTATCTGAAAGTTGGTTTGAAGACAGTTTTCACTGATTTTGATGTAGAAAGACAAGCAATGGCTGATCTATAGGAGTTTAAATGTTGTTGAATGATTTCCATTGTTTGAGAAATATTGTTGTAATGAGTGGTAGAAGTTGTTTAGGACAAGAACAAAGTATTCCTTTGTCACTGGAAAGCATGTCTGCACATGTTTACATGTGGAACAGTGTCAGGATAAGAAACTTGATTTAGAAAAATATGTTTGTGTGATTTTTCTAAACTTGTCTCTGGAGAATTCCCCCCCCCCCCCAATTAGGTTATGTTGCTTGGCAACAATGACTAGGACACACAGATTAACATGTAAATCACTTTCTCTCAACCAAGGGCCACACAGTATATACTGTATTTTCCGGCGTATAAGACGACCCGCCTATAAGACGACCCCCCCATCTTTCCAGTCAAAATATAGAGTTTTAGCACCTCTATCCTCATTATATCCGGCGTATAAGACGATCCCCCCCCACTTTAGCCACAGATTTTGCAGGTAAAAAAGTAGTTTTATACGCAGGAAAATAAGGTGTATACCCCACTTACTTCCATGCCAACATTCTCTGAAGATGCCAGCCACGGATGCTGGTGAAATGTCACAAATAAAAACTTCTAGAACATGACCACATAGCCCAAAAAACCCACAAAAAATCCCAATGATTACGAATTCTTTTTATTGTAAAATAAAGACGGTGGGATCTTGAAAAGTGTAAAGCCTCCAGGAAGCGTCTCAGACCCTGGTCTCCTTTTAAATACATTGCTGAAGGAAGCTAAGCATATCTGCTTCATCAAAGAGACAGCAAATCCCATGTGGATGTTCAATTGACCTAGCCAATGTTTTCTGTAATGTGATAAACTTTTTATAATAAGCACATGTTAAGAAAGCATTTCCCCCAAGGTTAATGACATGTTCTTTAGGGAAACCAACTTATTTTCTTTGAAGTGGAAAAAATAGGCCAATATTAGAACAAGTAGTTAGACTAATATATCTAGTCTCATTTAACCTGGCAACTGTTTACCCTTTTTGTTAACTGTGGAGGGTTATGTTTTAAAATCATAACAAGAACTTAAGCATGACTTGTTTATATTTAATCTGTTATATAGGAATGAGTAATGCATTCTAAAGTCTGCTTTACAAATTAAATTAAGAGATATACCATGTGTACCTGTGGAAAACCATTTAACATCAAGGAAGATGTTCATTTACATATTTGTATATAATGCATATGTGCTCTAGGAAGTTGTAATGGCTCTCTGTTATTTGTATGAACAGTGAAACTTCATAGAGTACAGTATATGGTAGATAAATGTAAATCAGATAGGACGTTATCACATGGGGCTCAATCCAAACAGAATCCAAACGAAATGGCGAACGAATCCGAATTATTTGCCCATGTTTCCACACAATGTCGCACAGAACCCCGACAGAACCCCAACAGAAAGTGGAAAGAACTGAGATCTTTTGAATTTCGGTTTCTTCAGGAATTGCAATTGCGTGACGGGAATCATTTCACATTTACCGTAGGTCTGATAACCAAATACGTATTGTGGCACATTTCCCTGCTGTTGCCATGGTTCCAGTGAGCATTACTCTCTCTGCGCATGTGCGGGAGGCTCATTTCGGCTACATTTACAGTTTTTTTTCTCTTGTGTGTGGACGTTCGATACACTTACTGTAAATGCACAATGAAGGTAATGACGTTTGCGGAAACAAGGCTTATTTCCCATTTATTTTCGGGATGCCTTGTTTCCACTTTATTTTCAGTTTCTGGGCCACGTGTGATAACGTCCATACTCTGGCCAGTGAAAGGTGATAGAGGTTTCAGATTTATTTTTTTTAAGGTGGGGTTCACATTCCTTACTTTCTGCATCACTGTGCCAAATTAGAAGGCACTGTAAGGCAGATCTTGGCTGCATCTCATATTCCAGATGGCTGGGGTTGTTCTTTTATGGCTTCAAGAGGAACAAAGATCATGTGATATACACAGCCAATAAGGGCAACCCACCCTTGTGAAGTTTCCAACTGTGTCCAGCCCAGCAGTATAAACAATTCATCCCTTAGATATAGACCAAGCAGCTTGTCTCATTGCTCAGCCATCTGTGCTAGAAGCCCTTGCCACTGTGATGATATCTCTGACTTTTCAGCATGCATAAATGAACAATTTGGGAAACATTATTAACACTAGTAAAATTTGTATCTGTCTAGGTCAAATAACTGTTGTTTTTTTAAAAGATCAATATAGATTCATTGTGAAACCAAACAGGATGAAAAACATATTGAGAAAAGTATCAAAACAAATCTTCGAATATGTCATCACAATTGTGATGTGTTGCTGGAGCTGATCCATCCTTGAATACTCAACTAAACTTTTTTTTTTTTTTTTTTGCAGTGATTCTCTTTGCAGTCTGGTGCTAAATGCAACTGTTATTTTCTTTGGTTCATCTGACTTTTCCCATGTCTTTCAAAATGTAGAATTCTTTGCTTCACTTGACTTTCTACATTCCTTTAAAATGTGGAGACAATATATAAGTTCATGTGGAAAAAGGAAGAGCTTGTAGAAAGACTCAGTGTTGTCTACAGAATGATACCTTTATTGGGACAACCAAAATGGACAATTACATGTTGCAAGCTTTTGAAGTCACACTGGCTTCTTCATCAGGCAAAAAGGAGAAAAAAATGAAGACGTTAGTCATAGGCCTGTGTTTTCTGTTTCTGGTCTTAGTTCAGATGGTAGGGAGGGCTATCTTCAATTTTTTCTTCTGTTTGTGTGATGAAGAAGCCAGTATGACTTTGAAAGCTTGCAACATGTAATTGTGCATTTTGGTTGGCCTAATAAACGTATTATTATTATTATTATTATTATTATTATTATTATTATTATTATTATTATTATTATGTTTATTTATATAAATAAATAATTATATAAGCCTTCCTCCCAACATAGGGACTCAAGGTGGCTAACAACTCTAAAACAATCCAAGTTAAAACAATAGAAAACATTAAAAAAGCAAAGTTTTTTTTTAAAAAATCAACAATTCAATAATTAAAAACATTGCATTCTTAAAATTTTAAAATTTAATTTAGAACCCTTTAAAACAAGAACAACATCCATGTCAAGCAAAGGCCTAGTGGCATAGAAACATCTCTACCTGCCGCCAGAAGGACATCATTGTTTGGATGTTATTGGATTTGCTATATGGCCAACACTGCTACCCCTAGATGTTGTCTACAGAGTTCTGAATGACTTTTAAATATAAGAAATTGACATATTTGATTGTGATAGTCAGTTATGTGTAGGAAAGAAAATAACCTTTATACAAGTTAAGAACACATGTTTGTCACAAGGATTATTTAGTACTGTGTAAACAGGGTGCTTGCTTGTAATTCATAGTTCAAACCAAAGGTACATTGAGTGGTTTGGATATAGCACTAAACCATAATGTGGTATCATGAAAATGGTCATAGGCTCCCTCCAGGTTTATACACACTCATCCAAAGCATCTATAAGGAGGAAATTTAGGAACTTGTATTTCCAATTTAGATTAAATTCAGCTTGTCATGTCAGTTAAACCCATCAAGCTATGGGAAATCTCAACAGTAGTTTTTTTCTAAACAATTCAACATCAAACCATGAACTACGGTGATGGCTTGGTTCAACCATTCACAGTTGAAGGTAACTTTTGTTTATGGAACATACAACATACTAAACTGAAGTTAAACTAAACCAAGGGTAGGCAACTTTTACCTACCTCGGGCCGATCCACTGGTCTGGAGCTCTTCCGCGGGCCGAGGGGGGGGGGAAATGGTGCCGTGCACACATGCTCGCTTGCTTATGCACAGTACACTGAAAGTACTGCATGTGCATGCACAGTACTTCCGGCGTACTGCGCATGTGTGAGCCAGTTGCAGCCACCATTTTGTTTTCCAAAATGGTGGCTGCGGCTCGTTTGTGATTGCGCAGTGCTCTGGTGCATGCACGAACGAGTTGTGGCTGTCATTTTGTTTTCCAAAATGGCGGTCGCAATGCATTTGCACATGCATAGTACTTCAGCGCCTGCATGAATGAGTCGTGGCCACCATTTTGGAAAACAAAATGGCAGCCACAACTCGCACGACAGTGGCAGGACTGGGCTGGGGCTAGTCCAAAGGCCTCGCTGACCCCTGATCTGAACAAAAGCATTGACTTCCAATCTCTTTCCACAGCCATTTCAGAGAAAGACAGGCAAATTTCTGAAGCTGAGGTTCATTGCAGCTCCCTTGCATGATAATAAACTATGGCTGGAATCCTCTATCACAGTCTGTGTTACATAACTTTACATATACTTAGCTGTAGCAAAGGCACTAAGAAACTCTGTTAGGACCTTATCACACCCTGGCCACGAAGCGAAAAGTAACCAAAA
>CM034706.1:239273963-239291753 GCA_020142125.1 Phrynosoma platyrhinos | reverse complement strand
TGGCCCTTGTGGTCTCTTCCAACTCTATGATTCTATGATTCTAATGGAAGGAGTTAGATTTACAATAGGGAAAAAGAGATGGATAATAGATACAAGGAAAGCTGAAGAATTCTTAGAAGGCATTAAAGATAAAGATCAAACAAAAGAAAGAGAAGAAAATGAGAATACATCAGAGATAGGAAAATTAGAGGAAGACCTAAAGAGAACAAAAAAAGAAAGAGATTTAATTAAAGATAGAAGCCAAAAGAAATGCAGCAAGAAAGATTTAGGAAATAGTGGTGATATTTTGATAGATCTGGAAGACTTAGAAGGTACAGAAGAAGAAGAAGAAGAAACAGAAAAAAACATATCAATTAAAAAATTTAAAATAAAATAGCCAAAAAGAGTATCAGGAAGAAGAAGGCACAAGTAATCAGAGGTCAGAAGAAACTATAGATGAAGAACAAATAAAAAAGTGGAAAGTAAAAGAGAAAAAGTGATATATACAAACTAATCTTAGACTCAGAAAGGGTAAGAAACTTAGATATAGATACTAATAAATAAAGGAAAATGACTTATGATATAATTTCTTGGAATGTCAATGGATTGAACTCAAAAGGTAAACGAAGCAGAATCATACACCAGTTGATAAAACAAAAGAAAGACATAATATGTATTCAAGAAACCCATATTAAAGAAAAGGATTTACACTTGTTAGAAAATAAAAAAAATAGGTAAACTATTTGCAGCATCTAATATTCATTTAAAAAAAAAAGGGTGTAGCAACCTATGTCAGGAACAATATAAAATCTAAAGAGATTTTTAAAAATAAGGATGGACTATATATTGCTATTGAAATTGAAACAACACAAGGAAAAATACTATTAATTAACATTTACACACCGTTAGAAGGAAGAGATAACTTCTTTAAAGAACTCAATAATAACATTAGACAACAGGACTATGACAAAATCATAATAGCAGGAGACTGGAATGCTGTGGTAAATCCAAGAGAGGACAGATCTATGCAAAAAAATAGAGGAAACAGCCAGGGGAAATTATCAGGATCAGCAGTTAAACTACTTAAGGAACACAATTTAATAGACATATGGAGATTACATAATAAAAGTAACAGAGATTATACTTATTATTCAAATAGATTTAGCACCTGGTCAAGGATAGATATGTTTTTTGTATCTGCTTCAATAAGTAAAGAAGTTACAAATAGTCAGATACTTCCCATGAACATGTCAGTTCATTCCCCAATATCAATATCATTAACCACAAAGAAAAAGGAATATAGTTGGCGCTTAAAAGAAACATTATTAGCAGACGAAGAAATTGTAAAAAATCTCAAAAAAGATCTTTCACTGTATTTCTTGGAAAACACAAACAAACACCTACACACATTATATGGGACGCAAGCAAAGCAGTCGCAAGAGGTCTTCTAATACAACAAGAAAAATGAAAAAAGAGACTAAAAGAGAAAAAAGAAAAAGAATTACTAAATAACTTAATGGAAATAGAAAAAAAACCACAAAAATAACACCAATAATGAGGCATTAAATAGAGAAAGGCAATGCATAAGGAACCAATTAGCCCAGATAACAACAAGCGAATTAGAGAATAAAATTAAATATTTGAAATTCTATCATTTTGAAAATGCAAATAAAGTGGGCAAATGGTTAGCAAGAAGACTCAAAAGAGAAAGGGAAAAATATAATCTTGAAGTTAAAAAGTAAAGAGCAAGAATTTACTCAACAAGAGGAATTGAAGAAAGTTATATTAGAATATTATGAAAAATTATTTTCTCCAATTGTTACTTCACAAAAAAGCAAAGAAAAAATTAAAGAGTATCTGAAAAAAGATAAGATAATCAAATTAACAGCACAAGATATTTGTGACCTAAATGCCCCAATCTCAATGGCAGGAGTTGACCAAGCCATAATAAATTTAAAGGATAACACAGCTCCAGGGCCAGATGGGCTAACAGCTAAATATTATAAAACATTCAAAGAATAGCTAACAGGAATTCTGCATAAGACAATACAAGAAATAGATAGGGGCCAATACCCTGATACATGGAGATACTCTTTAACAACACTAATTCATAAAGAGAACAAAGACCCGGAAGATGTGAACAATTATAGACCGATAGCTTTGCTAAATACAGATTACAAAATCTATACTACAATATTAGCAACAAGGCTAAAAAAGGTATTGTCAAAGCTAATTCATGAAGACCAAGCGGGATTTTTACCCAAAAGGCATTTAAAAGATAACATCAGGACAACATTAGATATTTTGGAATTATATGAGAGTCATAAATCAAAGAAGTTAGGAATGTTATTCCTTGACTTGGAAAAAGCCTTTGACAATGTGAATTGGGATTTCTTAGATTTATTGTTACAAGAAATAGGAATAGTAGGAAAATTCCTTAACGGAATTCGGCAGATATATAATATACAAAAAACACAAATCTTAGTAAATGGAGAAAAAAACAGAAACTTGCAATATAAGGAAAGGCACACGACAAGGCTGTCCCCTATCCCCTCTTCTCTTTATTATGGTTATGGAGGTATTAAACACGAAAATAAGAAATGATAAAAAGATATATTCACCTGAAAACAATAACCACCAGTACAAACTTAGATCTTTTGCAGACGATATTGTAATATTTTTACATGAACCTGCTAAAAGCATAAAACAACTAGAAGAAATACTAGAAGAATTTAAGGAAATGTCAGGACTTAAAGTCAACAAAACTAAAAGTGGAATTATTACAAAAAATCTAACAAAAGAGGAAGAAGAAACACTTACAAGTCAATCTGGGTACCAAATATTCAATAATGTAAGATACTTGGGAATAATAATCACAAAAAAAAGAACATAGATTTGTACAAAAACAATTATAGATCAGTATGGAAGAAAATTAAAAAGGATTTAGAAGAATGGGGGGAAAAAACAACTTTCTCTATTAGGAAGAATAGCGACAATACAGATGAATGTATTAACCAAGATGCTATTTCTGTTTCAAACAATCCCCATTCGATTAACTAAACATAACTTTCACAATTGGAACAGGGATATAAACAAATTTATATGGAAAGGAAGGAAACCCAGAATACAATCCAAAATTTTAAAAGATAGAAAAGAAAGAGGTGGACTGGGATTACTGGATTTGGAATTATATTATAAGTCTTGCTCACTACTATGGATAAAAGATTGGATACTGCTTAAAAACACAAAACTACTATAGCTAGAAGGGATTGATAAGTTGTCAGGTTGGCACTCATATTTGTGTTATGAAGAAACCTCTTTAGATAAAAGCTTTAATTTACATCCCATTCGGAAGAACTTATTAAAAATATGGAAAGAATACATAAAATACTGGTACAAAAAATTACCACAATGGACAACCTCACAAGAAGCTTTCCATAGTAAAGAAACAACAGGGCAGGACAAATGGATATCCTATGAGAATATACTATTAAAATCTGAGCAAGGATATAGGCTAAAAACCAGAGAAGAGTTACAGCAGGAGAAAATCAATATGAATTGGCTAAAATATATGCAATTAAAAGAGGACTTTAAAAGGGACATTAATAAATATGGAATAGAAGAAGAAACAAATATGTTTGATAAAATTTTGAAAGAAGGAGAAAAACAATGGATAAAAAAGATGTATAAATCTTTATTAGATATTAAAACAGAAGGAGAAGTAATAAAACAAAGCATGATTAAATGGATGCAAGAAATAGGACGCACAATTCCACTACAAAATTGGGAAAATACATGGAAGCATTGTAATAAATTTACGAAATGTAATACCCTAAAAGAAAATTACCATAAAATATTTCATCAATGGTATATGACACTGGTAAAGTTAACCAAAATAAAAGGTAATAAAGAAAACAAATGCTGGCATTGTAAAAAAGAAATAGGTACTATGCTTCACATGTGATGGATGTGCGACCAAAGTAAAATATTTTGGGAAAAAATAAGAGATATAATGTCAGAGATAATTCAGAAATGTTTACCATTTAAACCAGAATTGTATTTATTAAATATAATTGATGTGCTAAATGATAAATTAAATAGCGATGAAATAAGTGTAATATTATATATGATTACTGCGGCATGCCTTGTTATAGCAAAACATTGGAAATCAAATGAAATACCTAAAGTAAGTGAATGGCGGAATAAATTACATGAATTTATGATTATGGACAAGTTATCAATGTATACAACAGATAAGACAGTTCAACAATATGAAAAAAAATGGAAAATAGTACAGAAAAAACTATTCTTAAAATGAGATAAGGACTATATATCTATAATTTACTTATTGTTAATGATAAGGAAAGATAAATTATAATTGTTATGTTATGGTATTTGTCACTACCTGCAAAATGCAAGATGTTTGTAATGTACTGCAATAGACATAACAGAAAAAGTGCTGTAAAATGAAATAATAATAATAATAATAATAATAATAATAATAATAAATAAATAAATAAGGAAATTTAACTACAAGATACATGCATTCGCAGACGATCTAGTAGTTTTCCTAGATAACCCTTCTAAGAGTATAAATTTTTAATGGAAGTTTTGGGGGAATTTGGAGAAATAGGTTGTAATTTAAACAAAGATAAATCAGTAATTCTTACCAAAGGTTTGTCTAAAGAGAAAGAAAACCAACTAAGTGTAATGGCAGGGATGAACATTCAGAAAAAAATTAAATATTTGGGGATAATATTGTCAAAAAAAACCCTAATAAACTTATTTGATGATAATTATAAAAGAGTTTGGAATGAGATAAGAAATGAATTGAATAGGTGGAATAAAAAAATTGTCTTTATTAGGCAGAATCGCAACTGTTAAAATGTTAATATTACCGAAAATGATTTTTTTTATTTCAAATGATCCCAATAATAGTTAAAGAATTTTTTTAAAAAAAAATTGGCATAGGGATATTAGAAATTTCATCTGGCAAAAGAAAAGACTGTGAATAAGACTCAAAATTATGCAGGATGAAAAGGAAAGAGGAGGATTGAATGTTCCTAATTTAAAATTACATTTTGAAGCTTGTTGCCTTACATGGTTGAGGGAATGGATAACACTAAATTCAGAAAAGCTATTAGAATTATAGGGAGATGGAACATGTTTTGGATGGCATGACTATATAGGTTATGGGAAAATAAAAGCAAATAAAGAATTTAACAATCATTATTTAAGAAGAGCAATTCTTAAAGTATGGAATAAATATAAAATGAGGGAGATGCCAAAACTTCCAGGATGGTTTTCTCCACAAGAAGCAATTCAGAGAAAGGAAACAAGATCTGAAACTAATTGGATAACATATATGAACTTATTAAAAATAGATAATTTTGGGAAATATACAATTAAAACACAAGTTGAATTGGCTAAGGAAGGATTCAAACTAGATTGGTTTGGATATGGGCAAATTAAAGAACAGTATAAAAAAGATTTAAAAATTTTTGACATTGATTTAAAGGCAAATGAATTCGATAGAATTTGGTTAGGAAATAATAAAAAATGGATTGGATTATTTTATAAAGTACTGCTGAAGTGGGATTTAGAAGACGAATCAATAAAACCAAACATGGTTAAATGGGCTCTAAATATAGGATGTCCTATTGAACTGGACAAATGGGAAATAGTGTGGACCAAAAGAATGAAATATACAGTGTCACAGAAACTGAAAGAAAATTTCTACAAAATATATTTTCATTGGTATCTAACTCCTGAAAGAATTTCCAAAATATATAAAACAAAAAATAACCTTTGTTGGAAATGTGAGAAGGAACAGGGTTCCTTATATCATTGTTTATGGACATGTGAAATAGTAAGAAAATATTGGATGAAAGTAACTGAAATAATTAACGAGATAAACAATATTAAAATAAAAGCCCACCCAGAAATATTGTTATTAAACGTGGGATAATGAACTAGATAAAAAAAATGGGGAAAATTTTATTTTATTTAATCACAACTGCTAGGATCACTTTAGTTCAAAAGTGGAAAATGAAAACCATTCCCAGTGTGAAGGAATGGCTGATGAAGTTTTACGATGTAATAGAAATAGATCGTTTAACTCAGCACATAAGAGGTAATATGATGGAGGATAGTAATTTTGAATGGGCACCAATCCTAAAATATCTGGAAAAATATTGGGGCAATCTAGCGGTAGTAGGCTATAATTAGTTTAAGATATGGTTTGGGAAGTCATGAAGATTCAATACGAGAAAATTATAAATAAAGAAACTAAGACGTAGACATTTTATACTTTTATCACAAATAGTACAAATAAGAAAGAAGAGATCGAAGGAAAAAACGAATAGAAGGGTACAAGGATAAACATAATAAATAATAATAACAATTAAATAAGTAAGTAAGTAACCAATTAGATGACAAGAAGAGAATAGTAATATTAAATACTAAAGAACAAAGGAAAAGAAGATCGAAGCAAACTCCATTAATCTAGTTGCTGCAAGCAGGAAGTTTGTTTGAATGATAGGTTGAAAGAAGAAATGGAACGAATGAAGAATGGAGGAGTAGAAGGTTAAGTATGTGATAGAGGGTGTGTGGAAGTGATAGTGGTGGGTGTAGAGGAAAGTGAAAGAGATAGAAGGTAGTGTAGAGTGAGAGGGATAGAGAGGGGTTGGGAATTGGGAGGGGACGGTGAGCGTGAAAGAGTTAGAAAGACAGGATAGGAAGGGTAAGAAGATGAAAGAAGGAAGAAGGGAATGTTGTTAGTAATAGAAACAATTATTGTTTTGCTAAAATGTATACTTTTGAAAATAGATTGAAAGTTTTTTAACAATGAGTGTTATTTTGCAACTATGGAAAGAAGATTATCTTCTTGAAGAAGGTATGAATAAGACCATTATGTAAAGAAGACAAGAAACAAGTTACTGTATGAATGTTTTTTTATGAATTTATTGTGTGTGTGTATTTTTTTAACCAATAAAATTATTTTAAAAAAATCCCCCAGAGTGTTTAATATCATGGTAGTCCACCTCATGGTGGCCCTTAGGGATTTTACAGTACTGCAGCCTGTTGGCAGCCTGAACATATATTGAGGTGTGAGGTACTTTCTTCCTTTATTAACTTTTAGGCAAAAGCAAAATCAATAAATGTTGCTTGTCTTTTGGGCATTCAAGAAGCTATATCAAGAGAAAGCTCCAAGGATGGAAAGCATGAGGTGAAGTCCTTTCATGGGATTATCAGGGGAGAATAACAGCAACAAATTCTTCAAAGTAAAGGAGAATGGCACATAATTTGTAAAGACACACACATCCTCAACTACCTGGTTAAAGTACAATAAGCAAACACTGAAGCCCTGCAGTGCTGCAATCATAGAAATTTGTCAGAAATTCTCAGTACCAGGGAGAAAATGAACTACTTCTTATAGGCAGAGGGAAAGAGTTTGTGAAATCCCATTCAGGGTTTTGACCACAGTTCCTGGAATGTTGGGACATCAATGCCTTTTGAAAGGTGGAGAAGCAAGATTTGGAGGATGTGGCTTGCCATGTCCTGTATTATGTGTGTGTGTGAGAGAGAGGGGGATGATTGTTATCCTACCACCACTATGAATTAACAATTCACACAACACACATTATTTCATATTTCTTTATCTATTATGATTTTATAAAATTTCAGAGTAGAATTAAAATTGAATTAAATTTTTGAATCCTGTATTGGTCTTCTGAATGTTTTTGAAATTCTTTCATTTGTGCCACAAGTTCACACATCAAGGTTTGAATAGAGATTGTTAAAATCCTTCTCAAGATTATATAATTAATCTTCAGTGACTTAGAGCCTTTGTAGACTGCTAGAAATAGTGCAAATTGAGTCCACTTTAACTGCCCTGACTCAGTGCTAGGGAATCATGGGAACTGTAGTTTATTGTGGCACCAGAGCTCTCTGACAGAGAAGGCTCAATGTCTCAGAAAAAACTACAGTTCCCATGTTTTCCTAGCACTGAGCCAGGACAGTTAAAGTAGACTCAATTTGCACTATTTCTAGCAGTCTGCAAAGGCCCTAAATCTGACTTTCCAAAGTGTTATTAAGAACATTTTGTAGATAGTAGGATTTAATTGTTAGTAACTGCCCTCAAGTCAACTTTAATTTATGGCAACCCTATGAGCATCTCCAAGTCACCCTATCATCAACATCTCTTCCAGACTCAGGACTGTGGTTTTCTTGATTGAGACTATCCACCTGGCATGATGTCTTCCTCTTTTCCTATTGCCTGGTCACTTCCCTCACATCACATGTTCACCATTTATCATAGTTTCCTCCGCATCCATCCAGACTTTAGGGTGAGCACAAACAGTTATGCCTGCCTCAATTTTGTTACGTTCTTCAGCATCATTTTGCTTTGCTTCATCCTTTATGCCCTTTGTTCCATGATCCTAAGTTTTATTCTTGACTGATCCACAGGTCATATCAAATTCCATAATTTTGGACTCCAAACGTGCTGTCAACTTATACATGAAATTGACTTATACACAGGTATATATGATTGACTAAAACAGGGGATACAGTTATCAAACTGTAGGCTAGAGCTTTCCTCCCTAGTTGCTATAAGACATAGAGCATTTTCCAGTTTATTTTTCAGATCATAATTTTATTTTACTTTATCTCATCTTTAAATTTTATTTTGTCTTATTTCTAATTTTTATTGAAGTGACTATGTACATTTACTTGTGACTTATCCCAAAGTAGTACACTGAAACAAGCTTCTGAGTGAGAATATAGGCCAGCATGTAATGAATTACCTTCTGCCAGGGTTATGCTGTAAATCACTATCTACATTATTCAATATAAGAGATAGCACCCTTTGATATTATTTCACACCAGGGGTATACAAATTCTGTAATTTTTTGTGTATTACTTTTGACCTGTATTTCCATTAAATGAAGTGTCTTTCCCCCACTGTCTGTCTTGTTCTAGTTCTTGTTTCATGGAGTTCAACAAATAGTTTTTGTGGGGAAAATAAATAAATAAATAAATAGTTCCATTTTCCAATGGGCAGTTAGGAAACAAGAGAGGCCCTTAAGTATTTCCACATTTTTCCCACATCACTTCACCCCCTCTCCTACACTGCTGCCCTGCTATAATCTTCTGACCTCATTTCCTCTCCCTTCCCCCCTTCAGTCCTCAGAAGCACCATTGCCTTCACCTGCCTGCCTACTTACTTGGCCTTTGTTTAAAGCAGCACTGGCAGTTTGTGCTTCTGTTGTTTCCTTAGTTAGATAGGTAGCAGTGCAAAGTGAGAGAAGGGGTCAGGGAGAGAAGTGTATTCAAGTGAGGAAAGCATTGTGAGGCTGCAAGGTGGGAGGAAAAGAGAAAAGGCAGGAGGTGCAGCAGTCAGGTGAAAGGTACAAGAGGAGGGAGGTATAGCAAAAGTGCAAGGTAAAGGAAGAGAAGAGAGTGTGACAAGTACAGCAACAGAGCTGAAGATATAAAGGTGTGAGGCATGGGGCTGTGAGATGACACAAATGACAAAAATGGGCAGGGTGGAAGATGCAGTGGCTGATAGGGATGCAAATTTCTCTCTTTTTTATTTTTCTTTGAAGAGGGGTGAGGAGTGTTATTACTCTTCTTTCTCCTTTGTGGAAAGTGATATTTCAGCTTAGCTGCCCTTCACAAAGAAGCAAAACATTCCTGACAAATTCACAAAGAATGAGAGCTATAAAACACTGAGCTAGCTTTCCCTCCTTAATTCTTCTTGCAGTTAGCGGTGTGGACCTTAAAACTCTGTGGTGTCTAACAATCATAAGGAAGGATGGTCTAGGTTTTTCTTCCCTCTCCCACTGCCCCGTTACAGCCCACTGAGGTAATTCAAATTGTCTTGATTGAAGGCCTAAGCAGACTGCCAGAAATAGTGCACATTAAATTGAGGCACTGCCCTGGCTCAGTGCTAGGGAGTCATGAGAATTGTATTATTTTCTGGGACATTGAGCCTTCTCTGTCAGAGAGCTTTCTGTTCTTGATAAGTAATTGATTGTGTGATCTAGCTCAGAAATTGACACACATGGTATGAAAGCATTAGAATTTGTTAATAATGAATATAAAGGTTATCATACATTCTGAAAGCAGGTTGTAAATCATTATTATCTCAGGAACATTATTAATGTTATCTTCCCCTTGTCCTGGGGAATCAGCTTAGTCAATTAAACCCAATTTACCAGTGTCTTATCAGATCAGTTACAGTAAAAAGTAAGTACAAAAAAACAAACAAAATTCACATCTCCCATGTCCTGACCAAGGAGAGGTGCATTTCTATATTCTCTCCCTGAAATTATCATTCATCCTCACTTTGGCCCTGAACAGACAAGTCAATTGAAGCTGTTTCCAGCTGCTTTGAAGGAATGCCTTTTACATTATGCACACTTCAAAAGCAGCCAGAATCTGCAATGAAGCCATGCTCTGGTCCTTAAGACAGAAGCAAAAAGGAGCTGAGAAAACCCAACTCCTGACCAGTGCCTGTCAGGCCCTGCATCCACAGCCTGCCTTCAGAGTGGGCTGTGTGGTTGGCAGGGTTCACCTGGTTCTGGTCAGAACAGATCTGGGCCACTTTCGTGCCCGTCTGCTCATCCCCTTTCAGACTGGACTTCCCTCAGTGTTGTTCATTGGCTAAATTCCTTTGGACAGTGTTGATTTCTCCTTTTGCACGTCCCACATTTCCTAATACAAAATGAGTTTGTGAGTTTGCTTGGCTGGATACAAAAGAGAGAATGCCCCCCCCCCTTTAAAAACACTAGTAGGTTAAAAGGATGTGATTATGTATGTAAGCTATACATATCTTTGGACAACCTTCTGAGAGGATATACAGTGCATGATGTATTATTTTATGGTGCCCTAATGATTTCTTGTGAGCTACCCTGATAATGAATTGGAAGAGTAAGGTATAGATTATGTTTCATTTTTATGACATTTTAAGAAAACTTGAATGAGCATTTTGGTTAAATAGAATATAAATGTACATATGTGTATATACATATCTTTTAATTCATTTAATTTACATTAAAATATACTTGAACATATAAATCTGAAAGGCATTGGTCACAAATTTGGTAAACCTTTGCAAAATCTGGCATTTGAGACTAAGGATGGACTTATCTGCACTAAACTGAGGGTTTTGCGTGTTTAAGTCAAAATGGCCTTTTCATTTTTTTAATTTTTTTTGTCTGAATATCAAAGTGTACTGTATCTCTGTAGTTTGCCACTTGTTCTTTCATATACTGCAGAATTCCCAGACTTTCTCAGTTCATGGCATACTTAGTGTCTCAGTAAAAAAAACCAAAAAAGAAAAAAACAAAACAAAAAATCACAGCTCCCCTAGACCAAAAGAAATATTGAACATTTCATTTATTTATATAGGTCCAAACAACTTAATAAGTGTTTATGTCTTAACAATTTACAATGCACATACATTGAAGGAAAAAAAAAGGATCTCTTTCTTTCATTCTTAAATAAACACAATTATGCAGCAATGGTATGGGCATGCTTTTAGCTGTTCCATCCCACATTGACCTAGCACTGAGTCAAGGAAGACTGTGGTGCTGAGGGTTCCAGACTCTTGCATCTTGCCTTGCACCAGCAGGAGGAGTGGGAAGAGAAAACCTACATCTCTATGGTTGCTGGGGCAGTGACTTTGACATTAGAAGCATGGTACTGCTGTTGCACAGTTTTGGAACCATTGATGTATTGGTTGTCATGGACAGCTGCTGATTGGAACCCTTCACCACTTGCTACTTTTACTCTTGCTTCCCCAATATAAGTTACTTTTCAAGCATGTTTGATCCACCTTTTCAAATACTCACCTTGGTTTTGAAACAGTATCCAAATTACACATTCTTTTTATAGATCCATAGATTCTCAAGAAATCTAGTAGATACTGTTGGAGAATTGTTGGGGATTACAAGGCCACTCTAGTCCACTAGGAGACCAAGGGGGACTGTACCTGCCTGAAAAAAAAAAAGGAAGAAAGAAAGAAAGATGTGCCTGAGAATGTTTCCACAGCCCCTCTAGGGGTCCCTGTGAACATTTTTGCACCCTGGGCCATTTTAGGCCCCAACATGTGACCTGGAAGTCACTGCATGTTTTTAAAAGGCCCTTTCTTGGATCAGAAATGGTCTGGAGGAGGGCAAAATGTGACAAAAATGCCTTCACATGCTCAGAGGATATTTGGGGCATTTTAGAACAAGGAAGGAAGGAAGGAAGGATTTGACCACCAGGAGTCCTTGTGGGTTACAAAAATGGCTCTGCTGGGGCCACATGTGGCCTGCAGCTCATCCCTGCTCTCATGGGAGTATTCAACATTTTAAAATGTTGTATGATATTTTCTACAGAAACCATATTTTTTATAGAAGCATTGATCTTATATCCACACTCTAGATTTTTTTTTTAAAAAAATGTTGTTCTCAGCAATTTTTTTTTTAAACAAGAATAGCCATTAACAACATGATTGACTAATAAAATGACTGGTTACTTGCTGGAATTTAGGAGCAGGAACATAAAATTCTAGAGAATGTCTTTTCTTTTCTTTTCTTTTTAGAACATTACTATACTATTATAAGAGTGATAAATCTTTTAAATACCTGTGGTTTTATTTCTGGGAGAAAAAATTGAAGATTTTATGATTGAGATGAATGTAGATTTTATGACTGAGATAAATGCACCAAATAACTGTTCTAATGGATGTTTGAATAGTTATTGTGTGTTTAGAATTGAAAGGGGAGCGGAGATAATTTGTGTGCTGCTAACCATATTAACCTGAATGGGAAGACAAAGATAGCTTAATTTTCACTTTGAATAAGAAACAATGTGCAATTAAGTTACTATCCTTATGACTATGATTTTTCATACTTTATCCAAGGGAAAGATGCGAGAATTCTGTACAGTAAAGAGACATAGCACAGGTTAACCATTTGAAGATCTGTAATAGCAATACTACATCATTAGAAAGCACAAACATTTTTTGTTACTGGGCCCATTTTATCCATTTGAATGGTAAGCTTAAGTTTGAACTTGCACTATTACATGACTGAGTAAGCTTTTGTCACAGGTGTATATTCTATCTGTCTAGCCATATGATGACAACTTCTGTATGACTAATTTCAGTCAAATAAAAGTGAAGTTTGTTAGCATTTTTGTTACTTATTTTAAAAAAGTTGGTTAATGTCTAATTATTGTTGTTGTTATTTGCTGTCAAGTCAACTTTGATTTATGGCAACTCTGTGAATGAATTGCCTTGCTCAGGTATTGCAAACTTAGGGCTGTAGCTTCCTTGACTGAATCTATCCATCTTAATGCAGTCTTTCTCTTTTTCTACTGCTTCCTGATTTACCAGACATTATATTAATTTTATATATTATTATATATTATAACTTGGCTTCTAATGAGAATTCAGATGTTGTGGCATACACATTTCTTTCACACACACACACACACACACACACACACTAGTTTAACATAATATAGACAATCAAAGGCTTTACTGTACAGATTGATTTTATTTTGGAATTCTTTGGTATGTTCCTTTAACCAGTGCATATGTGCAATATGACCCCTAGTGCCTGCTCTTTTTCTGATGTCTAGCATTTCTCACTCCATATGTGGCAAAAGCCTTTTCTGTAAAATCTTGATCATCTGTTATTACTGAAACAAATTAATATAAGGTACACAATATTCTGACTGTGTATGTGGGAAGGATGAAGGGACGAATGCAGTTCATTCTTTGGTCTGAGTGGCAACCTGCATTAGAAGAGTTCTTGCATGGCAGGGGGTTGGACTGGATGGCTCTTCCAACCCTGATTCTGTTGTTCTACGACAAGATTACCCCATCATTTCATGAAAACTTCACACCAGCCACAATCTAATAGCACAAGGATGGCTTTGCTGACACAAGATCCAATATACCTTGGATATGTTCATCATATGCCCTTTCACCTCTGAATCATGGTGTTTACTGACACATTATCAATGAGTATTAGTCATGATGAGTGTATGCTACATCTAGGCACATTAAGGAGAGAGAGCTATTTCCTGATTTCTCCTTCCTGCATATACTCATGTGTAAGTCTAGAAATTTTAATATAAAAATTGACCCCCAAACCTGGGTGGACTTATCCATGGGTCAATGTAAGTACTGTAATTTAATTCTTATTTTTTAAAAAAAGAACCACCCAGTTCTCTGAGTGTACTGGAGAAAGGAAAGAGCCTAGTGTGTTCCAGATGTATTTAAAAGAAACACTGACCCCCCTCCCCCCACCATGCTGTAGAGCTGCTTCTGACCTTTATGAATACCTGGGCAGGAAAATGGTTGTACTAGCAACTTTTTGATCGCCTACAGGAATTGAGCTTTGAAGGATGTGAACAAGACATTTGTGCATGTTTGTCAGCTTTTTTGGGTTAAAATCAGGCAAAGTTATCACATTAAAATTAAAAACTATAATCACTGACACATTTATTTGCTTTGCCCCTTTACCTTTTTTTCACATTTGTGTGCTTTCTTAGCTCCACTTATGGCTATTTGCACAGTTATGATTTATATCATACAGTTATTATTTATCGTACTGACAAATATGCTGGCTTACCTTTGTCAGCTTCAATCTTCTTCCAGGATACACCCGGACGTTATCACACATAAGTCACCGCTGATTTTGTCTGTATTAGACATTGGCCGAAGCTGCGTTCAACCATCAAATTTTCAAAAATGGAAATTTGCAACTTAAAAAATGTGGCAGCTGAATGTGGCTTCAGCCCGCATCTCACCCAGGCTGTATTTTGCTGGCAGCATCACAGCAAAATTGGTGCTGACATATGTATCATAATATCCAAGTGTATCCCAGAAGAAAATTGAAGGCGGCAAAGGTAAGCTGGCATTTCTTGGCTGTGTGATAAGCTCCTTACTGTAGTTTCTTCCTCATACATCCAACCTTTAGTGTGAGCAAAAACACTTGTACCTTCCAGAAATTGACATTGTTTTCTTTTGCTTTATACTTTACATTCTTTGTTACCTTCAAGTTTTACCCTTGACTTATCCATGGATCATATCAAAATCCATGGTTTTGGCCCCAAAACCTGCCCTCATACAGGAGGATGACTTATAGCAGGGGTAGGCAACCTTTCCCCTTTAAGGGGCGAGAGACTTCAGCTCCCAGAATCCCAGGAGCTATTGGCCAACATGGAGCTATTGGCCAACATGCCTGAGGCTTCTGGGAGCTGAAGTCCCTCAGTCCTTAAAGGGGAAAGATTGCCTACCTCTGATTTATAGTCATGTATATACAGTACATGTTTCCCTTCAGTATCTGTCTGGCCATGTTGAAAAGCAGAATCCTGTACTTCAGTCTGATCTACCAGGGTCTTTTATTCTTCAATAAAAATCAATCAAGAGACTGATCATAGCTCAAAATTGTTACGCCAATGTACAGTGGGTCCTCGTTATATACAGGGGATCCGTTCTCCCCCCCCCCACACACACACACATATGGAAAAAAGCTGAGGGACCTCAAGTCCCATTGATTCTAATGGCTACAGGTGGCACGGCAGCCATTTTGTTCCCCTGGGCTTGCAAGTCCACGGATTGCAATCCCGTGTATGGGGTGGACACACTGTAGCAGGTTTACTCATTTGTCACTGTGTTTTTTTTTTTTTCTTCCCAAAATCATCATGTCCATCATTACCCCTGAGATCTCAAAGCAAAACAAAAGCAGTGCAAACTTTCCAAAAGTTGTTATTGAAATGTTTAAATGTAATTATATTGCTAGGGGGAGGGAATGGGAAGGGAGGAGAGGAGAGTAACCAGTAATGTTATTTTAGTGTGTTATTATAAACTTTAGAAGCTGGTTATCCAACAATAACTAATGAAGGAGATATATTATCCTCAGGGTAGCCCTTTTAGAGATGCTGTTGGACTTCAGGTGTTATATTTCAGATACCACCTTGAAGATTTCCTTAAAGTATCAAAAATAATTATATCCCAGCTTATATTGATATCAGAAAGCTTTTTCTTATGCTAACATGTCAGTACTCTCCTTTCATTTAAAAAGGAGAGCTTATGTCTTCATTATTGCTCTGTAATTTTGGATTAGTAGAACAACTTTAGATGTAGATCCACTTTCAATTTGCTGACTTATTTGTCTATCCAACTAATTTAAGTTAATTTTGTTTCACGATGAAAACAATATTAAAGAGCTCCCTCTTTGCATTTTAATTGAATACTGATTTTTCTCCAAATGCAGCTTGACAAAAAAGCATTAGTAAAAGTTAATTATCTAGTAAATAATAGAGATTTTCTAACGTAATGAGAAAAGTAGAAATCAATTACTGATTAAGTATATACTACGAAAGGAACTTGTTTGCTATATGTGTACATGAAGGCATGTAGGGAGGGAACTGCCAAATTCTATGAGATAAATACAAGTGGAATAAATGGATACATCTGTCAAATTAGATTTGATTTACAAAATGTAGGAGTTATGGTTTTTAAAAGTATGGCCCAGGAGTGCCTGGATCCATTTTGAGAGCTAAAAGCTAAAACTATTCACAGAATTCATGATCGAGTTCTTCACGATTGAGTGGGAAGAGGGGCATCCCATATGATGTCAGCCTCCTGTAATGTGGCTTTCTGTGCAATAAATAGGTTGAATCATTATTCAGGGATGAAAACAGATAACAAAAACTTTGAAACAACCACCAACAACCAATGACACTCCTTTAAATATTACCACTGCAGTCTAACAGAAAATGCTCGACATGCACAGTTTGAATTGCTTTATGGTTTACTTAGAAAATATTTTATAGTTGTAAAAAAAATCTTTATATTGAAAGATACCCTCATAACAACATTCTCATCATTCCAGTTCTTCCTTATGATGTGGGGTAAAATTAACTGGAAAGTACTGTTCAAGCAACAACATTTTTGATGTAGTTCCATGTTTTTGAAATTTTGACATAATGGCCGTTTCAGATGTTTCTCCTATTCTTCTGCACAGTGCAGTGAGTGAAGGATACATGCTCAAATAGAATCACCTGGTGCACCGTCTTTTCTCCTCCACCTTTGTCTTTACACACAGGTGCATACACAAAATAAAATATTTGAATCATATGATGAATAGCAGTTACTGTCTCTACACATGTACTCAGTAGCAACTTGTGGATTCCATTTTGAATCTGCTGTGCGGTTTGATCTAAATTTAACAGACCAGTCCAAGATGCCTGACCAATCTTGGAGATAGCATTAAACACCTTGGATGGTTTCTCTAAAGTTCAGACTAAACCCTGGAAAGAATTTACTCATCCACTGACATAGAAGCTTCCAGCCATGTCTGCATGCATGGATTTTGGAGGCAAAGATGAGTTGCAAGTGCTTGTTTCCACACAACCAGTTTGTCATGCCACTTCCTTCCCTCTGGACTCCATCATATGATGAACAAGACTTATCTTGCTAAAGGGAGCAGATCCAGCAGGCACCCAATCAGAGAACTGAAGATCAGCACAACCCTTCTGTTTGGCAAAATAGCTCAGAATCTGAATGGGAGAGTCATAGGTAAAAGTGGTTAGTCTAAACTCACCCCCTCATGGTAGCAGTCAAAATCTTCTGGAATGGAATCCATTAAATTTTTTAGCTAAATACAGTGGTACCTCTACTTACGAAATTAATTGGTTCTGACAGCCCTTTTGTAAGTAGAAAATTTCATAAGTAGAAGCAAATTTAACAATGAAATGCCCTAATCCAGGGGTAGGCAACCTGTCCCCTTTAAGGGCCGAGGG
>CM034706.1:239228843-239252519 GCA_020142125.1 Phrynosoma platyrhinos | reverse complement strand
GAGAGTGTGACTTGCCATAGGTCCAACAGGCCTCTTGAAGGCCAATGCGGCCGCGACCCGTGCGCTAGGCTCCTGGTCGCCAAACAGGCCGCTATACCAGATGAGCAGACAAGCAAGGCTGCTATACCAATGAGCAGACGTGGCAGCTAGTTAAAATGGCTGCCGCCATGAGGCAGCCTTGGGGCTTTATAGCCCCTTGTTCTCATTGGTAGTCTCGCGAATAGCGAGACCACCAATGAGACAGGATCCTAGAAGGATCCAACCCTGATTGGCTAAGTAGCAAAGGAAGGGGAGGGACTTCCCCCGCCACCCAGCCAATGAAGCGTCCAGCCTCTTTTTTCGGCCGGCGCAATGGAAAACCCCTGCCCAACATGTCGGGGGGGGGGGTCTTTCTGTGTAAAATTGACATGTGGCTTATTGCACAGGAAACAACACTTTATTTGCAGGAAACATGATATTCCTGTGCAGAACTATTATTTTCTGCACAGAAAATGGTGTTCCCTCCCCATAAAATGCTGGTGGATGCACAAAATTGTTTGCAGATTTTGTGTAGAAAAGGTCCTGAACTGTGAATAGTCTTTAAAAGCTGTGCTGTGACTTACTTCCAGTGGGAAGAAAATAGCTAAAATCACTTGTTGCTCCCTTTGCAAACAGAATTAGTGAATAATTATATTCCCAATGGATGAGAAACTGAGGTATAGCAGTAGGTTGGGGTGGAGGACTTTCCCACCTAGCTCGCCCAGCCTCTTACCACCTGAGGCACTGCGGCAGCGAGGCCAGGAACCAGGTGGAGCTATTTAACCCTTCCCAACCTTCTTCTCTACCAGCGGCGATAGCAGCGGGTCTGAGTGTTAGCTGGGGCAGAGGACTTTCCCACCTAGCCCACCCAGCCTCTTACCACCTGAGGTGCCACGGCAGCGAGGCCGGGAGCCAGGTGGAGCTATTTAACCTACCCCAATCATCTCTTCTACTGGTAGTGATAGCAGCAGGTCCAAGCATTGGCTGGGGCAGAGGACTTTCCCATCTAGCCCACCCAGGCTCTTACCACCTGAGGTGCCATGGCAGCGAGGCTGGGAGCTGGGCAGAGCTATTTAACCCACCCCACCTTCTCTTCTACCGGTGGCGATAGCAGCGGGTCCGAGCATAGGCTGGGGCGGAGGACTTTCCCACCTAGCCCGCCCAGCCTCTTACCACCTGAGGCACTGCAGCAGTGTGGCCAGGAGCTGGGCAGAGCTATTTAGCCCACTCAAACCCCTTTTCCACCAGTATGGGATGACGGCGGGCTTGAGAGTTAGCTAGGGCAGAGGACCCTCCATCTAGTCCACCCAGCCCTTTTACATCTGGATTATTATGATTATTTTAGCCCGCTCCAACCCACCAGCCATTAACAGCACCAGCAGCAAGGCCGGGAGAGGCCTGGGCAGAGACATAAGACCCGCCCAATCCATCACCTCACCTGACAGTTGCCCAGCTCCTCCATTATCAGCTGCGTTCACAGCATCAATGCTAGGAACTAGGCTGAGAACTAGATCTGGGTAGAGGCCTCTTAGCCCTTCTATCCTCTTACCTGAATCTTTTGAACTGCTGGGAAACATAGGGAAGGAAGTAATTGGCCAACTGTCATCTTCTCTTACAGTGGCAGGGAATGACTTAGGAGCAGAAATCGGAGTTATGCTGGGGAGAGGAAGGTATGGCAGCAGCAGAGTGAAGGTGGGATCGATGTTTGAAAGCTATCCCACCTTCAGTTCACTCTGTTTCTCGGAATGGCTTGCAGAGCATACCAACCATTCCACAGAACCTTACCTTGCTCCTTTGCAATGCCAGGTCAGTCAAAAACAAGACTCACATTATTCATTACCTCCTCGTAGATGAGGATGCTGACCTGGCTTGCTTTACAGAGACCTGGCTGGAAGAGGATAGCACTATGACAAGGATGCAGGCCCTCCCGGCTAGGTATTCTGTGAGTGAGCAGGTAAGGGGAAGTGGGTGGGGGGGGGTTGGAGTGGCTCTGGTTCATAAAAACAACCTTACCTTGATCTGGATAACTATCTGGAACCACCCCATTGTCTAGCTGATTCCCTAACCGAGCTGTCAATGCTGGTCTCAGAGTTGCTGCTGAGGTCACCCAAACTTTTAGTTCTGGGTGACTTCAAAATGCCACTCGAGATCAGCTTATCAAGTCTAATAGGTGAGGCTCAGGAGTGCATGAAATCCATGACAAACATGGGCCTATCCCAATTGGTTGTCGGGCACACTCATTGTGCGGGTCACACCCTCGATGCGGTCTTTAATACGGAATAGGAATATCTGTGGGCAGAGATATTAAAAACCTCTGCATTGTTATGGACATATCATTTCCTGATCAAGGCTGAACTGAGAACCACTGTCTACCCCACTGGGGGTGGTGCACCCATTAGAATGGTCCACCCTCGAAGGCTAATGGAACCAATTGGATTCCAGAAAGCCTTGGAGGGTTCAATGGTTGGGAACACCAGTGATTCTGTTGAAGCTTTGGTGAATATCTGGAATACCGATCTCACCAAGGCTATCGACACAATCACTCCCAAGGAACCTTTCCAACCTGCTCCAAACCGAAAGCCTTGGTATATGAAAGAGCTGAGGGAGATGAAGTGGGCTGGACAATGGCTGCAGTGCACCTGGCAGAAAACTCGATTCTTATCTGACAAGACTCGTCATGGGAACTTTCTTTGGTTTTATCGAGAGGCAATACGTGCAGCGCAGAGGTCTTTCAGCTCTGCACGAATTGTGTCTGCAGAGTCCCATCCAGCAGAGTTGTTTAGGGTGATAAGGGAGTTGACACAAGTGCCCACTACTTAACCCGACAATGGCCTGCAGTGATGCATTTAAAAACTTTTTTCAGATAAAATCTCTCAGATAAGAGCTTAGATGCCAGTGTTATAACAGAATCAATTGATGAGGTGTCCAACAACTCCGTTAATGAAATTATACTGGATTGATTCCAATCTGTGAGTACCAATGACGTGGATAAGCTCCATGGTAGTGTGAGGAAGACGATCTGCCCCCTTGATCCTTGCCCATCATGGCTGGCTGTCCAGGGAGGGTATGCATTGAGACTGTTCCTTCGGGATATCATCAATGCATCCCTCAGGGAAGGCCATGTTCCATCATGCTTGAAGGAAGCAGTGATTAGGCTGATTCTGAAAAAGCCTTCCCTGGACCCCCTGGACATGAACAACTATAGGCCGGTCTCATTATTACCTTTCTTAAGCAAAGTGATCTAGAGGACGGCTGCTCTTCAACTCCAAGTTGTCTTGGAGGAAACTGATTATCTAGACCCATTTCAAACTGGCTTTAGACTGCCATGGTTGCTTTGGCCAATGACCTTCGTCTGAGCATCGACAGGGGTATTGTGACCCTGTTGATGCTCCTATACCTCTCAGCAGCTTTTGACACAGTAGATCACAACATCCTCTTGGATTGCCTAAGAGGGTTAGGAATTGGAGGCACTGCATTGCAGTCATTCTGTTCCTTCCTTTTGGGCAGATTCTAGAGAGTGTTGCTCAGGGACAGTCGCTCCACTAAGAGGGAGTTTAATTGAGGCGTCACTCAAGGCACCATCCTGTCCCCGATGTTGTTCAATATATATATGAAGCTGCTGGGACAAATCATTCGGAGTCATGGGACGGGTGTTATCAGCACACTGATGACACCCAAATATACTTCTCCATGTCTCAGTTGTCAGTTATGTCTTCAGATGGCATCTCTCCTCTTAATTAATGTCTTAAGGCAGTAATGGGCTGGATGAGGAAAAAAAGATTGGGATTGAATCCAGACAAAACGGAGGTACTAACAGTAGCACCCCCAAAAGTAGGTATTGGGATACAACCCCCAGTCCTAGACAGGGTCACACTCTGCACAAAGGACTGTGTTTGCAGTCTGGAGGTGCTCCTGGATCTGTCGCTCCAGATGACTAATCAGGTAAATGTGATGGTCAGGAGTGCCTGTTATCAGCTTCGGCTGATATGCCAGCTGCACCCTTTCCTGGAAGTAAGGGATTTTGAAACTGTGGTACATGCACTGGTAACCTCTTGTCTTGATTTCTGTAATGCACTCTACATCGGTCTACCCTCGTGCTTAGTGTGGAAACTCCAACTAGTACAGAACATGGCAGTACATCTAGGAGAGACCATATTACACCGGTCTTAAAATCATTATACTGGCTGCCGATTAGTTTCCGGACGCAGTACAAGATGTTGGTTATCACCTTTAAAGCCCTACATGGCTTGGGTCCAACTTATCTTTGGGACCACTTCCTTCCATACAATCTGCCCCGCGCATTCAGGTCCTCTGGGAGGAACTTACTCCAGCCTATTAAAACCAGGCTGTCTGCAACCTCCTAGAGGACCTTCTTAGCTACTGCTCCCAGACTATGGAATGGGTTGCCAGATGAGATATTACCAATCTAAACAGCTTTTAAAAAGCTGTGAAGATGGATCTCTTCTGGCAGGCCTTTCCTGATTAGTCTTCCTGGTATAAAGAGTGAATTTTGCCCTTCCCCCATTCCTTGCTAGATCTGTTATTGGCTGTCTGCTCTGTTTTTATATTTTTTAACTGTTTAATTGATTGTTAGTAGTTTGTCGTGTTTTTAATTTTATGCTGTTTAACACTGTTTTAAGGGGTGGGAGGGTTTTTGGGATTATATATTTGTGATGCTTTATTACTGTAAGCTGCCCCAATTGCATTGCAGAGGGGCAGGATATAAATTATTATTATTATTATTATTATTATTATTATTATTATTATTCCTTTGATTACTCAGACATGCACTCAAGGGAATGGGAGCCATTTCTCTGGAATGTTGTCTCATTTCAGGGACAAAATGGGCACTCCATAAAATAAAATGGAAAAATGAGGATAATGTGCAAAACAGTCTGGGACTCAACACTGTCTCAATTGAGGTTTTATTACTTCAGAATTCTGTTGACTACCATAAAGGTTATCACAAAGGCAAATTATAGGTATGGACATGATAGACATTTCTTGGCTTGGAGATTCTTAAAATAAAGTTTTGGGTTTTTTTTGGGGGGGGGGGGCGAAATAATGATAATTGGCCAGTGGCAATACTTTGTCATTTGTATAAGTTTCTGCTCTGCTATGACTATTTTACTAGTTCTATATGTCCTCACATATGACTGAAAGAAATGATGTTATAGTATATAGTATGCAGTATATGTCAGAGTAAAGTCACTGGGGTAAAGGCACACTTTTAGTGGATGACATGGTGTGTCCTGGGCTGGCATTAGCAGGAACTTTTATTGTCAAAACATAGAACTCTCACCATGGGCAGTAGCATGCTATGTGTTTAGTGGGGCCTGATTTAGGGACAGGTGACAACTATTTTGGGTGTCACTTTAAGTGTGCCTTAACGAATAGGAAAAACACAGTACACAAATAAATCATGACTTGTAAAGTTAACAATACTATTCTGTGTGCCATCATTGTGCTTATTTTCTTTTTCTTTTATTTTTTTTTTAAATGAACAACTTTTAGAATATCAGTACTCACTCCAGAACTGATGTGTAGTGGTTATGCTTGGAGCCATGCATGCTAAGTTTTCTTTCTTAATGACAGAGATAAATTGAGCATATAAATGATGGCACAGTGGGATACAAATGCAATAAAAATAAGCTGAAAAACAACAGAGTGTCACTGAATAAATTTCTTGTCTTGAGTGTGATTTGGTCTGGTGCTAGCTTCCTTGTTTTAAGTTAGTGTCCATTTCTTGTAGGATTATTGTTTATGCTAATATATAGTGAAGCTTTGGTCCTCACCATAGGCATTGACTTGTTCAATTGCCAGAACTGAAATCCAATGGAGAATCTAATGGAATCTGCCATTTCTTCAATGCCATATTGCAATCAATAGATTTAGAAAGTATGTAACTTACTAATGCTTCTTTATGCTGTTGGGAGGGCATGATGCTCATTTGATAGTTCAGCAAAATGAAAAAAGAAACATACATGGAAAATGTGAAAATAGTTATAAATAAGCCTCTTCATAGTGTTTTGGAAGCAGCAGGTACAAATTTATTTGTCAGTACTGTAATTTTGATGCCTTGTCTTTTTAGATGAATGTTGACATAAAATAATAGTTCTTGGATTCTTTAAATGAGTACCTGTTTTGTTTTCTGACTGCTGGGTAGATTGTTTAGAATCATTAGTCCTCATCATAGTATTCTTGTAGGGGAGATGAAATAACATGTTGACCTTATTTTCTTCACTCTCTTCCTCCTTTTTTGATTTCACTTTTCTCTGTAGGCTCCTTCATGATGGTGAATAGTTCTGGGAGAGCATCTGGGCAAAAAGCTCACTTGCTTTTACCAACACTGAAGGAAAATGATACCCACTGCATTGACTTCCATTATTACCTGTCCAGCCGAGACCGTTCCAGTCCAGGATCATTGAATGTTTATGTGAAAGTTAATGGTGGACCTCAAGGCAACCCTATCTGGAATGTCTCTGGGATTGTTACAGAAGGTTGGGTGAAAGCAGAACTTGCAATCAGCACATTCTGGCCACACTTTTATCAGGTGTGTTTGAGTTTTCCCTTTCCTTAGATCAATAATACACCCTTTACTTACATCAAAAATCACTATCTGGTTCCAGAGTATTCAGAATTAATTTTGGAAACACTTTTCTGAGGTATTGCAGAGAACATCCTTCATATATAAAAACTCTTTTGATTTTTAGTTCATAACAGTGGTGCATATTATTCACGTATGATAAGTGAAGTAAAAACAATGCAGCAATTAGTTCCTTTTTTGTTAAAGTATTATGTTGAAATTGTTTTAAAAATGTTAAAATTTTGTTAAAATTGAGTTAAATATATTAGCAATAAACTTTTAATCTAGATCATATGCAAATTCAGGTGACAAAAGAAACACTCAGTTTTATGGGAAATATCCTAGTTTGTTGAACAGACAGAGTAAAATGATACAGCCTTGTCTGTCTCCTTTGCCAATTGGGAACCATTCTATTTCTCTGTGTTCTATTCTGACAGTAGCCTCTTGTCCTGAGTACAGATTCCTCATCAGGACTGTCAGATGTGTTGGCACTCCCATGTCTTTAAGGGCATCCCATAATCTTTCATGATCTGTGCAGTCAAAGGCTTTTCTATAGTCTATAGAGCACATGCTGATTTTCTTTTGGAATTCCCTGGTGTGCTCCATTGGCCATTGTATGTTTGCAGTGTGGTCCCTAGTGCCTCTTCTTTTCCTCTACCTCCATATATGGTTGAAGTCTATGTTGCAGAATTTTGAGCATGATTTTGCTTGCATGGGAGATCAGTGCTATGGGCCTATAGTTGCTGCATTCTCTTGTGTCTCCCTTTTTGTGGATGGGGATGTATATTGACCACTTCTAATCTGTTGGCCATCATTTTGTTTTCCATATCTGTTGACATACATTGTTCAGCACTAGAATTGACTCTATCAATGTGGATTGCAGCAGTTCAATTGGAATATCATCTGTTCCTGGTGATTGGTTTTTGCTATTTCTCTTATTACAGTTTCCACCTCACTTTTTAGAATTTGGGGGTTCATCTTCATATGTATAATTCTTCTTTGTATTGCATCCAATGTCTTTTTATTCTTTCCTGGTCTTGAATTATGTTATTTTTATTGTCATAGATCATCCAAGTCCTGGTTTTGAAATTTCCTTTGATTTCCCAGATCTTGTGAAATAAATCTCTTGTTCTTCCTTTTTTGTTGTTGTCTTCTATTTCTCTTCATTGGTCATTGTAGTAATTTTCTTTCTCTTTCTTCACAAGCCGTTGTACTGTTGCATTCATAATTCTTCATTTGTTCCTATCTCCCTTTTGTTTTTCTTCTCTTCTTTATTGCTTGTAGTGTTGTTATTCTTTGTTATCCATTTTTTTTCTCCTTTCTGATTACTGAAAGTGTCTGTCTGCATTCTTACATTATGGCTTCAGATCATAGTTCCTCTGGTTCTTGGTCTATTATGCTTAGTAGTGTGAATGTGTTTCTTATGTTGTCAGTAAATTCAGCAAATTCATGATGGGAAAGGATACAAGTCTAAGCTAAATGTGAAATTAAATGTGTGAATGAGCTCTAAGTAAATATGACTACAATTATACCTAAATAGCTTTATGTCTTGTGTACTTGTGTGTATTTGTGTGTAAGCCAGAGTCTAACTTTTGAATCCTCTTGGAGGTCCCCACTAAAGTTGATCCACTGAATCAATAGTTGCCTAGTAAGTCAACATTATAGTAAATCCCATAGATTCCAGATGTATGCTCTTGTTGGTAGTATCAATAGAACTCAGGTCTCTCTCCCTGCCATGATTTTAACAAATATCTCTTCTCTGAAGCTATTAGATACATTTCAAAAGAAGTTCCCATTGGTGCCATTGGACTATGTGCATGTTAACTGCATTCATATAATTAGTATGAACCCTACTTTGATTCACAACTGATTGCTGTTACAGATAATATTGCTACTTTGGACTTAGCAAGATGTTTGTTGTAGGAAGAGAAAGAGAGAAAGAAAAGGAAGTGTCCCTCTGTTGGCTTTATGCTGACTATTTCCAAGAATCATGCCTACAATAGATTATCTCAAAGGCAAGGGTGGGCAAATCACCTAAGGATGGTGCTGCAGGTGATCTTCCAAAGCTGTTTTTACATCCTTTAACTATATCCAGACTCCCCAAACCACTCTTTTTTGAACCAAAAAAAGAGGGGAATAAATTCTTTTCCTGAAAGCTACCAGGAGTGGCAATCCACCCTGAAGTTACCTTGCAGAGGAAAACAATGTTCCATATGAAATGACTTAATTGAAGAACTCATGATCCAATTTTGCATCACTTGAGCAGGGTTGTTAGTAGCAGAATCTTTTGGAAATTTCTGATTCATAAAGTCACCATAGGCCAAAGCCAACTTGACAGCACATAACAACAAATAACAACAAGGGCCTACTTGCACTGTTTAGTATAAAAAAATGCCACCTTTATTTGCATTTTTCACAATCTCTGAGAGTCCCAGGGCAGATAATTGTTTCCTAGACCAACATGTCAATTTCTTATCCCTGCCCAGAGTAGCAAGAAGGTTCCCCAGCTCCTGCTTCAGTGTTCAACTTTTCCACTAGTTTTAGTTTTGTCCCAAATTAGAAGTCAGAGTGGCAAGAAAGCTACATTGCTTGGAGCATCTGAAAATCCCAAAGGGTGACTAATACTTCATATTATATTAATCACTGGCAACAACTCACTGTTCATAGTAATATATTTAGAAACTTCCCCAAGCTGGAAAAAATGTGTTACATCAAATGCTTTTATTTTTAATTAGGCTTATGCATATGCGTTAGAAATGAAAGATACATTCATTTCACATCTGATTATTAATCTGTTATGCATAATTATATTTTGACAGAACATTGTAAGGTTATAAATTAGAAAGGTGACATGCTTTCTTTTCAAAACAGAAAAGACTTCTTTAATTAAATGAAGTATAATTCCATACACAAAATAACTACAAATATGTTGACTCTGAATTTTATAGGTTTTAAGCCTTTGCAAGGTTAATTGGCAAACAATACTTCTCTTTCCTGTAAAGTTATGCCTTTGAGGCTGGCAAAAAAGTAATAATTATTATTATGGGGCATTGTGAGGGTCATTGTCTTAACCTCTGATTTAATAATAGTTAAGTGCACCTTCTGTGAAACTTCCTAGATGCTGTCTATAAGAAAGTATTAGATTTTATGGAAGCCATGAAAGCTGCTGCTGAAAATAAAGCCTTTGTTCCCCCATGTCTTCTGCAATATGTAGTGAAATTCACAATGTGGCAATGTAACTTCACACCGTTTCTCTCTCTCAACAAGTAGTAATAAATGATGTGGAACAGAGATGAAATTCACTCTCTAACATGTTTCAATCAGTTTTACTGGCCAGTACAGAAGAAAAAAAAGTAATCAAGGTTTTTCTGGGAATCCCCAGTTTTCATCCCTCCTTGCCCCTAGAATCCTCATTAGCATTGTTATCCATTCTAGTTCCATGTTAGGTTGTGAAACATTTAGCCCTCATTTCACACAGAGATTTGTGGATATTTTGTCCATGTTTTTCATCCTAAAAGTACATTGTTCAAAAAGACTTTTAACTAATGGGCACATCTTATCTTTTTATCATTTTACCTGCTATCTCAAGCATGTTTTTGCAGATTTTTCAATCACTGTGCAATAGTGGTTTGAACATTGGTCTACAAGTCCAGAACCAGGATTTGAATCCCTGCTTCGCTATGGAAACCCACTGGGTGATCATAGGGAGGTCACACACTCTTAGCCTCAGAAAAAAAAAATGATAGGTTCACCTTAAGTCACCTAATCCATATGGAATGTTGTTGGAAAGGCACATGACAACAAACAAATATTTTTGAGTTCATTGAAATGTATCACAAGAATCAAAAATACATTGATTTCCAAGGCAAGATTAGGCTTTCTCATCTCCCAATTTTGAACATGTTAAATTGATATTCTCTATCTGAAAATGTGACCAAACGAATCTCTTTTTCACCTCTGTTGACAGCAGCAGTACCATTTTTTATTTTTATTGTTGTAATGCCTTAGTTATACCCTTACTCACTTATTTGAGGAGAGGAGGTTTGTGCCATACAAGGCTTGGCTTCCAAAATCCCAAAGGTGCTTTTTTTAGCAACTGCCCTAAATATATTCTCACATTTCCCTATGATTAAGCATTTCAGGATAGATACAGTTCTTTGAACTCTATTTGAGTTTGCTGTCAGGAACATTTAGGTCAATAAACATGCCAACAAGATCTGATTATGGTAACAACATATTTTATGTCCATACTACATCCATATTAAAATGTGGATTTTAGACTTTGCTGGGATTAGAATTACTGTGAGAACTAGGACATAGCTGGTGTCAGTGCCATAACTTATGGGTAGGAATTATAAAGGGGCCCCTACAACCAGATCTTGTCTGATCTTGGATAAACAGATCCTGGTTAATACTTGGATGGGAACCACCAATGAACACCAGGTGCCGTAGGCAATATTTCAGAGGAAGGAATTGGCATATTTGACTATTCCTTCCTTTAAAAAAACCCCATGGAATTAATGGAGTTGTCATAAATTGATATTTGACTTGAAGGTGCATGCACACACATACACACAACCTTGGGAGCATGGTAGTTAAGAAGCCCTTGATCTAAGGGTTATCATATTCCAGTCCCTCATATTTGGGTATCTATGTTGCATATTATGCAAATTATTATTTTCATGCATATTATTAATCTGTATTCTGATTATACAAATTCAACAATTTAATCATTGCACATTTTCTACCATTATGTTTCAGCCTCAGTACTAGTACTAAGCTAAGAGCACTTTTTCTCTTCTTCCCCCCCCCAAGCTGGAGTGAAGAGAGGGAGGCTTTCTAGTAGCCCAGAAAGTAAAGGGACTCTCTTTATTCTCTTGAAGCTGTTTAGAAGCAAAGTTTCACCATGCTGTCTACTCCCTAGTCTCAAGCTGCCAACACAATCATCACACAAACAAGGCCATCACTGTTTGCCTCTTCCCTTTCTCACCTTCTGGGCCTGTTGGGGGAAGTGGGGAGATAATGGAATAATAAGGTGGCAATGCTGTGTCTGTACAATAGCAAGTGATACCTACAGGGTGGGATGAGGCTCCTGCCAGTGCCAGTCTTCTTGTCTGGTTTCCTGCTTCATTGCCACTGCCACATTTTAACCTAGGGCTGGAACAGACGGATAGGAAAAAGCAGCCCAATCTTGCTTTTTCCAAATGTGGGTTGAAACTCTGCTACCCATATGGCCAGCTCCCAAGGCAGATCTCATAAGCATGGGCTGACAGCACGGTGTGGCATCAAGATGCACCACTAGGTATTTTTTTTTTTGCCTCTCCACCGTACATGTGCACTGTCACATAAACACATCACTGCAACCTCCAAGTACCTCCCAGGTCTGCTCAGATGCCATCCCATTGGATGGCCGTCCCTTTGATTGGCCACACAATTGCATGTATGATGCTCCACCTGTACAGGGCGAGTGATACACTGGCAAAGCACAATCATGGCGGCCCACCATACATACCCCCTTCATGCCCCTTCATCCCATGTTGCTGTTGGACTTTCTAGTTTCTATACATGGTAATTACATCCATTGGAGTTGTCACACTTTCATTTCTTTGCTTTGTCGCAGCCCCACACTCACATTGGGGTGTTTATATGCAGGCACAAAGAGGCAAATTTTCCACTTTGAGTCAGACTATCCTGGCTTCTTTTTGCGTTGGCTTTTAGCCCCAGAACACATCTTCAGACCAGTTTCCAGCTTCTTTCGAGGCATGTGCTGTCTAAATGCCCCACCTTCAAAGCAGCTTGAAACTGCTTTATTTTGCCTTCCTGTTTCATCCTCTAGTCATTGGCCTGCAACGATGGAGAAATCCAGCATTACTGGTTCAATTGACCCAACCAGATAGAATATTCTTTATTCCCTCGATTTTGGGATTTTCCAGGTTTTCCAGGACAAATGGCAACTCTACTTGAGCTTGTATGATCAAACATGGTTATACCAGCCATACTAAACTGAAACTTTTATTAGATTTCATAAGGGCTCCTCATGGTCCATGGAACTGTCCTAGATCTACCCTAGCTCTCACCACAACTTAACCTGTAATGTTGTTCAAGTGGTACACATCCTTGGCTCTATGGAACCTTAAAAACAATTTTTATGGGTTTATAAACATTCTTCCTAAACTGTGGTTAGTGTGCCAAACTTGGATGAAAAGCAAATACTGTAATACTTTTTCTTTTTCCCTTGCTTTGCAGTTTGCTTAGCAATTTGATGCAAGGTCCTTGTTCATCAGCCATGCAAATTTTAAAATGAAAATAGAAAACATTGAAATTAGTTCTGGCTTGGGAGTATTATGGTACTGTGTAGGGGAATATTACCAATGAAAATGTCAAGAGGTGTAATTAAGGGAAAAAAAATAAAGGAAGGTTCCCCTATCCTCAAATCCTTGCTGAGTATTTGTCTTAGCAATAATTGTCATCAGAGCAATTTTGCCTTTTTAATTCTAAGTTCCATGTGTATCATAATGAAGAGAGCAAATAATGTTACAGGGAAGCACTTACAAGCTGTAAGAAATCCTAATTGGCTATCCTGTGCAAAATTTCTCCTATATTATCCTTAAAATGAGGCACAATGTCCTGATAGTATTATACCATGCATTCATCTACTCTTCATTTCTTTTTTCTTTTTTTTCCTTTTTAATATTTTATTAGTTAAAAATAAAATAAAATAAAATAAATACATATGTATATAACATCACATTTTCATAATGGAAAACACACAATTTTATAAAGCATTATAGCCATAATTAACTTTTCCATCTTAGACAATTCTTCTCATGGTGTTAGTTCTAGCTCCAGGCTGATTTAAAACATGTTCTTATATGTTTATCAATATCTACAGGTACATAAATTTTTTTCTTATTATTAACAAACAAAGAAATATATATATATATATCTTAAACATATTTCTGTTAACCTTATTCAAACAATAAATTTTTAAAGTTTCCCCAACTTCTTATAAAGATTAATTGATTGACTTAATTCTTTTTAAGATTTCTTCTAACTTTCCCCATTTTTTTTCATATTGTTGTATAGATTTCCCGCTTGAATACATTGATAATTTATCCATAATAGCCAGTTCACGTAGCTTATTGTACCACATCTACTCTTCATTTCTTATGAATGTAGGGATGGAAAGTATTCAATACATTTAATTTAAAGTACCAGGCAATTGTTATATATGCCATGATAGAGAAGTAAACATTGTGCTGTGCTATTTGTCATGTGTCTCCTCTTGCTCTTCTCCTTTTTCTTCTTTATTCATTTACATTCTGCCCTTCCTTAAAAAATATCTGGGGATCAAGGTGACTTACAGGAATTAAAACTAGTACTGGTAAAGATCCCAAAGTGTAAAGATATACAACTGAATACTAAAATTAGATTAGTCCAAGCTACTGAACGATTCTAAGCCTATCACCATGTATGGCTGTGAGAGTTGGACAATGGAGAAAGTGAATAGGAAGAAAATCAACTAATTTGGGATGTAATGTTGGAGAAGAGTGCTGACTATATCATGAATGCCCACAAAGACAAACAATGGGTCCTTGAACAGATAAAACTGGAAAACTCCCTGGAAGCCAAGATGAGGCTGTCATACTTTGCCCACATCATGAGAAGGCACAACTCATTAGAAAAGACAATAATGCTAGGCAAGGTAGAAGGTAGTAGAAAGAGAGGAAGACTACACACCAGATAGACAGACTCAGGGCCTAAGCAGACTGCCAGTAATAGTGCACATTAAATTGAGGCACTGCCCTAGCTCAGTGCTAGGGAATCATGGGAACTGTAATTTATTGTGGCACCAGAGCTCTCTGACAGAGAAGGCTCAATGTCCAAGAAAATAATACAATTCCCATGATTCCCTAGCACTGAGCCAGGGCAGTGCCTCAATTTAATGTGCACTATTTCTGGCAGTCTGCTTAGGCCTTCAATTAAGGGAGGTCATGGATGTGAATTTACAAGACCTAAGCAAAGCAGTGGAAGTTAGGGGGTCTTGGAAGTCTCTCACCTACAGGGTCACCATGAGTTGGAGTCTACTCGAGAGCAGTTAGCAACACCACAACAACACACATACCTCAGTTAACAAAGTAGATGTTTTCCTGAGCATTACTTCTTTAAGAAAAAATGGTACCAGAGGCAGAAATAGCATGGAAATAATATGGACAGATTACAACACCACAGAAAAGAAGAGCAGTTCAGAAAAAAAATCACTTAGATTCACATTATAGACAGGTGAAATGAAGCGCTTATGTTAGGTAGTACTTACAGAAGTAAACAAATCATTTTGAACCATCTAGATACCACGTGGAAGCTTCTCCCAAATGTAACTAAGGGGCATTGCAGACTGGCCTAAAGGGCTGGCCTGGGGGTGCAGTGGGGTAGACAGCTGCACGCCAGTTGCTCCACCCCCACCCCGACAATGTCCTGATACCGTATGCCCGTTTGCATGGTACATGTTCTCAGGATGCCCTCCCAGCTTAGTTTAAAATTTATACATACATTCCACATTCTTATTCATGCAGTACATGAATCAATGCATTCATCAACTTGAAATTATGACTCATCTTTCATGTATAGATCTTACTTCTCGGTACCTATTACCCTATTCTTTAACATATTATTACTAATATCCTATTCTGCCTTTTCCTAAACTAACTAAATGAAAGAAAGAAGTTTTATATATACTTGTGAGAATTACCACACATTATCCTTCATTGTATCTTCATCTTTTATACATCCTATTTTTCTATTCTTCTATATCCTTACATTTCCATCCACTCTTTCAATTACCCTCCTTCTTTTTTTCACTTTTGTATTCCTCCTTCCTAACCCTTTCTCTTTCCCTTCTTCTCTCTCCTCTCTCCCCTCCTTCCCTTTCTTTCTCACTTACCTATCTCTTATCTGCCACACCTATTACTACCTTTTCACCCTCACTCCCCTTCCATTTATGAGCCTTTTACTTTCCTACTCTCTCGTACCCTCTTCAGCTTCCTTTTTCCTTCTGTGTTCCCTAACCTTATCCCCTTAACTACTTAGTTACATTCATCCATTTTTCTTTCTTTCTTTCTTTCTTTCTTTCTTTCTTTCTTTCTTTCTTTCTTTCTTTCTTTCATGCCTCTGTACACTTGCTACTTGTCTTCATTGGATTGTCCAGTGAAATATTATCTAACCTTCTTGTCTCTCTCCTTTTCATTGCTTTTTACTTACTAACTTGTTACTTATCTATCTTTGAACCACTTGTGTAATTCTATCTCCTTCTTATTTTCATTTTCTAATAACTTATCTTATTTCTTATTCTTAGTACCCTTATACCATTTTATTCATACTTTCTTATTACATATTTATATAAATTTCTGCTATCTATCTAACTTATTCCGTCCTCATTTATCCTCAATAGTTAATTATACCTATATTCCCCCATTGGCCTTTTATATATTTTAAGATTGGTATCTATTCTTTGTCTCCCATTTCAATCAAATTATCTTTTAGGAATTTGGTAAGTATAACCATTTCAATTACATCGTAAAATTTTACTATCCAATCTTTTATACTTAGCATTTTCTTAGATTTCTACTTTTAGGCTAAGGTTATTCTTGCAGATGTGATTAAATATAATAGGGTTTTGCCAAATTCTTTATCTAACTGTCTTCCCTACATATTTAATAAGTAAATCTTCAGGCACATCTGGATTTTCTTGTTTAGCATATGACTAATTATCTCATTTACTTTTTTCCAATATTCTTTGACTACTTTACATGTCCAGAGACAATGATATAATGTACCTGGTTCTTTGCCACATTTCCAACACTAGTTATTTTTATTTTTTTATATATTTTTGAGATTTTCATAGGGGTCACATACCAACAATAATATATTTTATAAAAAAAATTCTTTAATGTTTTGTGAAGCCCTATATTTCAACCTTTATTCCATATTAATTCCCACACTTCTAACTCGATAGGATATCTGAAATTCTTAGGCCACTGAATCATATTTTCTTTTATTACCTCATCCTCTAATTTCCATTGCAGTAGCAATTTATAAAAATGATTGATCTCTTTTTTATTATCTCCTAACCATATTTTGCTGAATTTGTTTAATTCTAAATCAATTCCTTGTGTCCTAAAATCTGATTTGAAGCATTCTGCAATTTGTCTGTATCTGAACCAATCTAATAAATAACCTTCTTCATTTAATTCTATTTGAGTTTTCAATTCATGTTGACCTGTTTCATCTTTTTAAAATAATGTTTCATATGTTATTCAATTTGTTTCCTGTTTCATTCTTATCTTTGAATAGCTTCCTGAGGGGAGAACCAATTTGCAAATTTTGGCATAATTCTATCTTTATATTTATTACAAATTCTAAATAGGGCTTATCAGATACAATGATTATTAAAAGTCTTATTCGCTTTAATTTTTCCATGGCCCAAATAAACATGCCAACCAAAGCATAGGCCGTCTCCTTCCAATTCTAATAATTCGTGATTTTTTAAAGTAATCTATTCTTTAAGCCAAGTTAAACAAGATGACTCAAAATATACTTTTAAATTTGGCACTCCCATTCCTCCTCTCCTGATTGTATCTTGTAAATTTTTAGCTTTATTCTTGGCCATATAAAGTTGCTCATATCCCTATACCATTTTTTTTTAAAAAAATCTTATTTAATTATTATTGGTAGCATTTGAACTAAGAAGGTCATTTTTGGTAAGATTTTCATCTTGACTGTTGATATTCTCCCTGATATTGAAAGTTGCTTTTAAATTTCTTTTGATTTCGTTCCACGTTGTTTTTTTTTTTTGTAATTTTAATCAAATAATTCCAATCTTTTATTTGTAATTATTATGCCTAAATATTTTATTTTCTTTTGAATTTTCATACTTGTCTTTTCACTTAATTTATCTTCTCTTTCTTTACCCAAATTGTTAGTAAGAATAGCAGATTTTTCTTCATTTAGTTTACATCTTGTTATCTTCCCAAAGTTTTCTATAATTTCCATCAAATAGTTTACACATTCAAGTGGGTTCACTAAGAATATAACTATATCATCAGCAAAGGCCTTTATTTTGTAATTGTATTTTTAAATTTTTATTCCTTGAATTAAGTCTTGATTTTTCACTTCTTTTATTAATCTTTCAATTACCATCAGAAATAATAATGGGGACAGAGGAATCCTTGCCATGTTCCTCTTTTAATTTTTATATATTCAGTATATTCTCCATTTATGATCATTTTTGCTTTCTGCTCTTTGCATATTTCTTTTATCCAATTGATAAATTTAGGGCCTAATTCCATTTTTTTCTAATATTTCAAAAAGAGTTTGCCAATTCACTGTATCAAAAGCTTTTTCTAGATCTATAAATAACATTCCTAGATTTTTTTCATTATGCCTTTCATAAAATTGTATCATTTTGCTGCTCTTTTATGCGTGACAAAAGGAAGGATCAGGGCCATGGTGTGGGGTTGCTGTGGCCCCAATCCACCATTAGCAGAGGCTGCCCAGAGCTGCCTGAAACTGGTCATCTGTAGAGGCCCTAAGGATGGTTTTTAAAATTTCACTAGCCTCCATTCTTCTTATGATTTCCATTTTGGTGGTCACATTTACAGATCTATGCTTCTTTAATGTGATGGAGGCAGCTGATGAGACAATTAATCTTTCTCCTTTCCTCTTTGTTTTGTTTTTCACACATGCTCATTAAGGGACTCTGGAGGCAGCTGCTTTTTATTTTGCATGCTACAGGCAGGGATACACAGCAACAATAGATTATGCTTGAGCAGAATCTGATTCTTCTGAGCATGCACATGGCATTTATTTTTGCTGCCGACCTGCTCCTGCAAAGTGACTTAGGGGGGAAGCAGACAGGTGGCCCTGGGACGCCCCGGGAACCTGCGCCGCGGAGCCGAGGTATC
The DNA here is from genome assembly GCA_020142125.1 of Phrynosoma platyrhinos. Classification (NCBI taxonomy): domain Eukaryota; kingdom Metazoa; phylum Chordata; class Lepidosauria; order Squamata; family Phrynosomatidae; genus Phrynosoma; species Phrynosoma platyrhinos. The sequence continues at coordinate 239,233,955 of CM034706.1, read as the reverse complement.
CCCACACCTCGGCCCCATGGCGCAGCTTCACCACCCCTGGAAGGAGCACTAAAATAGCACTCCTTCCATAAGTCGCTGAAGGTGCACCGCAAAAGGCTGGTGGCACAACTTCAGCGACTCTTCCGCCACAGCGTGTGTGGATGCTGCAGCGGGAAGGTATCGTCAGAGCGCCGGCTGTGCGGAGGGGCTGACGCTCTGATGATGCCTTCAGGAAGGGGTTGGGGTGCCCACCTTGTGGCTACCCCTCCCCTTCCTTGCCCCCAAAACAGCCCTTTGCGCCGTCTGCTTCCCCACTTAGAAACTCATTGTTTCTTCAGCCTTTCTCTACCATCCTCCTAGTACTAATGTTATGCCAAAAAAGTTGGGGAGTAGACCCTGAGGGCATAAAAACACATTGTAAAAAGAAACTTCTTTGTCAGAGGCTTGGTTAACTGAGGGGCTTTGCAGATGGGCAGCCATGGGCCACCCTGGGAAGTGGAGGATTGGGGCCAAAGCTGGCGCATGCCTTGGCCCCAATCCACCCTTTTGATGCCTGGGAAATGAGTGCCAAAATAGACTCCTTACTGAAGTGTCAAAAAAGGCACTGGAAGAGCCATCATGTGGCTTTTCCATGTTTCTTCCAGGGCAGCGTGTGCAGAGGGTGCACCAGGAGGAAGTCATCAGGGGGCTCGCCATGTGTAATGGTGCACACTCTGATAACATCCTCAGGAAGGGGTTGAGGTGGCTGCCATGCTGCTGCCCCTCCCCTCCCCTGCCTCCAAGATGGTGCTTTTCACTGTCTGCATCCCCCTGAGTTATACCTGTACAGTTAAATACATTTACAAAGATAAGTAAAAACATATAAAGAATTATTGTTAAAATTCAAATAAAATATACAGAGTTATATTTTAGAATAATAATCTTCTCAAACAATCCTCATGGACAAAAGAGAAAAGTAAATAAAACTGTGTACTGTTAAAAGCCTTTCCAGACGGGCAGGAAAGGTGACCTGAAGTCACCTTTTCCCTAAGCTGCAGCAACTACACTGCCTGCCCTGAGGTTGCCCTAAATGGCGACAGAGTAACCACACTGGGGGGAGTCAGTGCAGCTTTTCTGAGGCTGTATTGAAGCCCCAGCAACTGCATCGCCAGCTCCAAGGATGCTTCAAAGGGAGACGAAGCAACTGCATGGGCCAGCAGCGGCTACTTTAATTTTTTTTTTGTCCTCAAATGCATGTGCATGTGTGCAGGACCATCTCTCCACACCTGCACATCTGTGCAGGAAAACATCTCTGTGCACCTGCACAGGACCTGTCATAGGCTAGTATACAGTCTATCACTCTCTGTGTACAAAGGTGACTGAAGTTCGGCATCCTTGTGCACCTGCACAGGTTCTGTCATACACCCACATATCTTGCAAGGATTCGCTGGCCTCCGCTTCCCCCCAAGGAGTGGATGTACTAGACAGGTGCTACTTTATGATTGTGCCACCCTTGGGGTGAAGGAACGGGTTTGTCAACTGAAAAGACACTCCATCATCCTCCACAAAACATGTACCACACAGATTGGGGGGGGGGGAGAGGTACATGCAAAGGAAGTTTGTGTGGACAGACTTGATACATGCAGCTGGTCATTATACAAGGGACATGGTCAACAGGACACACGGACAAATGTTACTCCAGGAGCCCCCCCCCCCATTATGCCAGGAAGTGGAGTGCAGGTCTTATGCACACCTGAACACCTGCACAGAAGAGGTCACAAAAGTTTCTTTCATGCAAATTGCTGTGCAAGCTGACAGCAAGCGTATATCCAATAGAATGCATTTATTGTCATAACAGAGGACAGTTGCTAGGGCACATGCATTGGGTTACAATTAGGGTTAGGGTTCTAATATTCAAGCATACCTGTGCCATTGCATCCACACCTGGAAGCATAGGGTGCTTTAAATTAAAGCTTGCATCATAGTGTGCATACTCTGAATCGCTGAGTCAATTTCCACTGCACATCCAACAGTGCATTTATACAGCCATTTTCTGGTGCATCAGTGTCACTGCATACGTACACACAAGCAAAGGTGTGCATCTTTACCAAAGTAGCAGAAAAAAGTGGCTTCTGTTTGGAGCAGCTTTTTTCAGCATATGACGGCTAGAGGGCATTTTCCTGGAGACTTTTAGGCGTGCGTCCTCTAAAGACCACACCTACAAGTCACCCTCAAAGCACCCTTTTTTGCCCGTCTGCATAGCCCTTTGCAGTGAAAAAAATGATTTGTGGATCAAAAAGACAAGGAGAGAGTCACCCTAGGACCATCTATCAAGTACACCTTCTCCTGTGTTTCCACCAGACATGCTTGTTAAGGTGGAGGATCTGAGACAATAGGGGGAGAGCCCCGAGAAGTGGAGTATTGGGGCCACTGCTAACACACACAGTGGCCCCAATACACCCTTCTGCTGGCCCTAGAAGGAGCGCTAAAATGCTGTTCCTTTTGGCTCAGCCTGTGCAGAGGCTGTGCCAGAAGGATATCATCGGAGCACTCGCTGTGTGAAACGGTGGGCGCTCTGATGACGTCCTCGGGAAGGGGAGGGGCTGCCAGAGGCCAGATGCCCCAACCCCTTCCCGAGGACATCATCAGAGCGCCCAATCTGACCTCTGGCTGCCCCTCCCCTTCCCTGGCTCTGCAGATGGCACTTTGTGCCATCTGCAGAGCCCCTTAGTCTCCACTGAAGACCTTAGAGCCAGGTCAGGGTTCACAGTAAGAAGAAACAGCCCTTTGGATAGCCTAGAGTTGAGCCATTATAACATTACTGTCATCATAATCTGGAACTTCCGGTTGGGAAGGGCTCCATTCTGGACAGGGTTAGGATTAGCTCCGTCCTGGACCATCCTTTGCTGTGCAGTTTTTTCTTGAAAAAACCATACAAAATAAATAACTTTATGAAGACTCCTTAGGTATAAGGAGGGCAGAAGACCCCACGAAGGTCAGATTCCCATCTCAGCCTCGTTAAAAAAAAGAAAGAAAATCAATGAGACGGACAAGACGGAGGAGACCTTGGGAGATACTCCTGCGCAGAAAGGTTAGCAGATGCTTGCTTGGCCCACCAACTATTATGTAATTTGATAAAGATAAATTTAATCAGCTTATGCTGAATATAAGCATGAAAGAGACTGTAATTTGAGGCCGAATAGCAGCTAGCATATAGATTCCTTTGGGACAGAGAAAACAGACTGAAGTTCAGATAGAGCTGAACGGAAGAAAGATAGCAGCTGGGATGAAATAAAGTAATCGAATAAGAAGGACAATTTTCAATTAATATAATAGTAATATACAAAGGAAATTAAAAGGAGGACTCCCTCTGAGGGGAGAGAGCCAAATATATTACATCAAAAAAGCGAAGAAAAATAAAGAAAATAAAGAAAACTCACAAGACTGAATGTTGCGGCCACTTTAAGAACTCAGCGCAGCCTTCGGGCGTTGCAGTTAAAACTGAAAGAGAGAGAAAGAAAGAGAGAACTATTACTCAAAGAGAAAGTGACGTGGCGAAAAGAATGAAAATCAGCTGGTGAAATTAATATATTCGGCTGCTTTTCGCTGGGAATATAGATACAAGGCGGCTTATTGAATCAGATGAAAGGAGACAGGGAAAGGAGAGAAGTTTGACTGCGGAGTATAGACATCTCACGCCCGACCGCCGCTTCAAGGAAAGACTTGAACCTAAGGCTGCCCTGGAAAGGGAAGTGCGGAATATAGAGTGAAGTAGAGAAGAGTGGGACAGAAAATATAGTTACAAACATCAAAACTTAAAATTTAAAACAACTAAGAAGAAAAAGAAAGAAAAAGGAAAGAATAGAATAGAACCACTCAGAACTGTGAGTTATAACAATAAGTTAATGAAGCTGGTGGAATTGAAAGTTCAGGAAGGAAAGAAAAAGAACTTAATAATAGACAGTAGTAAAAGGGAAATAAAAATAGAAGAAGCAGAGAGACAGATACAAAATGAAGAGAATTTAAAGAAGAAGAAAGAAAGAAAAAAGAGAAAAAAAGAAAGGGAAGGAGAAAGACATTGTTTGGGTGTTTTCCCTCCTCGCTTAGGGAACAATTTAAGGCAAGCAGGAAAAAGAGTGACATTAAGTAATGTATATATCTCTCTCTGTATGTGTATGTATGTATATATGAGTACAAGTGTATGTATAAATATACACATGTACTTAGTGAGTTAATTGACAAGAAGACAGATATATGTGTTATCCTTCCTTGCTTTCCCCACCCCCTTGAATGTATATATATGTGTATCTATATCTATATCTATATCTATCTATCTATCTATCTATCTATCTATCTATTATACCAAGAACAAACTAGGTGTTGGTTCACAAAGATTTGAGAAATATTTACTGTTCAGAAATAGACATAGAAAATAGTGTGATTTTTAAACTTTAATGGTGGTTTTAAAGCTGTGTCTGATAAAGTGTGTTGTTATAATTTGAGATGGTTAGGATTACAGCTTAAAGAATATCACAGGTGGTCAACTAGCCTTAATTGCAGATTTAATTTGGAAAGCACTCTTGATAGAGAAAAATTTAAATATTTAGTTAAGATCAATATAATATTTTATAATCCAGAGACATCTATATATTAGCCTATTTGCTTATTGTACTAACAATGGGAAAATACTAACTTGCTATTTGGAAAAATAGAATTAACTGCTTTAAGTGTGTTATAGTGGACTTTTTGATATATACAAAAAATCTTTCTTAATGGTTATATAGGTGATATAATTATTTAGATAGTCATATAGAATTAAACATAGCAACAAAGCAAGTTGTTAAACAACTTCGGTTCGTTTTTGTATAGAATACTTAGAATTAAATAGAATTAATTATATTTTTAGTGAATGGCAATGAATACAAGATCACAAGCAGCAAAAATGCAGGCACAGGCACAGACTCAAGTACAGACTCAGAGAAGACCCTCTTTAGAAATGAACAAAATGCTAGAGGCTAATCTGATGATTCTAGACGAGATTAAGAAAATCAGATTGGAAATGAAAAAAGATAAGACTGAATTGAAACAGGACTTAAAGGATACTCAAGAAGAATTAAAGAACGATATAAAGACAGAAGTGAAAGAAGTTGCAAA
>CM034706.1:239203749-239216718 GCA_020142125.1 Phrynosoma platyrhinos | reverse complement strand
ACGCAACTTCCGGCCCCTCCCGACGCGTCGGGGAGGCTTCATTCTCTTCCTTAGAGACCAGAGCAATGGTAGTTTGAATCCAGAGGAAGGGCCTCTTACCAGCCACTGGGCCAAGCCACAATGAAACTGTGCCCAGCTGCTCTGCTTTCCCTTAGAGAAATGATAGTTGGGATATGGGAGAGCTAGAGAGAAATGTAGACTCCTCACTGTGTTGCCAAATTGCTACTACAGACATTTCTAGAACAACCAGGGTTGTTCCTAGATCATTTTGTCCTCCACATGCAGAATGACCCCATTTGTTTAGCTTTTGAATACCTTATATTTATTGCATGTGCAGCCATTTAGTGACTTTCATACACAAACTGCACTCTTTACTTAATATTTTCATAGTACATAATCATTAATCTCTATCCATAGATCTGATCAGTCATAATTATTCTATTTATAGAAAATAAAATCGATGTCAATTTGGTTGACAACAAGAACAGATTAATGCAGTGCTGATAAGATGAACCAGGTTAACCATCTTTAGAAATCAACTGTGGAATGGATAGCTGAGCAAATAGTCTGATGTAAACCCACTTGACAACCTTTATCCTTTTCTGAGTTATGTGTCTGTAAATCCAGCCCTAAGAACAATTTCTCATTTGTTATATTTTCTTTTTCTTTCTATCTTTCATAGTCACTGTGGATATTAAGGAAGAATTAGAAAAAGAAGAATAAATGTGAAATATATATATATATTCAAGGCAGCAGTTGTGCAATTTTTTTCCTCTGCCACAAAGTCATAAAAGGTCACAGTACATAATGAAACAATGTCTTATGGCCTGACTGTGCAGCCTGCATTTAGATGTACTCTTTCTGTATTTCATCCAAGCCAATGGGTTTCTCAGCTGGATTCTAATGTTGGCTGAGCTGAAGCCTTCAGGTCTTGGTGCACTTTCATGAACAAATCAAAATCATGTATCTGGGCCACTGAGAAACCTTTGATACACCATAAATTATATAGTTTTCACAGTTCTTGCAATTTTATAAAACTAAAAGGTTTTTAAATGGTTTTCAGGGAGACTAAACAGCCAAAAACAAAAACCCCTACATAAGCTGGAAAAAACCCCCACAGTGACAGAGCCAAGGATGACCCCCAAAACACATCTCACCTCCCGCTTCCTACTTAGAGATTATGTTATTTACCCAAATGAAAACTAGCTTGCATATTATCCATCAGATATGGTAATATTTGATTTTAATTTATATAGTGTGTTTTTTCATACAAATACACTTCAAGACTAGGGATTGCATGATAGAATTGCTATCTGAGGTATTCATGCATTAAACAAAAAGCAATCCAGAACTATTTTGTTTATCTAGAAAGATGTTCTTAGGGACTAATTTCAATACAGTCACAAAAAAGCTGAACATGTGTGCTAACCATCATACATAGTGTATGTGAGAAAATTTATCAACTGAACTTACAAACATGGTATGTTTAATATGAATGTGGTATATCTAATACCCAGAAACTGTGTATAGAAACCATTAAATGAACAAAGTGAGTGATGCATAAACAAATTTAAAGGCAGAAACATTGGGAGAATATTCACTGAAGCAAAAGTGCCTGAAAACCTGAGCTCAGTTTGAGATGCACATTTGAAGCCAATTTTTAAGTTCCTAGTCAGGGGGGAAAGTTGATAGTGATTGGAGAGTTAATTTTATCAAGATTAGTTAATATTTCCACACACAAAAAAAATCATTAGATGAAAAATACGGCCAGAATTCACTTGGGTACTTACCTTTGTAAGTGGGCTTATGTTTGTAGGAAAAAGAATTGAGTGTATTGCAGCATCAGTACTCAGCATGGAAGCTGGTATACGGAGGAGCTTAGGAAGAAGAAGTGGGCCGGACAACAGCTAGAGTGCAAATGGTGAAAGAATCATCTCTCATCTGACAGAACTCGCCTTAGGAAGCATCTTCATTCCTATAGGGAGGCTTTACGTGCAGTGCAGAAATCTTTCTTTTCTACACGTGTTGCGTCTGCAGAGTCCCACCCGGCAGAGCTGTTTAGGGTGATGGGGGAGCTGACAAAGGTTCCACTTGCACCGAATCCCCTACTTAACCTAACGACGGCCTGCTGTGAGGCATTTAACATCCACTTTGCAGATAAAATATCTCGGATAAGAGCCGACTTGGACACCTGTGTTTTGGCAGAATCCATAGACAAGGTATCCAGCAACTCCGTTGAGGGCAATTTAGTGGATCAATTACAATCTGTGAGTACCGATGACGTGGACAAGCTTCTTGGAAGGGTGAGGAAGATGACTTGCCCCCTCGATCCATGTCCATTGTGGCTGGTCGTCTGTGGGGGGACACATTGAAGGTGTTCCTTCGGGACACAATCAATGCGTCATTCAGGGAAGGTAACGTACCATCTTCTTTAAAGGAGGCGGCAGTTAGGCCTCTCCTGAAAAAATCTTCCCTGGAACCCCTGGATAGAAAAAACTACAGACCAGTTTCCTTGCTCCCTTTTTTGAGCAAGGTGATTGAGAGGGCAGTTGCTTCCCAACTCTAGGCAGTCTTGGATGAAGCCGATTATCTTGATCCATTTCAAACCAGCTTCAGGACAGGATATGGAGTTGAGACAGCCATGGTTGCTTTGATCGATGACCTCCGCCTAGGCATCGACAGGGGTAGTGTGACCCTGTTGGTGCTCTTGGATCTCTCAGCGGCCTTCGACACAATAGATCATGCCATCCTCTTGGATCGCCAGAGAGAGTTAGGAATTGGAGGCACTGCTCTGCAGTGGTTCCATTCCTTCCTCTAAGGCAGATCCCAGAGAGTGAGGCTTGGGGACAGTTGCTCTTCTAAAATAGAGCTTAATTGTGGCATACCTCAGGGCGCCATCCTGTCCCCGATGTTATTTAACATTTACATGAAGTTGCTGGGTGAGATCATTTGGAGGCATGGAGCGCAGTGTCATCAGTATGCTGATGACACCCAGATATACTTCTTCATGACCAGATCATCGACTCAGACCTCAGATGGCATCTCTCCTCTTAATGACTGTCTCAGAGCAAAAATGGATTGGATGAGGAAAAACAGATTGAAATTGAATCCAGAAAAAACGGAGGTACTTACAGCCACAGGCCCAAAACCAGATTTGGGAATACAGTCTCCAGTCCTGGATGTAGTCACAATCTCCTCTAAGGATTGTGTTCATAGTTTGGGGGTACTCATCGTCTCATCTCTTCACATTACTAGTCAGGTGAATGCGATGGTCAGGAGTGCCTGTTATCAGCTTCGGCTGATACGCCAACTGCACCCTTATCTGGACATGAGGGATCTGGAAACTGTGGTACATGCTCTGTTAACCTCACGTCTGTATTACTGCAATGCACTATACATGGGGCTACCCTTGTGCCTAACCCAGAAACTACAACTGGTGCAAAATATGGCAGCCAGGTTAATTACAGGAACATCTAGGAGGGAGCACATAACACCGGTGCTTAAATCCCTCCACTGGCTGCCAGTTAGTTTCCGGGCACAGTACAAGGTGTTGGTTTTGACCTTTAAAGCCCTACATGGCTTGGGTCCATCTTATCTTGGCGACCGCCTCTCCCCATACATTCTTCCCTGCATCCTCCTGTCCTCTGGGAGGAATCTGTTACAGCCAATAAAAACTAGGCTGTCCCAGACCTTCCAGAGGGCCTTTTCTGCGACTGCTCCCAGACTATGGAATGGCCTGCCAGACAAGATCCGTCTTATTACTACCCTTGCTGCTTTTAAAATAGCAGCAAAGATGGATCTCTTCCGGCAGGCCTTCCTGGAATAACCTTTCGGCTCAGGGGAGATGGTTTTCATTTGTTCCCCCTGCTACTGCCTGTCCTACTGTTCATTGCTGCCTGCTCTATTGCTGTTTTGTTGTTTTTATTGTTTTAATTGTATTATTGTATTTTAACTCTTCAATAGTTTAATCTTGCTTTAATGGGATGGGATGGTTAGATTGTGGGATTAGGGAATGGTTTTAACTTTGTATGTTTTAAAATGCTGTAACCTGCCCCGATTGCTGAGCAGAGGGGCAGGCTATAAATAAATTATTATTATTATTATTATTATTATTATTATTATTATTATTATGTAAAGGAGCCAACAAATGGTACCCAATGTGCAATGAGACTGATGTACATAGGGACAAATGCAGAATGATAGTGATATGCAACACAGCCTGATGCACAATGGGACCTAATACACAAAGGGATTGATGCATACACTCTTGTCAGTATCCTGTTACACATCTTTGCAGTTCACTAACGGGAATCATTAGTGCAGTGGTTCCCAACTTTTTCTATGCCCCACACCCCTAGGAAATGTTTATTTAATGTTCACATCCTCTACAAAATTAATATCACATTTGAAGATGAAAAAGTCCAATTTCTAATTTTTGAACCACAAATTGAACCACATACACTACTATGGGTGAATAAACTGAATTTAGAAGTTTAAACTCAGTGCTGAAAATCCAAATCTTCATTGAAAACTTAGATTCTAATTTATTCAGAAGAAAAATGAGTGATGGCACAAGCCAGGCTTTTTTCCCCCTTCCAGAATTCAATATCTCACACCTTGGGGGTGTGGGCCTTAGTGCCTCTGCTATGTAGCTATGTGTGCATAATGTTACATATTGTAGTCCATGACATAAAATTCCAACCTATATCTCTATTTTGTGTTATAATTAAGAATTATGAAGCCTGAAACACAAAATAGTTAAGAATTCTCTCGCCATGAGCACATTATATTTATTTTGTCCTGTCTCCATTGTTTATCTTGCAGCAATGGAATGGCAGAGACACAGCTTTAATGGTGACCAGAGTAGTCAACCACAGGCGTTTTTCTGCAACTGTCAGTGTAGCTGACACTTCCCAACGGAGCATCAGTAAATACCGATGTGTCATCCGCTCAGATGGTGGATCAGGGGTTTCAAACTATGCAGAATTAATAGTGAAAGGTAAGTGGTAGCCAATAAAGTATGTGTATATGTTGTGTTCTTTTGAAATCTACAAAAAAACCACAAGAATAACGTAAGGAGAGAAGGCTTCTTCCTTTGCTCTGATAATAAAAAGTACCTCCTATGCCATTCAAAATACTCTAACTAAAATTGATTCATTTTTTTTTTTGTAGTCTGTATTTATCCTTGAATTTCAGCTTCTAAATACAACAGAAAGTGTTCAGTTGCTTTAATAATGAGTGCTTTAGGGATTATATTATCAGTATAGTTTATTAGTATATTATTAGAATTAGCATTTATGCTTTAGAGACTATCTTATAAGTAATATTGACTTACCCAGCTGGGCCTATACTATTGATCCAGAATTATTAGGCATTGGAATTTGTATTAATGGGGGGGAATAAATAAAACATCTGTGTAGTTTTAACACAGAGACTAAAGCTTTGCTATTTGCTGAATGACTCAAAGAGATGAGATTTCTAAACAATTTGCTAGTGACTTCGTTATTTTTTTGAAATTGCTGACAAATAATTCAGCAAATTCTGATTTGTGCTGCATCAAACTAATGTGGATACTGCCATGTAAGCAATATGTACTATATTGTGTTCTCTGAAATCCAGAGAAGAGTTTAGTAGATTAGATTAAAATTAATTGGAGACTAAAAGCATGCACATTTCCAGAGTGATCGTAAAAGGTTTTTATGATAAAAAAGTAATTCTTTGGGACCTGTAATTGACCTGTATGGATGCCTTATCACTGTATGTCATTAATGTTATTATTAATAACTATTGTTAATGCTTGGATTGAAAGTAAGGGCAAGATGTGATCCTCCATATTCCTACACGCAAACAATTTGGTTCTGTTGGTATCTTTAGAGGTCTTAATGGGCCTATAGGTAGCTCTTGTTCTTCATAATTACAGAACTGCTTAATATTCATGAACGACATTTGAGCCCACAATTGAAATGTCTAAGCAATTTCTTATAAAATTAAGGTGAGTGCAAATCATGCTCAAGGAAATGGTAGGAAATATTTGTAGCCCTCATCTGTTATTATTGACTGTAGCAGCTTGTTCCGATGAAAGTTTCAGTTCCACATCATCTAAAGAATTGTATTAAGGGTCCCATCCATGAAATATACATTTAAGAGTGTGCACTAAAGCAACTAATATATATATATATATATATGTCTGTGTCTGTGTGTCTGTGTGTAAGGTTGGAAATCAGATAATTGAGCAGGTCACAAAGTCCATTTACCTTGGTGTCCTTTTTCATTTTAACGGCAGTGGAGTAAACAGAGAGACAATACAAACAGGAACAGGAAAAACAGAGAAATAATACAAACAGGGAAAAGATCCTTGGCGGTTATACAATCTTTTTATTATAAAAAAGACAACCAGGATATCCTAGCGGCATTAAAAATGTATAAAGCCAAACTTAGACCGCAATTACTTTATAGGATATTCATCTGGATTCCAGCCTTTAATAAGGAGATTGAATGTTTGCAGACACTTTTTTTAAAGGTGATTATTATCTGTACCCCCATGTGTACACCATCTGACTCTCTATGCAGAATTGTGATCGAATGCTCCTGAAACTGAAGCCTGGTTGATGACATATAGGTTTTGGTTTAAGATACATTTCAGGCCTAATAGATCTAGTCTTTTATGGTTCCTACTATCTGATGTTTATTATGATAGATGGGTTAAATTCTATGAAAGTAAAGTAATTTCTATGGACTTAAATTTTGATTCTCTCCTTTTGCTAACCAAAAAGGAGTGTTTCGAATCTATTAGGGTCTGTCTTGCAGAGAGAGATTATCAACTGTCACATCGAACACCTCCTAGGGTATGTTCTCCAGTGATGCTCGGTACCCTCCTTTCAGGGTAGGATTCCAGATTATTTTCAAGCCCTTTCATTGGTGGTGTTGAGGAAGGCCTTTTTATTTGTAAGGCTGAATGTACACCCCTCAAAGGTGACCAGGGGCAGATACTTACAGACCCCTTTTTTGAAACATATGTGCCACTGTGATCAAGCTCCTGATGTTCTCCATCATATTGTATTGCTTTGTCCATTGTATATAATTCCCAGGAGAAAATTGCTGAGGTTACTGGAAATGAATATCTGTTTGGATGTGTTATCAGTGGAATACTTATTGGAAGATCAGAATCCTCATATTACTAGACTAATGGCCAACTTTCTGGTGGAGGCAACAAGAGTATGGCTTAAATTTTATAATAATGATCCTAAAGTTTTATTGTAAATGTATTTTACTTTATTTTATTTTATTGTAAATTTTATTGTTGTATGCCTAATAAAGGTTGAATGAATGAATACACACACACACACACACACACACACACATACAGTGAGAGGGAGGGAGGGAAAGGCATTCACCTTTAGTTTTTTTGACACACACTGTGCCCCCATTTACCCTATCAGTACTACTCCATATTTTAATTGGGCAGAAAAAGTGTCAGAACTGGAAACCACATAATGGAGCTATGAGCAGATAAGTTTTAAAGTGGCATTGCCTGTTTAGATTTGCCTGATTCTATCCATGAAAATGTTGGAAATTGGATAATATAGAAAATCAAGGAATGCTTGCTTTTGTGAGAGGTAAAATCAGCAAGATCAATCTATGGATAGTGGAGCCAAAAAAATGGTCACTGTCTAGCAATATTACTGAAGCTAGCAGGATGTAATGTGAACTGTAAACAGTGATGAATGACCACCAGCAGGCAAGACACTGATCAATTCATTGTAGGAAATAAACAGATTGGAAGGTGGAGAAAATATCATGGTAGGTAGTACAAATAAATAAGAGATAAAGATAATTATGGGTAATGTAAGTATTGCTTTGCCAAGACTTTTTTTTTTTTTAAAAAAAAAAATCCTGCTCAGTGATCTGGTAAATTTATGAGTGTTTGGTACAAGGTTAGTCTAATGAAGTGATCATGTTCCTTTTGAATTTTATGGATCAGTGGTTATGGAAAGGTCTGACTGATTTGCCAAGGGTAGTATCAAATTGGCAATGACATAGACGCAGAAAAATTGAAGAAAAAGCAAATTGGAACTGTTTAATTTTAAAGTGCCATTTATTGAATTGCTTTAATGTACATTATGTTAATCTGTAACTGAAGGCTAGTTCAACTGACTGACTGGTCCCTAAACCTAGACCCAGGCAAACTGAAGCACTTGAATACAGATATTTGGTGGAAGCAAAAATTAAATAAATAGTGTATTTTCATGTTAAAATGAGGCCCAGCATCTTATAGGAAATAGTAGGCAATTTTTAAATAGAGAAATGTATCTTTTTTACAGAAGAAGGGATGGGGGGGGGGTAAATGCAGGTGATTCACTAATGTTTCAGAAGGACAAAATAAACAATAAGCTGCTTAACACAGAGCTCAAGCAAAATTGTTCATTTTCTTTGAATTTCTGAGCAACTTGATTAAATAAATCAGAAAGCATCCTTTCCTTCTCTGCTCCAGCCCTCTGTGCCACAAAAACATTGCTTGAGTGTTTTTTCTTATATGTTCAAGCAGTATCACTGCTTTGAGAAGTGAAAAACCCTCTTGAACAAGAGAATGGTGGCATGCAGGAAGTTTTGAGGGAGCAGGAACCAGAATTATGGTGGCATGAAAGCAGTTTTATTGGAGAAGGAAAATTTCCCCTTTAGGTGATAGTAGCAAGTCCATCAGCAAAATTCTACCCCTATTGATCAATTATGAATTTTAGTTCATGTAACATATTGGTTAAATTTGCATAATGTATGTATTAGTCAAGGATAAAACTTAGAGGCTTACCAAAGGATGTAAAGAATGAAGTAAAGGGAAACAATGTCAAAGAACTTACAAAATTCTGGCAGGCATAATTGTTGGTGCTCACCCTAAAGGCTGGATAGATGAAGAGGGAAATATGGTAAATTGTAGTTATGCAATTTATAGGGTAAGTGGCAGGCACAGGCAGGGCTAACAAAATGCACACTTGTCAAAAAGGATGAAAAGGCAAAGCAAAGAAAATGGCAACTACCTTAGCATGATTACCTCCTTTAACTTGAATGTGATAACTTTCATAGAATCATAGAATCACAGAATTGAAAGAGACCACAAGGGCAATCTAGTCCAACCCCCTGCTATGCAGGAACTCACAATCAAAGCACCCCTGAGAGATGGCCATCCAGCCTCTGTTTAAAAACCTCCAAAGAAGGAGACTCCATCACACTCCAAGGCATCATATTCCACTGTTGAGCAGATCTTACTGTCAGGAAGTTCCTCACAATGTTTAGGTGGAATCTCTTTTCCTGTAGCTTGCATCCATTGTTCCGGGTCTTAGCAGTTGAAAACACCCCTTCAAATACTTATAAAGCAAAGCAGCCTGGAGTAAGAAGAAGAGCCCTCCCTCCATTCCATCCAGTGTCATCTGGGGGAGAGGACACTAGGCCCAGCACCATCGAGCCTAGAATAGGAAGGAGGGATGGGATTCAAATTTGATTTATTTGCTTTGTTGTTTGAAAATGCTGTACACTGCCCCGGTTGCCTAGCAGAGGGGTGTGATATAAATAAAAATTATTATTATTATTATTATTATTATTATTATTATTATTATTATTATTATTATTTACTGCTTCATATCACACTATGGGATGTCTAAGCGATTTATAACTGTAAGCTCATTGCCCCCCAACAGTTGGGTACTCATTTTAGCGACCTCAGAAGGATGCAGGCCTGAGTCTAGCCTGATCCCTGGCTAGTATTGAACTTGCAACCTTGTGGTCTATGAGTGAGTAGCTGCAGTACAGGCATTCAACCTCTGCACCACCAGGGCTCCTAACAGGGTTATCATATCACCTCTTAACTGTCTCTTCTCCTCCAGGCTTAACCCAGAAAGCTGTCAAACATACACAAAGGTCTTAATCAAATCTTTCAAAGACTGATTGTTCTCAGTGCTCCCTTGAGGAGAAACACTAAAGAGCTACTACCTCCACCATTTCCCCACCAATTATTCAAAAAGGTGAGAGAGTAAAGTGGGTTAGTGCATTCTTTAGGTGCTCCTGGGGTAGACTAAGCTCTTGCCTTTTACCACTCAACTCAGAGGAGAGGATGGTTCCTTTATAGATAAGAGTTAAAGTACAGTATTCACACTGACCCATGGATTCGACCACCCTGTTTGGGTGTGTGTGTCAGTTTTTAGGAGAGTGCTGAAGGGTAATTTACTGATTCACTCCTCAAAATGTACATTTTTTAAAAAAGAAAACAAGTTTTCCATCACCCACAAACATTAACCAGACTAGGGCACCCACAGCAAGTTTCTAGACTTATATGTGAGTATATACAGTAATATTTTGTGTGCAAGCTGTATATAAAGATTATACCATTCCTGAAATGATTCCCACAATTACGAAGGACATATCTGTTATTGCCTGAGAAGGAAAAATATCATTTCCCTTTGCTCTCTTTTGTTTCCACTATAGGAAGTTTTGTGGCCTGGTACTTGGACTGTTTTTTTAAAAAATATATATTATTAAAGGAGGGGGGGAGAGGTGAAGGAAAGGATAGGAATATTGGAAGATCGTTTTCATTGACTCATACATCTCAGTTTGTCTCATACCTTATTCTGAAGTTTCAAGTTTCATTTTCTAATGAGGATCACATAGGTAGCCTTAATTATCACTTGCCTAGGTGGTGCTTTGGGCAGGTTGGCTTGGTGAGATAGATTAACTGGGCAGAGCTTTGAACTTGGCTCTCTCTGTGTTTCATTTGTAGATGCTTTGGAACTTGGTTTTCCTTAACCTAAACTAATGAATAGGCAAACATTATGAGAGTCAGATCTAATGGTACTGACCTTTGTTTCATGATTTTAGTTTTAGGTGTGGATAATTTTAAGTAGTCTGTGAAAATGATGTAGAAGAAAACCATTACTTTTTGAACACTGGCATATTATTTTATTGCTTACCCAAATGAAAGTGGCTCTATTTTTATCACACTTTCAGAATATTTATCTCATTTAACTCTGAGCTTGGCAAAACTACTTTTTAGACTCCAAACCCTAGAATTCCATAGATTGCATGGCATTCGAGGAACTGTAGTCCAAAAAGGAATATTTTTAAGTTTTGATTTTATCTTTTCATTGAGGTATACTTTTCTTTTAGAAAAGCAGGATGGATTAGTGGGTTGAATGTTGGACTGGGATTCTGGGAGACCAGGTTTTAAACTGCTACTCAGCCATGGAAACCTACTATGTGTCCTTTGGCAGGTCATAACCTCTCAGCCTCAGAGGAAGGCAATAACAAAGCTTCTCTGAAGAAATATTTCAAGAAAACCCAGGACAGCTTTGCCTTAGATTGACAATAAGTCAGAAAAAACTTAGAGGTACACAACAATAATTTGCATTTATTCCGGAAATTTATCCATCAGAATCCCCTGACAGCACAAGATTTTGGGAGTTGTAGTCCAAAAAATTGTCTTGATAATTCCCCTCCCACTGAAACTGAAAACTATAATTTTTAAACCTTATTCTGTTTTAGCTAATCCTTTTTTTAACAGTAATAAAATGGCTTAGGCATCCAAGATCAAGAAAAAAGGATCTGCATTTTCGAACTGCACATCACATTTTGTATTGCTGTTCATAAAACAAGGGTGTTTCTTTAAACAACCCTTAAAGATAATTTGTTCTTATAATGAAAGTTTTTGTCTGGCAGCTCAAAGTGTTACTCATTATCCCTTGATAGCATATACTATATTTTGTTTTTACTTCACTGTCACTTAATTTTGAATTATAAATAGGTAACATTTCATTTGAAATTCATGGAGTGGAAGACGCACCTTTAATACAATTTTTTTTACATGAAAATAGCTAACCTGAAAGTGCATTTGTACAGTGAGCCCAGCAGAACCCATATGAACATAGCATGTGGACTAAATTAATACTTTTTACAAATGTATTTTAAGAATATGAGTATTAGGGACCACTATGATTAAAATAACTTTTAAGAGCCTGGCAGAACAAGATATGAAGAACCTAGGAAGCTGCATTAAACTGAGTCAGACCATAGTACATCTAGCTCAGTATCATCTGGGAAAAGCTCAGTTGAGTTTGAATCAGAGCTGTGTGAGGCTAAATAAAAATATTGCCCTCCCAAATAAGAATCCTGTCTCCAAAGAAGTTTTTGTCAGAATTCAAAATTGTAGCATTCCAGAGAGTCCTTTTGGTAACTTTGTCTGCCCCTTTTCTTTGAATGTTAAAACTCTATTTCTAATGCTCATCTGATGTTTTATGCCACCTTGAATCCCATTTTTGGGACAAAGGTGAGATATACATTCAATAAATAAAAATAGATATGTTAGGGTAAGGCTAGAAATTTGAGGAATTCAGGAAAATTTCATGGGAGGAAGAATTCTTATAGGGGGCAATACTCTCATTTCTCCACCCTCCTCCATAGCTGCACCCCTGACCATCCCTAGCTAGGAATGCTAGGGATTAAACATGGAAACTTCTGCATGCAATGTTTACCACTGTGTAACACTGCATGCAGTGTTTACCACCTTATTCTAATATAGAAGCCTAACAAATTATGTTATGGCTTGAATGTGGAACCTTCTTCAGGCAAAGCACATTGCTTTACCAATGAACTGTGGTTGATTATAAAGATACTTTGGCCTCGTGCCCACTAGGATTTAACTGGAATTGCTGATCAGGTTATATGACTATCATTCCCACTTGAAACTAGTTCTGATCCTACTGAGCTCAGTTTAAATTGCAATGAAGTGAGGCAAACACAAAAGAACCATTCTTTCCTGATACTCATTTTTGGGCGGTTCTTTTAAAAAGACCCAAATCCAAACCATGTTCAACAAGTGGAAATGATGGGTCAGATTCACATGGGGAGGGGGATTGTGCCAGTTCTTGTTGGATTATTTCAGCCAGCCTGGGTGCTCTGGTGCTGTTTTGGGCTCAGCCAAGGCTGGCA
>CM034706.1:239183702-239200558 GCA_020142125.1 Phrynosoma platyrhinos | reverse complement strand
TCCTCATCAGGACTATCAGATGTGTTGATACCCCCATGTCTTTTAGCCTTAAAATAGCCTTTCATGAGCTATGCAATCAAAGGCTTTGATATAATCTATAAAGCACATGCTGATTTTCTTTTGGAACTCCCTGCTGCACTCCATTACCCATCATATATTTGCGATGTGATCCCTAGTGCCTATTCCTTTCCCAAACCGCGCTTGGATGTCTTGGATTTCTCTCTCCATGTATGGTTGTAGAATTTTGAGCATAATTTTGCTAACATGGGATATTAATGCTATAGTTCTACAGTTGCTGCAGTCTCTTGTGTCTCCTTTTTTGTCAACGGGGATGTATATTGATCTTTTCCAATCTGTTGGCCTTCTTTTTGTTTTCCACATTGTTGACATATGTTGGTTAGCACTAGAGTTGACTCTGTTAATGTGAATTGTCACAGTTCTATTGGAATATCATTTGTTCCTAGAGACTTGTTTTTGCTATTTCTTTTATTGCAGCTTCCACATCAGTGTTTAGAATTTGGGGTACATCTTCATATGGCTCTTCGTTTCATTTGTCCTTCCTGTTGTCATCTCTTTTATATAACTCTTCTTTGTATTGCATCCAACATGTTTTTATTCCTTCCTGGTCTTGAAATATGTTATTTTTATTGTCATAGAGAGTCCTGGTCCTTGGTTTGAACTTTCCTTTGATTTCTCAAATCTTGTGGAATAGGTCTCTTGTTCTTCCCTTTTTGTTGTTGCCTTATATTTCTCTGCATTGGTTATTGTAGTAATTTTCCTTAGCTTTGTGCACTGGCCATTGTATATTGCATTCATGGTTTTTAGTTCATTCCTATCTCCTTTTTATTTTGTTTCTCTTCCTTCCTTTATTGCTTGTAGCATTTTATCTGTCATCCATGGTTTCTTCACTTTCCTTTTGTCTGTTGGAAGTGTCCTCTTTTATTATGTCCTTAGAATTCAGACCAAAGCTCTTCCGTTTTATGATCTGTTATACTTAGTACTGTAAATCTGCTCCTTATATTGTCAATGAATTTTGTGGAAATGTTGTTTAAATTGTATTTTGGTATTTGTCCAGGAAAGCTGCCAAATGCTGATAGCCACAGTCTAATAAGCAAAATAACACCTCACAGAGCTTGTGAAATTAAAGCAAAAGTTAAGACAAAGTCCAGTACCAAAGGTCCATGGTATCAAGTCAAGAGATCTGTCAGAACCTGATTGCTGCTATCGGCTGGTTTACTGATTTCACAGAGTTCTGATTTTGCTAAACCTGGCAAGATCAAACAAAGAGCATAGTCAAGCAGTCCAAGATCAAGGATTCCAGAGAAGCAAGATGATCAGGCAATCCAAGAATCAAGGATCCAAGTTGAGAAGATGAAGTGAAGGTCAGGAACAAGCGTGCTTTCACTAGCAAATTCAGAAAGTCTCTGACAATTGGTCTGGTGTCCTTCACCTTTTATATAATCAACTCTTATGAGCTCAGCTGTTTTGTGATAAGCTGGCATTTCTTATAAAGCCTCCTTGAGCACCGGAGGCATGTCCTTTCAGACCTTCTCTGGCTGAAGGTAGGTATGTTGGTGTCCTCCTCCTCCATTTCTCCTGTGCCTGGAAGCTCTGCTTGTATGAAAAATATGTTTTTATGTATATTGCGCTTATTTTAATTTCAGTATGCAAATGTAGAACCTTTGAGACTAACAGAGAATGAAGTGGTAGCACTGATTTTCATAGACATAGGGCTGAACACAGAAGGCCCATGTTCCCCTGACCTTGCATCATGCTGAATGGACCATGCAGGCTGATAGAAACTGGCCAGGGTTGGCTGGTCAAAACAGTGTTCTGGAAGTTCTGGACTGATACTGGCCTAAAAGGCCAAAGTCCCTGTATAAAAAGACCAATTGTTTGTGGCAGAGTTTCATGGAAACTCTGTCATGACAGCAAGCAGGCTATACAGCCCAGCACCCACTTATCTGCTGCCAGCATCACATTCTCTGTATAAGCTCCCATTGCAGCCTGTAACAGTGGAAGGGAGTACTTGGCCATATGAGTGAAGCCAGGCACCTTGTTTCTACCCTTATGGGCCACAGCAGGGGCCTCTCCAGGGAATGCAATAGTGGTGGAGGGTAAGAGGTGCATGGCAACAGTGGATCCAGAGTGAGGTGGTGGGTGGGCACATGAACATCCAGCCATTGCCATGCTGACACAGGAACAGAGTTGGATCAGAACCACAGGTAGGATACCATACATTTTTATGGTACCTTAGTCTACTTCCTCAGATGCAAAAGTTTAAAGTTTGAAAGGTGCTACAAGATCCTGTTGTATACTGATATTCCAGATTAACATGACTATATCCTTGAATTTTATTCCAATTTTGTAAGCTGCCTTGAGTTCCAATTCAATTTCCTGTTTCCTCCCAAAAGCTGAGACTCAAGCCTGTTTACAAGATTTTTTTTTTAAAAAAATGCTAGTAAAAGAAGTATAGAAGGGGTTGTCTGCATGAGTGATAAGAAGCAATTGCCCTGGTTTGAACCCTACCTATTCAAAAAAAAATGTGCATGACAAAATGAGAGGAGATTGGAATAAAGCTGCACTCTAGGACTAAACGCCAGAGCAAAATAACCCCTAGTTTGCTCTGGTTCAAGCTGGAAAGTGTGAACTGTCACTCCAGTGTGTGGACTACATGCTGGTGCAGAGATGGGGAGGGGCCAAACAGCTGGTGGAAGCAGGGAGGAGCAAGCCCCTTGGGCCATGCAAACCACTAACAATTTGCTGACTGGAAGTTCCTGTGAGGACCACAACATTTTCATTTTCTAGCTCTCATGCTGCCACTGACACCATTACTAGCATATACCGTACATTGCACGCACACACACACACATAGAGTCAGACCTTCATATTCATGGAGGAATCTTTTCTGGACCCCTCCCTCCATACAAATATAATTAGGGATTTCAAGTCCTGTTGTTCCTAATGGCAGCGTGACATGTGTGTGGCTGCTGATGTGGCCATGTGCACACACCACCATTGGAGACAATGCGGCTTGCCATCCACAAATGTTCATATCCACAGATGGCAAGCTTGCAAATGGCAAGGCCCCACTGTATATACATTTGGTAGCCCATACATAAATTGATTGCACAGGCAAATGAATGATACACTGCACACTCAGAAAAGTGCACTAATTCCCAACAGCATGATTGTGGGATCCATGAGTCATGAGAAAAGAAGGAGAGGGGAATCCTGGAGCACTGAGGACTTCACAACCCAGTAAGAAAATGGGATGGGACAATAATGCATGTGAGATTATGAGAAAAGAATAACAAAACATATTTTCATATCCCCAACAGCCCCACCTGAAAGAGGTCCACAGAAAGCCTGTCTTTTTAATTTGCTTTGAAATCAATGAATTTTCTATGAGACTTTTCCTTAGTCTATATGTTTCAATTGGTGAATTTCTCCTTCCAAGTTTCCCTGGTTATGCATTTGTCCCTTTCCTGGTTATGCATTTGTCCCTTGTTGTTCTTGGGCTTGAATCTTTAACGTCTTCCAGACTTAATTTTTTACATAGACACCTGATATTGCATATAATTTAAACTGTTGTACATATCTTAGAATCAACATGTTTTTTTTGTTGTTTTTTTTTTAAAAAAAACAACTCTTGTCCTATAGAGTACATTGTGGGTAAAACATTCATGTGATCTGACATTTCTGAAAAATGTTTGGAAAAAGAATGGGCCTTATACAGATGGCTGACTATGTTGTTTGGTGTCATAGATTGAGTGATCACAAAATTTTCTTTGATCTAGGCTTTCTTGCATTTTGTTTTCCCATTCATCCCTTTTTGCCTTTTAATTCAGGCATCCAACATGTTCAGACATAGTCTCAGTCATTTTCTTTCAAGCCTCCAGCAGACAATATCTCATCTACTGCATGTGTGTGTGTGTTCAAAACAGATGCAAATAGCTAAAAGATCTTAGGTTATCTATCCTTATCTCCTATAATTCTTGGATGTATGCTTTACTGCCCTTCTTCCTTGCCTGGAGCTAGTATGACACAGTGGACCATAATGTACAAATTGTTTGTTCCTGAGCAGACCTGGATTGCTTGTTTTCTATTTTCTTTATTTTTTCCATAATAGCAAATACAAAAAGTTTTAAAATCTTTCTGATCTTTTCTCTTCTTTGACTTCTGTTAAAACAGTTGGTAGTCACTAGTAACACTTTATAGGCAATTTATCAAACAAATATAATGATTACTGTAAACTTTTACAGACTTGGTGCTTCTTCACAGGCAATGAGTCATGCTCATTTTATTTTCCTCTGCCGTTGAAGATGGATTCCACCAATGACTGTGTGTACCTTTCTCATTTTTTTCCAGACATGCCTTTATTTCATGTCACTTGTTTTCACTTCAATTTTGTACTCTGCACTTAAAATTTGCCCAAAACATCTCATATATATATATAATAAATTGTTTTGAAATAACAAAGAAAACATAATTTGGTAGAATAAGTTGATGCTATTAGCACATAAAAAGAAGGGAGTGATCATGCTTGAAAACAAAGAGTTCAGTTTTATGTGTGCAGATGGAAGCAGATTTCATCACCTCTTCCTGGGTGACATTTTCATTTCAATTCATTTTTTTAATCAAAACATACCAACTTCACAAAATCTGAACATGGGAGAAAGCCAAAGTGAAAGATTAGTCCACCCCTACCACCTCCTACAGCAGCCCCTCCAATGTCATAGAAGAATAGAAGAGCAGGTTGGAGGCCCTGTAATTGGAGAATCACTAAGAGAGGAACAGAGTTTACATATTTTCTACCAGAATGTTTGCAACTCTCCTCTCTTGAATCACAGTGATAACACAATGAGGTCTTACTTTTTAATAGCAGCTTCTGTGGTTTTTTCTTCATTTTCATTCATAGCTGGAGGTCTTGTGGAGCCACCTGACATGCACCCCTGCTCCAGTCAATGGAAGATTATCCCATTCTACACATTTTAGCAGCATCTGTTAGCTTTTAGTAGCAGTCATCATTGTCAGTAATCGGTGTCTTCTAACACCAGGGATCTCCAGGTAGGGTTTGAGGGTAGCAGTAGGAAGCCTGGTTGAAGTCCTGGAAAGCTAATACTAGTCAGTAGATAGTCAGTGTTATATATGACCCACTAGGAAATAAAGCCACTTCCTTTGTTGCTTGAAAATCTATAGAATGCTGTGGTTACATATGGCAATGAA
Source organism: Phrynosoma platyrhinos (assembly GCA_020142125.1). Classification (NCBI taxonomy): domain Eukaryota; kingdom Metazoa; phylum Chordata; class Lepidosauria; order Squamata; family Phrynosomatidae; genus Phrynosoma; species Phrynosoma platyrhinos. Next base: position 239,195,329 of record CM034706.1, on the reverse strand, counting down.
ATGTTATATAGAATAACTTTGAATCTGACTTTTCTTTCTTCTCCAAAAGCTCAGGGAACTAGAGAAGGTATAACTTTTCTGAATAACTTCTATCACTACGCTCTGGCTGTTCAGTATATCATATACATTGATGCCTGTTCTGAGTCTGCACAATAATAATAAAAAAGCATAGGAAGAAAGAACATAGATATTTTACATATTTTTCAGATTTTTTAATCAAATGCTATTACTCCAGGAAGAGTATAAAATATACTCTTATGGAGTGGGGGGGGGGGATAGGAAGCGAAATGGGACAGGAGAGTTCTTACATTGTATCCTGTAATTGATTATGGAGTTTTGAGCTTCCTTGTTTCTTCTATCTCCAGGTAGAAGGCAGGTATGTGATATCAGTCATTGGTAAACATCTTCTCTGTATAAACTTCCATGTGTCTTGACCCTCCACCCATGCACTTAATGTATATGCATGTCATGTTTAGATGGGTGGTGGGAACATATGATAAAGCAACAATTTGTTTTAATGAAGATTGAAACTGATTTGAGGCTTATCATATTGCTGGGACTCAGGATCTCTCTCTCTGGGCTCCTCACCTTCCAATCAAGTGGGAAATCTTAAAAGAACAACAATCTGTTTGATTACCTGTCCAAGAGCTGGTATTAAGCACATTGCTGTCAATTGCCCTCACGCTGATGTTGATCTTGGTCTGACTAGGATTTTTTCAATGTTTTGGAGGTTGTGAAAGCATGACCAAACCCTGCAAAGCTTACATGACCAAAGGCATAGCAAGTGAATAGTTTCATTACTGTCATCTATTGATGAGATTACTGTCCTACTGCTTCATCATACCTTTTAGATGCCCACAAGGAGAATGTCAAGTCATTTGAGATATGGTTCTGGAGAGGAGTGCTGAGGATACCATTGTAAAATGAACTTGACCTTGTAGAATTTTAATATTAGTTCAAATAGTTAGCAGGAGGCAAACCCAATGTGTGTGTGTGTGGGGGTGAGATAGAGAACCCTCACAGAGGCAGAATTCTTCGAATGAATTGTACTTTTATTAAGGGGGGGAAATAAACCAACAATGGAAGTGTGCGCGCGCACACACACACACACACACGCACACAGAAGAGTTCATTGAATTCTTACAAATGACTTCCGAATCAGAATAATTACCCAAAATCTTGGTGCTCCTTTTCATGATGAAGATTGGGTCTGCTACTCATGGAGCGAAGTTGAGATGGAGACAGCAGAGGGAGACCAGTAAGGAATTTCAGAGAGACATAAGACCCCTCTTTCCTTCCATACCAGCTGCTCTCAAAACAAAAAGATTTGGAAATCTTAAATAGCCAAAACTGGCTTCAGGCAGAGGTCCTAACTTCAGAGGGGCCGAATTAACATTGTAAAGGTTTCCTTGAAGTTGATAGCTTCCTGAGGGAGTAATGGTCTTATCTGTCTCATCCAGGCTGTAAATCTGACTTCCTTGTCTCCTGAGGTGTTAATCTTTCTGTTTGCAACTCTGGAAACTAAATGTTTGATCTGCAAATGAATGCTGGGGTCCACATGACCATCTACCTCTGAGGGTCAACATGACCAATTCACTCCTAAGTACATGACTGAAACTGTATTTCGATTTTAGGGTCATGTCAGAAAATGTCCACACACCCACTGAGCATGAAGACCACTTGATTCATTGTAATACCGTGGATGGCCAAAAAGACCTATACATAAATGGGTCTGAGAGCAAATCAAGCCTGAACTTTCCCTTGAAGCCCAGATGACTAAATTGAGACTGCTGTACTTTGACCACATCATGGGAAGGCATGACTCACTGGAAAAGGAAATAATGCTTGGTAAAGAAAAGGGCTTGTAAGGAAAAGATAACATTATAGATGGATTGACTCAATCAAGGAAGAAATGGCCCTGAGTCTGCAAGACCTGAACAGGGCTGTTGATGATAAGGTGAAGTAAAAGCAGAATATATGAAGAGGGATGTGAAAGCTGGACTATATATAAATATTTGCTCTCACCCCATCATGCACAGCATCTTGGTGTGTTGTGCCAGTTGTAGTGACCACTGCCTTTTAGCCATGAGACCATCAAAGATGGCACTTCCACCACAGCGCTATTCACTGTGCAGGTCCTTTGTCATATATCCACAAAACAATGAGCAGTGTGTGTGTGTGCGTGTGTGTAATTGAAAGGTCCTGAGTGCTATCACTCCAGGAAGAGTATAAGGATAAAATAGAATTTCCTGATAATTTTGAACTGAAACTGAAGTAGCTTGCAGAAGTATCACTAGTGCTCACACTCAGAAAGCACTGTCTCATCCCTAAGTTAGAGATGACAAACCAAAAGAGAAGGGCAGAATAATGGAAGCAACAATATGGGTCTTCCTCCATAATTGCAAAGAGGAAACCTATGAGGACTGAGTGAGAGCATTCTGCCTCCACTTTATGCCACAAATACTCACACAATATTGCAGCAGGATCATAGTAGCTGCAAGGGAAAGGGAATCTCACTCTCTTTCAAAGATGCCACCCTCTCTTTCAAAGATTGTGGATTATTCTTTGAACTATAAAACCACAAAGGATCTAAATTATTTTTGTAAGTATTTACACCTTAGCCAGCTTCTAAGTTTTCCTTTCACAGTAGAACTTTTGATGTATACTTAAAATAACAATATTATGAGAATGGATTGCCCATGTTAATGGGGTCACTTGTTCAAATTTCAGTAGCTATAATATATGCATGAAAACCCATGCCATCTCTATGACCTGCACAAGTAGTGATTTAAACATGTGAAACACCAGCAATCTTTTTTTTATTAATAAGTACAGATCTTATGAAGAAGTGATGTCTGAGTAGGAATTTAATTAAGAAATATATCCCCTTGAGGAAAGGGATTTTTAATGTATTATTTGAGCAGATTTCAGGCAGCCAAAGTTAGCCACATTTTTAAAAGTCCTGTTAATTTTCTCCTATGATCCATGGATTTTCAGTTCCTGTTATCTCAAGGAATTAAAAGCAAGAAGGTCCTATGGCCACCTCCAAGCTATGTACATCACTTTTGACCAATTAGCATTTTGTTTCCCAAACATCACAAAGGTTGCAAATATAGGGGCTATGCAGATGGGCGGCTCTGGGCTGCCCTTTTTAGTCGTCGCTCCGATCCTCCCTTTTGCTGCCCCTGAAAGAGTGGCAAAATGCCACTCCTTTCAGGGGTGGCAAAAGGCCACCCTAAGAAAGAGTGTGCAGCTCTTTAGTGCCCTTTCCGGTGTAGCACATCAAAATGCTGCACCGGAAGGGTGTCCTGACACTGCATGCCATGCGTAATGGTGCGTGGCATCAGGATGGCGTCGGCGTGGGGTTGGGGTGGCTGGCATGTGGCTGCTCCATCCTATCTCTGCTTCCAGGCTGGCCCTTTGGGCTGGTCTGCAGAGGCCCTCAGTTAGTCAATAAATGCCTCTCCTATTCTCTAAAGGAAGCCTTAGGAGGAGCTGTTTAAATATAGGTTAAAATTAGATTCAGTCTTTTTAATAAGGTGAGCTGGAATATTAGTGTATTTTCATACATGATGCTTTCCTACAAGCTGATAAATGAAACCACAAAACACTTCATTAAAACTGTACCACATTAAAGAACCTACTAATGTCAGAGCTGGAGAGGGGAGAGCAACTATTTTAGGCATATGTTAAATAATACTGCCACGTATTGTGCTTTATGGGTTTTTTTCCCTTGAAATGGATAGTATGTTACAGAAACTTGAGAAGTAATTAAAATAATATTAGAATCTTCTAGACAAATTATTGGATTGAATTCAACCAAGCATAATTGTTTCAAACTCTATTGATGCTGTATACTTACAGCTTTTAATGGGCAAAATATTTGGAAAACAACTAGTTAATTTGTTAGTTGGAGGCTAGAGAATATCTTTGCACTGGAGGAATCTTGACTGTAATATTTTTTTTCAGCAGACAATGTTTAATTTTATAGTGGAATTTTTTATCATTCTATTAAGTAAACTTTTATCAAAGGTTTGTGACTCACACACAGGGCCAATTTTTCTGTCAGACAAATGAGACAGTTGCCTCAGGTAGGAGATTCTCAGAACACAGATAAAATCATACTGCACACATAATCCTAATTCATAATGAGGATGGGGAAGGAAAAAAGTGAGCGTATGTCCAAATGATAAACATTTCTGTCTTGTTCCATCTCAGTTCTTTGTATTTGATGGGGATATCTGTGGTCTTGCAGAAAGAACAAACAGATGACATGGGAATATGGAATACATTGTCTCCTGGTCTGAAATGAATTGTTCACTTAAAGCTACTTCCATCCATGGTCAGGATATACTCCTAGCTTTGGTGTCTTTGCAGCTTTTCCTCCTGTGCCAAAATATATTTGGCCAGCCTTCCTCCCATGGGAGTTCATAAAACAGTACTATGTGATGCAGAGCTGAAATATGAAAACAACATTTAGTGAACATTTCATTCCTCCATGATGCTTTCACATAGATCACACTTCATCACCTTCTACATTCCTTCCCAGGAGGTTCATGTAACCCCTTCAGTGATCCTCTCCCAGACTACTTTTTAGACTGGTTATATCTGAAAAATCAAAGGAAAATTTAAACCAAGAGTGAGGATGCTCTACAACCAGCAGGAGAACATATTAATGATCAAATATATAAAAAGATGTTGGAAACAATATACAGAAGAATTATATAAAACAGATGCAAGTATGACAGAATAATTTTAAGAAGAACTATATGAACACAAAGCTCCAATTTTCAAAAGTGAAGTGCAAGATGCATTCAGAACACTTGAGTGAATCAGGAACAGATGGCATACCAATAGAGCTGCTCCAAGTTACAGAGACAGAATCTAGTCTAGTTCTAACTAAATATGTAAACAAATTTGGAAAACAAAACAATGGCCCAGAGACTGGAAACAATCAATATATATTCCCATCCCCAAGAAAAGGTATACCAGGAATTGCAATAATCACAGGACCATTGTATTCATTTCCCATGCAAGCAAGGTAATGCTCAAAATTCTACAAACTTCTACCATTCCATATACAGCATGAGAAATGCCAGATGTACAAGCTGGGTTCAGGAAAAGAAGAGGCTCTAGAGATCATATAGTAAACATATTCCGGATAATAGGACATCCTAAAAAAATAATCAGCCTCTAATTTATAGGCTATAGCAAAGGATTTGATTCTGTAGATCACAATCAACTATGGATCATTATTAAAAAAAAATGAGTGTGCCACATCATTTGATTGTCCTGATATCTAACCTGTACTCAGGGCAAAAGGCTACTATTGGGGCAGAATACAGAGAAATTGAATGGTTTCCATTTGTCAAGAGGGTCAGGCAAGACTACATTCTATCACCCTACCTGTTTAACTTGTATAGCAAAAAATATTTTATGCAAAGGATGATTAGATTTGGAAGGAGGCATTAAAATTGGAGAAAAGAACATCAATAAAGATATACAGATGACACCATGCTAGTAGCAGAAAATATCAAATATTTGGAAAGATTATTGAAGAAAGTTAAGTCAAAAAGTACAAAGGCAAGTTTACAGTTGTGCATTAGAATAATATTAATGACCACAGATGGCCTACATAATTTTAAAGTAGATGATGAAGAGATTCAAATAGTTCAAGGTTTTTTATACTTGGACTTAACTTTCAATCAGAGTGGAGACTGCAATCAAGAAATCAGAAAAAGACTAGGTCTTAGAAAGGTAATATAAAGGAACTAGACAGGATCCAGAAATATAAAAAATCTATCACTGAATATTAAAGTTAGGATGCTCCATGTCATAGTATTCCCCATCTCTGTGTATAGTTGTGAAAGCTAGATAGTGAAAAAACCTGATTGGAAGAAAATCAATTCATTTGAAAGGTGGTACTGGAGAAGAGTGTTGAGAATACTGTGAATGGCTAAAATAACAAATGGATTCTGGAGCAAATTTTAGAGCAAATAAAGCCTGGACTCTCCCTAGAAGCCAGAATGACTAAACTGAGGTTGCTATGCTTTGGCCATATCATAAAAAATACTAACTAGAAAAATACTTGATAAAATACTCAATAAAGTGGAGGGCAATAGGAAAAGAGGAAGACTGCATCCCAGATGGATATATTCAATCAAAGAAGTCACAGCCATGAGTCTGAAAGACTTGAGCAGGGGTGGTTGAGAACTGAGTAACTTAGATGTCTGTCATTCATAGGATTGCTATAGGTTGAGGTTGACTTGAAACCAATAACAACAACAATCATTGATTGGCTATTTATTATTTGTCCTCCTTCCTTTTAATGACATACGTCTTAGAACAATGAAGTTACCATGTGGAATATTCTTGGTAACAATATCAGTAAAGGGGAATTAAGCTAACACATATTGTGAAAACTGAATGACTCTGGGAGGTATTATTGATAAAATGCATTTAGAAGGTCCTAGATTCAATTCATGGCATCTCTAAATATGGCAAGGAAAGGAGACAGTTGCCACTGTTGATAATATTGGGTCAGAGCAACTGGTGGTCTGATTTGGTATCAGAGATGTTCTTATTTTAATTTACATTTAGTAATGTCACCATACATGTACACAGTGTGGCATATTTCTTTGTGTGTTGGCCCAAGACTCTGGGAGACCAGGATTCAGATCGTCCTGTCCCTGAATAAATCAACTCTGCCTTATGGCAACTGTATCGTAGGGCTTCCTTGGCAAAATGTCACCAAACATTTGAAATTGCATAATAACAACTTTAATTTAAAGTTGCATAATAACAACAATGTCACCATATAGCTTGCTGTGACTGGAAGGATATTATTTATAGGAAGAATAAAAATGGCTTAAATAAAAGTGCTGAGGGAACACTCAGTAATGGCAGTAAACAAAAAGGACAGCTGGGGTAATCAAATTGTGTTCCAGATGTAGAACTGCTAGTTGCCATAAGTGGCAGAGCCGATAGTGAGAAATGCTACAGGTTGCTGTTCAACAACATTTGGAAGGCCACATTCCTACCTCTATAGTGTATCAACAACAAAAATAAAAGGGATAATTTGTTGTTGTTGTTTAAACAATTACTCCCTGAAATCTTCCTTTTAGTATTGGAATCTGAGCTCTCAGAATTTGGATAGCAGTCAAGTTATGGGCCACCATGCTCTACTACACATATGCAGCTGATGTAAGCAGTTACTCCTACTAGAGTTTCCCAGATGAAAAGGGAGATGCAAGTATTCCTCATTTGACTTTTTGCCTATGTATGCATGTTCATATTCTAGCTCAGAAAAGTAAGTAACTAAAACATGAAGTGCAAAAAAAGTTAATATTAGAACATTGTTCAGTTACAACTATCCTGGGTGGAAATATTTTCTCCAGTATTTATGTGTGCCAAAGATGGAGGGGCATGGGAGATCCTGACTGGTGTGAGATCCTTCCTAATATCATGGGACCACAGTTTTCCTGGAACATGTAAATAATGTTTATGAGTGTTTCTCAGAGTTGTGAAACATTTATTTTAAAATATACAAGAGAGTGGGGGTTTAAAAGGATATCTTAGGGCAGGGGTAGGCAACTTTTCCCCTTTAAGGGCCAAGAGACTTCAGCTCCCAGAATTCCAGGAGCTATTGGCCAACATGGGACTATTGGCCAACATGGCTGAGGCTTCTGGGAGTTGAAGTCTCTCGGCCCTTAAAGGGGAAATGTTGCCTACCCCTGTCTTAGGGCCTTTACAGGCTGCCAGAAATAATGCAGTTTGAGGCCACTTTAACTGTCCTGGCTCAGTGCTAAGGAATCATGGGAACTGTAGTTTATTGTGGCACCAGAGTCTCTCTGACAGAGAAGGCTCAATGTGCCAGAAAAAAATACAGTTCCCATGATTCTCTAGCATTGAGCCAGGACAGTTAAAGTGGTCTCATTATTTCTGGCAGTCTGTAAGGGCCCACAGTTGCTGATCCACTCTTTGTTAAAAACCTAAACCCTCAAACCTTAAGCATTTCTTCAGTCTGGTTTTGAAAGTAAGTGCCTCCCTACTTTCACAGCCTGCGATAATCATTACTGCTTTCATATTATTTATTCCTAGCTTACCTTTTTGCTCCCTGATGTGTCTAATAATGTAAAGTGTTCCTACTTGCATGCACAAGCTACTTTTCTGTAATCTTCTCACCATCACATTGGATGTGTACCATTAGTACTAACATAACATAAACCTCAATTTTATCACAGTGCTGATTTGGAGCCAGTTAAGAGCTTTGGAGATACCTGACAAACTGATCAGTAAATCTTTTTGTATGCATTAATAGTACCCTCAAAATGAAAACAAACAGCTGTGCACTAAATGGTTCTTTACATTTTACCAGTGTCAGATGTTCATATTCCTGGAAACAGTGTTTCTGTTTCTCAATAGTACATCTACCTGTGGAAATGCCTGTTCTGGATGGGATTGCACTCAAAACATCAGGTTCTGATTTGATGGAGCCTCCAGACAAATATTCCTTGAGCCAGGCATAGCCCAGAGCAGAGTTTGGTAGATAGGCCTGAAAACTAATATGTAATGTTAAATGTTAGACTTTGGAATTCTGTAGCATAACATTAGTAATTTAATTTAATTTGTTGTGTTATCATTAATTAACTCAAAACCTTTAGAGTGGGCCAAACCATGCATTTAACAGAGAATGTCATGGAGGTTGTTACTGTTGAACTTAGAGGGACATATTTTGTTAATAGCTTCATCAGAAGGGCATTTTTTTGTCCTTTTAAAGTTGCCTTGCTTTAACCTAGACTTTTTCCCTAGGTGGACTATATAGCCCATAATGTGATTGCTGTCTGGGAATAGTGGGAGTGCAGTATGTCTGAAAACTCTTTAAGATGGGGAAGTGTGAGATCTCTTCTTGCAACTTTTTCAATTCAGTTTGACACTCATTTACATCTCCTTCTTTTTTCAACCCCCCCCCAATACACATACTTCCCTCATGCTCCAAATATCTTGTTCAATGAAGAATAGTAAGGAAAAATTGGTTTCCATGCTGATGGAAGATAGAAACTTGGATATTGACATTTGTACTGTGCTGATTCCAGAGCTGGATTGCAGCAACTTACTAGTTTGTGTCTGCTTTTGCCAGTAGCCCAAAATTCCAGAGTGTATAAAATGTTTTTCCATTGGGAGGTTTATGGTTATTCATACCCATGTACCAACAACTTTTAAATCTCATTCTAGCTACTAAGTCCACTCAGGGACCAATACAAAATACTGACTTTGACTTTTACATTCCTAAATGAGCCTAGATCCTGATTATCTGAGGGAACATTTTCTCCAATATAAACCCTTCTATACTTAGATTCTGGATGTGAGACCCTGGAGGGCCTTCAGAACTGAATGCTTTTCCTTTTATTAGGGTCCCACAAGTCCTCAAAAGTTCCTGCTTCACATCTAATCTCAGGTGGCATCTAAATTGGTGCATCATGGGTGGGGAGGCATTATTGTTCTTCTCCTTTGAACTCTACTCCACTGAGAGGATCTCAAGCTCCACTCTGTTGTCTCCCCTTTTCAAGAACTCTGAGTTGACTGAGCAGTTAATATTTCAAAACTTTCATCTGTAATATACCAGAGCTACCTCTCCCATAATCTCCTAGAGAGTAGAAGTCAAAAATGTACCAAATATCCCCCTCATCTTTTGAAACTTTTGGTGATGTGTGCATATAGAACCATTTTTAAAATAAACAAATAAAATGGAGGTGGAATCAATAGACAGAAATATAGTAGATCTACTATAATGATTATTTCCTCAAAGGAAAAACTAGAAGACTGGGTGTTTGAAGAATAAGGTACTCATATATATGACTTTGTCAGTTAACTATCATTTGAATGCAAAACTGTTTGGTTGACACCAATAATCATATCCTGGGTAAGGATACTGATATATGTGAACCTACTGAAAGCTTTCCTGAAATCATATTTTAGAGAGACTATTAATTATTCTGATTGTGGCTAGGATTTTGAAAATGCTTAAATCCCATCTTCAGAAGCCTTTATAGGAGCTTAAACCACTTACTGCAGAATAATCCCATAATTGAGTCTGAAAGCCCTCAAGCCATGATGAAGTAATTTGAACTTAGCCTAGCCATGCCAGAGGTAATACTGTGGAGAGAAGTTGAAGTATTGCAGTGAAAATCCCACAAAGACAGTGAGGTTAAAGTGTCATTATGTATAATGCTGCATACTATGTGCATTGCACCCAATGGAATATGGGTGCAAGTTACCATTTAAGGAACTGCCAATTAGAAATCACATTTGATGGACTTAACAGAAGAAAGAGTGGTAGATAATTTTGAAACAAATCAATATCTTTTGAAATCCAAAGGGTTTTGACTGTCAAAAGAAGGCCCGAAACAGATGGTCCAAAAAGTGCAGCTTCCAGCTGCTTTGGGGTCATGGTGTACAGATGACACATAAACTCATAGAATCATAGAGTTGGAAGAGACCACAAGGGCCATCCAATCCAACCCCCCTGCCATGCAGGAACTCCCAATCAAAACATCCCTGACAGATGGCCATCCAGCCTCTGCTTAAAGACCTCCAAGGAAGGAGACTCCACTACTCTCTGAGGGAGTGTGTTCCACATGACCCCGATGCAGCAGGAAGCCACTCTGAGGATGCCTAAGATGGTCCAATCTCAGCAAGAAAAGGAGCCATCAAAAGCTGTTCCTTCCCAGTCGCCTGTTCAGGATGACCATGGTACAATTGGAGGATGATCAGGGTTGGAGCAGTCAGAGGCCGTTCCAAGCTGCTGGTCTGCTTTACTCATTTGATGTATCATATCACTCTCTGCATTGTATTCTTGCTGTTTTAGAAGAATTTTTATATATATATATATAAATAGTGGAAGCCACAGAATGACATCATAGAATCATAGAGTTAAAATGGGTTCTGTGGGCCATTAGGTCCAACCTCCTGCTCAGTGCAGGATCTCCAGCTGGAGCATCCATAGTAGGCAGCTATCCAGCATCTTTTTGAAGACATCCAAAAAAGGAGACTCAACCATCTCTTTAGGTCAGGGGTAGGCAACCTTTCCCCTTTAAGGGCCAAGGGACTTCAGTTCCCAGAAGCCTCAGCCATGTTGGCCAATAGTCCCATGTTGGCCAATAGCTCCTGGGAGTCTGAGAGCTGAAGTCCCTCGGCCCTTAAAGGGGAAAGGTTGCCTACCCCTGCTCTAGGTAATTGGTTCCATTGCTTATAACGTTCAATCAAAATCTACCCTCCTGTAACTTAAAACCATTAGACCTAGTTCTACACTCTGAGAAAGCAGAGAACAAGTCTGCCCCTTCTCTTTTAGAAGCCCTTGAGGTATTTAAAGAGTCAAATCATGTCATCCCATCAGTCTACTCTTCACCAAGCTTGAGCATTCCAGTTCCTTCAAACTTTCTTCATATGTGTTGTTCTCCACACCTCTTCTCATCCTCATTCCCCTTCTCTGAACTTGTTCCAAATTGTCTACATCCATCTTAAAATGGCCCTTCCAGAACTGAACACAGTACTCCAGAGGAGGATTGACCAGTACAGAATATATTGGGAATAATAATAATAATAATAATAATAATAATAATAATAAT
>CM034706.1:239153807-239167109 GCA_020142125.1 Phrynosoma platyrhinos | reverse complement strand
ATCCTTCCCCTTTAAATCCATCCGCTGATCTCCTCAGCCTGCTGCCTGATTAGGCCTCCAATTTCAGGCAGGGAGAGCGGAGGAGCGAGCTGCCTTGCTCGCTTGCTAACCCCAAAATGGCTGCTGGCCACGAGGCAGCCCAGGCTTATATAGCCTGCCCACTCTCGTCCCTAAATCTCGCGAGACCTCCAAATCTCGCGAGATGTCATCTTCCCCGTCCTCCTATTGGCCGAGCAGCCCCCAAGAGGCGGGACTTGCAGACTACTCGGCCAATCACTTGCGTTGAGGCCCTTCAATGGCCGACGCAACTGAGAGCCCCTCGCAACGAGTCGGGGTGGCTTCTTTCACCTTATGCCTTTACATGTTTCCTACAAGATTGTGCTTGATGGAATCCAGTACCAGTATCCTTCCACACACATCTGTGTTTTCTCTACACAGGCATTTGTTTTTCCCTAGAACAAACACTACAGTTCCCATCAACTAGACTACTAAGGTTCTGTAATATGTTGACCATGTCTAATTTTCAACCCAACACTTGTATAAGTTATATGCATTACTAATATGAAAAGGAAAAGAATACCAGTAATTAAAACAAACCATTAGTTATGACAGGATTTGTCAAAATCCTGATGATTATGAGGAGAATGGTTCACACTAGTAATGCTTAAATAGATTGCCCACTTGATAAGAGGGTGCTTGGGGATGTTGCTCTGTTTTGAGGATTCTTCAATTTGGGGTTCCGGGATCTAGCTTATCCCCCAAGTCTTATAATATAGCATAAGATCAACTGGTGTTTTGGAGCCTTATGACCTAAATTCAATCAATGTGGATTACTACAATCTTAATTTGCCATTCAGCAGTTGGTTCCATGAGACTAACAAAAAAGATCCAGGCTGTTCTGATCCAGCTCAGTTCTTGGTATTCCTGAAGAACCAGTAAAGAAACATGAAAATTCTCCCCACAAAAAATATGGAATAATCTAAGGGTGTTTTATCCAAAGATGTATTGGGACCATGGCAACCACACGCCACAGCCCCAATCTGCCTTGAAGCTGGCTGAAAAAGGAGCAGCAAAGATCTGTTTCTTTTTTGGCTGGCAAAAAGCTGGCTTTACTGGCCCCATCTTGGCCCTATGGCTTCAAGATGCTCTGTTGGCAAGATTTTTACATGCTGCATGCTGCCGGAGCATCTTGAAGCCACCCACATCTGAGTGGCCACGTGGCTTCTGGGCAGCTTCAAGGCGTCATCAGAGCGTGTGGCATGTAAATGATGCCCTGAAGGCATCTTTTATGGGCTGTCTGTTCCAGCCCTCACTCACATAATTTCCTCAGATGTTCTGTGGTGTTTAGTTTTAATGGTGTATTAAAGCCATTTGAAAGCTTGATTTGCTTTCAAATTGCAGATAACATGGCAACTAGCACTTGATCACAGACATGTGTGTGATGGTTTTAAATCACTTTGTGAATTCACTGCATTCTACATTTTGCTCAAACAACCTTCAGTAAAGCATTTATAAAAAAATAAAATATTGCTCTCAAGTAGGATTGCCGAGGGGAATTGCAAAGAAGCAGACAAAATATGTTAAAGGGTTCCCAGTGCATTGTAGATATTTATGTAATTTAGGGCCTGAGCAGACGGCGCTTTGCACAGTCTTCGAGGCAAGGAAGGGGAGGGGCAGCCTCACGCTGGGCACCCCAACCCCTTCCTGAACATGTCATCAGAGCGCCCAGTGCTCCACACGACCAGCGCTCCGACAACGTACTTCCGCCACAGCATCCGCACACACTGTGACGGAAGAGACGCCGAAGGTGCACCCAAGGCCTATTGCAGCACACCTTCGGCATCTTGCAGAAGAAGCACTATTTTAGCGCTCCTTCCAGGGCCTGAGAAGCTGTGGGTTGGGGCCGAGGAGTGCGGCTACCTCAGCCCCAATCCGCAGCTTCCTAGGGCGGCCCACGGCTGCCTGTCTGCTTAGGCCGATACTTTGTCTGCTGGGTTCTCTTAGGTCTGAGTATACATTTATTAGTAATTGCATTTAATTGCCTTGAAAAAATTATATGAAAGCCAATTATGTTTCTTGGATAGATATATTGATATATATCCAAGGTGGGCACCTGGGACTCATTTTCTCATATTGTTCCTATATTTTTAACAGGGACTGTTTAACATGATGAGCTCTGGGATGTACTACATGCTGGTGAATTTTAAAGCTGCTTTTAGAAGACAGTAATTTTCAGGGAGAGGAACACTGTGAAGCAAGACTGAAAATATTACTTTCATTCCAAAAAGTAAACTTTCTAAGCTCTGGGATAAATTCAGTGAGGGAATGTATGTTTTCCAGACTTTATTTGGGATGGTTAATGCATGGTAGGTTTTAGGCATGTATGTCCTTTCATATGCTTTACTCTTGTGTGCAAGTTCATTGGCACTGGAGATTGGACAATTGCACTCCAGTTGAAAGGGAGGTTTCCAGTTGTGTGATTTTTGCATTAGTTTATCCAGATGAGTCACATCAGATTTAAACAGAAAGACATATCCTCTGCCAAATCCCAGTCAGGACTAAAGAGAAGATAGTTATCATTACCTCAATGATATGGGTTAAAACTACTCACTGATCAGAGAGCACCATCTAAGAATGGATAAATACTTTTTCCCATATTGGATTTTTATTTATTTATTGAGAACAAGAGAGCAAGAAATCCCCAATCTATGAAGAAATTTGTGCATTATTTTCTCCAAAATGAACTGAATTAATAATAATAATAATAATAATAATAATAATAATAATAATAATAATAATTTTATTTATAACCTGCCCCTCTGCGTGGCAATCGGGGCGGGGTACAAGAGTTTAAAAACAAACAGAGTTAAAAATCATTCCCTAACCCCATAATCCCACCCTCCCATCCCTTAAAATAGAATTAAACCACAATGAAAGTAAAAAGTGCCACATTAATTAAATTAAAATTAGTTAAAAACATAAACATACAATACAATAAAACAGGAGTCAGAGGCTGCAAGATTAGAACCTCATCTCTCGATTGCGAGTTATTCTGGGAAGGCCTGCCGAAAGAGATCCGTCTTTACTGCTTTCTTAAAAGCATCAAGAGTGGTGATAACCGGATCTCGTCGAGCAGGCCATTCCAAAGTCTGGGAGCGGTAGCGGAAAAGGCCCTCTGGGAGGTCTGAGACAGCCTGGTTTTAATTGGCTGTAACAGATTCCTCACAGAGGACCGCAAGGCATGGGGGGGATCATACGGGGAGAGGCAGTCCCTGAGATAAGATGGACCCAAGCCATGTAGGGCTTTAAAGGTTAAAACCAACACCTTGTACTGCGCCTGGAAACTAATCGGCAGCCAGTGGAGGGATTTAAGTACAGGTGTTATGTGCTCCCTCCTTGATGTTCCTGTAATTAGCCTGGCTGCCATATTCTGAACCAGTTGTAGTTTCCGAGTTAGGCACAAGGGTAGCCCCATGTAGAGTGCGTTGCAGTAATTAAACTTTTAGATTTAATAGGTTCAGCTATTCTCAGTATGGGTGGGTGGCTGGGGACTTGTATCTGTTTGTTGTCTGCTACTTACAGAATAGCCTGCCAGAAAAAGAAGGTGACACCTTAATTAAATACCTTGGTTGAATAAAGAAGTATTTGAAACTAGACTTTTAATAATGAAACACCCAAATTCTTTTTTTTTAAGAATAAGTATGCCTATTTCTCTCCTCGTGCATTCACTTTAAAAAAAAAAAAAGATCAAGTTCTCTTCATTAAATTTAGAAACATGTATTCAAAATCTGGTAAGTTCTATTGAAAAACAGAATGAAATGTTCATCTTTAGATTCTCCATACATGGATTGTACATTAATGTTCCATAGAAAATGTGTATATAGTAAAATCCAGTGCCACATTGTGAACACAGCATTAATATTTTTTTTCCTTGTCAGCTTGCATCTTCAAAATCCTGTTGCTGGGCAAATGCATACATTATTTTTTCAAATGAATGATAGTGAAAAGAGTTATTCTTATTCTTATTCTTATCCCACCCCTCTGAGAACAATCGAGGCGGCTAACAAAAGTTAAAATTATAAATTATATAATACATCCCAATACCCTCTCCCCCCTTTAAAACAGTATTAAATCAGACATAGGATTAAAACGTATTAGATTAAAACAATAGTAGTTAAAACATATAATAAACAAGATAAGATGAATAAAAACAAACCAAGTAGCGGGAAAGTGGCAAGAATCATAATTGGGGAGAGGACAGAGTAGCAGGGATTTCTTGAGGCTGGGACATCTATTCTGGAAAGGCCTGCCAGAATAGATCCATCTTAACAGCCTTTTAAAAGCTGTTTAGAGATGTAATCAGATGGATCTCATCCGGCAGGCCGTTCCACAATCTGGGGGCGACTACTGAGAATGCCCTCTGAGAGGTAGCAGAAAGCCTAGATTTCAATGGCTGGAGCAAGTTCCTCCCAGAGGACCAGAGCACCCAGGGAGGATTGTATGGGAGAAGGCGGTCCCGAAGATAGTTTGGACCCAAATCATTTAGGGCTTTAACGGTAATAACCAACACCTTATACTGGGTCCGGAAACTAATAGGCAGCCAGTGGAGGAACCTTAAAACCAGAGTTATATGGTCCCCCTAGATGTTCCAGAAACCACTCTGGCTGCCATGTTTTGTACTAACTGTAGTTTCCAGACCAAGCACAAGAGTAGCCCCATGTGGAGCGCATTACAGAAATCTTGATGAGAGGTTACCAGTGCATGCACAACAGTCTCAAGATCCCTTACTTCCAGAAAAGGGTGCAGCTGGCGTATCAGCCAAAGCTGATAACAGGCACTTCTGACTGTCGCATTTACCTAATTCGTCATCAGGAGTGATGAGTCAAGGAGCACCCCAGAATGTGAACACAGTCCTTTACGGAGAGTGTGACCCCATCCAGGACCGGAGGTTGTAACCGAATTCTTGGTTTCGGGGCAGCTACCATGAGCACCTCCATTTTGTCTGGATTCACTCTCAATCTGTTTTTCCTCATCCAGCCCATTACTGCCCGAAGACATTCACTGAGCGAGGAGACACCATCAGAATTTGAAGCCGACGAACGAGACATGGAGAAATAGATTTGGGTGTCATCAGCGTACCTCCATAACTCCGAATGATCTCACCCAGTGGCTTCATATAGATGTTAAACAACATCGGGGATAGAATGGCACCTTGACAAATGCCACAAGTGAGCTCCTTTTTACTGGAGCAGTTATCCCTGAACAGCACCCTCTGGGACCTACCCAAGAGGAAGGAACAGAACCACTGCAGTGCACTGCGTCATATTCCTAACCCCCTCAGGCGATCCAAGAGAATGCTGTGATCTATCATATCAAAAGCTGCTGAGAGGTCCAAAACACCAACAGAGTCACAGATGCAGATTGTCAGTCAAGGCAATCATGGCAGTCTCAACCCCAAAGCCTGTTCTGAAGCCAGTTCTAAATGGGTCTATATAATCAGTTTCATCCAAGAGAGCTTAGAGTTGAAGAGCAACCACTCTCTCGATTACCTTGCTTAAGAATGGTAATAAAGAGACTGGCCTATAGTTGTTCATATCTAGGGGGTCCAAGGAAGTTTTTTTCAGAAGCGGCCTAACAGCCACTTCCTTCAAACAAGATGGAATATGGCCTTCCCTGAGGGACGCATTGATGATATCCATAAGGAACAGCCTCAATGCATCCCCCCCAGACAGCCAGCCATGATGGGCAAGGGTTGAGAGGGCAGGTCGTTTTCTTCACTCTACCAAGGAGCTTGTCCACATTATTGGTGCTCACAGATTGAAACTGATCCAGGATAATTTCATCCACGGAGTCGCTGGACACCTCATCTATTGTTTCTGTTGAAATACTGGGGTCTAAGTCAGTTCTTATCTGAGAGATTTTATCTGTGAAGAAGTTGTTAAACGCATCACAGCAGGCTGTTGTCAGGTTAAGTAGAGGGTTCTGCACAGGAGGTAACTGTGTCAGCTTCCTTACCACACTAAATAGAGTGGGACTCTGCAGATGCAATACGTGCAGAACAGAAAGATCTCTGTGCTGCATGTTTTGCCTCTTCATAGAACCAATGAAAGCTCCTATGACAAGTCTGGTCAGATAAGAGTTGAGTTTTCTGCCGGTTGTGCTTTAGTCGTTGTCCAGCCCGCTTCATTTTTCTAAGATCTAATGCATATCATTGTTTTCTATTAGGAGCGGGTTGGAAAGGATGCTTGGGAGCGATTGTGTCAATAGCCTTGGTAAGATCAGTATTTCATGTATTCCATGCTTCGACAGGGTCACCAGAGTTACCAACCATTAAACCCTCCAAGGCTTTCTGGAATCCAATTGGTTCCATTAGTCTTTGAGGGAGGACCATTCTAATAGGTGGGGTGGAAAGAGGCTCTTAGTTTAATATTGACCAGGAAATGATCCATCCATGACAATGCAGTGGTTTTAACAACCTCCACCCACGGATATTCCTGTTCCGTACTGAAGACCGCATCGAAGGTAAGACCTGCACAATGTGTGGGCCTGATGACCAGTTGGGATAGGCCCATGTTTGTCATGATTTCCATGAACTCCCAAGCCACACCTGTCAGATTGGTCAAACTGGTCTCGAGTGGAATGTTGAAGTCACCCAGAACTCGAAGTCTGGGCGACTCCGGCAGCAACTCAGAGACCAGCTGTGTCAGCTCGGTTAGGGAGTCTGCTAGACAACAGCATGGTTGGTATACTAGCAGAATCCCCAAACTATCCCTGGTCCTCAGGCTAAGATACATACATTCAAAGTGGACTATGTTCCAGATAGGTATCCTGGTCAGTCAGGTTGTTCTTATAAACCAGAGCCACACCACCAACCCGCCACTTCCCCTAACCTGCTCACTGACAGAATATCCAGCTGGGAGACCCTGTGTCCATGTAACAGCACTATCCTCTCCCAGCCAGGTTTCTGTGAAGCAGGCCAGGTTGGCATCCTCACCTGAAAGTAGATCATAGATAATATGAGTTTTGTTTTTAACCGACCTGGAGCAGAATGAGGTTCTGTGGAATGGTTGGTGCCCTCTCCAAACCATTCTGGGAAACAGAGTGAACTGAAGGTGGGATAGCTAACAAACAGCGATCCTGCCTTCTTTTGTAACATCTGTTCAGTCTGTACCGACCATATCTTCCCTTCCCCAGCACAACTCCGATTGCCGCCCCTGCTTCATTCCCGGCTTCAGGTAAGGGAGGGGACAATAGGGCCACGGATCCCCCCCCCAACCATCACCGGTAAGAAAGGATTAGGTAACTCGAGGCCCTCCCAGTCCCAGGGCTCTTAGACCATTTCCCATTGCAACTCAGGTGGTGGTAGAGCTGAGTAATTTGGTGGGAAAAGACCCCTCTCAGCATTGTTGCTATTGCTGCTCTGCTGGGCAGATGGAAAGGGAGACCTTCAATCCTTGAGGCCCCACCCAGGCCTTTCCCAGAATTGCTCAACCTCCACACATCCTCTATTTCGCTCACTCGCTACCACCACTACTGTGCTGCTGGAGAAAATATTCCTGGTGGAGTAGCAGTCCTCACATATCATTATAGCCACAGGTAGGGACGGGTTTATATAGCTCCACCCAGCTCTCCCTCGCTACTGCAGAGCCTCAGATGGTCAGACATAAGAGGAGAGCGGGCGAGCCAGATGAAGTAGTCTTCCGCCCTGCCAACGCTCACACATCACTATAGCCGCCCAGTGGGATGACAAGTGAGCCTCCACAGGTTCCTCCAAATGCACTTCCACTGCCGCTGCTGGTGCTGAGGAGGCAGCGGGGAGGGCTAAATAGCCTTGGAAGCCACCCAGCCATAGGTGTTGAGAAGGCTGGTGGGATAACTAGAGAGCCTCCACAGGGTTCTCCAAAAGCACTTCCACTGCTGCTGGTGGTGTTGATGAGGCAGAGGGGAAGGCTAAATAGCCTTGGAAGCCACCCAGCCACAGGTGTTGAGAGGGCTGGTGGGATGACTAGAGAGCCTTCGCAGGGTCCTCCAAATGTACTTCCACTGTTGTTGCTCATCCCTATAATGACTGATTCTCTTCCCTGCCTTCAAGTTGTTTCCAACATGCTGATCTTATGGAGACTTAAGGCCTAAGCAGACTGCCAGAAATAGTGCACATTAAATTGAGGCACTGCCCTGGCTCAGTGCTAGGGAATCATGGGAATTGCATTTTTTTTCTGGGACATTGAGCCTTCTCTGGCAGAGAGCTCTGGAGCCACAATAAATTACAGTTCCCATGATTCCCTAACACTGAGCCAGGCCAGTGCCTCAATTTAATGTGCACCATTTCTGACAGTCTGCTTAGGCCCTTAGTCTGATTTTTGGCGAACCTATCATGGAGTTTTCTTAGCAAGATTTATTCAAAGGAGGTTTACCATTGCCTTCCCCTGAGACTGAGAGCATGTAGTTTGCCCAAGGTTACCCAGTGAGTTTCATGGCCAACCTCAGAATTGAACCCTGCTTTCCAGAGTTTGTCATGCCTAGCCAGTTGGAGGTCTCTGAGGATGAGCCAGAACCTCAAATGGGACCCGTATCTGGAGGTCCAGGGGAGCCTGAGCCTGGCCCTAGTATGCCTCTGTCAGCTCCAGCAGAGTCTGTGGTTTCCCAGGAGGCTCAGCAGCCAAGCTTTTCAGCAGCAGAGCCTTCAGGCATGGAGGACACAATACCTACCTTCAGCCAGCACTGAGCAGAAAGGGAGGGCCTCTGGTGCTCAAGGAGGCTTTATGAAAAACACTGAGCAATCAACAACAGCTGAGCACCTGCAATCTGATCATTTAAAAAGGTGTTGGACACCAGCATACTTGTCAGATTATTCTGTCCAGAAAAGCAGCCAAATATGCTGATAGCCATAGTCACAAAATGTGCAGAACCAAGGCAGTCAAGAGTTCTGTACACACAAACAGTCAAAAAGCAAAAGTCTTGTAGCAACAAACCAAGGGTATAACGAGGCAAAGTCCAGGTTTCCAGAGAGAGATGAGTCATGTAGGCAAGCCAAGGTCAAGGAGTCCAGAGACACAAGAAAAACCAGCAATCCAAGCATCGAGTTTTCCAGCCCAGAAGACAAGGAGAGTCAGGATCAAACATGCTTTCACTAGGAAGCTCAAATAATCTCTGACAACTATGCTGACATCCGGTACCTATTTAAATTATCAGACCACAGGTGCTCAGCTGTTGTTGATTCTTCTGTGTTTTTCATAAATCCTCCTTGAGTGCCAGAGGCCCTTCCTTTCTGCTTGACATTGGCTGAAGGTAGGTATTGTGTTCTCCATGCCTGAAGGCTCTGCTGATGGAAAGCTTGGCTGCTGAGCCTCCTGGAAGGCCATAGGCTCTGCTGGAGCTGGCAGAGGCATACCAGGGCCAGGCTCAGGCTCAAGCTCCTCTGCAGCTTCAGACACAGGTCCCATTTGAGGCTCTGGCTCAGCCTTGTCCTCCAGCTGACTGGGCATGACAGAGTTGTAGTCCAATACTCAAAACACTAAACCACACTGGGTTTCCATAAGTATATTAATGACAACATATTGTACCTATGTGCATTCCCATTCATATTTCCAGTTTTAATATGGCAGGGTCCAAGCACATTATGTGAGCAAAGAACTTCATAGAGGCTTAGACTAGTCAGCAAGCCCATTACCATAAGGAAAAAATTGAGGTGGAATAGATGATCATACTTGACTATAAGCTTTGTGTTTAAGGATTAAAACAAATAGTAAAGGGATTTAGGGACCAAGAAAACAATAGATAACTGGAATAGTAAGGTCATGATCTATTTGAATTGTCATGCAAAGTGATTCTTTATCTCAGCATTCTGTTCTCCATGAAAGCCACTGTACTGTGATAGAGGCATTACTGTAAGCGGTGATATCTGTCAGTGTGTTTGTTCTTCAGTAAGGATAATTCCATTGTAGTGGCAGCCCCAGCGGTTCGTTTCAGACAATATGCCTAATAAGTTACATGTCAATAAAACCATTGTTGAATGTGATCCCTAAACTGTAGAGAGAGCTGTAGCATGAAATTAACACCATTCAGCCAATTCAGTCTGATGCATTCACTGGCCTTTAAATTTATGTGTATTTATATTTGTTAAATTTGTATCCAGCATTTCCACCAAAAGGTGCTTCAGGATAGCTAGCAACACTAAAATAGTTTATAAAGTACAAAATGACAATCAAATCATATAAACAGGCAGATAGAACATACCTAAAACAATTACACCTGACTTGAACAAATGTAGTATGACAACAGAAACTGCCTTTTGTGATCCACATCTAATGGCTACTACAGAGATATTGGCTCGATATTGAGTTGTAGCTGTTTTCTGAGCTAACATCACAGCTGAGCACCACAGCAGTGACTGATTGTCTAGCAATAATGAGATGCCACAGTCTTGGCCAGTGGGCATATGTGGAACATTTAAAGGCCATTGTTACAGCTGTTGGGGAGAACTTTTGTATGAAGGAAGATGGCAGAGGCATGCCACATCAGTTTCCTTGAGCTTAGCACAGGAGTCCAAGTAGACTCAAATTGGAGTGGAGCATGAGGTGAGATATATCAGGAGCTTGCGCTGGGACCAGGCTTATGATGCCACCATTTATATTCCATCAAACACTCATCCTACTGCCATTTAATCCTCCCACCAGCTGTCCTCCCCAGGACTGAGTAACAGAAAGATGACTTCGTGAGACTGGATATTAGCTCTCTTATGCCAGTCTGGCAGTCAGAAGACAGAGACTCTAAACATCCAGTGAGTAATGCAAACACAACAAACAAATGGGCAGGACCAGATGAGTCTTGCCATAGGAAGAGACTCAACCTAGGGGCCCATGGTGGAATGTAGTGTTTTGCTAAATCTCCTATTTTCATATTGATAACTCTGTGACTGCAAGCAAAGTTTAAATAATCTTCAGTCAAAATGGTTTCTCTCCAAACAGCCATCAACCTTGGAAATTGATAGTTTTTGTGTTCTCCCCACTCCTCTGCTGCCCACATATAATGTAGAGTCAGCACCTGGGTCCAGGTTCTGCCAAACATAATACAGATGCACAGTTTCATTCTGTCTCCCTCTCTTTTCTGCCATCTTTTGAAAATTAAGAAAAAATCAACTTGGAAAACATGGTACATGGCTAGTTGGGATGAATGATGCCAGACCAAGGAAATCTGGAAGTTCTGAAGCCTATAGAAATGCTCTTTGTTGTAGGCATGGGATGAGAATTTGACAGAATGAGTATTCTGTTGAGTGAATATTCTTGATCAAATTTTAAAGCACATGCCTAAGTTGAGAAAAACATCTCACATTCTAAGCTGATTCTCTACTGTTGAGTTTTTACTACATCCCTCATTTGCTTCTTAAACCTCCCACCAGGCTCTCAAAAATGATATGAAAATATAAGGTAGAAAAAATGTAGAAAAAGAGTCTCCAAATCTTGAAAATAGTCAGCACCTGTGTTCCAAAATTCTCATATTACTAACATTCCCTTTGTAGCCATTCTAACATACTTTGGATGTATTTAGTAAAGCCTTTCAGGGATAATATGGCACTACTGAGATCTATTAAGATGAATAGAAAGTTCAAATAAACTGCCAATATTCATTTTATTCTAGACATGCCTGCTTTATACTTCCATGTAACTTTGTACACTGTGTACCTTTTTACTTAGAATAGATTGTGGATTGGAATTGCTAGCTTTTATATACTACTAAATAAAACTTGCATTCTATAAAAATAAATATCCATTCCTTTCTGCGAGTAGAATTACCCTTTCTCCAAAATCTCCTTTTTCTCTGGACAAGCAAGGCTTTAACAAAATTAAATGTTCATAAGGACATCAAAACTATGAAGTGATTCCAGTTTCTTCCCTCATAAACATCTCAACAGCTATCTTGTGAAGAATCCTCAAGAGCGGATTGTTTGTGTTGCAGCACATATGCCCACCAGACAAGCAAATATTATGTTCATTAAACATAAAGTACAGTGGAGATTTAAATTTCAAATTTTAGTAAAATCTGATAAAACCTGACAAATTCTAACTACAAACATTATTTTTAGTAGAAGAGATGGGCTTACATGTACATGTAACATTCATCAGGCTGAAATTAAATGCTCATTTTAAGGTATCATGTAGTGCTTGTGATCTGCATTTTGGATTTTAGTCAGAGGCCTGACTAAATACTTGATTCAAATACCAAGGATCAAAACTGTCTGAGACTCTTTTTGAATATAGAATTGGGTTCTGAACAAGTTTGCTCCACAAGGCTGTCAAAAATTAATCTTCTTTTCATATATACATATATTTGGCATGCCTACTTTTACACATAGGTCTATGAAAAATATGGCAGTTGAGTTGATACTTTCTTCCACTGAATTATTTCTGCAACAGTAGCAGGATTTTCACAACCATTGAAATCCTGTCAGACATTTTAAAGTGGTTGTGCTTCAGAGGCTGCAGGCCTGTTCAAAGTATGTTCAGGCAAATTGGAATAGTAAGAGAAAGCAGTCTGAAAAATGCCTCTTTGAGTTGACACATGGTCAAGGTAGAAAAAGTTCACTCTCAGGTGTTTTCCAAATCAGTCAGGATAGGCAAGGTAATGGAATGCTTTGGGTTCTGTGTCTATGTTTGTGTATGTTTTTAAAGATCACTGTAACATCCTAGGGGATATTTTAAAACAATGGTGTGAAGGGGAAAGTGGAATCAGATTCACTTGCTGTATTCTCTTTCATTTAGTTCACAAAAGTTAGTGGTTCATTTATCAGAAATGAGCAGGAATTTCTTTGTGTTTGATACAGCTCAGCTGGTCAATTACATTTATTTTAGAAGAAGCATTTTAGTTAACCAGAAGTTGCAAGCTGCTGTTTTGTTGTAAAGGATCTTATTGCTGGGTAAAGAATCATACAATTGGTTCATCTAAACCAGTGCTACCTATAGTGGCCTCACATGAATACTGGCTTTGAGGTGCTAGGAATTGAACCCAAGATCTTTTGCCTGTAAAGCTAATGTTTTTCAAAAATTAGCTATCTGGATAAAAAATTATATCATATTTGGAGCACGCTTTTTCTCACTCTAAGTGAAGTTTATGGAAACACCACTCTAACATATCCTGATATAGGATGGGGTATAAGTATTTTAATTAATAATAAAACAAATAAACATAATCACTACATTCATTTACGGTAAGAGACAATCAATTGGACCTTGCAGTGTGTGTTCACTGAACTTTCTGTCCTTGTTAGAATCATAGAATCATAGAATCATAGAGTTGGAAGAGACC
>CM034706.1:239134941-239153707 GCA_020142125.1 Phrynosoma platyrhinos | reverse complement strand
TGGCCTGGAGAGCCTCCTCCTCCTCCTTCCCTGTCCTGGCCAAAAACTGTTCTTGCTCTTGAACTAAATGTTTGCTCTCCATTCTTGTTCTGGCTTGATAGTTTAAACAGATATCTTACCTTAATTTATGTCTTTTGCTCCCCCTCACTATTTTGAGTAGTCACCAGCTATTACAAACAATATCACGAATGGGATGGGGCTGGAAACAGTCCCCCCCATGCAGCATGGGATCATGAGACATTGTCCCATTTCCTTCACTTATTTATTGAATGAGTTGATTAAGGGGCAAAATTAATAAGCAGGATACCATGGGCCACTCCCTCCCATAATATTATGCTTGTGCATCTGGCCCATCCCCACCCTTGGCACTCATATGGGCCAGCATGGATTTGAACAGATGTTCAGACAACCACCTGCTGCTGCCCTGTGGAGCTGCCACCACCACTGCCACCTTGCCTGTTCTCAGTGAAGGCCCCTGCCATGGGCCATAAGTGTGAAAAGGGGTACATCTACAAAGCCAGGCACCTCCTTCTGATGTCACAGGCTGCAACAAGTGCTTTCACAAAGAGCAGTCACAGGGGCAGGTAATGGGGTGCATGGCCATCCAGTCTACCAGTTGTTGCAGTGAAGTTTCTGGGAAAGATTCCTGGAACCAGCCAAACTTTTTAGATCAGGCTAAGGGCCAGTTGGGCTGGGGTCAGGGCAGATCAGCATTCCATCTATTACAGCCCCTAAGTCTTCAGATTTACCAGTTTACAGGAGGGCATGCATTTTTCCAGAATGGGGAAGGCAGCCTCTAAACTCCCATCTTTATATTTATTACTGAATTTAGTATTGACTGACTCATCCAGTAAATATTTTTATGTATCAGCAATTTAGAAAAATGAGCCTTTTAATGCTTGGTGGCACAACTTTTGGTGTCCCTTTAGGCAAATATACTTCTGCTTTAGAGTATGGTTTGGTTTATATTAACACTACAAGGAAAGAAGTACAATTGTCCCTCCTCATTCATGAGTTTAGAATTCACAGATTTGGTTATTTGCAAGCTCTCTCTTGACCCCTCCCATGACTGGAACAGTTGATCCAGGCATCAGAAGGGACAGGAGAGAGCTAGTGCAGCCCCTTTTACTTCTCCTCCAATGCCTGGATTGGGAAATCCAGGCATGGCAGAGGTCCGGAGGGGACTCTCACAAGCTCTCTCATGGAGGGAGGGGTTATTCATGGTTTTTCCATATTCGCAGGGGTCCTTCGCCCCTAACCCCTGCAAATATGGAGGGAAGACTGTAAATCTTATCAACTGTGATCTCTGTTTTCCCTTGGTTTCCCTTGGTTGTCCATTAGAGACTGACAACAAAAACTTGCTTGGCATGATCCAAAAACAATGTTTAGTTGAGTGCTCCCTGAATCTTTGCTAGCTTAAGTTAACACTGAAGCCCAATTAGAATTTGTGGTTCCCCATTCCTCCCATGAAGCCTCAGACTGAAAATGGAAATGGATGTCACTACTTAGTACTAAACCTGAAATATACAGTATCTGCTGAAAAGGTATCCTGTTGTCTACATAATGATTTTTTTGTGTGTGTGTGGCTGTGCATGTGGCCATTTCCCTGAGAGTTGTTCCAGTTTATCAACTTGTCTAAATGTTTCAAACACTTTTAAGCTGGAAATACAGTAAGTAATACAGAAGAGCGTGGGCTAGGGATGAGAGAAGATACAGATAAGGAAGGCTGAAAAATAAATGCACTTCTTTTGTAAATACACTTCTACACAAGAGGGCAGGGATGCTTATGCTGTTAGGAACACATTTAATAGATATGTTCAGGAGGAACAGAATCAGCTACATCTAAGTGATTTGAGCTACTCCAGAAAAGAAAAGTCTTGGGGTTTTGTTCCTGTACAAACCAATTTTATTTTTGCAGATCTACATGATGATTTGTCCATCACAAAATATTCCCAGGGGTTGTCCCAGTGTTACCAAGGATTTTTCTTTCCCACTACCTAGGTCAGTTTAAATTCAGCTAGTATTTTCCAAAATGAAATGTACTTCTCCATGTTTGTGTTACACCTGAACTAGCTAACTTAGGGCCTTTGCAGACTGCCAGAAATAGTGCAAATTGAGTCCACTTTAAGGGTTAGGGTTAGTGCTAGAGAATCATGGGAACTGTTTTTTCCCCCCTCTGAGACATTGAGCCTTCTCTGTCAGAGAGCTCTAGTGCCACAATAAAACACAGTTCCTATGATTCCCTAACCCTAACCCTTAAAGTGGACTCAATTTGCACTATTTCTAGAATTGTGCAAATGCCCCATGGCTACCAATAAAAAAGTGATTGTATTCAGGACCCCGATTCATAGAATCATAGAATCATAGAATCATAGAATCATAGAATCATAGAGTTGGAAGAGACCACAAGGGCCATCCAGTCCAACCCCCTGCCATGCAGGAACTCCCAATCCCTGACAGATGGCCATCCAGCCTCTGCTTAAAGACCTCCAAGGAAGGAGACTCCACTACTCTCTGAGGGAGAGTGTTCCACTGTCGATTCAATAAAGATTAAGCAAGGAAAAGGCATTTTGTGGGCTTTTTTGGACTATGAGGCCATGTTCTAGAAGAATTTCTTCCTGATGTTTCTTTCGCCTGCATCTGTGCCAGAAGATGCCAGCCACAGATGCAGGTGAAATGTCAGGAGGAAATTCTTCTAGAATGTGGCCTCACAGCCCCAAAGCCCACAAAATCTCATGGATGCCAGCTGTGAGAGCCTTTGACTTCACAAAGAAAAGGGTGTAAGGGTCTGCCTGTGTAAGTCATTGCAGGATGGAAGTTCTGGCTGCTGGAATCCTGTTGCCAAAGTCTTTTCAGGACTAAGGGCCTTTACAGACTGCCAGAAATAATGCAACTTGAGTCCACTTTAACTGTCCTGGCTCAGTGCTAGGGAATCATGGGAAGTGTAGTTTATTGTGGCACCAGAGCTCTCTGACAGAGAAGGCTCAATGTCTCAGAAGAAACTATAATTCCCATGATTCCCTAGCATTGAGCCAGGACAGTTAAAGTGTACTCAAGTTGCATTATTTCTGGCAGTCTATAAAGGCTCTAAGTCAAAGTTGCCAGAGTCCTGAAGAATAAGGACTAGTCAACAGGCGCAACTGGCTTTACTCATGCAGAGCAGCTGGAGCAGCTGGAGGGGCAGCCATTTAAGGGTTGCACTGGCCTCTCAACCCTTGGCACAGCAACACAGGGCCTTTGCAGACTGCCAGAAATAATACAGCTTGAAGCCATGTTAACTATCCTGGCTCAGTGCTAAGGGATCATGGGAATTGTAGCTTATTGTGGCACCAGAGCTCTCTGACAGAGAAGGCTCATTGTCTCAGAAAAAAATGCAATTCCCATGATTCCCTAGCACTGAGCCAGGGCAATTAAAGTGGCCTCAAGCTGCATTATTTTTGGCAGTCTGTAAAGGCCCAGAGTCCTCTGTGCTGTCTGTAGCTGCTCTGTTTGCCTTGTTATAATAATAATAATAATAATTTTTATTTAATATCCCGCCCCTCTGGGATCAATCGGGGCGGCTTACAATAAAAACATCATATAACAATTAAAAACTATTTCCCCCTCCCTCCTTAAAAAAATTTAAATCAGAACAGTATAAAACAACATATATCAAAAGAAATATAACTCAAAATAAAACATCGCAATACAATACAATAATGTCACATACAGGAAAAATTCTGAAGTCAGAGAATAGGTTTGCTGTGTTTAGGTTTGCTTTGTTAGGTTTGCTGTGTTTAGACCTGGGACGTTTTCACACGTGGGTCTCTAGCAACTAGCATCATTCCGGAATGAATGAAAGCAGCATCATTCCGGTATGCTTCTGGTCATGCAAATGTAATTCCCAATGAAACCGGCATGCAAAAGAACGGGGATGATGCCGCAATGGGATGGGGATGGGAGGGGGTTCTCTGTGACGTTGTGTGAACACAGGGGCAAAGGAACCGCAATGGGACGGGGATGGGATGGGGTTCTGTCTGCTTTAGACCCCGTGTGATAACATCCCTGGTCTTCTTTGGGGCTGCACAGGGCTCCCTAAGGGGAGGCTCTGTACTGCCCCAGGGCTGTGACAACCACATGCCATGGCCCTGGTCTGTTTTTTTGCCGCTTCAAAAATTGCTGGCAAATGTTGCTCCCTTTTGTAGTGTCAAAAAGCCACCTGTGGCTTTTAAGCTTTTAAGCTGTGGCTTTTAAATTGTTCTAAGTCAGCTTTAAAGCTTAGGTGGAATATATCAATTCACATACCTGGGAGTGTAGCACTGCTTCTATTGCTCAATTTGTTGTTGTTCTCAAAACACAGGCAATCACCTTCTCACTTTCAAGTATTTATTTGACTTTTCCCCTTCCTTGTACCATTGGTGAGGCTGAAGTAGGGGGGCAAGAAATAATGATTGTAGAAGTGTGCTTCTCCTTATTCCTGAAATGAAAATGGTATAAATCTGCTGTAGGCTATCTGCTGCCAGCCCAGGAGATTCATATAGTTTAAGATATTTAATCAATGCAGATAAACTCATTGACAGAGCTCTTGGTATAAATACCTCCAGTCATTTACTTTTTCAGCAACTTACAAACTAGCATTCTTCCTTGCCCTGTATACAGAAATCTGCTGTGCAGCAAAAAGTTTCTAATTTGGCTCAATAGGTACACTTTCAAAGCCTCAGTGGTTTAATCGTTTCCCTACTTGTAAACAGGTAACATAGCAACTGATGAAGCTGTATGAACTCAAATTGACCTGAAATTACACATTTCACAGTAAGCATGCCCCTATCCACCAACATCATCTCCCTTCCCATTTCTGTGCAGTGCTTGTTGAGTGTAAATCGCCAGTACCTATGGGAGATTAGCAGCTTGTTCATGCAGAAAGCTGAAATGGATTTTAAAACGTATGATAGACAAACCAGAGCAAGACGCAGTGTTAAGAATATGAGCTACAATGAAAGCTAGGAGAAACTACTTTCTAGTGAAAAGAACCTTCCTTCTGAAAGGAAACCAGTGCCATTTGGGATTATAATAATCCACTTCACAGTAAACTTGGCAGCTTTGCAAAGTGTCACTTATATATCTTTGTAGCTTGGTTAGTCAGCTGTGATTCAACAAATTTTTAAGTGCAGTATAATGCATACAGTTGCACAGTTCATTTTCCTCCCAGTTTTTTAAAGGATACTGGAGGATGTTCAAAGAACTGTAAGAGTTGGAAGGGAACTCAAACATATTCTGATCCAACCTTTTGCACATACAGGAAATGCCCTC
Organism: Phrynosoma platyrhinos; assembly: GCA_020142125.1. NCBI lineage: Eukaryota > Metazoa > Chordata > Lepidosauria > Squamata > Phrynosomatidae > Phrynosoma > Phrynosoma platyrhinos. The sequence continues at coordinate 239,148,418 of CM034706.1, read as the reverse complement.
TATACTACCCTGATATATGGCCATCAAGACATGGTGAAAGAGAATCTGCCACCCTCCAAGACAGTCTGTTCAACTCATACTGCATCTTACCACAGACTTTCTTTTTAATGTTTAGTCAAAGTACTATTTTCATGTAATTTGAGTTCATTAGTTTTGGTCTTACTATCTAGACCAGTGATTCTCAAAGTTGAAGCTGTGGAAAAATCCAGGGGGCTAGTGAAGTAAAAAAGGGCTGAAGGGGGATGGTGAAAGAAAAGTGGACAGTGGGGGGGGGGGGAGGCTTCAGTCAAAGTGTTGGTGCACAAGAAAGACCAGAGGAACCAGTGACCTTTAGGACCATGGTGGCAATGAGAAGTTAGAGTAGATGGCATTAGTAGATGCCCTTTCCAGTGCAGAGCATCAGAATGCTGCACCAGGAGGGTGTCCTGATGCTGCGTGCCATGTGTAATGGCACACATCATCAGGACGGTGCTGGTGTGTGGTTAGGGCAGTTGGCGTGCAATTGCCCCACCCCATCTCTGCCTCCAGGCCAGCCCTTTGGGCCGGTGTGCAGAGTCCCTAAGTTAGGTTGAAAAGGAGTTACAATTATAGTAACAGTGTCACAATTATGACTAAGGGCCTTTGCAGCCTGCCAGAAATAATACAGCTTGACTGTCCTGGCTCAGTGCTAAGGAATCATGGGAACTGTAGTTTATTGTGGCACCAGAGCTCTCTGACAGAGAAGGCTCTATGTCTCAGAAAAAAATACAATTCCCATGATTCCCTAGCACTGAGCCAGGACAGTTAAAGTACACTCAATTTGCACTATCTCTGGCAGTCTGCAAAGGCCCTGTGTAGTGAATGTGAATATGGAACTATCATGTGTAACTGTTCCATATTTCTGTCTGCTACTTAGGGTTGCAAAAATGGATTGTAGCAGAGTCATGGATCTTTAGTAACAAAAATAGCTTTACTTAGCAGAAGCAAAAATAACATAACAAACAAAACATTATAGCTAGATACAAATAGGCATAGAAAAATACAAAAACAAACTCAGCATGAAGAGCAAATCACACAGCTTAAAAAAACAACCTTCAGCATGAAAAACATAACACCCCCAACCTACATGCAAACTACCACAACATTTGTAGTCTGCTGATTGACTGCATTGCAGCCACCTGGCCTAATTTGCCAATTACCATGCCGGTTCACAAACACAGTTTTACCTGCCATTTACCACACCTTTATTCAGTCACAATAGTGTAATGCAATCTTGCATATCCTGACAGTAGTCACAATAGTGACACCATTTTCATGATCATAACCCCCCCACCTAATTTACTAGGCATTTAGAGAAGAAGTAGGTCCATTCTATCAGCAATTAATGTTTCCATTATGTTTGTGGGAGGAGGGGATACTGGGCCACAAGAGGTTACTAAGTGAAGTACACTCGATTCACGAGGCATCTGTTCCGGACCCCCCGCAAATCAGAAAAAATGCAAATATTCAAGTCCCCATTGATTATAATGGTTGTGAGCTTCTGCATGCGGTGCTGTGCATGCACCTTGGGTGCACGTGCCATTTTGTCCTTCTTGGCTTGCTGTGTGCAAAGGATCAAAACTGCGGCCTGCAAGTTTCAGGATGGGGAGGACAAGTGTATGCTTAATTAAGTTGTTGGTGTACAAAAAATATCATTATCATTTTTACCCACTACAGCACACTGTTGATTCATGGTTGGCTTCTGATCTGTTCAGTTCATTGTTGCTTTTAGTGCTGACAAAGTGTTACCTATCAACTCCATTTGTTCATTTGTTTATTCCCAACAAAATGCAGGACTGTGCTTTTATCTCTGTTGCAATCCATGTCTCCATTCCGTGAGGCCACAGGCCTCTTTTTAGGTAGAGAACAATGCATTTCCCAAGAAGGCTCCATGTTTTTGCATCAGGAATAGTTTGGTAGGTGTAAAGGTAAAACATGCTAATCCAGTCCAAATTTAAGAATGGAATAGAAGCAGATTGGATTGCAAGAGACGAGTCCTTGTTGAAATGCAAATGGACTTTAAATTTCCTGGACTTTGAAAATCTTCCAGTTGCCTTATGGCCAGAAGGAGGAGGAGCCAGCCTGCAAGAGATGCCCTCCCCATACCATCTTAACTAAGGACAGAAACAACAAAATGCAGACATCTTACTAACATCTCCAATGTTTCTCCTGTTTGGTTTGTAACGTCTTGCCTGATGAAGAAGCTAGTGGAGCTTTGAAAGCTTGCAAACAGTATATTGTGCATTTTGGTTGGCCAATAAAGTATCACTGTTTGATATAAACATGTTGTTCTGGATAGAGAAATGTCCTGAAGAAATGAAATGTACAAGTAAAATAACTTTTACAGAAGGACATTAGATGCAAACTATAAACATGGAAATGAGTGGCCTTCCCAATATTATTTGTCTGCAATTCCCATCAGCCTTATCCAGCACAGGACTCCTTTGGGTGGAAAAATATGTCATGAGGTTGGGGTATTTGTTGATGTTGTACTTAGATGTTTCTGTTTTAATATTCAAGTGCTGCTTCCATTGTCCCAGACTATTTTTTATCAATTCCCAGCACAAGCTGAAACATTTTATTCCCAGACTCAAGTGGGTTCCTCTATAATTCTGAGACATTTTGGATCAATTTTCCCTCTTTTCCCTCTTTTCATTTTTAAAAACAGTAATAGTGTCTAGTGCACCACTAAAATTGCCCTTTTGCAAATAGCCCACAACCAGCAAACCCATGCAGGTATATTGAAAGAATTCAAACTTCTTTAAACTAGTCTCGAAGACACATTTATTTGTCATTTTGGCAACCCATGGGACCTACAGAAATCTCATCCAGCACTACATTCAAAATGAGTTGATTTTCTTTTCCGCTTTCTTCACTGTCCAGCTTTCACAAACATACATATAAATTGGAAATATGATGCCATGGACAATCATAAATCTAATATTCAATGATATTTCTGCACTTCAGAATCTTGTCTAATTCTTTTGTAGCTTCCCTCTCAAGATCAAGCCTTCTGATTTCTTGAATGAAATCCCCACAGTTGGTGTCATAAACATGCAGCAGGAGGAGGTCCTTATAGTGTGACAGGGATGGGGATCAGGGAAAGCTCTCATTCTTGGTAATTGCAGTGAGCAATATGGACGTCTTCACATTTGGTGGGATTGCCTCAGAGGAATCCTCATACTCTGTGACATTGGTGGCATTTGTTGTTGTTAACTGCTCTCGAGTCGATCTTGACATCCCCAAGACCCTCTGTCCTCCACTGCTTTGCTTTAATCCTGCAAACTGATACCCATGACCTCCTTAATAGAGTCCATCCATCTGGCATGTGGCCTTCCTCTCTTCCTACTTCCCTCCACCTTTTCCCAGCATTAGTGTTTTTTTCCAAAGAGTCCTTTCTTCTCACATGTCTGAAGTACGACAGCCTCAGTTTGGTCATCTTAGTTTCCAGGGAGGTTTCTGGCTTGATCTGCTCTAGGACCCACTTGTTTGTCCTTTTGGTTGTCCATGGGATCCTCAGCACTCTTTTCCAGCACCAAATCTCAAATGAATTGATTTTCTTCCAATCATCTTTCTTAACTGTCCAGCTCTCACATCCATACATGGTAATAGGGAATACAATGGCTTGTATGATTCTAAATTGGTGCTGAGCTTTATATCTTTGCATTTTAGGATCTTTTTCTTGTTCTTTCATAGCCACCCTCCCCATTCTTAATCTTTTTTTCTGATTTCCTGACTGCTGTACCCATTTTTATCAATGTTTGATCCCAAGTATGAGAATACTTTTACTATTTCTATTTCCTCATTTTCTAGGCTGAATTTGTGAAGGTCCTTGGTGGTCATTATTTTTGTTTTCTTTATGTTTAATATTAAGCCTGCCTTTGCACTTTTTTCTTTGATCTTCCTTAGTATGTGTTCCAGATCTGTGAGGTTTTCTGCTAGTATTATGGTGTCACCTGTGTATCTTAGATTGTTGATATTCCTTCCTCCTATTTTCACTCCTCCTTTTGTGTCCAAGTTTTTTTATATATATAATATGTTCTGCATACAAGTTGAAGAGGTGGGATTGCCCAAGTGTAAATCCCACAGTTGCTATGATATGGGTTGAAAAACCCCCACATTTGGTGACCACAGCCATGGGATAAATGGTGGAAACCCTACATTTGTTGGCAGAAGTGGGATTGCCTAAGAGAACCTCACATCTCCCTACCCATGTTTCCTAGAACCCACTACAAGCATTTATGTATGGACAAAGGAATATTTCACATTTGATTCAGTTGCTCTGTTTTTCTTCCTCCTCTTCTCTGTAAAGCCTAGGGGATAGTTAGATAATGTCATCTGTCAAAATTGCAGGATAAGACTAATTTACTAAAATTCTGAGCTTTTGCTACCACCTTTCTGGCCACTCTAACAACAATTCTGAACTATCTTTAACATCAGTTCTAAATCCATTGTGGGTGATTTAACTTCTTTCTTGAACAAAAATTGCTCCCCTTTTAGTCCAATGCTCTACTATGTCCCAATCTTTCCCCCTCATCATTTTCTGCAGCTGTGTCTTGAATATTACTGATGGCAATGTCTAATTCAGAGAAATGTCTGGGAAGATCAGGGTCAGCATCACTGATATCTACTCTCTTTTTAACTGTACTGAGACATGCAGTATTTTATGAGAAGATGCTTTTATAACTTTCCTGAATTTCAAAGGAAGCTTTTTTGTATGCTGGGTGGCCTACTCTCAAAAATAAAAGTGAAAGAGAATTTTGAAAGTCCCACTGTGCATGCATAGAAGTACTGTGCATGAGATAAAATGACTCACTGGATAGAGAGAAATGATATCATTAGTTTTGCTTATGCAGTCTTGCCACTTCACTTTCAATCTGGCATTTTTTTCAATTCAGCCTTCCAAAGTAGAGCAGTGAAAATCATTTCAGAAGATCACCTACTTTTACACATTTGATCAAACAAGCCCTGAGGGTGGTTTTGCAATGCAATTTCAGTAGTGCAAAACCACCCTCTGTATCAAAGTAAAGACCATTGCTCTGCCATTTTACTCACCTCAAAACTGACTGTTTTGTTTTGCCTATGTTTTGGCAGTGAAAAAAAAAAGGAAAGAATCACAACACTTGCTATTTTGTTTCACCTTCCAGATAGCTAAGTTTGTAAGCTCTTTTTTGAATCTGAAAAGATTCAAAATGGCTGTCACCATAAAGATGGTGGCTTCCTTTGCCACATACTGGACCACAGTTGTATGTTTACAGTAAAACCAATGTACATGGTAAAATATGTTGCAAGGAATGATATTCTTGTTTCATATTACATTTTTGGATGCAGTGTTGTTGTTTTTGCAAAAATAAAGTAACCTTGGAAAACACTGTTACTTTTAAAATATATTTTTATTTCATAAACGATACATAAAATAAAATTGTAATAACACAGGTGACAATAACAAAATATGCATTACACATTACAAACTGCTACAACATATTACAAGTAACAATAAATACATACTACAGATTACAAAATACAAAAGAAAATTATGAATTCCAAACATCTTTTCTTCAGGTACCTTTCACCATGAATTCCAATCCCTCTCTTTCTTACCATTAATTATATACAGTGGGATCTTGGGGTTTGGCTCCAGGGCCCACTGTGGATACCAAAATCCATAGATATTCAAGGCCAAATTTAGTACAATTGATAGTAATGTAGTGTCACTTGTATAAAATGGCAAAAAGTAATGTAGTGTCCCTTGTATAAAATGGCAAAAAGTAATGTAGTGTCCCTTGTATAAAATGGCAAAATCAAGTTTTGATTTTTGGAATGTATATATTTTCTGAATATTTTCAAGCTTTGGATGCTTGAAGCCATGGATAAAGAATCCATGGATACAGAAGGCTGACTGTATTTAACTCATTTTATTTGATGTAACAGTAACCATCAAACCACCCTAGGCTATTTTTTCAAGAAGACAATTAACAATTTCCAGTCCTTCTAAACCTTTGCCAATGAGTTTTCTTTAATCAAAATAGACAATTTGTCTATCTCCACCAAATCCTTCAGCTTAAATAACCAGTCTTCTTTTGTAGAAATTAAGTCATTATTATTATTATTATTATTATTATTATTATTATTATTTACTTTTGAGCATATAATATCCTTGTCACAGCCACCATATATTGATCTTTTCTTCTGTATCTTCTCTCCAGTTGTTTATCCATCATTCCCAATAGAGAAAACACTTGGGAAAAGCAGACTGACAAAAATAGCTGGCTTCCCGGCGAACTAGGGGCATGGTGTTCAGACAGCAGCATGCCCCCAGTCCACTAGGAAGCCACATGGCTGACTGCACGTGCATCAGAACCACAGCATTTTGGTAGTGCAGTGTTTACACACACTGTGCCACAGAAATGCAGAAAAGCCACTACCACGATGGAAAAGGTGCCCTTTTCCTGGTGCAAAAAGGAGCAGCTTTCTGCTACTTTTTTTGTGCTGGGTTGGGGGCTTGGCATGAAGTTGCGGTGGCCCCAACCCAGTAAGCAAAGGAGTGGGTTAGAGCCAGCTTTTCAATGTGGTCTATTTCACCCCACTGTTAGATTTTAATGTAATAAGCTATTTATTTAATTAATTAATTCCCATGCCATTAATTAATTTTTCTCAGATTGGGACCCAAGGAGCGCCCACATAGAGGAATGACTTTTTGCTGGACTTTGGAGGCAAAAATACTTTGGGGGGGTTGCAGACTGCCAGAAATAGTGCAAATTGAGTCCACTTTTAGGGTTAGGGTTAGGGTTAGGGTTAAGGAATCATGGGAACTGTATTTTATTGTGGCACCAGAGTTCTCTGACAGAGAAGGTTCAATGTCTCAGAAAAAAACAATTCCCATGATTCCCTAGCACTAACCCTAACCCTAAAAGTGGACTCAATTTGCACTATTTCTGGCAGTCTGCAACCCCCCTTTGTGAGCAATTTTGAGGTGATGATTTTCACACTTTAAGACAATTCCCTTTTAAGATAGCTATCGCCTTCTCAAAAAATGTAACAACAGTAATAAACAATGTAGTGAATCACTGAACAAAGTTACTCTTTGGTAACTTTAACATTTTATAGTAACATGTAATGTAATTTGTCGCAGAGTCTAACAATTAAACAATGATTTAGACAATTTAAGTGGAATTATAATTCTGTAGTGTGAATAGGCCCCTGGTCTGGTCCAGTACAAGGGTACTGAAAAGCTCTCGTAGTCACATGAGGTTGGCTTTTCCAAGTTTATATATACTGTCATGTGCTGAACAACACACACACACACACACACACAAAATAGACTGGTTTTCAGATTTTTCTCCCCCACACTCACATACTTACACATGAAGATTCTGTGTTTGTCACATCATAGAAATGAGTGGTTGCCTAAAATATGCTTATACTTTACTATCAGGGTCAGCATTGGTTCATGCCATATATAATTTCAAGAATGCATCATTACCAGCACTGAACTTGAATGTCTTGTAGCCCTTTGCAGATGTTTATATTGATGCAATCTTCCATTGAAAATTGCTTTAAAAATCTAGATCTTTTCATCTCTAAAATGAAATAAAATAAAAGATTTTGATGTTCAAGGAAATAACTAGTAAACTACATATTATGCTTAGAATGCATACCATAGAAATATGTTCCAGGAATTGCCAGTATAAATCATGCAATTCAACACATTTGGGGTAGTGATTAAAAAAAATCAGTGCCACAAGAATCAACAAAGTCCATGGAAATAACAAACCCATGCTAAGATGAGAATGGAAATCATTAACAGCAGATAATAGTTGTAAAACCAAGTTAATAATGCAATAAGTGAAATAGTGGTGACATTTCTTCCCCTTTGGAACAAATAACCAGAGATCTCAAAAATGTTCCCTTTCTTTAAAAAAAAAAAAGAAAAAAAAGCTCATTGACATTTCAGATCCTAATAGAAGAAGTCCAACATGTATTACAGAAGCTTTTATATTGTTATTCACCTTACAACTATTTATGGGGCAACGTCTAGCATGCACTTAGAAAAGAAAGCTTTCATTTTACTTTTACATTGTCTTAGAAATACAGATACTTTTATCTTCTTCCTTCCTTAAACAGATACACATGTGGGGTTAGGGTTTTATTTGTTTGTCACTGGCAAGTTCTTGGAATTCTTCATATCCCAGGAATACAGATGGATAAATTTGTCCATTTCCAATAGTTTTCCATACAGTTTGTTTTATACAATTTCTAGAAGCCTTAAGAGGGATGCAGACGAGCAGCCCTGGGCTGCCCCCAGAAGCGGAGGATTGAGGGCGAGGCTTCCGGACACCTCGGCCCCGATCCTCCCTTTCACCACCTGCAAAAGGAGCACTAAAATAGCACTCCTTCCGCAAGCCACAAAAGGGGCACCACAAGAGGCATGATGTGCCTCTTTGGTGTCTCTTCTGGCTCAGTGTGTCCGGAAGCTGAGCCGGAAGGATGTCATTGGTGCTCCCGTTCATGTGGACGGGCCGTCACTCTGATTACATCCTCAGGAAGGGGATGGGACTCCCAGCGTCTGGCTGCGCCTCCCCTTCCTGTGATTGCAGATGGCGTTTTTCGCCATCTGTATCCCCCCTTAGTTTTTTTTAAGTGCCCCAAAATTAACCTGCATTTGTGTATGCAATTTACACAACACATGCATGACTATAGGCAACTTCCTAGTTTCAGGAATTCTGTTTGTATCACTCCTCATATACACATTTTTATTGGCAGTGCTTGAAGTGATTTCTTCAAGTAATTTAGGAAAATTCACACTGAAAGATAACTATGGGCCTTTGCAGACTGCCAGAAATAGTGCAAATTGAGTCCACTTTAAGGGTTAGGCTTAGGGTTAGGGAATCATGAGAACTGTATTTTATTGTGGCACCAGAGCATTCTGACAGAGAAGGCTCAATGTCTCAGGGAAAAAAACAAAAAACAAAAACAATTTCCATGACTTCCTGGCACTAACCCTAACCCTTAATGTGGACTAAATTTGCACTATTTCTGGCAGTCTGCAAAGGCCTTATATTTCAATTCATATATTATTCCAGTAAGTACTGACTAGAGGCCTTTGCAGACTGCCAAAAATAGTGCACATTAAATTGAGGCACTGCCCTGGCTCAGTGCTAGGGAATCATGGGAACTGTAATTTATTGTGGCACCAGAGCTCTCTGACAGAGAAGGCTCAATGTCTCAGAAAAAAATACAATTCCCATGACTCCTTAGCACTAAACCAGGGCAGTGCCTCAATTTAATGTGCACTATTTCTGGCAGTCTGCAAAGGCCCTCAGTTGGTTAACTTCACAATACATTTTTTGCATGTATGTATCTCCCCTACCCTTATTAACTAACCTTTCTCTAGAACAGAGGTGGAGTACTTTGGCTCTCCAAATGTAGCTGGACTGCAACTCCAATCAGCTTTAGCCACCATAGCCAATAGTAAGGTAGGAGAAATGTTGTAGTCCAACACCTCTGTTCTGTACCCTTGTTCCCATCCTGTTCCAGAAGTATAAACAGCTGTAACCTGAGATGATTGTGTTCATTACTGAACATTATATTTTATACCCTCTCCTTATAGCCAGTGTCAGTACCAGAGTGTTCCTTCCTAAAAAGTTTTAAAAGCATGCACTCTCTCGCAGACACATCATTTCCATCATCATTATCATCATCATCATTATCATCATCAGCAGGAGCATGATTATTTCTTGCCTTTGCCCCAAGATAGTATTACAAATTAAAATGTTTACAATATAGTTTAAAGTATGCAAAAAGTTAACATTAAAATAGAATTGAATTATTAACAGTATTAAAACAATTTAAAACAATACTGTTATGATGAGTTTTACTCAGTAAATATGAATATTAGACTTTAATGCATAATGCAGGAAAGTGTCTGTTGCCAGTGTCTGCACCAATTGCTGAGAATTCATACTGAACAGGGTAGTGCTGGTGGCCTGGACCCTTAAATGTCCTTTATGTCAAGCATTATTCTAAAGTGCAAACTGGAATTCCCCTCCACTCCCACCCCCATTCTTGCTGCCATGGGCTGGAGCAGACGGGCAGAAAAAAACTAGCTCAATCTGCTTTTTCAAAAACCCCACTAGTACATGACAAGCTCCCAAGGTGGGCTGAACATCCCACAGGCAGACCACAAGGTGCTGTGTTAAGCCACACCACTGGGTAATTTTTTTGGTCACCTCCCCTCCATGCATGTGTACCACCACACAAACACATCACCTGCAACCTCCAATTACCTGCCACTTCATGCTCATATGTTTTTCCATTTCATGGCCACCCCTTTGATCAACCATACAGTTGCATGTGTGATGTTACACCCATACAGGGCATCCATGTGCAAGTGATACATTGGCAAAATACAATCATGAACACACACACCCCATGCATACCCCTTCACCCCTCTTCACTCCATGTCCCCCTGTTATACTGTTTGCTACATTGTAATTACATCTATTGGACTTGTCAAACTTTCATTTTTTACTTTGCTGCAGCTCCACACGGACACCAGGCTGTTTATATGAAGGCACAAAGATATACATTTTCTGAACTAAGCCAGAGTATCCCAGCTTTTGGTTCTTTTGCTCCAGTTTTTAGCGTGGCTTCATTTCACTTTCCACCAGTTTTCAAGGCATGTATCAGATAAATACCTCATCTCCAAAGTGGCTAGATGCTACTTTATTTTGCCCATCAGTTTCACTCCAAAGAAAAGGTTTCACTGATGAAAACAATCAGTGCTGAACTGTCTCATCTACCTCCACTAAATGGACACCTGCCAAGCTGTCTCAGACTAGTACACCCTCCACCACCTGTGAGGCATTGTGCAACTCCCAGAAATGTTGTTTAACCTTCTGGATTTGAAAGAAGGTAAATATGTATATTTAAGTGGCTTTCTCTTGTGCACACAGCTCCATTTTTTAACCACCCAGATGATCAATATCAGGACACATTCACACCTTTTGCACAGAAACACAAGCTTTGCATACATCTCTTTAAACACTTTTGGGTTTTTTTTAAAACCCTCCATAGAACAACATTGAGGTCATGTTTTGCCCCATCCAGAGGTGTTCCCTTCACTTTAGGAGACAATCTACAAATTAGGAAGAGGTTAAGAACAGAGACAGAGAGAATGTCTATCTCGCTTTTTGAGACCTGCTTCCCTACTCTGATCTCCAGTCATCCATACTCCTAGTCATGATCACTTTCTTTCTTAAACTATTTTTCTTGTGTATAGCAGCACCATGTCCTTTTTCGTCCCACCGCTGCCACCAAATTTTCACTGGCGACACACAGCTACCCCACTACTTCTCTTATAATGGTCACGAACTTTGTCTGAGACCCTTTAACCTTTTTTCAAACTGCAGACAAGCTTTTGTTAAAATGAAAATAGAACTTTATGTACAAGATGACTTAAAACAATATATCTTATGGGGTTTTGAGACAATTGTTACTTCATGCAATGTTATGACTTGTTTCCCTTCACACTTTTACTCTCTTAGTTACCACTTTGTTACAGGTTCAATTAATTTCACACTACTCTCCTCAAAGATCAATGGTTATAGTTACTCAGGAATCTCTTTCTCTCTCACACACACACACAGTCCTTATCCTGGGTTACTTCCTTTAACCTTATTAATAAACCAACCTCTCAGCTATCACCATCCTGCAGGATATTTCTCCACAGTAACTCCCTCCTTGGAGTTCTGTATGTGTAGGGAGTTCCCCACTACTAGACTCTATGCCTACCAGACCCTGTTATGCTAAGTCCCTCTCTTCTGGACTTTTACCATAATGGTCCCTATCTAACTCTCTCTCTCAGCAACAGCCCTTTTTATCTTCTCCAGCCTTCACTGTGATTGGCTGTCACCAGCTCTCTTCCAATTGGTTGTTGCTTGGCTGGCCCAACTCTACCAGTTCTTTTCCTATTAGTTGTTGCTAGGCTGGCACATCTCTGCCAGCTCTCCTCACTCCTCTTCATATCTGAGGGTGAGAATGTTCATGTGCATGTTTTAGTTTGTACAGTAGTCCCATTAGCTTAGCTACTCTCCTTTTAAACAGGTCAGGAGTAAAGTTTAGCTACCATGCTGGTTTCCCCTCTATTACTTTGAGAAACAGGTTGTATTGAGTATAGTTGGTTGCTGCTGTTACCTTTTTCTGCCTTTTTAATAAAGAAATTACAGGTTTTGCTGTGAAATCAGATTCTCCTTGACCTGATTTCTTCCCTTCTACCTCATTCTCTCATGGAGTCTCTCTGGTTAATTGTCCATTTTTAAAACCTTCAGCTTGTAAGGTCCTGCAGCAATTTTGTGATATAAAAGCTTCAGGGGACCACAAGGTGGGAGACTCTAACAAAGGGATGCTTTTGGGAATGGGGTGTCTGTCCCATCTTGGAGGGAGCTCCAGACTCCCAGCTATCCTCATGAACATCCAGGAGTCATGACTCTAACTATCTGTGAGTAGAATAGGAGAATGGATTAGCTAGTCACAGCAGGGACTTTTGTTTATTTTTCCTGACTTTGCAGAAGATGATCTAGATTCTACACAAATCTGTAATTTGTATTTTTCTTAAGTTGCCTAAGGGGAAGGTGACTCTTCATAAAGAGATGCACCTTTTGCTAATGGAGATTTTTTACGTAAGAATAAAACCTATTCCTTTAAAAGTACTTCTCTCACACATATTCCTTTAATTCTCGGTTTCATCTCTTTGCCAGGTTTGAAGGGAAGAAGTCTCTGCAATGTCAGAGATGAAAAGTGCAAATGGAACCCCAAAGTAAATTCCTACTGAGTCACTAATGGAAAAAGGGGTGGTCAAATCAATAGGTGGAAGTAGCTCAGTTCATTACAATGACACCAAGGGATCCCATCCAGCTCAGGCAGAAGCAATAGGGGGATCCAAGAACCTTAGTGCCACTGTACTCTCCCTAGGGAGGGAGTTCCAAAGTCTGCAGGCAGCTACCAAGAATGCCCTACCTCATGTTCTTTCCCACCAACCATATCTCTGAAGGCATGGGTCTAAAACAAGAGGGAAATATTCCAATTGTTCTGGACAACTGTTGTCATTAGCAATAGAGTGTACAGCAGAAACTGTAGCCTTTAAACCCTGTGCATGTGTATGCATGTATGTTCATAATGTGTCAAGAGAGTATGGTTAAGTCTCCTTCACATATATAGTATTTAACTGATAATCACAAATTAGGTCTTCACCTACAGCAATTCCACAGAATATCAATACTTTGTTTTTTTTTTTTTTGTTTTGTTTATTTAAATATATTTTCAGAACATCGTGCAACCCAATGAAATAATAACTAGGGGGAAAACGTTCAGTTTTAAGAGATATGCCTCCTGGCCCCATCTCTGGCATTAAAATCTCGAGACTGTTGTGCATGCGCTGGTAACCTCACGCCTTGACTTC
>CM034706.1:239099319-239110739 GCA_020142125.1 Phrynosoma platyrhinos | reverse complement strand
ACTCAATTTGCACTATTTCTGGCAGTCTGCAACCCCCCTTAGTGAACCAATAACCCAACAAAACTAAACATTTAGTTTCTGGGCTTGCTAAAATTCAGATGAATAGTGAAGTCCAAATATGCACACTAGCTGTTATATGGCTGTAGTCCTGTTTAAACTCCCAGCATGGATCACAACAAAGCATTATCCTCTCCAAGTTACTCTGTTAACCCTGTTCAAAAGATTTGTCTGAGCTGCCTGCAATGCTCCACAGTTTGTCTCTGTTGTATGTGCAGTACTGTCCATGTTCCATTCTGTGATAGTTGCCTTCTGTTGTTTACTTCCATTGGGTATACTTCTGATTTCATTCCACAAGTATACTGAAACATCTTAAATCTAGCATAAACATATTTTTGTTATGGTTGTGTTGTGTCATCAAATTGGCTTCAATGTATAGCGACCCTATAAATGAGAGACCACCAAGAGATCCTGTTACTGTTATTTCACTGATAAACTGAACATTTTTATTTTGACAACAGCATAAGGTTCAAATAAGACCCTGTACTTTCCTTTCACATAATCACTTAATTGCTATCCCTCTAGCTTCTTAGAACAGAATGCTAAATTCACACTCCTCTAGAAGGAAGACAGAAACTGAAACACCAAAAATAATTTATTTAAACACAGCTTGATGTAGAAATGAGTAGTTAAATGCAAAACAAAATGTAAGAAAAGAACTGAAAACTATTTATTTGGGCTAAAAAGAAGTAATATCATAAGAAGAAAATCCCTTAGAATTTACATCCAACCCCTCCCCCCGGTAATCCCCATGGAGAAAGAAGCAGGCCCAAATGCTCATGATAAGAGCTTCTCAATAACATTTACAAGGGCTATATTAATGTATACATTAAGCAACAGGTAATCAAATCTTATGCTCCAGGGCATAAGTAGATTTCATGTAGTGAACAGGAAGACAGATCCATGATAAATGAATTTGCATTATTGTACACAAGGAGTCATTTGAACTTTGGTTCAAAAGCCCTTTATTTGGTTCAAAAGCCCTTTATCTGCTGTTGGTTGATGCTGAAGCCAAATTAGACGATGAGACAACACATTTCTAATATGGAGGCCTTTGTGAACAATTCATTATTATGTACTTTCACTAGTCTTGCTAGGCGTGGTTGATCTTGACGTGTTCAGTTTAAATAAATAAATAAATAAACAAAATAAACAAGTTGTCTCCAACTGTGTTCATATAAGAATCATAGAATCATAGAATTATAGAGTTGGAAGAGACCACAAGAGCCATCCAGCCAACCCCCTGCCATGCAGGAACTCAAAATCAAAGCATCCTCAACAGATGGCCATCCAGTCTCTGTTTAAAGACCTCCAAAGAAGATGATTCCACCACACTTCGAGAGAGTGTGTTCTACTATCGAACAGCTCTCAAAGTCAGGAAGTTCCTCCTAATGTTGAGCTGGAATCTCTTTTCCTGAAGCTTGCATCCATTGTTCCATGTTCTATTCTCTGGAGTAGCAGAAAACAAGCTTACTCCATCCATTTTATTTTAATTTTGCCCACAAGAAGATCCATTCAGGAGGAAGGGACAGAATAACTGCTTTTGAATGGTAGTGTTATGTGGAAGCCATGGTCTGTTTTTTTCTTTATTGATATTGTTCCACTTTTCACAGCCAGTGACTGGGCCTTATTGAAACAAGAGTTGAACAGGTGCCTTTGGGGCATAGGTGCTAGGATGCTGCAGAGGCCCAGCTATACACAATTTGTGACACCATATTTCTGAATAGGCATATCTCTAAGGAAAAATTAAACCCATAATGTCTCCATATTCAAAGAGAATGGAACAAATCTTGTTAAGCATCCCCAAGGCCCATTTCTTTTAATCTCATGTCTCTTACTGCTCCTAAATTGCACTGATGGACAATATGACTTAGTTAATTTATCACTGCTCCTTGTGACATGGAACTGGCAAATTAGCTTAGATTTCATTCCTTTTTCCTTTTCTCATTGTGCACACATTTACTTTGTTATCCATCTGTTCACTTTCTATTAAATTTCTCACCACCTGAATGCAAATAGATATGCATCAATGACAAACTTACATAGTATTGCAGTAATACCAATCCATTAATTACTCACTGATTACTCAAGCCTTGTCTGCACTGCAGAAATAAAACAGTTTGACACAACTTTAACTGTTATGGTGCCCATGAAATTATTAGTTTATGAGATATTTGATCTTTTCTGTCAGAGGGCTCTGGTGCCCCACCAAAATACAAACCCCAAGATTCCATAGCACTGAGCCATGACTGTTAGTGTCAAGCTAAATTATTTCTTCAGTGAAGATACAGCCTCAGAAATGACAATTTGTAAAATTCAGCCAATCAATACTTGTTTCGGGGGGGGGGGCAATACTAATTGCTCCAGAAGTAAGCTCACGTTGTTGTTGTTGTTGTCTTCAAATATATTGTTCTCCACTCCTTGTCTGCACTTCTTTGTCCAGTGGCCTGTTCTCACTTACATCATTAGTTCTGTGTGATGGAACCATGTCACACATTTTTCTGTTCCCACTCCAAAAAGGCTTGGACTTTTTCTTCCAAATATTTCTGTATTATGATTGAAACATTATTTAAAATGAAGTTGTATCACCCTCATAGGCACTTATTGGATAGATTCATTATGCAGCGTCATCCTAGATCAGGGGTAGGCAACCATTCTCCTTTAAGGGCCGAGGAACTTCAGCTCCCAGAAGCCTCAGCCATGTTGGCCAATAGTCCCATGTTGGCCAATAGCTCCTGCGATTCTGGGAGCTGAAGTCCCTCGGCCCTTAAAGGGGAAAGGTTGCCTACCCCTGTCCTAGATGGTGAATGACACAACTTTGTTACTTGTTTTTAAGTACTGCTGCTGTTTTTGAAAGCTATTTTAAACTTTTAGAGATACTTTCTGTGGAGTGTTCTTCTAAACTTCTAATAACATTAGATAAAGTATAAAATGATCTCCACACCACAGCAATACCCTGCTATTTTGGAAGTATTTTGCTGTGTTGCATTTATAATTATTTCCTGCACTAATCTTCCACTTTCCTAGCTTACTAAAAAGTTATCTGCTCAAAGCAGAGTTGTATCCCTTGCACCCAAGTTACCTGGTTTGATCTTTCAAAACAATATGATGCTGGATCAGAGCCAGCACAAGATTTGTCTCTCTCTGTGTGTACATGTACATGTTTCATTATCTGGAAATAGTTGAAGAAGCACATTCTTTGTGCTTTGGTTGATTCAGCATATTTCTTTTAAATATTTCATTTTTGCCTTTGTGTCCCTGCAACTGCTCATCTTTACTCACAGCAGGGGTTAGAGATCTTAGAAAAGAACTGCATATACATTAAAATGTGTACTTTAATGTAGATTTTGTAAAAATACAAATTATTATTACAGATTTCTAACAAGGTAGAAAATGTATGAATGTCTGTTTTATACATGAATTCATATGTGTTGTTGTAATGACTTGCCTCTTCTGGTCGAATTCTAACAAATGAAAATAGGTGTAATGGCACAAAGATTATTGAACTCCATCACTACATGTGTTCTCCCAAGTCCCAGTTCATATAAACTCTAAGTGAATTATGATAAAAATTTCAGGTGTCATACAATCTCAGTTAAAAACAATTTGTTCAAATTGCACAGTGTCCTTTGATGTGTGGTTAAGTGGCATTTTTCCTAAGCCAATAGGCTTTCATGCCATATTGTTATAATAATCATTGTATGTGTTGGGTGACTGATGTAATTAGGAATCATCATGTTATTTTTCAAGAAAAAATCTCAAAAATGGATAAGGTAAGATGAATGAAATGCAAACAGCTTCAAGGCTTTGAACCTGTTTCCAAGACTTTATTATTCATTTTCCATCTTAGGGGAGCTTCATACCCACAGATTTCCTACTTCTGACATTCTTGTGATTGCTGTATGAATGTTTACTGAAATGATCATGAGCAGCATAAATGGAGATAAAGAGCACATGGAAGAGGAAAATTAACATCCTCCAATAAAACTGTTCCTTTAAAGTAGTGGTGGACATAATGCAGCCCAGTGGCATCATTATGGGGATGCAAACCACATCAGGTGTCAGCACCAGAGAGAGGACTCCAAAATGACTGTTCAACCTCATTCTAAATTACCTCAGACAAGGACTTGGCCTTATGTGAGAGCAAGCTGGAGCAGTCCTCCATCTGGAATGTCACCATCTCCACATCCTCCTTCTTACCTGCTGTGACTCTGTAACAGCCCACCTGTCATGGCAGCCATTGCTATGCTCACCGCCTCTATGCACATGCCTGAAGTCTTTGCTCAGTTGGTAGTTGCTAAGGGGTTAAAGATGATCATGACCATGACAGTGTTGATTGGGCCTTCACCATCTTCCTTGGCTGGGATGTACTGGGTTCTGTGCATGCTGCTCCAGGGTTACAACTGTAGCTGTAACAGTTGCCATCTGCTCAATGCAGACTGCTTGCCTCCTCTGCAACCCACCATCACTTCTACTTCACCTTCTTCCTTGCCTCACATGAACTCCTTTGGGCTACCTGGCCACCACTGCCACCAGCACCTACTCTTACATGGGGCAGTCACACAGAGCCAATGATTTGACAGCTGTGCCTGACTGGTGCCTGATTTTGGCTTCTTGTGGGGTTTCTGCTGGCTCTGACCCTCACAGAGAAGTGTTATGGCTAGGTAGGGCTCTCAGATTGGTGTTCTCTCCCCCCATTTTCCTTGAGGATGGAATTTCTTCTGCATTTGGGAATATTTGGGGGTGCCTTTCTAGCTGCTTCTCCCAATTCTATTCCACATCAATCTCTTCTCTTTAGATCCCCTGCACAGCCTTTCCAAAATCAGGTCACTATAGGAAGACAGGGTTTTCCCTTCTGAAACTTATCATTCCTTACAAAGTCTCTTAGATACCTTTAATTTAATGATATAGGGTGAGGATGGTTGTGTACAGTGGCGTACCTAACTTTGGTGTCACTCAGTGCAGAGGGGGTGGAGCACCAAAATGGAGGGGTCAGGGTTTCTGTGAGATGCCAGAGTTGCCCCGATCCTCCTCTCTGCAGCTTCACTTCCCTCAGAGGAAAACCAGGCAGCATGTAGGAGCTGGCCTGAGTGTGTGCATGCTCCAATCCTCCTCCCTGCGGCTTGGCTTCCCTCAGAAGAAAGCCACTTAGCAGGTAGGAGCTGGCCTGAGCCTGTGCACACCCTGATCCTCCTCCCTGCAGCTTGGCTTCCCTCAGAAGAAATTCAGACAACAGATAGGAACTGGCCTGAGTGCATGTGCACCCCAATCCTCCTCCCTGCTGCTGGGTTTTTCTCAGAGGAAAGCCAGGCAGCAGCAAGGAGGGTTGGAGGAGCTGCCTGTTGCCCACCTGGGCCTGAGGCCCATCTCCTAAGGCCTGGAGACCTTCCCAAGGCCCAGAGAGTCCCCAAGGCTGGCAGAAATCACAGGATGGAAAAGAGGCTGCACAGCCGGGAAAAGCAGCTGCGCAACCGAGGAAACAACCAACCACATGGGATGGAGACTCCTCCCCCCGAGGCCCAGAACGGCACCTGCACAGGCCTAAGGAATGACCATGGGGGAACAGGGGCCAACCGGGTGTCACTCTCTCTCTTCTGGATATCACCTGGTGCAGCCCGCACCCCCCCACACATATGCACCCCAGTGACACTATTGGTTGTGCATGTACTTTGTGGTATTTATTCATTTGTAAAACATGTAGCTATAATCCCAAGGAGCAAATTACAATGTGTCCACCCTATATGCAGGCTTGCCTCATGTGGCTTTGAGCTTACATGTATGGAAAGCCCAAGGGGACAAAATGGTGTGTATGCCTTTATTTTCAATGGGCTTTCAGCATATCCGTTTTTTCCCTTATGTGGTGGTGGTGGTGGTGGTGGGGGTCCAGAACAGATCCCTGTGTATGGGAAGCATCTACTGTATGCCTTTTTTATCTTCACAACCTTGTGAAGTTCGCTAGGGAAGGCTGAGGGTCACTCCACAAACTGCATGGGAAACTGTGGGAGAGCATGAACTCTCCATGAACTGCATCCCCTAGACCAGTGCTATTGAAAGTGGTGTTTCACAGGCCAGTACCTGCTGCAACATTGGTTACTAGTCTATGATGAGTTTCCCAGAAAGAAATTAGAAAACAATTGAATCCAATGGGCATAAAATATTATGCTGGTCCCTGGAATACTGGGAAAAAAATATTGCTGGTCCACTACATCAGATAACATGAGAAGCAATGTCCTAGCATTGCTTCTTAAGCTGTCTGATATATGTGGGGGAGAGAGCAGAATGATTTTCCCCTCGGGGAAAACCTGTGCCAGGGACTGGGACCATTCATTTATTCATTATTTATTTATTGAGTATATACCTACCTTTTCCCAGTCTGGGAATATTTATGTCTGGCCATATTTATGTCCACTGACTACAGTTATTTGTTTCCTGGATGCACATCACTTACCAGCACTTGTCCAGTGACCAGTTTATTGAGTAGCACTGTATTAGTAGCAATGCCTTTCTCCATGCTTGTAGAAAAGCAAGATTAAAATAAGTAGAACTTTTTCTTCAGGAATCAATTCTCCCTTTTGTGTGATGACTAAAGGTCAACAAGAGCATGGTGGGGAAAAAATGGGGAGACCATTGCTTTTAATATTTCATGTGGTCCTGGGATTTTTGCATTTTCCTGTGACAATTAAAGGGTTTGAAGACTCCTTGGCTTCAGAATGCATGATGAAGTCACGATGAAATTAGTTTTTTTTCTTACTTTTTCTTTTCTACTTGGCCTTGCCCCTTCTTGCAGAACTCCTGACTTAACTTCTTTGACATTCTCAAGGAAGCTGCTCCTGTTTCTTAAATTCTCTCTTCAATTTAAAATATGATTATCTAACTTTTTGATTTTCTTTCTTCTGTCACTTTTTTCCTTCTTTGGAATATCTCGAGAAACATCCCCAAAGAGGTCAATAGTCATAAAGGCTTTACTTCCTGAGTCTAAAAATAAGATTAATTAATACTGTTGTACAGATATGACAGTCAAAATTCAAGTAAGGGGAAACATACAGCTATGATTTTTTTTTGTGTGTGTTATTTTTGCCACTCACCCCAGGAATAATGAGACACGACAACAGGAAGTGGGTTCATACAGGGCCAGGACAATGGAAAGTGGGTTCAGACTTGACCTATTTATTAATTTCTTAATGGAACTGCAAACCAGGTGGGAAAATAGCCAAGGATGGGAGCAGCTGCATCTTGTGGTCTGTCTTCAAGACCACCTCCAAGCTTCCCCTGGGCAATAGCACCTGAGCCCCAACAGTAACTCAAAAGCTGAGTTATCCATTGGCTAGCCTGCATCAGGAAGACTAACATTAAAGTCCCTCTCCCAATGCCCAAGAATGAAAGAGAGGGATTTATCCTCCATGCAGCCCCAAAGGTTGTCTCTTTCCCCACCTCCCAAGTCCCAAGGCTCAAAGAGGTGGTTCCATAGACCTCCTTTCCACCCAAATAGTGTCCTAGGCACTCACTGAAATCCAAATTTCTTTCAAACCATGCCAAAGATATGGGGCAATCATCTGCTTATCCCCTATCTCCCACCAAGGCATCCAAAACACTTTTAATGCCCTGTTGTAGGTCCATTAAGTAAATAAAATTGCCTAGCTCAGACAGTTGAATTCCATCCACTCAATAAAGCTCGGTCCTTTGAAATATGATCTGTGGATGTGGTAAAAAGTGAGACAACCCACTTTCCAAAGCACAGTGAATCTCAGAATTAACCTGTTGTCTGGCTTTATCCAGGCAATAGGGGTTGCCCTCACCCCTCCATACTTCACCTGCTAGCATCCATGACCACACCAGCTCACTCTGGGGCTACTGCTGCTTGAATGCTTTAAAATCTTGCTTGGCTTGCAATACCAAAGAAATCCCTTTTACCAGACCAAGATCATTACTCCTAAATGAATAACCACAACATGGGGAGGAGGTCCACAACACTTCCTAAATAACAATGGCTACAGGCCCAATAGCTCATGCTGTGGCCACACACCAGCACTTGATGTCTCCTCAGCCACCAGCTGTGATCTGAAAAAGAAGAAAAACATGCTAACAGTGAAAGTTCCAAACATATTCCCAATAAGCAGATGATTCCCATCAGCCAATTTGCTCGATAGCTTGAGAATGAAATCTAAGCGTAGCAGTCAAAGTGGCACCTATGCAAAAAGAGTGCATGGCAAACCACATTTGTGAGACCAAGTGCAGCTAGCGCCCTAGAAGTAATATCTCAGAATTGATATTTAGTTAGTGGTGAAGCATTCTGATGAATAAACAAAGGACCTGCTCTGTGTCATCTCACATGTATGTAGTCAAGGAGTGCTTGAACTAGGCAGATGTGAGGGTCCACAGCTAATTTGAGTGAAATGGTTGAGTCGTTGTCTTGTTGGTCAGTTTTAGAAGAATGAATTAACAGAGTAATAGATTGGGGTATAACCTGGATATCAGCAAAATATAAAGCCTTTCGAGATGCATTTCATTTGGAGGATAAAACCAATTCACTTATTCTTCATGCCCCAAAGAATGCCATCAAGGAAACAGCATGGAATAGTAGAATCTCATATGGCAATATGCAAATATCAGACCATACTTGGTGTAAACCTTTCAATATATCTTGAGAAAGCGGAATCCTAGCATTCACTACTCAACCCCTCTCCCTAGTCTAGCCCTCAAGCACTTTTCTGATGCAGAAATCAACAGTTATGTCACATACTCCATGTAATTTCAGCCAAAATGCAATCGCTGGAAGGTGCAACCAAATAGAAAGAGAAGTCAATCCTCTACCATGTAGGTACACACAATAGTGTAGTAAATGCAGCGCAGGTGGAGGTAGTTAAAGTGTGTCTAGCCCTAAACTGAAAACATTATTTTAAAGCCCACCACCTGGTAGATGGTGCAATGGACAAACTCAATGCTCTTGCTACCTCAGATTGCCAAGGCTCCACAGATGTTCCGGCATCAGTTCTGGCATCAGTGATACTTCTGGCACCTGTGTCCTGAAATGTTCTGTTTACAGGAAAGAGCATCTGAAATAACATTATCAATCCCTGGCATGTGTCCTGCTGGAAACAAAATGTTAAAACGTAGACACTAAAGAATAAAACCCCAGACAAAGCACATAACCTTTTGAGATTTGGAGGTTAATGAGTTAATAATGTGCACAGTGGCAAGGTTATCACACCAAAATGGACTGAATCAACAGCTCCTCAGCCCATATTGTCACAGCCACCAAAATTGGGGAAAAAAATCAAGAAAGGTCAAATCAGTGATCAATCCCAAATGAGTCCAATCATCAGGCCATGCCTGTGCACACTATTTCCCTTTAAAAAACACCCCAAATCCAACCGACCCTGCAGAATCAGACACTATTTGCAAAGTGTCCTTAAGCTTAAGTTCTCACCAAAAGAAAACCCCATTATATCCATTCAAATATTGTATCCAAACCCCCAGATCAGCCTTGATGCTGGATGTAAGTCAAATTCTGTGGTGTGGGCTATGAACCCTACTAGTTGCATCACACAGATGCTGTAAAAATGCTTTGCCCAGGGCAACTACCTTGAAGGCAAAATTCAAGTGACCAATGATCTCCTGAAAATGATGTAGTGTAGCCTTTTGTTGGGTTGAGGAGTGCTGAAGGTGCTGCAACAAGCGAGAAACTTTATCCTCTGGAAGCATAGAAGCATGATTAATTGTATTAATAATAATTCCCAAAAAATCCAATTGAGTGGAGGATCCTTCAGTCTTCTCATGGGCTAGCAGCACACCCATCTCAAGAGTGAATGCTTCAAACTCTCTCAATAAAAAGGAACAGTGACTGGAACCTGACTGGTCAACGAATGACTGACCAATGAATAAGAAACCATCCAGATAATGTACCACACAACAAAACCCAGTTCTTTCTCTAAGGGCCCACTCTAAAAAGTGCTAAAGGTTTTGAAAGCTGCACATGAAACTGAGCAACCCATTGGGAGGGCTCGGTCCATAAAAAAGTGGCCATTGATCTGAAAACCCAACAACTCAAAAACTGATAGGTGGACTGGTAAGAGATGGAATGCATACTTGATGTCACACTTGGCAAGTTCATCCTCCAGACCATAGCTGTGAACTAACCTAACCACATCATCAAACAACATGTACCTAAGAGAACATAGTTCATGAGGGGTAGGACAAGTGATGGATGAAATGGTATTCTCCTGGGGCTTTCCTGGGTACAATTTCAGGGGAAACCCTCAAATTGCTAACTGGGGGAACTAGAAATGGACCAATGACAACTATACAGCCATAGCATTGATCTCCCATGCAATCAAAATCATGCTCAAAATTCTGCAACATAGACTCCAACCAAACATGGTTGAGAGATATCCCAGAGGTCCAAGTGGAGTTCAGGAAAAGAAGAGGCACGAGGGGCCACATTGCAAACATACAATGGCTAATGGAGCACACCAGGGAATTCCAAAATCAGCATGTGCTTTATAGACTATAGGAAAGCCTTTGACTGCATAGATCATGAAAGGCTATGGGATGCTTTTTAAGTCATGGGAGTGCCAACACATCTGATAGTCCTGATGAGGAATCTGTACTCAGGACAATTGGCTACTGTCAGAAAAGGAAAGAAAATGGAGATATAGAATGGTTCCCAATTGGCAAAGGGGTCAGACAAGGCTGTATCCTTTCCCCCTATCTGTTCAACTTGCATGCAGAACACATTATAAGAAAAGCAACCTTGGACACAGAAAAAGCAGTGAAAATAGGAGGAAGGAATATCAACAGTCTAAGATATGCTGATGACACCATAGTACTAGCAGAAAACCTCACAGACCTGGAACACCTACTAAGGAAGATCAAAGAAGAAAGTGCAAAGGTAGGCTTAATGTTGAACATAAAGAAAACAAAAATAATGACCACCGAGGACCTTCACAAGTTTAACCTAGACAATGAAGGAATAGAAATAGTACATAGAATAGTAATAGAAATGTCTTCAGGCAGTAATGGGCTGGATGAGGAAAAACAGATTGAAACTGAATCCGGACGAGATGGAGGTGCTCACGGTAGCGGCCCCGAAACCAAGAATTGGGTTGCAACCTCCAGTCCTGGACGGGATCACACTTTCCTCCAGTGACTGTGTTCACAATCTGGGGGTGCTCCTCGACTCGTCGCTCCTGATAACAAATCAAGTAAATGTGACAGTCAGGAGCGCCTGCTATCAGCTTCGGCTGATACACCAGCTGCACCCTTTTCTGGTAGTAAGGGACCTTGAGACTGTGGTGCACGTGCTGGTAACCTCACTGCTTGATTTCTGTAATGCGCTCTACATGGGGCTACCCTTGTGCTTGGTT
>CM034706.1:239073640-239090190 GCA_020142125.1 Phrynosoma platyrhinos | reverse complement strand
GGATCAGGGATGCATCCAGGTTGTCTTCAAGCTATCTTTCTGCTGAAATACAGTGTTTGTAATAATCAGCTGTTGTTCTGCACAGAACTCTAGCAGGAGGCATCCGTTATCATTGCAATTTCCAACACCATGCTTGCCTAAAACACCTTTCCAGGCTTCTGAGTTCTTTCCTACTCTGGCATTGAAGTCACCAAGGATAATAATTTTATCTCCTACAGGGACTTTTTGTATAAGGTGGCGTAGGTCTGTGTAGAATTTGTCTTTCTCTACAGGGTCAGCTTGCATAGTTGGGGCATATATACTGAAGAGAACAATATGTGGGAGGCATAAGGAGATAATGCGATCAGAGTGACCTGTTGGCAAGGTTTTGAGTTTGGAGGCAATGGAGTTTTTAATCATAAAGCCTACTCCTGAATGATGTTTTTCAGTTTTGGGTTTGCCAGACCAGTAAAGTGTGTAGCCGGTACCGTGTTCGTTAAGGCTGCCTTCCTCATGGAGATGTTCTTACAAAGCAAGGAGATAATCACTAAAAATATCTGTTCTCCCATGTGGCAACAGAGGAGACTTACATCCCTTGTGCATATGTGAGAGTGATGTCTATCATCTGTCTGTTTATTCTTAAGTGTTTGAATGTGACTTGACTGTTGGTCAAGAAATAGCATTTTTTTTTACTATACACTTTTTACAAAAATACAAATTATATTTGATTAATTTTCAGAGCCATATGATATTGTTGTTGTTTGTTGTTAACTGTCCTCGAGTCCATCTCGATCCATGGCGACCATATGGATGAGACATCTCCAAGACCCTCTGTCCACCACTGCTCTGCTTAAATCCTGCAAACCCATACCCATGACCTCCTTGATAGAGTCCATCCATCTGGTATGTGGCCTTCCTCTGTTCCTACTTCTTTCCACCTTTCCCACCATTATTGTCTTTTCTAATGAGTCTTCTCTTCTCATGATGTGTCCGAAGTATGACAGGCTCACTTTGGTCATCTTGACTTCCAGGGAGGTTTCCAGCTTGATCTGCTCTAGGACCCATTCATTTGTCCTTTTGGCTGTCCATGGGATCCTCAGCACTCTTCTCTAGCACCACATCTCAAAGGAATTGATTTTCTTCCTATCTTTCTATAATCTTTCTTAACTGTCCAGCTGTCACATCCATACATGGTAACAGGCAATACGATAGCTTGTATGATTCTAACATTTGTGCTGAGTTGTATATCTTTGCATTTTAGAATCTTTTAGTTCTTTCATAGCCACCCTCCCCATTCTTAATCTTCTTCTTATTTCTTGGCTGCAGTCCCCATTTCTATGAATGTTTGATCCCAGGTATGAGAATTCTTTATTTCTATTCTTTATTTCTTTGTAGGTTGAACTGTGAAGGTCCTCGGTGGTCTTTATTTTTGTTTTCTTTATGTTCAACATTAAGCCTCCCTTTGCATTTTCTTCTTTGATCTTCCTTAGTAGTTGTTCCAGGTCTGTGAGGTTTTCTGCTAGTATCATGGTGTCATCTGCATATCAGATTGTTGATATCCCTTCCTCCTATTTTCACTCCTCCTTCTTCTGTGTCCAATCCTGCTTTTCTTATAATATGTTGTGCATACACGTTGAACAGATAGGGTGAGATAATGCAGCTATGTCTGACCTCTTTGCCATTTGGGAGCCATTCTGTTTCTCCGTGTTCTGTTGTGACAGTAGCCTCTTGTCTGGAGTACAGATTCCTCATCAGAACTATCAGATGTGTTGGCACTCCCATGTCTTTAAGGGCATTCATGATCTATTCATAGATAGATAGATAGATAGATAGATAGAGATATGGATAGATGTATATCAATATGATATACATCATTGTTATTCTCCTTTTCCTAGGGATGGAAAATACATGACTGTTTCTTTTACCTATATTCATATTTAAACAGGTTCCCCAACATGTCTCTTTATACTGAGAGTCCTTGCCACTTGTTAGCTAATCTGTATTCTGTCTGGAGCTCTGTTGTCAACATGGCCACATGAGTACCTAATTTATGATGGTGGTGGAAACCAGGCAGGCAGGATTCAATCTACTTAAGTACTGGAATATCTAGATATTTGTATGGTACATGTAGAGACTCTTTACACTATTTATTATATACATTTATAGATATACAAACATATACATTCCCCTGAGGAACAAACACAGACATGTCAACATCTGGCCACTTGACATAATGTAATTACAAGTTCCATATATCCTATGATCATTTGTTGAGATACAGATCACAAATATCCAATAATTGGGTTGCGACAGTGTTACCTTCAGGGTCTGCTTACAGACACCCAAAAATGACTTGATTAGCTATTTGGGAAATGTTATATTTTTGTGACTATGTCAGAAACATTTTTGTGTTGTTTTGTTTAGATTGATAGTGGGCCAGGCACTGGAAAACTTAATGTTGATTTTTTTAAAAAATGGCGGATATTAATCCTATGGTTCCGAAGGAGGGAGTTTGCAATGTGAATACATTGTATTTGATTGATCAATTTTGAGGTACATTTCACCCTAAAACTTCACATTGTGCTTTTACCTTATAGTGAATAGTGCTTTGTCTTTACTCTATAAACTTCATTAAGCCACATTTGTAAATCACCTGAGCCAATGGAAAGATGTATAATGCAGAGTTGCTGCTGAAAAATGGTTATATGAAAGGGACTTGGGATAATTTCACTCAGTTAGTAGCTCCGTACACCAGGCTTTAAAAGGCACCATTTACGTGAAAAAGGAGATGTTCAAAGTTGGCATTTTTCAAGTAAATAACTCTTTAGCTTTGATATGCTTGTATCATGCTGCCTTGTCAGTCTAGAGGGGAAACATGCCTTAAATCAAAGTGGACAGCTAAGAAGAAAAGCAAATAAAAGATTATAATAAAAAGAAGGAACACAGGACTTGATTTTATACCATCACAGCAAGTGCCCTTAGGAATGAATTTCTAATGTGCAAGCTAAATTTGGATTCACTGGTGAAGTTTTATCATTGCTTATTTAAAACTCTGTGAGGCAATATCAAGCATAAAAAACAAAAATAATAAAAAAATCCTTACTGTGTATTCGCCATCATTGTGACTTTTTGGTACACTTAACGGTGCTCATTAGAAAGGGGACCACTTGAATTATAACTATAAATCTATAGTTTGGGTAATTGTTGTTAACAATGGAAAGAAATACAATTCAATGTTTCATCACAGAAGTATTTCAGTGACAGTAACCAACAGTTTCTTGTGGCAAAAGTGAACCTCTATTTTGTTGAACCCAGAACTACAGAGACTTTTGTTGTTGTTAACAATGCATTTGGCTTTCTTAATCTTTTGCCAAGCATTGTTGTCACTCATGAGCTGAGATCAGCAACTGTACTGCTTAATATCTTCTGCATGAACATTATTTTGTATTATATATACACTGTGCCCTAAATAAACCTTTACTTCCCATTTTTAAAATCTGCTCTCAAGAAATGCTTAGAACAGAATTTTAGATAAAGTAAATGCAGAGTCACGGTCTGGAAATATAAGCACTGTTTCTAATGGAGATATTTTAAGATGTATTCTATATCTGATTTCAGTAAATGGCAATTGTCCCTTTGATTGTAATAGAATCAGGCTGAATTTTATATTGGTTTAGGTAAATGGTGTTCTAATCACATACAATGCAGGACTATTATCTAACAAGGAGTGCTATTGATGATGGTGCTGAAAAAGCCCTATAATGACCTATGAAGTCAGTACCCAAGTGCTGATTAATAGATTATGCATGTTTCAAGTGCCAAGCTTTCAGCTCAAGGCATACAGTAACGAAAGTGGTTATTTTGCACCATTAAATGGGCTCATTCTTCTAGAACACCCCCTCCCCAATCTAATCACCTTTCCATTCTTGCTGATTAAAACTGGATGTTTTCTCATTTCCATAAATGAATTATTGATCTTATATATTTTTTAAAAATCACACATCTTCCTACTCTTTTTTTATACTGTGTGCTTCCTGATGCTACTGAATATGTGACATTTTGATATGGTGAAGAGAAGGGGAGTCTGGTGCAGCTAGGGAGAAGAAACTTGGCCCTTGGTATTCACTGGGGTTTGGTTCCAGGCCCTCCCCCTCCTCCCCATACCAAGCTCCATGGATGCTCAAGTCCAATTAAAGGCAAAGGCATAATAAAATGGTATCTCTTATATAAAATGACATCAAGGTATATTTTTTTAAAAAAACAAAACAATTCAAGCCATAGATGGTTGAATCAGTGAATAAAGAATTTGTGGATATGGAGGGCCAAATGTATTTGTTTTCTTTGTCCCACTCCTTTTTTGATTTTTTCTAAAATCAGTCCTTGGGACATAGCAGGATTGAAGAAAGTAGAATCTGCTGGGGAAAAGTTAGAAGTAAATTAATTTGTTTCCAGTCTACATGAACCAGGATTCTATCTTTCTTCTCTTCGCCCAAGCCTGAATAATATAGGACTCTTTACTTTGACTAGAATGGGAAGAGTAGGGCATTAAGTTTTTTTGGGTTCCCCCCCCCCATAAAATTTAGTCTTATATAAGATATTGAATTTGTGGAGTGTCATGACATTCTGTCAGGTTTGACATCAAGTGTACACTTGATACAGTCTTGTTGCAATTTGAGTGTACATTAATTATATATAAGGTGTCTTTCATTTGTTTATTTTAGCATTTTCCTCTGCAACTGAGGTGTTTTTTTTAAAAAAAAATCAGTTCAGTATTATCTAATAAAAAGCAAAAGGGTTTGGAGCAACATTTTAGGTTAACAGAAGGACTTTTCTGAATTTATACTTTGAAATGAAAACTACAGATGGGAAGAAATATGTTTAGTTCCTTTTAAAAAGTAGAGTTAGCTAATTTGCCTTTCCCAAAGCAATATGTGAAAACACAGTTATCCTTCAGCAATTACCCTTCTTCAAATTTTGTAATGCAGTTTTCTGATACAGAAAGGTGAACAAAGCATGTACAACAGGGAAAAATAATTGCAAAACTATTAGGCAAAAATAATACTAGAATGCATATAAAATGAGGGTGTAATGAGAATGCGTGAGATTCAAAATGAAAAAAAAAATAGATGTGTTTAAAATAGTCCTAAATGCATGTATACTCTGCTATTAGTTAGATTTAATCTTGTATCCTATGTACTGTTTTCAGCTAGAGTTTAATATATTTTAAAAATATTTTGAAGGTGTTTTTAAAAATGTTATTTATTATTTATTTATTTATTTATTTTCTGAATACCTATACTCTTTTCCTATAGCTTGAATCCACTGATCCATGTCCTGTTCTCTGGAGCAACAGTAAACAAGTTTTTTAAAGGAGGCGGCAGTTAAACCCCTCCTGAAAAAGCTTTCCCTGGATCCCCTGGACAGGAATAACTATAGACCAGTCTCCTTGCTGCACTTCTTAAGCAAGGTGATTGAGAGGGCAGTTGCTCCCCAACTCCAAGCTGTCTTGGATGAAACCGATTATCTCGATCCATTTCAAACTGGCTTTAGGACAAGATATGGAGTTGAGACCACCATGGTTGCTCTGGCTGACAACCTCCACTTGGGTGTCAACAGGGGTAGTGTGACCCTGTTGGTGCTCTTGGACCTCTCAGCAGCCTTTGACACAATAGATCATTCCATCCTCTTTGATCTCCCAAGAGAATTAGGAATTGGAGGCACTGCTTTGCAGTGGATCTGTTCCTTTCTATCGGGCAGATCCCAGAGGGTGAGGCTCGGGGGCAGTTGCTCTTCCAGCATAGAACTTAATTGTGGCATCCCTCAGGGCACCATCCTGTCCCCGATGCTATTTAATATTTATATGAAGCCGCTGGGGAGAGATCATTCAGAGGCATGGAGCACGGTGTCTTCAGTATGCTGATGACACCCAGATATACCTCTCCATGACCCGATTGTCTGTCCAGACCTCAGATGGTGTCTCTCTTCTCAATGATTGTCTTAAGGCAGTAATGGATTGGATGAGGAAAGACAGATTGAGACTGAATCCGGACAAAACTGTGGTACTAACAGTGATGGGCCCGAAACCAGGCTTGGGAATACTCCTTCCAGTCCTGGATGGAGTCACACTCTCCTCCAAGGACTGTGTTCACAGTCTGGGGGTATTCTTAGATTCGTCGCTTCACATGACAAATCAGGAGTGCCTGTTATCAGCTTCAGCCGATACACCAGCTGCACCCTTCCCTGGAGACTAGGGACCTGGAAACTCTGGTGCATGCTTTGGTAACCTCATGTTTAGATTTCTGTAATGCACTCTACATGGGGCTACCCTTGTGCCTAACCCAGAAACTTCAACTGGTTCAAAATATGGCAGCCAGGTTGCTCACTGATGTATCTAGGAGAAAGCACATCACACCAGTGTTTAAATCTCTCCACTGGCTGCCAATTAGTTTCCGGGCACAGAACAAGGTGTTGGTTTTGACCTTCAAAGCCCTACATGGCTTGGGTCCATCTTATCTCAGGGACTGCCTCTCCCCGTATGACCCCCCCATGCACTTCAGTCCTCTGGGAGGAACCTGCTACAGCCCATGAAGACCAGGCTTTTGCAGACCTCCCAGAGGGCCTTTTCTGCGACTGCTCCCAAACTGTGAAATGGCCTGCCAGACGAGATCCATCTTATTACTACTCTTGCTGCCTTTAAAAAGGCAGTAAAGACGGATCTCTTCCGACAGGCCTTCCCAGAGTAATCTCCCAGCTCTTCCTTTAGATGGTCTGGCTTGTTAATCTTCTCTCTTACCCCTAGCCACTATTGTTTTTGTGTTTTTGTTTTATGATTTTATTATTGAAGCTGTTTTTAAAACTATTCTAGTTTAATCTATTTTTAAGGAGTGGGAGGGTTAGGGGGAGTGTTGGGTGATGTGTTTTATTCTTGTATTGTTTTAACCTGTTGTACGCTGCCCCAGTTGCTTTGCAGAGGGGCAGGTTAGAAATAAAACTTATTATTATTATTATTATTATTATTATAACAAGTTTACTACATCCTCAATATGGCATCCCTTTAAATATTTAAACATGACTATCATTGTGTGGAGAGCAGACAGAATTATGCCAAGTTAGCAACAGCCAATCAGGAGTGAGCTGACAATGGCCAATAGAATTTTGGGCTATAGGTGATAAAGAATTCCATTTCTAACATTTGGAGTCAGACTGGGTCTGGATGTGTAATAGTCCAGAAGACAGGGACTGTTAGGGAAAAGTCCAGTAGTGAGGGATTTAGGACTGATGCAGACTGGCCTAAAGAGCTGGCTTGGGGGTGGAGTTGGAGTGGGGCAACTGCATGCTGGCCTCCCTGGCTCTGCCCTGACACCATATGTCCTTCCACATGGAGTGCGACTTCAGGGCACCTTCTTTGTGCAGTGTGCAGAGACACTGCACCAAAAGGGTGCAAAAGAGCTGTGGTGGCAGCTCAAAGGATGGCTTTTTGCCACCCCAAAAGGCGCTGCATTTGCCCGCTCTTTTGGGGGTGACAAAAAGGAGGATTGGGGCTGCGGCATGTGGTTGCTGCAGCCCTGATCCGCCGCTCCCAGGCGCAGCCCAAAGCCGCACCCTACGGGCTGTGTGCCTCGGCCCTTAGTTTGAATACAGAACTCCAAGTGACAGAGTTTCTGGGATTTGATTAGCCTGAGGGCTATTATAGAAAGAAGGTTAAAAGGATAACCATCAATAAGGATGGTGTGAGTGTCCTAAAGAATAGGATCTAGTGTTCTCTAGATAGAGAGTAGCATAACAAAGTGTAACAATAACAAGTGTCTATACCAACTAAAAAAGTGAAACATTGTTAAACCGTTATTCAAATAAAGTTTTATTGTTGTTTTAATACAAGCTTTTCTGAACCTGGAATCTTTATCCAAGCTCCAACAAATACAGAAACCAAGTTTGGGGAGTAAACCCATAGATATAAATAAATAAATAAATAAATAAATAAATAATTTTGTAATTCTTGACATTAGGGTTATTCTTAACCCTAGTATAAATCAATACATTAAAAGAAATAAGTAGGTGCAGTTTAAGAAACAGATGAATAAATTTAATAATATAGCTGTTGTGGTTTCTTTGCCATGCAGTATTATCTTTGTGTTTTTCTGAACCATATGTTCCTATAGGTTTCTGTAAAAACAAAGCATGATCTTTAGACTTTTAAGCAACTGCCCAGGCAGATCTGATTACTCATGATCAAAGTCAAAAGCCTAAAAGTGATTGAACAGTTTTTGAGGCAAAGGCTTAGAGTATTGTTATTCCAGTTTGTCTGCATCTGGTGGCATGGAATACCAAATTAATTTCCATCATTTTTGCACTGCTTTGATATTGCATTTTGTACACTTGGACATATGGCTACTTACTCTGGTCTAGGAAAAAAAGAAGAAGATAGCCAGCATGATCCTGTTTACCTCCAAATAAGGCTTACTGTCAGGTAAATGTTTACAGTGCTTTAACTGATTAATTAATTAGTATGCTTACCATACTAAAAAGTTGTAAATATTTTCTTATCAATAGAAAAGCAGCTTTTTCTTTCTTTCAGCATTTCATTTAGGGGCTTATAAGACTGAACTCAATCTTGATCATGCTTTGTCATGAAAAATGCATACTCTCTGTTATATTGCTATTGCTAATACCTACACTTTGTTATCAAATTTAACCTGAGTTTTTGCATCAAAATCATACTCCCAGATATCTGATTCACAGATGTGTGTTGGTTTTATATAATCATTGACCCTGTATTCCTATGTATGTCTACACATGAATAATCCTTAGTGAATTTAGTGGGGCTTACTCTTATAAGATTGCAGCTACACTGAACGATAGATTAGAAAGCCCTAGAGCTGAATAATGACTGCCATGGGTGACTTTAGGTAATCTATTCTATTTAAATTTCAGAACAATAATATTGTTGTTTTCAGCATCATACCAAGGATTATTAAGGGACAGTTTGTTTAAAACTCTTTCAGGTATCTCCCCAAAATCTGCCAGAAACCTCAAGTATTTGATTTGCTAAATATGTGGTGCCCACATCTTCTGTAACAAGCAGGGAGATGTATTATAGATATGTGGGCCCTTGTTTGTTGCTGGTATACCCCTCCCCCATGGATACTCAAATTCATGGATACTCAAGGCCCATTGATACAATGACACAGTAAAATGGGGCCCCTTATATAAAATGGCAACATCAAGGTTTGCCTTTTTGAATTTATATATTTTCGAGCAATGGATGGTGGAATTCATGGATAAAGAATCCAGAGATATGGAAGGTTAACTGTATTTTTGTTATTAGATGTAGCATGAAGGAAATATTCATGACTTATTTCAATTTGTTGATTTCTACAAAGCAGTACCTCTCAAGCTATCTGATTGGCTATAAGCCAATACTATATTTATCCCCATTTGCTACAACTATTTACTTATCTCCTGGAGACTTCAGTGGCTGATACACTGGCATCAGTTGCCAAACCATTGCTTTGAGCAGCACCGCTCTAAAGCAGTTAAAAATTGCAAGCTAATTTCCACTCTTGATGCAAGCAATCCAGAGGTACCAGTCATAGATATTTCTGGTTATATTGTGTGCTTTAACAGAAGCATATGGCTGGAATCATGGTAGAGCCTTATGCACATATAAATTCCCTCATGCATTCTCTGCATTCAGTTCATGGTTGGGCAAGTGAAACCGTTATATCCACATCTGCATCTCAATGTATATGTATGCATATCACACATACATCCACTTGAGCATATAGATTTAATCATATTTGGATGCATGTTCAGTTGTGCAATGTTGCCATTCATCACAAACATTGCATACCACAATGAATGTATAGCTCCACATGCATAGATTACACATAAGGATCTGAGCCTGTGTCTCCTAGCATGTAATACTGGAAAGTAGAATGTCATCCCCTTTTATATTATGGGTCCCAAAGCATGGTACTGAGCAAGCCAAATCTATTTCTGTGGGTCTGATGACTGGCTTCATCAAAGGTTTTTTTTAAAAAAATAATATCTATTACAGAATAAAAAATCCCTTATACCTGTGTAGCACTCAAAATATGAAAATGATACAACCATGCTGATCCAAGATGCTGCTCCCCTTATTCTGAGATATGAGGACAACCTCTCTCTCCAATTCTTCAGAGTGTTAGCTCTTTGTCAGTAGGGCTAAGCAGTCTTCTTCCTTCCTTTCTCCATTCCTAAGGTGGCAGAAGCAAGGGTACTTGTTTTGGTTTTTGTCTACTTGTTTTTGGTTGAATTTGTTCTGGAAGACAGCAAATCAAATTGTATTTGTATCAAGCCAGTAGCCACTGCAATTACAAAAAATGCAATACATACCAGAATATATCACCAACATAAAGGGTCGATGCAGACCGGCCATTTGGGGTGACACAGAACCACCCCAGGAAGCGGCGGATTGGGGCCATGACAACCCCACTCTGCGGCCCCAATCCTCCCTTTTGCCGACCCAAAAAGAGCTGCAAAATGCCACTCCTTTTAGGGGCACCAAAAGGCCACCCTAAAAGCCGGTATCACGGCTCTTCAGCACCCTTTCAGCACAGCGTGTTTAAATGCTGTGCTGGGACCGCACATCGTCCATATGGCCATGCAGCATCAGGATGGTGTCAGGGTGGGGTTGGGGCAGCTGACATCTGCTGCTCCACCCCAACTCCATCCCCAGGCTGGCTCTTTGGGCTGGTCTGCAACAGCCCATAAAAGCTTGCTAGGGCCTCTATGAAAGAACTAGATAAGATCCTAAAGTGTAAAGATATACAACTGAACCCTAAAGTTAGAATCACCCAAACCATTGTATTTCCCATTACCATGTACAGATGTGAGAGTGTAAAAAGGTGGACAGGAGGAAAGCACGATGCCAGCAGCGGCGACTTTAAAACTTGTCTGTCCTTATCAATATCAGCAACTTAAGCAGCAGGCTCACGGGACCCAGAGAGATGCTGCAGTGGCGGTGGTGAGA
Source organism: Phrynosoma platyrhinos (assembly GCA_020142125.1). Taxonomy (NCBI): domain Eukaryota; kingdom Metazoa; phylum Chordata; class Lepidosauria; order Squamata; family Phrynosomatidae; genus Phrynosoma; species Phrynosoma platyrhinos. The sequence continues at coordinate 239,079,200 of CM034706.1, read as the reverse complement.
TCAAAACCTGTCTGCCCTTACTAACATCAGCAGCCTTAGCAGCGAGTCCAGGAGGCCTAGAGAAGCGTGGCGGCAGTGGCGGTGACTTTAAAACCCACCTGCCCCAATTAAAAAGTAGGGAGAAAAAGAAAAGGGGGAAAAAATCAGGCCAATGGCCACAATAAAAGTCACTAGATCGCAGACTCAAGCTCAGATACAAGCACAGGTAAATTGTAGACCATCTATAGAACAACTTAAGGTAATAAATCCAAATATAGCACTAATAGAAGAAATGAGAAAAATTAGATTGGAATTAAGTAAAGAAATTCAGGATTTAAGGCAAGAGATGGTAGAGCTGAGAACTGAAATTAAAAGTGAACTAAGAGAAGACTTAAAAGGTGCAGTGCAGCAATAGACAGAATGTCATTAGAAGTGAATAAAATAAAAAATAAAATTGAAAAAATTGAGGCTAAACATGATAACTTTGAGGAAAATTTAAATGAAATAAGACAAAAACAAAAGGATTTGATAGATGAAAATGTTATGAAAAACATGAAAATTAGAGAAAGATCTTTTAAAATAAGAGGCATCCCAGAACAAGAAGGGGAATACCTATGGCAAAAAAATCATTCAAATCTTGGGGGAGTTTCTAGAAAAAGATGTTGACAAATGTGAAATGGAAATAGACAATCTGTATAGATTAACATCATATGTTGCAAAAAGAAAAAAAGTCCCAAGAGATGTAGTTGTTTATTTTGTTAGACAGCAACTAAGAGATACTATTTTGTCCAAACACAAAAATAACCCCATGGGATTTGAGGGTATGGAACTGAAATTATTTAAGGACATACCTCCTGTATTTTTTAGGAGGAGGAAAGAATATAATTTCTTAATGGCTACACTTAGAGAAATGCAGATCAACTATAGATGGAGGATCCCAGAAGGTTTAATCTTCTGGTTTCAGAAAAAGAGGATAGAAATAAAATCAGTACAGGAAGTGAGAGATTTTTGGAAACATCCTAGAAAAAAAAGTAGGAGAGAAAAATAATAAAGAGAGGATGCAAGCAGAAGATTCTGATTGTAAAGAAAGGAAAAGAATAGAAGATATTCAGGCAAATAAGAAACTGAGAGATAGGAATCAGGAGGAAGAGGAAATACAAAATAGAAATGCAGAAATAGGAGACAAAAGAAAAAAATAATGTAATAGATCAAGGGGAGATAAAGTCCTCACAGGAAGAAAGTTAGGGAGATCCAGAAAAAAAGGAAGAACTGGAGGAAAAATTAGTAACAGATCAAACTGGAAAAGAAAGTGACACAGAGGAAAACTAGTCTAGATCAAAGGAAAGTAAAAGATGAATACCCTGAAAATAACATCTTGGAACATAAAAGGGTTAAATGCTTGTAATAAGAGAAATAAAGTGTTCCACTATATAAAGAAACAAAATTGTGAAATTGTATGTCTGCAAGAGACTAGAATAAGGAAGGTGGATATAAGACTGTTGGAAAATCCCAAGTTGGGAAAAGTGTTTGTTTCGGTGGCCCAAAATAAAAAGAAAGATGTGGCCTTATACATTAGTTCAAAATATGAGACTCTAGAACTATTAAATGATGAACAGGGGCATTATGTGGGTGTGCAGATGCTATTAGAGGGAGAAATGTTTTTGTTACTTGGGGTCTATGGTCCGCTACAACAAAAAGGCAAATTTTATAAAAGATTGTTAAATAAAATGGATAAAATATCATTTGATGCTTGTGTTATAATGGGGGACTGGAATTGAGTTCTCGACCCACAAATGGACACACATTCAAAGAAAAGATTAAACTAAACCAAGGCAAACTGCCCAAGGAATTTTTTGAACTAACAGAATGCCTATGTGTACAGGATATATGGAGAGAAAAATATAGAAACAAAAGAAAGTATACCTTTTTCTCAGAAAGGCACCAGTCATGGGTGAGATTGGATATGATATTAATGTCATTTCAGCTAATCCCCAAAATCAACAGTGTAGAAATAAAACCAAGAATATTCTTGGACCATAGTGCAATTGTTATGGAAATTAGAGTAAGACAAAAAGAATTTAGAGGCTAAAAGAGGAATTGTTAAATAAGAAATAAATTTGTAAAGAAGTGGTTGTGTGTATAGAAAATTACTTCAAAGAAAATATACAGGAAGATACAGCAAGATGTTGTATGGGAAGCAACTAAAGCTGTCATTAGAGGGTTTTTTTTCTGGAAAAAGGCCACTTAACTAAGGAATTAAAGATCCAAAAACTAAAAGAATTACAAGGAAGTTTAGAAGAAAAGGAAGTTAAATTAAAACAGTCCCCGGGAAAGAAAGAATTGATAACAGAAAATAAATTATTGCAACAGCAGATCTCACTACATGTAACAGAGGATTTACAGGAAAAAAAAAATAAATATTTGAGGCAAAAGACCTTTGAAGGAGCCAATAAACCAGGAAAATTGTTGGCTTACCAAATGAGAAAAGAAAAGAAAAAGAATCAGATAACATGCCTGAAAGAAGAAGAGAAACAATGCACAGATCAAGATAAGATGAAGGAAATAGTCTATGAATTTTACAACCAGTTATACACAGAGGAAATACAGGAAGAAAGTATAAAAGAATATCTAGATAACTGTGCATTAATACCATTTAGTGAAGATCAAAGGAAGCAATTAAACAAGGAAATTATAGCACAGGAAGTAATAGAGGTGATAAAGGAAATTAAAATAGATAAAACACCAGGCCCAGATGGGTTCCCTGTGGAATTATATAAGCAATTTACACAGCAGTTAATACACCCACTATTTGGAGTCATGTATGAGATTCCAGAAAATAAACTTCCCCCTACATGGGGCCAAGCTAATATAGCGTTGATATTAAAAGAAGGTAAAGACTGTCAAAATATCAAAAACTATAGACCAATCTTGTTATTAAACTGTGATTATAAAATCTTCACAACAATACTAGCAGAAAGGCTGAAAAAGATCTTAAAAAATTGGATCAATAAGGATCAAAACAGTTTTCTGCCTTGTAGATGAATAAAAGATAATTTAAGATTTGTAGTAGACTTGATTGAATTACATGAATTGAAAATTGATAAGAAATTTGCTATGTTTTTTATAGATTTTGAAAAAGCCTTTGATGAGGTTAATTGGTGATTTTTATGTCAGCTTTTGGAAACACTTAATGCAGGCAACAATTTTGTCAATTGGGTTAAAGTAATCTATTCTAAACAAGAGGCTTGGGTATTGCTAAATGGGGAAAAAACAAAAAAGATAGAATCCAAAATGGGACAAAGCAAGGCTCTCCACTGTCGCCCCTTTTATTTTTGATAGTAATGGAAATACTGATGAACAACATAAGAGGAAATGAAGAGATAAAGAGTGTTAAGTTTAAAGGTTTTGAATATAAATTAAAGGCCTATGCCGATGACCTATTGATTACCTTGTTATAACCTGGAGATGGTTTAATACAAATGCTGGAAGTATTAGAAGAATTTAATAAAACATCAGGACTAAAGATTAATAAAGACAAAACTATGGTAATGACTATGAACTTATCAAATGAAGAAAAGTATAATATAATAGAGATGACAGGATATCAAATATGTAAAAATGTTAAATATTTAGGTATTACACTAACAACTAAAAATATAGATCTATTTAGAAACAATTATGAGAAACTGACAAATGAGATAAAAAGAGATTTGAAGACTTGGAATAAGCTAAATATTTCATTTGGGAGAATTTTGGTAATAAAGATGAAAATATTACCAAAATTCATGTTTTTATTCCAGAATATTCCCATCATTACTAATAATAAACCATTTAAGCTTTGAAATGCTGAAATCTCAAAATTTATTTGGAGTGGGAGAAGGCCGAGGGTTAGATTTAAGCTAATGCAAGATACAAGGGAAAGAGGAGGTTTTGCATTACCTAATTTACAGATCTATTACGATGCCAACTGTTTGGAATGGATGACAGATTGGTTGTTATTGAGGTATAGAAGTATGCTCAGTTTGGAAGGAATTGACCAACGGTTTGGCTGGCATGCTTATCTATTTTATGAGAAACAAAAAATACATAAAGATTTTACAAATCATTACATTAGAAAATACCTTATGAGTATGGAATAAATATAAAGCAAGGATATGCACAGGATTACCATTATGCACTTCAATTCATGAGGCCTTTCATAATAGAGAGGTAATAGCACAGGAAAATTGGGTACTATATAGCGACTTAGTAACCACACCGATGATAAACCAAAATCTTGAATTTAAAAAACTGGAACAAGTTTCAGAGGAGGGCCTCTCTTTGGGATGGTTTCTATGTAGGCAACTAAGGGAAAGATTTATAAAAGATATGAAAACAATAGGTCTAAAAGCTGAAAAGACTAAGGGGGATGCAGACCAGGGCGTCGGAGACGCCCTGGTCCGGAGCGCCACCGGAGTTCAGCCTCCGAACTGCAGCGCTCCTGCGGCGCATCTAAAAGGAGCACCAAATTGGCGCTCCTTTTAGATTTAAGGGAAAGTGTGCCCCAAAAGCGGCGGGCGCACTTTCCCTGGCTCAAACGCCGCGGCGCGTTCGGCTGCCGCGCTGTGAGGGCAACCTGGAAGCGCCGGTCATGCGGATGGCCGGCGCTTCCAGGGGCGACCTCAGGAGGAGGAAGGGCCGCTGCTCGTGCGGCTGCCACTCCTCTTCCCTGCCCGGAAGACGACTCTTTTAGTCATCTGCCAAGGCAGTAAGTTTGAAGAAAGCTTGTTATCAGAAAACACACATAAAATAGCTCTTTATTATAAATGTTTAATAGAAATAGATATGGAGGATGAAGTAGTGAAGGAGCAAATGGTTAAATGGGCACAAGACTTAAAGGAAAATATTGGATTTGATCACTGGGGAAAAGTATGGAAAAAACCACTAGGATATACTGCATGTTATGACTTGAGAGAGAATTTTTATAAAATGCAGTATAGATGGCATTTGACACCAGCCAAATTATCCAAGATATATAAGGGACTTTTAAACAAATGCTGGAAATGCAAACTGGAGGTGGGAATATTCTGTCACACATGGTGGTACTGCAAAAAGGCAAAAAAAAAAAAGCATCATATTCAAAGAATTGTGAAGATCTTACAGATACCATTTGAAATGGATCCTAAATTATAACTCTTAATTATGTGTAATAATGAAGTTATTGAACGTAAACATGAAAAACTTCTGCTTTATATCACCACTTGTGCAAGGACAGTGTATGCTGCCAAATGGAAGACAGGAGAACTCCTTACAATCGAAGAATGGCTTCACAACTTAATTGATGTAATTACATTAGATAAACTTACGAATATGTTAAGAGGTCAAGACTGGAATGAAAATAAAAAAAAAATTGGGAACCATTATATGAATATCTATATAGAAAGAAATTTAAAGACAACAAATAGATAAAATAGCAAATAAGAGTAGTTTAAGGTGTTAAAAGGTTGGAAATAGAAAAGATAATAAAAAATTTGATAATAAAACATACTGTAAAATGTAATACAATATATTTTTTATAAATAATATGTTATCCCCCCCCCCC
>CM034706.1:239055189-239069452 GCA_020142125.1 Phrynosoma platyrhinos | reverse complement strand
TGCTTTGCTGCTCTAAAAAGAGCTGGCAAATGCTGTTCCTTTTTAGAGAGGCAAAAAGCTGTCTTTGCTACCACATGGCAGCTTTTCAATGCTCCTTTTGCACAGTGTGTGTGGATGCTGTGCCTAGGTAGTGCCCTGATGCCTCCCACTGTGCAGTGGGGTTTACGGCATGAAGCTGGCGTGAGGGCAGAGGTGGGGCAGCTGGTGTGCGGTAGCCATGCTCCCACTCTACCCCCAGGCCAGTTCTTTATGCCAGTCTGCTCAACCCCTGACTCTTTTCCTACTGCTTTGTACCTTATCAAACATTATTATCTTTTGTAGTGAGTCATCTTCTCTCAGGATAAGCCCAAAGTATGATTTAGACTGCTCTCACTGCAGAAGTACCGATAATCTAGTTTGACAATACTTTAACTGTCATGACTCAATGCTAGGGAGATCTGGGATTTGTAGTTTTGTCAGATATCTAGCCTTCTCTATCACAGAGCTCTGGTGCAGCAACAACTACAATTACCAGAATTTCATAGATTTGAGCCATGCCAGTGGTGTCAAACTGGGTTATTTCTGCAGTGTGGATGCAGCCCTAGTCATCTTGGCTTCTACAGAGAGTTCAGGCTTGATTTGCTCTAGGAACCATTTGTCTGTCTTTTTGGCAGCTGATTTATCTGCAGAACTCTTTTCCAGTACACATTTCAAATGAGATGATTCTCTTATCAGTTTTTATTCACTGTCCAGGTTTCACAACCATACACAGTAATCAAAATACAATGTCATGGATGATCCTGCCTTTGATATTCAATGATATATCTTTACACTTCAAGACCTTGCTGAGTTCTTCATAAGTGCCCTTCCAAGTCATCTCATTTCTTGACTGCAGTCTCTATTTTGATTAATGAGTGATCAAAGGTATAGGAAGTCCACTATCTCAGTATCTTCATTGTCTATCAGTGTCTTCATGGTCTAATTTAAAGTTATGTAAATCATCTGTGATCATTATTTTTGTTTCTTAATGTTCAGCTGCAAATCATCAGCATGGGTTGTTGTTGTTACTGTGTGCCTTCAAATTGTTTCTAACTTACAGCAAGCCTAAGGTGAACCTATCATGGCATTTTATTGGCAAGATTTGTTCAGAAGTCAGTTGCTTTGGTGTCCTCTCAGAAAATATGCCTTGCTCAAGGCCACCTAGTGGCTTTTCATGGCTGAGCAAGGATTGGTTTACAGAGGTTAGTCCAACACTCAAACCACTGCACCATGCTGGTTTTCCAAGAAGCACTAATCAGCATGGGGCAAAACAGCAAACAAATAAGTCAGCAGCACTTCAACAATTTCAGCATGACATTTAAATCAAAATAGTACCAGTTGGAGGCAAAAACATGTAAGAAAACTTAATTCTGTGGAAACATACATAAGATTTGGCAATAAGCCTTAGTAAGGCCGAAATCCTATGTGCTTACCTTAATGTGTGTAGCATTGAATTCACTGGCATTTACTTTTAGACATAAGTATATAAAATTACAGGTAAATAGAGAACATTTTGTAAATCATGGATTGTAACATGCCTTATTGAATTTCATGAATATGGCTTCTCTCTGGAAATATTCTCTTTTAATGCCTACCGAGTTAATTGTAAGCAGATGATTACTGTCTTTTCGTCCTTGTGCAGTTATTCTTATATAAATAATATGCTACATTCTACACACTGGTTTCTGTAGAACAGAAATTCAAACAGTAACAGCTTTGCTGTAACACTAATTTATAAGCAGTATAGGTTGAGAGAGGAAGATGTTTCTTTCTAGTGTTTATTTATGTTACAGGGAGTTTCTTAAGAGAGAGATATTGGGAGCATAGTTGTAAACAATTCCAATGGGAAAGAAAAGGGGGATGGATCTAAAGAAATAAGGATGGATACATAAGGAGCTTTAGGGTGAGCTGAGCTTTAAAAGGGGGCATATATAAGAAATGGAAGATGTAGAAGAAGGCATAAATTACTCAGGAAGATTATGAGTTGTTAGTATTTTTAGGGAGAAAATTGAAAGGGCTAAAGCACAAAATGAGCATACGATCCCAGCAGAGTTTAAATTTTTAGAAAAGGGTGGTTGAGGACCATATTTACAGCAAGAAAGAGAAAGTATAGTGATTGGTTCATGGCTGGGAAAGATGGCAAAAAATGTCAGTAGCAGAGACTCTTGGCTGGCAAGCCAATGGTGCCATTGCTGGCCATAATCTTTTTATGTTGCCTACCCATGAATTGGCTGCACAAGCTGCACTATCAACCCATGGAGCGAAATGGTAACACACATCAGGTTACCAACAATTTTTGTTGTTAACTGCCCTCAAGTCGATCTCAACTCATGGAGACCCTATGGATGAGACCTCTCATTGCCCCGATTGTTTGACAGAGGGGTGGGGTATAAATAATAATAATAATAATAATAATAATAATTATTATTATTATTATTATTATTATTATTATTATTATTATTATTATTGTTATTATTATTACCCTCTGTCCTCCATTGCTCTGCTTAATTCATGAAATTCCAACCTCCCTCCACCTTTCCCAGCATTATTGTCTTTTCCAATGAGTCCTCTATTCTCATGAGGTGTCCAAAGTACAACAGCCTTAGTTTGGTCATCTTGGCTTCCAGAGAGGTTTCTGGCTTGATCTGCTCTAGGACCCATTTGTTTGTCCTTTTAGCTGTCCATGGGATCCTCAGCACTCTTCTCCAGCATCACATCTCAAATGAATTTATTTTCTTCCTATCATCTTTCTTGACTGTCCGGCTGTCACATCCATATATAGTAATAGGGAATACAAGGGCTTGTATGATTCCCAAGGCTGCGGAGGACTGCTTACCAGCCCCAGGAGACCAGCCCTGGGAGACCAGCTGAGTGGCCTGAGCTGCCCCTCCTCCTCCCCACCTATATAACGCCGCCTGAGAACACCTTCGTCGGCACCACGCTATGGCCACTGAGGACTATTTTGCCATCTTGTAGCTCTCGAAGGACCATAAGACAAGAAAACTATGTATTTTTTTAAATTGTACTTTTGGCTACTGTTATTTAATTTGTCTGTATGTTTGGGGGTATGGGGGGGTGGGTAAAGGAGAGATGGGATTTTAATTTGATTTATCTTTGTAGTTTTGTAATGTTGTGTGCTGCCCCGATTGCTTGGCAGAGGGGCGGGATATAAATAAAAATTATTATTATTATTATTATTACTTTTGTGCTGAGTTGTATATCTTTGCAATTTAGTATCTTTTCCAGTTCATTCATAGCCATTCTTAGGGCCTCGGCAGATGACTAATTGGGTCGTCTTGGAGGCACGGAAGAGGAGGGGCAGCCGCACGAGCGGCACCCCTTCCTCTTCCCGAGGTTGCCCTTGGAGCTGCCGGCCCTCCGCACGGCCGGCGCTCCCAGGGCAACCTCCCGCCGCAGCGACCGCACGCGCTGCGGCGGAAAAGTCAGGGAAAGTGTGCCCTACGCGTTTAGGGCGCACTTTCCCTGACATCTAAAAGGAGCGCCAATTTGGTGTCCCTTTCCATTCTATGATTCTATTAATTTGCCTTGAATAGTGTATAGAGGAATAAATAGAACATGAATAATGAATTATTCAGTTGAGTATCATTAGAGAGAAAGATGCACCTTTGACATGGCAAAAGCTATGAATGTGGCTTTACATAGTGTCAGTTTTTTTTACCCAACCTTTTTGATTCTTTCTACAAGTGGTCTAATGGACAAAAAGATTAATTAATCCAAAATGTTTGTTTTTTGGATTAGTGCTCTAAATCACTAAAGTAGTCCACTAGTTCCATTCCATTTATTAACAAGAATGGTAAAAATATGACTTTCTTTTAAAATATTACTTCTTTTCTAATAACTTTAATACAAAGTACCGGTACATAAAGACAGTGTGTGATAATTTATATTGAGTACTGTATTGGTGTGTATTCCTGCATCCTAATTTAAATGAGCATGCTCTTACTCTGCTGATTTTAAGCCATATGTCTACTCTTTAATTGTTCCTTCTTATGTTTCTTAGATATTCTCTTTCCCTGAGAGAATTGTGGCATATATATAAATTTAAAAGAAAAAAAACAACCATAAGCTAATAACCAATATGGACATATAAATGCCCACTTTTAAATGACATTAATATTAAAGGCTAAACAGGAAACTCATAATTAGAAAGGCTGTTTGACCAATCTACAAGGTCAAACATTTTGTAAATATTAATTGTAATTATTAATTGTAATGAATCTATAGTTTCTGTTTAAGATACATACCAAACATACTAAATATGGTTGTGGTTGTTCTCCCCTTCTTCCCTTCTCCATCTTTATATAAACTTTTCTGTTAAGTATTCAGTAGTTCAGTGGTGGTACTTTGTGAATAAAAGAAAGGTTTTATGAGGTTACCTTAAATATGCTTGATCAGTTTCAAAACCTTTGTGCCATGTGGGATGAAGAACATATTGTAAAGAGTTCTTTGAAACTAGAAAGGATCAATGGGTTGTACTTGTAACACACAGCAGAAGGCAACAGCATTAATTACTATACTAGATGGAATTACTAAAGAACTGGTTTCTAGATTTTCCAGTTTTAGAAAACCACTTGTCTCACTCCTGTTTGTTGACTTCGTTCATATTTTGACCCCATCCATATAATAAAAGTAGAACAAGAGGCACATAAGAAGAAAACTTAATTATATAGTAATTAGGTTCCAAATGCAGGGTTGCCCCCTCATAAGATAATGTTTATATATTCAAATGTATTGCTTTCTCTACATACACAAGTCCACTATGTAAGTATAATACACCAGCATAATTTCCAACCTTCATTAGATGAACCTCTAAGGCAGGGGTAGGCAACCTAAGGCCTGGGGGCCGGCTGCGGCCCCCTGAGGCCTTTGGACTGGCCCCAGGCCAGTCCTGCCACCACCGCCCACCATGATGATATTGATTATTGTTGTTATTACTTGTTCTTGGGGTTTTCTTGACAAAATCTCCACAGGAGTTTTGCCATGTCTTTTCTGGGGCTGAGAGAGTATGCACACATATTTTTTATTTAATTTATTTAATTTTTATTTGTTTGTTTGTTTGTTTGTTTATTTCTGGTTCTTCGGCCCCCCAATTGTCTGAGGGACAGCAACCCGGCCCCCAGCTCAAAAAGGTTGCCTACCCCTGCTCTAAGGGTAACCCCTCCCATAGTGGATTATGAATGTTCAGCCCTTTCTAAACATGCCCTCCAAATTTAGTATAAATCCATCCAGCTGCTTTCAAAGAAATTAGTAGGGTGTCCCACCAGCAATATTGACTAGTGGCTGCCCTATTAGTGGAGCCATGAACCCACTCCAGGTTTTATTCCATGCTTTCAAATGTGCTGAACTCTTTTCCTAAGTAGTAATAGCAATAGCAAGTACATTTCTATGCCACTTATCAGTGCACTTAACCACTCCCTAAGTGGTTTACAATATGTAAGCTAATTGCCCCCAACAAGCTGGGTGCTCATTTTAGCAACCTTGGAAGGATACAAGACTGAGATCCTGAGACCTGGTTGGTATTGAAATCACAACCTTGGGAGGTCTTGAGTGAGTGGCTGCTACCTAGGGCTCCTGAGTAGGTCTCAGGTAGCTCCTTTAAAGCTAGTCAAAGCCTGGAATGGATTCAGCACCACACTGACAGTACGAAGACCACCCCTCCAAATGGGCTTAGAATATGCCACACAGCTTAAATTTTTATTAGACCATCTCAAACATACCTTGCAGTTTTAAAATCATTCCATGTGTTTTTGTGTGGCAGACAGAAAATTGAGTTTATTTATGTAAATAGTAGTGTGTGTGTGTGTGTGTGTGTGTGTGTGTATGTGTGTGTGTGTGTGTGTATATATATATATATATATATATATAGAGAGAGAGAGAGAGAGAGAGAGAGAGAGAGAGAGAGAGAGAGAAGGCCTAAGCAGACTGCCAGAAATAGTGCACATTAAATTAAGGCACTGCCCTGGCTCAGTGCTAAGGAATCATGGGAACTGTATTTTTTTTCTGGGACATTGAGCCTTCTCTGTGAGAGCGCTATGGTGCCACAATAAATTACAGTTGCATCGGCACAAAGGACACTCAGGCGATTAGTATGGGTGAAACATTGGCCACAACTTTTATTATTTGTACAGGGTCTCACATATTTAAACATACCAATATAATTAACCATTTTGTTAACAATATATATAAGCATTTCTTAATAGGAATTTTATTTGACGCATGCGCATGTGTTTTAAGAGCAAGCACTATTGAATACTTACTTTTAACATGGCATGCGTCAAATCCTTTAACTTAAGTAACCCCATAACAATTACATAACCCCTCCCCAACCGGATATGATGTCAAAAGCAATATTCATGACATCACCACATTATGACATTATTAAATTTAATATGATGTCATATAAATTTGTTTAGTCACATGACATATACCAAAATTCTTTATTATTATACCCCAATTAATAATTCCAATTAACCTAAAGAATTCCCTAAAGGGGGGAGGGTCCCTGCCCGCCAGCCAGTCAGTCCTCCTTAATAATAACATGATAGACCCAACATCTCCAGTTGTTACAAACTATAGGTTATTTAAATTGAAATTCAAAACAATTATCAATATAACCCTTAGTTATGTTTCCATCCCTCATAATTTTCACCCAACAATTAACAATGATTTTTTTTGTACAAACTAAAATAATTGGTAATGTCATTACTCTCAGGGAGGGTGAAAAACCCCAGTCTGAGACTTTGGCAAAATTCCCTCCCGGCCCCTGAAGGCGACCAGCCACAGCCTGAGTGTCCACAACATGTTAACCAATTACTTAAGGGTGGGAGGGATGGGTTGCTCGTCCAAAACAAAATGGCTGGCACCACGAGGTGATGCGGGGCTTTATAGCCCTGCAAATCTCGCTCCAAATCCCACGAGATTTGAGTTCTCATGAGACTTTGGAGCGAGATCTCTTTCCAATTGGCCAAGCAGACCGGGAGGGGCGGGCCTTCCGGTCTGCAGAGCCAATCACGCGTCAGTGTCCTTATTTGGCCAACGCAACAGAAGGCCCCTCCCAACTTGTCGGGGGGGTCTTTCCCATGATTCCCTAGCACTGAGCCAGGGCAGCGCCTCAATTTAATGTGCACTATTTCTGGCAGTCTGCTTAGGCCCAGAAAGAGGTTATTAGAGCCATCATGGTGTCATAGTTTGAGCATTGGACTGCAACTCTAGAGACCAGGGCTTGATTCCCAGCTGAGTCATGAAAGCCACTGGGTGACCTTGGGCAAATCATATGTTCTCAGCCTCAGGGAAAAGCAACAGCAAACCTCCTCTGAACAAATCTTGCCAAGAAAAACCCATGATAGGGTCACCTTATGGTACTATAATTTGGAAGCAACTTGGAAGTACATAACAATATGTAAAATACATGTTTTTAAAAATTCCTCACTTCAGTGAATTACTTGGGTCATATGTCTACCTCTATTTGGGTATTACTGATACACCTGCACAAGATGTAGGCAGATTACCATTGAAGGGTAAAGACAAGCACTGAACATACTTTTGTGTTCCTAAGCATTCAAGAAAAGTTGAGGCAGTGCTTTAGTTCTGTTCTAGTCAGATGCATTTAATAAAAAAATCAGTTTTCCCTTAACTGCTTGTTTAATGCCTTTTCTATTTTAGCTATTTTTTTTCTTTTTCATGGAAATTCAAGTTGTAATCTACATTTAATACCAGTTGAAATTAACATTTTAACAGCCTTTGGAAACTGTCTACTAAACAGCTGTGGAAAGAGTAACAAAATAAGCTTCATTCTTCTCCACTCCACCTACTTCCTCTGCATGCACACATTAACTTCATCCATGCATACATCCATACATAATCTGATACTTTAGCAACTAATATCTAGTGTTGCAGTGCATTTTCTGAAGCCACCTTGACTCAACATGTAAGATTTACCATTAAAAGTTTCTTTATAAGAGTGAAACATGAGTTCATTCTCAACATTCCATTGGTCTTGTTTTTGAGGTTTTTAAAACAAGTATAGCATTTTTTAAGAAAAGAAGGAAAGACTGTAAGTGCTAGATAACTCAATAGTGTTGCATCTCCAATCACTTACAACAACCTATTATAGAGTATTGTAATGGGTTATGAGTGTGCCATAATCACAGTTTTTTTCTATCTCATAACAGATGCTTCACAATTGTAAGGTGTTTTCTGCTCCCTCCCCACGTTCTGTTCCTTTTTTTCAGTATATTCAGAAATATCTTTTTAAAACTAAAAACCTGAACTTTTAGCCAGAGGTTGAGAGCTCATATTTAAAATAAGCTTTCCACTGGGATGTATGAAATAGGCTTGACAAACAGCAACATCTTTAACACCTGGCTTTATTTTCTTTTTGTCCAACATTTCACAAACATAAAAGTATACCTATTTTTTAAAACTGACTGCTCCCTTCCATTATTACTCTAATCCTCCTCAGCCTGCCATGTGCTTTTTAACACCGTGTTAAGAACAGTCTGTCTTTTGCTGACCTCCAAATTTTATGTGGGTTTACAAACCAATCACAAGAGCTATTATACTGTGCATACTGTACCTTACAGAAGTATTGACTCCTCCCATTTGACTTTTCTACATTTTTTAAATATTACAGCCTATTACTGGGATAGTATTAATTGACATTATTGCTGCTTCATGCACAGAAGATATTCAAGATTGTGAAGGTGCAAAAGAATTTTACTTTGGCACAAAATTTAAGGAATCAAAAATAAACTTTTTTATTGTACAAATATTTGGTGATCAAGTGGCTGTGTGGAAAGGTCTTTAATGTTTGTTTGTGTGTGTTTCATTTTTATTGTTCTAGTCATAGTTTTATGCTGTTTTAAATTATTGATGTTCTAATATAGTAACTTATTTACTGATCAGTGATTTTCTTGAAAATATTTTATTATGACTAATTTGCATTTTATGTACCTTGTTTTAAATTATGTAGTGAGTCACTTTGGGGACCAACATCACAGAAATAGTTGAATTGAAGATTTTGATATCCATGCAGGTCCTGGAACCAAACCCCAACAGATACCAAGGGCCCAATATATTTGTTGGAGACTATATATAAATGAAGAGCTTCATAAAAACCAAGTATTATCCAAACAATTTTCAGGTAAAGTTGTGCAGAAGCACCAATCAGGGTTAAATTACATATATATTTGAAAAAAATCTCAAGCTACATCCCCCAGAGCACTATTAAGTCCATTATTACAAAATGAAAAGAATAAGGTTCAACCACATCTTTGTTTATAGAAGGTCATTCATGAAATCTCAGTCATTAGCTATTGGTATCTAGAAAAGGACCCAAAGACATCCAAAACTGAGATGGCAGGATTTCATGGGACAACTATCAATGAGTTCCTTTCACAATGCTGTACATTATTATAGCATTATGATTCTACTTTAACTGCTATGGTTACATCCTATGGAATCCTGGGATTTGCTGTTGGAGAGACATTTAGAATTATAAGCAGAGAGCACAAGTGCCAGGCCAAACTAGAAACCCTAGGGTTCCTTTGGATACAGCTATGACAGTTTAAGTGAAATGAAAGTGGTATAAATATGTAGTGTAAAAGGACCTCAGAAAGTTGAGCTTTATAGAAGGTTGCCAAGAAGAAAGACATTTGAGAAACAAAACTATATCAAATCCCTTTATAGAGTTTGCAAATACACATTTGGGAGACAAAGCAAACATGTGGAAAGGGGTTCTCTGGTCTCATCAGACCAAAATCCAATGCTTTGCCATTGCTGCAAAATGTTGTATGTGGTACAAAGACAATAGTGCTCATTGCCCTGAAAAAAAAAATCATGGTGTAGGTGATAAAATTATGTTGTGGGGATGCTTTTCTTTCATGAGAAGTCATGAGATTTCACTGGAATGGCCTACTGGACATTGTCAAAAAGGAGAGATGGTATCGGCAAAAGAGGGCAAATTTGTTGAAAATCTCTGTACACTAACATGGATGTATTGATGGAAATTAATAGAAGTTCCAGATATTTCACCATAATGTGGAACACTGTGAACCTGTGTCTCTGTTTACTCAGGCTACTGTCCAGGTATTGATGACATTTAACAAAGCCTTCTGTTGTTCCTTTTAATAGTTATTTATGTTTGGACTAAGCTTACCTTCAAATAGATGACAGCAGCTACCATCCTGTTAATGGAATGTCTTGTGAAAAATGTGACAAATGGACACCCTAGATTTCACTTCATATAAGGTGGCACTAAGAGTATCTGTGATTCCATCTTTCTCTCTCTCTATGTAAAGGGCAGAAGTAGAAATAGAACACTGATGCAGACAGTGTGATACCTAAAATACAACAGTAAGAAGATCTCAGATATGCTAAGGAAACTTTGAGAGTAAGCATTCATTGAGTAGGCCTACATCTTAAGATGTGTGGAGTGAACTAGTGCACAGGAAGAACCTTTATCATAACATGGTATGAATTCCCATAGAAATGCAAAAGTTGTGGGCATAGAGATGAGGTGACAAGTTCAGTTTAAACAGTGGTCAATGAGGGACAAGTGAAGGAGGAAAGATGTTACCTAAGGCCAAAGTGAGTGGATGACCATATGAATAGTGGAGGGAGTATTGGAGTGTGGTGTCTGCAGGGTGGGAACCAGAAAAGAGATATGCTTAACTGGCCAAGAGCATCCTCATGACGCTGGGTGCTAAACAGTGTTATAATATGTGTAGTGTGCCAGAAAGCCATTGTCCGTGTTCAATCCAAATATTAAGCCTTCAAATATTAAGATATAGTTTAAGGACTTTGTGTAGGCTGCAGCTAGAAATTGTGATACATTTTGTGGCCTTGAAGCAAATGTTTATTATTTACAGCACAATCATGTTTCACATTTAACAGATTTTTTTTAAAAAAAAGAAAGAAAATCAATTTGCTCAAAAATAAACACAGCTTGTTTCAGTTAACAGACCACTTTTCTTGCAAATGTTCTATAAGATAAAGCTCCATTGTTCCACTGTTGCATCCTTTTTAAAAACCTTGACACCTCTTTATCATTTTTTTAAGATTTTGAATATCACTTTGTCAAAGTCTTTGTGCTTTACGTAATTTGAATTGTGTTTTTTTTAAAAGCACCTTTTATACAATCATGGATGAAAGTACTTATTTCTGCATAATTTTACTGGAGTAATCTTGAGCCGGGCTCCTAGCTGGAGATTAGCATTTTCTCACTCCTGAAGTAATTGTTTTAAAAAGGAAAGATGCACTGATAATGCATTGTGTTAAGAAAGTAGAAGTTTTAATACATCGGACTTCATTCAGGCATTGCAATTTAAACATTATTCAGATGGAGTGATCTACCCAATATAGATGAACTCTTGGAAGACTGATACAAATCAAATAACCCAACTACAGTTCACAGTGGCCTCAAATCTGTAGATGTGAACTCCTCTCTCCTTTTTGGTATAATGGGAAGGGGAAAGGATTCTTCCACAGATTCTGGAAGTGGTGGCTTTACTTTCAATGCTGTGCTATTCAGGTTTTCCAAAAGGCAATGACTATTCTTTATGATGTAACACAAACCCAGGTGAGGTTTTGGCTTGGGGAGTAACACTTGTTTATCATTACTTATTTTGTGAAGAATTTCTCAACACTCAGGGCAGAGAGGACCCTACTGGCTACTGTTTCCATGGCTGAGTAGGAATTTGACTCTTGGTCTCCCAGAGTTCTAGTCCAGCTCTTAAACTGTTACACCATGCTAGCTCTATATTCAGAATCAGGGTAAACCAAAGAGAAGGAAGTTTCACTGGCATTCATGTAATAATAATAATAATAATAATAATAATAATTTTTATTTAATACCCCGCCCCTCTGAGCACAATCGGGGCGGCTTACATAGTAAAATTATCAACAGCAATTAAGAACAATTACCTCCCCCTCCCCCCCTTAAAAGTTATTAAACCCAATGCAATTTAAAAACACAGTATAAGGAGGTAAATTCCTCCATTAAAAAACAAACAATACATAAAAGGAAAAAATGCCAAATGCTGGCTCAAAAAAGAAGTAATTGTTCCATTTGCATAACATTTTAGAAAGTATGCAAGGGTTGCAAAGGCCAACATACTTTAGACCTGAGCAAGTGTGTTCCTGAATACTTGACTTGGCTCCTCTTGCCAGTGGGAATGGCTAAAAAATCCAAACAGCCTTTTCTCCTAGGATTTCCATACGTCCTGCATTTACTTGACACATCTTTTTCAGAATAAAAACTTCTGCCCAGGCAGAATTATCCAGGGATTTTAAAAATCTCTGTTATTGTTTCACCTCTTGCCTCCTGACACTACCTCCTCATCCCTGTTTTGCCATCTCCATAGCTGAACTAAGAGAAGGGATAGAGGCCAGCCTAATGGAGCACAAAGAAACAGAGAGAGAGAGAGAGAGAGAGAGACTCAGGGATGGGGAGTGGAAGGGACAGATGCAGAGGGGAAGGTGGGGTGGCTGAGGGAGCCTCTGGTTGTTCTGGGGTGATGAGACAGTGTGTCTTGCAGGAGATATACAAGGGGGGAGAGAAGGCAAAATTGTTGTCCATTAAATACAATGAAGGCTAGGAATATTTTTAATAGCAATTATCACAGCTTACAAAGGTAATGATATTTAAAGTGAGAATCATCATAGAAATCAGTGGTTTGATGTCATCAGTCAGTAATTGTGTCCTCTTTTTTGCTTTTCTATATATGGCAGCCCTACTTTGTCCATCATTTGTTTAGTGATATCTTCTGAGCCAACATCTCTCTGTGGTTGTTCCTTTAAGAAGTCAGACACATAACTTTAGTTTTGTTCTTTGTTTAGGATTCTGACTTAGGAGAGGAACAATTTTTTTAAAAAATCTGGTATGGATGTAATGCTAAACAAGCTATGGATATGTGTAACAGGAATAAAAGACAAATGCAACTGCTACAAATAAGCAGTTTCTTAACTCTTCTACATCAGACTCAGCACAGACACGTTTCCAACCTATCACACCTACCCAAGTGTTGTTGATATCAATCTGTTCAGCTTTCTTGCTTTCTTGTATAATCCATAGAATCATTTTGTCTGCCCCATTTTTGGTTGTAATGGCATAATGAGACTCTATTATATTAAGCTGAACATAGACCCACTCCAGTGAGTCTGTCTGAACGTTGAATACTGAATTGATACTCAATCAAGGAAGAAAAAAAAGTTGAATTTTATGTCATAACCAGAAATTATTTTACAACAGAAATGGATGTTTAATGTCTTTTTTAAGTTCAGCTACTACACAGAGAATTCTAGTAAAAACTAATGGAACTAATAAAGTGCTATATTATCATATGAAGTTTCAGGAAATCCTAGTAAAATTTACTCAGAAGCAAAACCCACTGATTTCAATTGAACTAAATATGAAGTATATGTGTAAAGAATACAACTGTCATACTTATTCAAATATTATTTTTCATAGTTCAGTTCCTAGAACTTTGACTTGTAATTGTCAATATTTTTAATAGTATGAGCTTAAACATCATTTCAAAACATGCATCTGTAGTGATATGCACATCATGTACAGGTTGAGTCTCCATTATTCAAAATGCTTGGATCCTGAAGTGTTTTGCATTTCAGATTTCCTCCCCCCCATTTTGGAATACTGTCATGTACTTGATGGGATATCATGGAGATGGGACTCAAGTCTAAATACAAAAATCATTTATGTTTCATATACACCTTATACACATAGCATAAAGATAATTTTATACATAATATTTTTAATACTTTTGTGCATGCACAAAGTTTTTGTGCACTGAACCATCAGAAAGCAAAGGTGTCACTGGAGGTGTGTATTAGAGACAATTTGGTAGCTGTTGGTTGTCACAGGTACAGGTAACAAGCAATATCTGCTGAAATTGCCTCTTCTACAAAGGATGTATGCAAATCCTAGGAGAAAATCTGCCTGTTTCATTTAGCCATTCCTACTGGCAAGAGGAAACAAGCCAAGAATGTAGGAGTACACTTGCTCATGTCTAAAATATGTTGGCCTTTTCATACCTTGCATACCTCTCTTGTCAAACATGGATTAACCTTTTTGTTTTAAACAAGAGCTGAGGCAAATATTATCAAAATATTTTTCTTCTGAGAAAATTTAGATTTTTTTTCTTTTCTATGCCCCCTGCGTCAAATCCCTTGCTTAACCCGACGGCAGCCTGCTGTGACGCATTTAACA
>CM034706.1:239025750-239049173 GCA_020142125.1 Phrynosoma platyrhinos | reverse complement strand
TGAGTCAACAGTGTGATGTAGCAGCTAAAAAGGCCAATGTGATTCTAGACTACATCAGCAGAAATATAGTGTCTAGATCAAGGGAAGTAATGATGCCCTCTATTCTGCTTTGGTCAGTCCTCACCTGGAATACTGTATCCAGTTCTGGGCACCACAATTCAAAAAAGATGTTGAGAAGATGGAGAGTGTCCAAAGGAGGGCAACAAAAATGTTGGAGGGTCTGGAAACCATGCCTTTTAAAGAGCGACTATACAGACTGCCAGAAACAATCCAGCTTGAGGCCACTTTAACTGTCCTGGCTCAGTGCTAAGGAATCATGAGAACTGTAGTTTATTGTGGTACCAGAGCTCTCAATATCTCAAAAAATAAAAAAAATAAAAATACAATTCTCATGTTTCCCTAGCACAGAGTCAGGACAGTTAAAGTGGCCTCAAACTGGATTATTTCTGGCAGTCTGTATAGGCCCTAAGGGAGCTGGGTATTTTTAGCCAGGAGAAGAGACAGTTAAGAGGTGATATGGTAGCCCTGTTTAAATATTAGAAGGGGTGTTATATTGAGGATGGAGTAAGCTTGTTTTCTGCTGCTCCAGAGAGTAATACCTGGAACAATGGATGCAAGCTACAGGAAAAGAGATTTCACCTGAACATTAGGATACACTTCCTAACAGTGAGAGCAGTTCAACAGTGGAACACACTCCCTCGGAGTGTGGTGCAGTCTTCTTCTTTGGAGGTGTTTAAGCAGAGGCTGGATGGTCATCTGTCAGGGATGCTTTGACTGAGAGTTCCTGCATGGCAGGGGGGTTGGACTGGATGGCCCTTGTGGTCTCTTCCATCTCTGTGATTCTATGAAGATGAGGGCAGGCCATAACTGCTGAAGTTGTTTCCAGCTGTTTTCCTGCACTTCAGTACAAGCCATGTGCCTTCCATGTCATATATCCTAAGCAGGGTATGGGATGAGTAGACAAAAGGACCAAGGAGATAATAGGTGCAGAAGCCATAATTGCAATTTAACTCATTTAATTTAGAAGTTTAAAGGAGCAAACTAAAACAAGCAGCCAGGTTGATGGAGTATGTATATTTCATCAATTGAAACACACACACACACACACACACACACAGATATGGCATCAGTTTTTCTTTCTGTCCATACATCTGTCCTATGGAGATAGGGAGACTGAAACCAAAATGTAAGCAGAGTAAAGCATGTGGGTGACAGGAGGTGTTCATGAGCAATTTTATAATGTAATATTAGCAGAACAAAGTGTTTTGTTAAAAAATACAGCAAAAACAATACCATTCTTATATGAAGTAGACATTTCAATTTATTTTACTCTTGTCTTACCCTTAAGCTGCTCTGCTCATTTAACATCTTTAATGGAATTCAGAAAGTGTGCTAAATGGAGAAGTGTAGTTTGTTTTTTTACTGTTCTTGAAATGATAGAAGATGAGGCCATTATTCAAAATCTTTTGCCATGTAATTTTATTCTCATGTTACATTAAAAAGAAGAAGAAGAAGAAGAAGAAGAAGAAGAAGAAGAGAGTATTTCTCTAACCAGCCCCACCTCCCCAATTCATTTCATGAAGCATTTTCTGTTTTGTACTTTAACACTGAAGGGCCTTAATACTGTAAAGGTACCAGATCCTGGAAGCTAATCAGTGTCAGCCCTGGTTAGTACTTGGAGAGGAAACTGCAAAAGAATGCCAGGTGTTGTAGCTATATTTCAGGGGCAGGAACTGGCAAAACCACATTTCAGTATTCCTTGCCTAAGAAAACACTATGGAATTAAAAAAAAAATCAGGAAATCCTGGATTGTGGAAAAGGAATTTACCTGCCTACCCAGAATAATTGAAATATATATGTTTCAGATATATTGTCTAAAAATAGGACTTCTTTCCTCAGCTTCACATTTCATCTTTCTTTTTTTTAGGTTTTGCAACCTTATTTGTATGTTTTGTGCCTGGTTTCTTAAAAGAGCAAGTTGATGGATTATCTGATTACCAATTGGTGGCATGGCAGGTGTATCATTAAAATCTACTGCCTTCCTTCCAGCACTGTGGTCCATGCTGTACTTAGTCTTAATTAGCAGTGCTTTAATAACTCATGGAGCTGTGTAAATTTTTTTAAAACAATCTTATTCCTAAATGGCTGTTTGGGGCCTACCAGTCTATTATGTTGTTTTGGTAGGCTGCAAGATGCTGTTAATATTGTTGGCTTTACATATTGGGACTGTAGAGGTTTAACTTGGGCAAAGAACAAGTATTAACATATACTCCACAACAGTATCTGAACATCTGTCATCCATGTTAGTGGAATTTTGCTATTTTTCTTCCCTAGCAGGAGATTTGTTTGGGTAAGTCTCACTGCTTGTCTGTGGGTAGTGATAGATGATCCAAGTGAAAGTTGTACCTCTATATAGGTGATACTGGTGAATGCAAATTATGACATCTCTGTACCATTAGGAAGAGTGGCCTTCCCAAACTTGTTCTGGCATTTGGGGTGGAAAAAATATTCACAAATATTCCAGCAATAGAGGAAAATGTTGTTTCCTGCATGCTGGGGGACCTGGACAAGGATAACCTTCACTGTTTGAGATTTATTCTGTGTGAAAAAAGTCACAGGGGTCTTTTGCATAAAGTCCTGAACTGTGACTAGTATTTGGAAACTACAGATTTCAAAGGCTTTCTTGCAGTGGGAAGAAAATTGATTAAATTATTTGTTAACAGCTGATAGGGATTTATTTCAGTTAGAAACCACTGATCCTCTGCAAGTACAGATGTAACTGGACAGCTACCAAGATTAGTCAATGAACCAAAGGCAGAGAATCCCTAATTTGCTTTTGTAAGCATGTGTAGAACTTTTTTTTTTCCTGTACATTTGAATCAATGCATTCTTTTTGCCTTCTTACCCCAAATCAAGAAGTATGGTCTTTTAGACCATTAGAGAGGACACATTTTGCATGTAGGACCAAGGGATCCCAAATATAATAAGTAGGATCTGCAGTGTTAGTGAGCAGGTGTCTAACAAGTCCACTCTTCTCCACAATATAATTAAAAGGGTGGTGGTGGTAAAAAAGAGAATTAAAAGATAATTAATTTCCAAACACTTTGTAATGCTATTTTGAAGTCCATTTTATTTCAGTAAGATTTAACAGGAAGCATGTCTAACACTGGTGGTGCCAGTGTATTGTAATGGTTGGCGTGCTGGACTAGGACTCTGGATACCAGGGTTCAGCACCCTGCTTAGTTAAGAAAAACCACTGAGGCTGCACCACAGTGCCAAATTAATGTAGTTAATGCTGTGGAATTCTGGGATTTTTAGTTTCATGAGGTATTTAGCCTTCTCTGTCAGAAAGCTGTGGTGCCACTATAAACTACAAATCCCAGGATTCCATAGGTTGCAGTTGTGACATTTAAAGTGGTACCAAACTGCAATAGTTTTGCAATTTGGGAGCAATCTGGGTGATATTGGGCAAGTCACATACTCTCAACCTCAGAGGAAGAAACCCCTTCTGAACTGCTATTTCCAAGACAACCCCGCAATAGGTTCACCTTTGTGTTTTCATAAGTCAGAAATGACTTGAAGTCACACAACAACAATATTGGATCTTTGTCTTGGTGCACAGACATAATGTCCTGGACTACGGCCAGCACCAGTCCAAACAAACGCTGATAAGAATGGTTTAACAAGGAAGGAGCTAAAAGGCAGGCTACAGACCTTTCTGTTAGTTCCCAAGAAACACACCAGTACCTAAGTCAAGGTCAAAATTCCAGAGTCCACAGTAGCCAGTTCAGTCCAAGGTCGGGGCAGCCAGAAGGTAACAAGCGCCAAGTCCATTCTGAAGTCAAAGGTTCACGCCACACAAGGGTTCCAAAGAACAAGGAGCCAGTGCTGACAGTATCAGACAAGGGAATTGCAATAAGCTCTGGCACTGAGTGGTCCTCTCCCAGGTGATTAAGTAGGAGATTCCTTCCTCCGTGCCAGCTGAGGCTTCTTAGTCAATTGCCTCTCTGAAAACCTCCTTGACTGACACACGCAAGCACTCTCTGCCCTGCGTTGTCTGAAGGAAGGCACTTCCACACTTGTTTCTTCCTGATCCTTACCACTAGGATGCTGTGCCTCCATAGGGATCCTACTAGTGCTAGGACCTGGCTGCTCCTCTGGGGCTGGGAGGACAAGGCTGGGATCTAGCAGGGCAGGATTAGGACCTGGTAGAGCCTCCCTTTCCTCCTGCACTGGAGTAGGCTCATCCTCATCCTCCGAGTCCAGCTCCTGACTGACCATGACACATAAAGCTATAGACATTCCTATTCAGTGTATTAGATATACAGGTAACACTGTTCAGGCATTATTCTGAAACATTTTGTATGATTCACTTTGATATAAGCCAAATGATAATTTCAGTGGATAGCAATTGTCAGGAAATGGCAATCCACACACTGTTGAAGAAGAAGCAGTATTACAAGCGCAGAGATCAAATTATCTGTGCCTTGCAGAACAAAGAACAATAATTTTCATTGTTAAAGAATATAGTTTGGGTGATTTCTCCCCTCTTTTTAAAATACACTGACTTCATTTAATTGCACCTCTGAAGATATACACACACCCTAAAATAGCTTTACTTCAAAAAAATGAGAGTGGAAAGAAAGTGATAAAGTTTATGACCTAAAGATACTCGGGTATCACACTGAGCCACATGACATTTTTTCTATTTTTCTGTGTTGTTACCCTGGTTTGATGTGCAGAGGAATAAGATCATGGAGATCAAAGAATCATAGAGTTAGAAGAGACCAGAAGGGCCATCAAGTCCAACCTCCTGCCATACAGGAAGGCACAATCAAAGCTCAGCAAATTTGGTTTTTTTATTTTTGTTTTTTTAGGGACTGTACCCTTTGATGATATAAAAACAGAAAGTAATGCTTCAGAAATGTCTATATCACCAAAATCTATGTGAAAGTCCTAATATTAGAATGTGTTGAATTTGTAGATGGTCTTTCCTAATATTTCTTAATATTCAATATAATGCTTTTCTGTAATTATTAACTTTTTGAGCTCTAAGGATTGTAGAGGAAGCAGCCAATCACTAGAAATCAAAGGGCAGACCTTGTGTAAGGCCTCTACAGACAGATTTTCAGAACACGAAAGAAAGCTCTGACCAAACTTTTCAGGCTTGATAGTTTTAAACTATCATTTCTTAACCATTGGCCTTGATATCTGTGGCTGATAGGAACTGTAATCCAAAACATCTTGATGAGCATGAGGATGGGGGAACTACTGAGCTTTTTACTGAATTATTGTCTTATCATCAACTCTTCCAAAAGTTCTGATGCCACCATTCTTAAAAATCAACTTTACTCCTGTTTTTGAAAGTAGTCAGAAACACAGCATTTTGTCATTGGAATTAATGGTGGTGGAATTTCAAACCACACACACACACACACATTTCTACATCATTTATATTATTCTGCAGGCTTAAACCAATTTAACACTGTTTTCCCTCTTATTTCTTCTCAGCAAAGAGAAACTGAGAAGTCTTAGGGACACTATCCTTCTGCAGTTTCTAAGGATTGTGATGGTGTATTACAACCATGACATTTAAAGTGGTATAATACCAGTATAAGTTGTACTGAATGCATACACCCTAACAACTTGGAGACACAAAGATCACTATTCCTAGTAAGCATTCCTTGTTGAGAAGTAGGAGAAGGTAATTTTTGGAGACAGGTTTTCATTGTTGTTGAGTCACCAAGTAGTCCAAAAAAAAAAAAAAAAAGAAGAAGAAGAACAAGAAGAAGAAGAAGAAGCCAGAAGTAGTGTATAAACTCTACTGAATAGTACAAACTGAAATAAACCAGTAACAGTGCTGTGGTACATAGAAATTATGGAAACATTTATGTGTGTAGGCATGCATCAGAGTTTGTTCAGTGTTTTAACTAATATCTGGCCTGTAAAGCATTTGGTAAAAAGACAGTGGTTCAAAATTTAATCATTCATATATATATATATATATATATATATATATATATATATATATATATATATATATATATATATATATATATATATAATTTTATCTTACCTGTCACTGTACTGTCTCTAACCATGTTCTTCTGAACTTTCAGTCATTTGGGTTTCTAAGGCTACTGATATTCTCCTTACATGTAAACTCTATTTGCAAGGAGGGAATTATGATGTGACTCCTAGCCCCACCCCTTCTCTCAGCCATTTTCATTTTCTACACAAAGGCCTCCTATAGAATCTAGGGTTTAGAATAAATGACATTCTGAAACCTTGAGGTGAGCATCAGTGTATACCAGATGCGCTCTTTTGGAGACACTTGCTCTCTCCAGAGTGACAAGAATAAGAGGGACAGGAATTCAGCCAGTTCACTTATTCCAACTCCCTTCCTCATATATTATGCATGAGAAGAGTAGTCAAACAGGACTTGTGCTTTAGTTGAATCATATGTGGAGCAGAGATTCTAATCCTGTGAGAATTCTTGGTGTGATCTGCAGGGTTTTGTGCATTTTACCATCACTTTCCCCATGCCAGGAGGTTTCCTTACAGTTTATGTAGAATATCAGATGTTTTCAAGGTTCTCAACACACTTTATTGTGTTATAGAGACCACCAACGATATGTCAGTAACAAAATTCCAAGAAGAGATTATAAATAGATTTTTCATCTTACTAGATCTACTTAGCTGAGCTAAACCGTAAATCTGGGGAGAATATTTTCCTATATTGAACACATGAAAATTAGACAGAAACTAAGTGATAGATGAAACAAATGATAAATCTAATTGACACTAATATTTAGAGATTTGTTTATTTATGATTAATCAGTTAAATATGAGCATCTCATTAGAATAATTGAAGTACACCAAGCAATGTTTTTATTGTGGGTGACAACAGTCTTCCTTGGGTGATCCTATAAGGTGCAGGGTTAGAGATTAATTGGCTTTAACAACCTGAGAAATTAATTAATCGCTTTGATAAAGTGTTTTTTCTTACATTTGCAAAGTGAGCTTTGTAAATAGAATAAGGAGGGAAGTAGACACACTTGTAAATATTTTAAGAAATATTCCTGTCATATCTGAAAGCTGCAGCAGATATTCAGTTCATATAATCTATAACACATCTGCTGTTAACAAAACCTGTCTTTCCAGTACTTTTTCCTGTATAGTCACTTCTTCAAGGCTATGGACTGACAGAGTGAAGAAAGTCCATTCACCAATTCATTCACACATATATTCATTTGGCACCAAGCAAGGCTGTGAAGAAGGAAGTTTTGACCTACTGCCTTTTGGAAATCTCTTCTCATTTCTACGTTCTGTTATTTTCACACTCTATGCCAGGGGTAGGCAACCTTTTTGAGCCGGGGGCCGGGTTGCTGTCCCTCAGACAATTGGGGGGGGGGGGGGGGCTGAAGCACCATAAATAAATAAATAAATGTAAACATAAAAAAAAATATGCATGCACACTCTCTCAGCCCCAGAAAAGCCATGGCAAACCCCTGTGGAGGTTTTGCTAAGAAAACCCCAAGAACAAGTAATAACAACAATAATCAATATCATCATGGCAGGCAGTGGCAGCAGTGGTGGTGGCAGGACCAGTCTAGGGCCGGTCCAAAGGCCTTGGGGGGCTGCATCCAGCCCCCCGGCCTTAGGTTGCCTACCCCTGCTCTATGCTCTATACTAGTCAAACTGTTGCAGGTGCCAGAAGCTCATACTGAGGACTTAAGTATCTAAAAAAATAGTTGGAGGTGGTTCTGATTTGATAAGCAATTATATATACTTGTGTAAGTGATGACTAAAGCCTTGTATTTCTCCATTTGATATTATATACAAATTAGAACAGAGCCTTATGAGTACAATCCAAATCATTTCATAAACTCTGACATTTGAATTAATGTTTTGAATCCTGATCTGTTTTTAGGCACTTTATGAATAATAAAAGTGGACAGGTTCACTATTACAGATTTATTTGTTAATTATATATTTCAAAAGTTGATGTAGGAGAATAATTAACTATCCTATGTCACCACAAGTCTGAAAAAAATATTTTCTCAATTCCCAACTTTTGTTTAACCTGTATATGACCAATATGAAAGATGGTCATCAAAAGACATTTAACCAATATTATATTTCTAAAAATATTTTTGGAAAAATCATAGGTACAATATCAACAAGTTGCATGATTGTATACATTGAGAGTGTGAAGACACACCCAACTAAAGGTGGTGGCAAATATGGGTGTGCAATGGCAGTAACCTGGTGACATCAAACTCTTATACCCAAAAAGGCTCCAAAGCTGAATGTAAAGTCCAAAAGGGGGAAATTTATTTTGAAGAACAAAAGAAAAAGGTTTCTCCTCCCAAGCTCTAACAGGCTTAAAATAAAAGGTACTTTACAGTTTAGGTTTCAGCAATCTTCAAAGTTGTCATTTCTCTGGGTTTGGTCTTGGATTGATCTCCTTCTCAATGAAGCTGGTGCAGGGTCTTTCAGCTTCTGGTGCTCTTGACTTCTTTGTTGTTGATATTTACTATAATTAACTGCTTTTGGTAACTAAATTGGCTAAATGGTAAATAAATTAGCTAAATGGTAAGTAAATTGGGTAACTGGTAAATAAATTGGCTAAATGGTAACTAAATTGGCTAAATGTGGTAACTAAATTGGCTAACTGGTAAGTAAATTGGTTAAATGGTGTCTAAATTGGCTAAATGATGTAAGAAATGCCCTTTCCCTCTGTCTGTGCCTGTTTGCCACCAAACAGATAAAGCCAAGCCTGCCTAAGAAAAACTAAAAATCCCAAGCTGAAGCGGAGCTTGCTGGGAAGGGGCAAACCAAAAACTAGAAAATGCAGGGGATTCCTACAGCACCTCCCACAAACTAATACAATGAAACATTCCTATGCTCAAACAAACTAAGGACTAACTAAAAATGAAGGATAATGCAAGGGAGAATTTAAACAGTCCAAGCTGGACATCACAGTGAGCATCTCATTGTTCTGTTTGAATAAGTAAATGGACAGATGGACTCCAGACATAAATAAATGGCTCAGAATCTGTTAATTACTGGTAGGAATTTGGTTGCTGGGAAATGGAGGAGTAGTGTAATCTGCACTTTGAAAGAATGGTTGCGTAAAGTTTGGAAAGTTGTAGAAGTGACCAACACAAATTGCCTAAATTCTATTATTAGTTTTGACTAGAGTAATCTGCTTAAATCCATTTATATTGAATGGGTCTCCTCTACTTTTGACTAACAACTAGGACACCAACCTATGTTAATTTATGATACTATAAGAAAATATCCCATTTTTTTTCTCCTAGTCACCTGATACACACAAGCATGGACATTAATAGATAAAGTATTTTTAAAGTATTTTTCACTTCTTGTGATGAGTTTGATGAAACTTCTTAAATATCTTGGTTAAATGTTTTATTACTTTATGGTTATTTCTTTTACATGTTCTATTTAAAACAAACAAACAAAACCTTTCTTTGGGTCTCTCTGATGTGGAACACTGTTGTTACATTGCTGAAAGTACCAGTGAAATGATCATTCATGATGCAGCTAAACATCAAAAGTGGATAAATTTTGCAATCTGATCTTGTTGTTATATGCCTTCAAGTTGTTTCTGAGTTATAACAACCCTCCTGTGAAGCTATCATGGGGTTTTCTTGGCAAGATTTATTCAGAAGTGGTTTGCTTTTGCAAACCTGAGAGAGTGTGACTTGCCTAAGGTCACTCACTGAGTTTCCATGGCTAAACAGCAATTCAAGCCCTGGTCTCTATAGTCCAGTGCTCAAACCACTACACCGCACTGGTTCTCTGACCTACCTAATGAAAAATGTTGGTGACATTGGTAGCACTATATGGTCGGAATCTCACTGCCCTCACTGAATAGTCCTGTTAGTGCTGCAAGTATCTTCCGTTGTGTGGAGGATCTGGGAAACTGAGATATAGTGAAACATTCCATGCTAGCCACAAATCTCAGAAATACTGGGTGACCTTATCCCCAGAAATAATAAAGGGGCAAAGAAGTGTCACTGATCTTTTTTTCAAATCTATTTGGTGAGGGAGGCTGTGGAGAGCTTTGCTGTGCTGCTAAAAGCAGAAACA
The DNA here is from genome assembly GCA_020142125.1 of Phrynosoma platyrhinos. NCBI lineage: Eukaryota > Metazoa > Chordata > Lepidosauria > Squamata > Phrynosomatidae > Phrynosoma > Phrynosoma platyrhinos. The sequence goes on along the minus strand of CM034706.1, from coordinate 239,039,054 downwards.
ACATTTTTCTTTTAAAAGTCTCAATTAACTCATTTTAACTAAAATAAACCAGTCCAAGCCACCCATTCTGCATATTTTTTCTGAGAAATGTGTACATACATGAAAAGCAGCTTCATGTACCTTTTCATTTGATGTGGGCATAACAAGTTCTGCCAAAAAAAAAAAGTATGTAAGCTGGGTGTATCTGATTACATACTAATTTGCCCCCTCCTGTTGGCACATTTAAGCAGGCACTTAAGACAGTTTCTCTGTCAGACTACACAGTTACAGGACTTTGATATCACTCTAACTTTCATGGCACAATCCTATGGAATCCTAGTATTTATTGTTATAGAATTTTCAGGCAGAGCACCAAACTACAAATCCCAGGATCCTATAGCATGCCACCCTGGCAATTATAGTAGTATCAATGTGCTCTAAGTGTGTGGTGAGAAACAGTTGTTTCAGTGGGCTTAAAAAAAACACAACTTCAGGCATAACAAAAGAAAAGATGTGTTGAGTTATTGCATTTTTCTCCTCCATATTTTAATTATATTTTAACTGCATGCACTTGTTTTATTGTTGTAATCTGAATAGAAATGTCGTTATCATCATCGTCATCATCATCATCATCATTATTTCAAATCTCATCCTCCTTTATTTACTGAGTTGCATCTTCTGCTGACATGGATGAAAAAAAATCTATCAGTTTTTTCTTTCTTTCTGCAGCATTTTAATTCTTTGTAAATTTGGCTAAATTTTGATAGATGAAGTGACATTCTTACTCCTCCTTACTACTACTACTACTACTACTACTACTACTACTACTACTTTTTCTTCTGCCACAGTTGAATGGTGGAAACACATTCTAGTTTTTGCTTGGGAATGACATTTTTTTTCAATTAGCATTTTCCATACAATATCACTTCTTTTCAGTCACTGATACTTATAAACAAGCCTGTCCCAGCTAGGACAGGACTGACATATAGTTACAGAAGTTAGTTCCACTTGTCATTTCAGATATGATGCCTGTCATCTCTCCCTCTCCTCTCTCCCCCTCTCTCTCAAAATATAATTGCTGTTGTGGATGACATTGATGAATGCTGTTGACTGGAATGCATTCCTCTGATTGCTTCAATGAGCTATACACATACCATGTTGACTTCAGAGTGACACTTTTTTAAAAAAATGTTCCTCACAGCAGCATGGTGATTAACATCTAAATAATGGCATGGGTTTTGGAGTATTAATATCTCAGCAAAATTTCAGCTCTTTATCAACATTATTAGTTCTGTACTCATTCTTTTCCCAATCCCAGGTTCTTTGCTTTGGCATTATGTTGAGACTTAAATCCTATACACACCAACACAGGAGTATGTCTATTTGAAAACAATGTATGGGAACCAACTTACTGAGTAGACATGCAACATTTGATGATTGATTTTTGATTTAGACATGCATAGGATTACATGGTAACTGTCAAATGTTTTAGTTACCAAGTATGTGTGAACTTGTTGATACACAGTGTAACTACAATACAAACTTACCACACTTTTATCATACTGCATAGTCTTGTCATGGTTCCATCTTAATGAATTCTGTAGTTAGGAGGAGTACATAGAACTTGATTACATTCCTTTATCCCCATGTTGCCATGGCACCCTGGATGACTTCCTATATTTCAGAGTTAAAATGTTTTTTATTATTATTTATTAAAATGGTTTCTCCTCTTAGCATACCTTGGGAAGTGTAGTTCAGGGGAGTGCAGTCAAGTTATCTAGCATATAACTGTAAGTCCCTTGGTAAACTATAAATCCAAGGATTCCACATGATGGCGCCATGGCTATTTGAGTGACATCAACCTGCTATTACAGTTCCCAGTGACTCTATGATCTGACACATTTACATTGGGATCCTTTAAAGAACACTAGTTACTCTAAGCAACTGTGATCTAAATATCCCTACATACCTTCCCCAACATAGTCCTAGCAGCATGTCTTTGCACATATGTTGAGCATTTCCCTAAGAATGACTGTTTTGGTGTAGTGGTTGAAATCAGACTAGGAAGATCATTTTTCAATTACAACCAAACCATGAAGTTCAGAGTGTGACATTTCAGTTCTGGTTGTTTGTTAGCTAGGCTCTGAATTTATGCTGTGCTCCTATTTATAATAAAGAATATAAATGTTCAAATATATGACTATTATAAATTAATAATATATGCAATCTAGACATCCTGAATGAAGGCTAAGGCTGCTGCAGGAGTAAAATAAATGTGAGGGAGAATGACCTGTATTGCCTTGGACAGTATGTAAGAAGGATGCAATGGGATATAAAGGTAGAAAAAAGGAAGAGAAGGAGGCAGAGTAATTCAGAACTGGTGTAGTGCAGTGCAAATTCACAATGTAAGTGGGATATGAAAAAGTTTTAAAGGAAAGAGAAGATGGTGACCTTTTTACTGGGTACCTGCTATAGAAAGCAACCATTTTTATTACATTGGATTGTACTAATGAACAGAAACAAATAGAACTGATTCCATTTGTGGGCATACTTGTATTGTATTTAGCTTCTGTATGTCTCTGGAAACTACCAAATCACATGAGGAAACTTACCAACCTGTTTTGGATAGCATGTTCATTGCTTCCTTCCTTCTAGCTTTTTCTTCACTTTTTCTTTAGCTATATTATTATACTTTCTTTATTCAGGCACATTTGGGTCACATAATGGGTCATTCACTCAGAGACAACAATAAGATTCTAGCCTGATTTAGTTCCACACTAATGCATTCTTTCTAGTATACACTTTATTTCATTTGTTTTGTTGGTAGCATAATATGCGTGCAAGGTTCTGTTTATCTGAATGCAAAATAAAACTCAGAGAAGTAGATGTAAATTGTTCTCTATTTATATTCAAATACAAAAGGGCAATATTGAAATCCAAAATAAGCATTGCAGTAACAATATGCATGCAAACAAAATGTATTCATGTTAAGCAAGGGGGATTTCATAGTTTGTTTTATGGCATCTACCATACCAGGACAATTATATAGCAGCTAACAGTTCACCATCAAACATTTGTTTTCTGATCCTGGGCATGTAATTGAAAAGCCACAAGCATGCCAGCTGGTTTCTCTTTAGTTTATATGAAAATTAAAAAAAAAAACACTATGAAAAGTCACAAGGGCACCAACCAAGATGTTTGCCAATTCAAGAACAGTTTATCTCCAAGGTAACCTCCTTAGACAAAATACATCATAGAAATGCTTTTTTAAAAATAAAAAAGATTGCTATGTATAGAGAAACTGCCGTGCCCAAAAACATGTTTTTGTTTTTAAGTCTTAAATATGGGCCATACCACTGGGTTATCAGCCTCAGAAATACACTATTTACCAGCCACTTTAACAGAGCTGATTTTAACCAACATTTGGGTTTTGTTTTTCAACAGTCCTCTTTGGACCAGTGTTTATTGGGACTTTCCAGTCTCATGCTTCCTCCCTTTAAATACTTTTGTGCACTTCAATAAGCACACTTATATCTCTTGTGCATGGAAATTTCTATTTCAGATGTGTAAGGTTGAGCATTGATGAATTGAGTTTGTGCATAATATGAGTGATGAAAAGCCTGTAGAATTTTTTGTTTCATCATAAGGGTGATGCCATTGTAACCCAAACATTTATATCACTTCATAGTATTGCTACTTTGCATCATGTCTCTGCTTCTGTTGATAGGTGTGGCGGCATTTAAACCACCTTCTGGGGCTTAAGCCTTGATAATCTCATGTGCTCATAAGTGCTTTGGGGAGAGAAAAACTATTTTGAAAAATGTTGGACTCCATATATTTACTTCTGTGCATATGGTGGCTCTCCTACCCTTTCCTGTTTCTCCTTCCATTTTAGGCAGGTTGTTCCTGAGTCTGGAGCAAAGCATTGCTTCTGTATACGAATTAGAAGGTGCCAGTCCTTTGGAAATAAGTTTTCACCTCTTGAAAGAGGTTGTACTGGAAAGGATTGACTGAAAGACACTTTTTTTCAGATGTCAGGAATAATAGCAAGTCATATGTTCCATTTCCTTGACTAAGAGAGAGCACTCCTCTTCTTACCCTGAAGATTCACACTACTAAATTGTTCAGTCTGTCCCATTTTCTGCCAGGATTTTCTGACAGCCCTCGGAGTAACATTTGCAGCTCAAAGAAAATGTCCTCCTCCTTATGCTTATTATATTCAAGGTCTAACATGTCAAGTGTAGTGCTGTCATTCATATTCCTATCATGCCAGAACTGGCTGCTCTGGAATTTTCTTTTCACTCACTCCCCCTGTCTTTATGAAAATCATAAAGGATTGGGTGTTTAAAAATGTGAGTACAGCTAATGCAAAAACTAGTCTCAAAAGCTAATGTGTGCAGCTCCTGTAACCAGCTGTATCCAACTACACTTGCATTTATAACAACAGCCTTGTAATTTTAATGCCTGACATGCAAGCCTTCAAAGAAACTTTCTCACTGGATCAAGCCTAAAGTGCTGACTACCTGCTTGGAAAACATCCATAATTGACATGCTTGTGAATCATGTGCTTTGCTTTCCCACTGGGGTTTGAGTACAGTGACAAATGCAGAGTTGGGTTTTAAGCAGAATGGTTCCCAACATTGCCATTATTTCTAAATGTGAATAGCAGGCGCCAAGCATCACTCCTTGACTCTCTCCTCTCTTCATATGCAATTCGCTAACCTGGTTTTACTGACAGAGCCACTTTCCCCCTCCCACCCACCCACCCACCCCACTATCACAGTTGAAATATCAGCTCAGAAATGCCAACATACATTCTCATGTACAGGCTGGTATTTCAACTGATGGGTTCAGTAAGGCTGATTTATAGTTATTTCTACTTTCATATTAATTTTCTTTACAAAGGAGGCAGCCCTAGACACATTCATGACCACTAGCTGCCACATGCAGTGTTCGCTTTTCAAAACTGTTTTTTAAGAAGCATGGTTTGTCACATCTCAGATAGGGGAATTAGCTTTGGCAAGATATTAGCCATGTAGTTAATGATTTCTAGCTCTTCTGCTTTTTCTAATCCATCCCCATTTCTTTCAGTGCTGGAGCTATCATCAATATGAGACATATGTGTCTGTTCATCCTCTAATTCTTGCAGATCAAAACCATGTCCCTTTGGGAGGGAAAAGGAAAGCTCATTCATCTTTATTATTAGCCTGCCAGATTTGCATATTTTGCTACTATCTTCAGTGCTGACAACATAACCACTGCTCTTAAAGTGTTGCCCCATTTTGCAATCATCTCACAGATTCCAGCAACAAACTGTTGCAGAGTGTCAATAATGTCTTTCTTATCACATTTGGTGGGATATAAATTGATTAATCTATAACAGTAATTGAAATGTTTAATGCAAACCACATCTCTCTCTCTCTGTGCAATAAGAACAGCATTTGCTGTATCCCATTTAGCACAATCATTTCCCATCTAATCAATCAAATACAGCAGTTAACTGATGCCTACCACAGCTTTGAAGACATCAATATTTATTTCCTTCCTTTCTTCAAAGAATGATGACACCCCGCTCCTCCCCCATTTATCCTCAAATCCACCTTCTGAGAGATAGAGACTGACCCAAGGTGAGCTTTTTGGCTGAGTGGTGATTTGAATATGCATCTGCTCAATCCTAATTGCTTTTAACTGCAACCACATTGGATCTCTGGTCTGGATCTACAATTTGTATTGAATTTAACTCCAAAGCATGCCCTGTCTTGTTTTTGTTTGTTTGTTTGTTTGTTTTGCACAACCTTGTAATAGATGCCCACTCCCAACATACCACTTAAATATACATTTGCAATATTATTTAGAGAGCTATACAGTTCCAGCAGGGTGTGGTGATTCACTGATTCTTTCAAAGCTTGTCTCCTGACTTACCATTTCAATGGCCATCACACTAATTCAATCAATCAATAATTTGTTATGGTCATAGACCATCATAAGAAGAAAGAAGACAATTTTTAGCACAAGGTATATAAGAGATCCAGTGTGATGGTGTGGTTTGAGTGTTGGACTGGGATACTAAATGTCTAGGATTCAAATCTTTGCTCAGTCATGAAAACCCACTGAGTGACTTTGAGTAAGTCACAGTCTCTCAGCCTCAGAAAAAGGCAATGGCCACCCCTCTCTGAAGAAACTTGCCAAGAAAACCTGTTATAGGTTCATCTTAGGGTCACCATAAATTGGAAGAAAAATCCAAAACTTAAGTCACAACACTCCAAGGTCTGTACATAATCCCCAACCCCATATGGTTCACATGGTTACCTAAGTACTTTTAAAAGAGTCTTTACTGTGATAAATAAATAAATAAATATCTACTGCTGGTTTATCATCTGTCTACAAGTCACAATGGCAGTCACATAACATCTAGAAAACTTATCCATAATTTGTATACAGAAGGGAAAAATAGAATTCTTCCATCCTGCTCAGAATATTCTGTAGAATAAGTGTAATGAAGCAAGATGTCATCCTTGGTATAAAGGACAATATGAAAGGATATGGCTAAAAAAGTTTAGCCAATAATGGATTGTAAGAGTCTCGGCATGGGCCTTGCTAAGGATCAGTCCTTCCTCAAGACACAAGGCTGCATTGAGAACAGAGCATGTAATGCCAAATACAATTCTGAGAAATTTAGTTGGCAGCACTTCAAAAGAGTAAAAAATATTGTAAGGATACCATTGTGAACTATATATGACAAAATGGGATATAAAAGCAAAACTGACATACTCCTCTGGATGTTATCTATAGCTGAAGAGCTAAAATTACTGCAAAATACCTACAATTTGTGGCCTTTTCATTAAGAATCTATTCATTTGTCATTTATAAAATATATTTTATGGTAAAATGCAGTAACATTTGTTTTATTATAATTAATTATCAAGGATTCATTAATACAGTAATTGGCAAGCTCTCTCAGAAGTCTTAAGTCTATCACTGAATAAGATAGAAACACTGCATCATCCACATAGAGGAGAGTTGATATGGGTCAACTAACCAATGAGGTGGGGTGGGGTGAAAACTAGCACCCATTAAACTTTTAATCAGTGAACTGATATGCAAGTTAAATAAGGTAGGAGCTAGAATGCAGCCTGGTTAACTCCTTTCAAAGTAAAGACTGAGTCAAAAAGGTGCACTGTATTATTGTATTTTACCTGAAAACAAGTATTTTCATATAAGCCACAAGTAAGCATTAGCAACTCTATATCAGTTGTAGCCTTCTCAGATTTTTTTTCCCATAGCCTGTTCCTAGGAATAGATAAAAAGCCAACTTAAACTAATGAAAGCCATGTAGAGGGCACCTCCAGCTGGGGATGCATATTTTTCATCTAGATGGCAGAATCGAACCAAATCAGTCATATATTAGGGTGGGGCATTATTAATTTTATGTCAGTGTTTGTGGACAATGGCTGTTCTGACTACAAACATCTTCCTGCTAACACCTATGGTTACTGAAATAAAGTTCTTGCTGTCTGAAATACAGAATGCTGGTTCTCTGAAATGTGGGATGGGGGAAAGGCAGTTCTTGACAATTAGAATTTTTGATCCTGATTGATGCACCCAATCCATTCAGAGCAGTCATTAAAATACTGTTTAATGAATGGAAAAAATTCCATGAAGTCACCTGGGAGTGGCCTGGCTGTTGGGAAGCCACCCCTCCCCCCATTATCACCTCTGATGTCGTTAGGTAGAGGGAGATTAGCAGTAGCAGGTCTGTGGCAAAGGTATGGGCAGGCATATGAACACCCAGTCATCCCTGACTGATCCGGGCTGGGACCTGGGTCAGGAAAGCACAGGCTAGGCCCATGCTTTCCTAGCCTGTCTGCTCAGGCCTGTATTATACGTCTTAGATTCAGTGACTGAACATCATATTTATTCCCCTTCTGCCTACATCTTTTTCTCCTTAACTAAGGGTTTGTATCTTGTTTTCAAGAGAAACCAGTCCTCAGGCTGGGTTGTTAGGTTCTGTCCTCTATATGAGCTATATCTTACAGCAGCACATTCATGATCAAACAAAGGTTTGGAATTGTAATTTGTAATGTGTGGTCTATTTAAAGATTTAAAGGTCAATGGATGTTGTAAGGACTCAATCAACTTGTGATATAGATCCATAGTTTTACTTGGAGTATCTGCTGTTAATATGGAAGAGTGCAAGGAAATATGGTTCTCTCAATGAAGAATCTTTCCTAGAGATTTAGCTAACTCTTCAGACCTTTTAACAAAGTGTGGTCTTATGACTGCTAATGTATTTAATAATGGCTTATGATTCACATAACTATTTTGCTATTTAAGTTCCAAATATCAAGCCAGTGGTGGTAACAGGCAACACTGCACCTCAAAATCAGATACAGAATCCAGCAGATTATAAGAAAATAAAATATAGCCAATGTGGAAGCTCTGATAACTTGATAAGAAAATAATTTCCCTACTTTTGTTTCCTTTGGTACTTCCATCCAAAATGATAAAATCAGACTTATGTGCCATGTGTAGAAGATGCAGTCTTGCATGGTAGCATCCCTTATCCTTTGATTGTCTACTGTTTCAAAATTTATTTACGATTAACTGATCAGATAATGAACAAACAAACAACATTTGACACTATAATAAAAAACACATAAACATTAACATTAAACATTAAGATAAATTATCAAATTAAATAATTATATAATGAATAATATTAATCAGAATTCAATTAAAATTATATTATAAAAAAACTAAAATTTGACAATGTAAATTTGTTATAAAACACAGTTTAGGCTAAAATTAATAAAATTAGTTCTTAATAAAACTTAAGATATCATCTTACGGTGACAGACCATTGCTGCTGCACAAAAACTAGCTACCCTTGTTATTACGGGGCAGTGGTCCGCTAACAAATAGGATATATAAAATTCATCCATTCTTCCCGGGAATTGTTTGAGTATTGGATAAATAAAGATTTGTTGATAACCATAATAGAAAGGACAATATAACAGTACATGACCTATAGTCTCTATCATACCAGTTCCACATGGGCAAATGCGTGCTGTATAAGGAATATTATTGTATCTGCCCTCCAGTACAGCTGAAAGCAAAACATTATATTTTGCCAGTGTAAATGCTATTCTGTATTTTGCAAGAGTTAGAAGGCTCAGATGATTGGCTAACATAAGGGCATTTCCATTATCTCTGAAATCAGGAGACATGGAGGCTGCTTTTAGATGTTGTTGTAGCTCATTATCTATAATTCGTTGATGTATTGCTTGTTTTGCTTTCTCTTGACCCATTGCCAAAATAATAGTTTTTGAAAGTCCCAGTTTAGCTAGCTTCTCATTTAAAGTCTTATTCCATCTAGAAAGAAACTTGTCAGATAATATCAAAGGAGCTAACCCTACTGGGACAAATAACATTCTAAGCCAAAAATTAAACTTAAGTATCCATGTCCGTGCTTCAACTGTTGTTTGACCTGTTTCCAGATATAAGATTGCATTAGGTACACATCTCGGAAGAGCAAGAATAGATCTCAAAAATTTTGTCTGTGTGGATTCCATAGAATCAAATTTGATATAGGGACAGCACTGCACCCCATATAACATCTGTGCCAGTGGCTTCACATTGAAAACCTTAATAGCTGAAGGGATGTATTGACCTCCTTTTGTAAAAAAGAAAGTTATAAGTGACTTAATACTTCTCTGCGCATTTGCAATAGCATTTTCAGACTGGACCTTCCAAGAGCCTGAGGATTGAAAATTCACACCTAGGTACTTATAAGATTTAACTTGTTCAATTGGTTGGTCAGTTATTTGCCATTTATGGATGTTCCGCTTCCTAGTAAATATCAAAACTTTAGATTTATTATAATTAATTAACAAATCTTCCTTTTGGCAGTATTCTCCCAAAGCTTTTAAGAGTCGGCGTAGTCCAATAAGAGTTACAGAGAGAAGTACTATGTCATCTGCATAAAGGAGAATTGACAGGGGTCTATCAGATAATTTGGGAGGGTGGAAATTTGGGCCAGACAAACTTTCAATTAAAGAGTTAATATAGATATTAAACAAAGAGGGAGCTAACACACAACCTTGCCTGACACCCGTGGATGATGGAATGGATTTAGTGAGATGTCCCAGCCTATTACATCTAACTTTTAAACATGTTTTTTGTATATAGGCTGTTAATCAGAAACAGCAAACGTTTATCAATATTAGATGTTTCTAATTTCTGCCATAACCTATCACAGGGGATCATATCAAAGGCTGATTTGAAGTCAATGAAAGCTGTGTAAAGAGCCCCCTTGGGTTTAGTTGAATATTTGTCAGCCAAATGTTGTATTCCATTGTCTCCTGTAGAACGGCCTGATCTAAAGCCCACCTGCTCATCTCCCAAAAGGTTTTCGTCGTCTATCCAAGTTGATAATTTTTCAAGTAAATGGTGGGCATACAATTTGCTGATAACACTTAACAAACTGATAGGCCTGTAATTTGCTGGATCTGATCTTGTTCCTTTTTTAAATATTGGGTTAATTATGGCTAATCCCCAATCCTTTGGTATTTGTGCAGAATGATCGATACACATGAACAGTGTTGCAAGAACAGGGGCCCACCAATTTCTATTTCTTTTAAGCATCTCAGGAGGGATGTTATCAAATCCTGGTGCTTTGCCCTCTTTAACCTTGGAAATGAGCCTATTAATTTCTGAAATTGTGACAGAGGGCCAATCCGGGAGACTCTGCAAAGATATTTGTAAATTCCATTGCCCATTGTATTTTGCTACATACTAGGTAAATGGTGAGCCCCGTCAATTTTGGGGAAAATTTCATGAAAATGGGGGTGGGAGGCACCCCATTGTTCTGCCTGGTCCATGCAGTAAAGTTTCCTGTCACAATAACAAGGGCTTCTGTGTAACAATGTAGGGGGGGTTGCAGACTGCCATAAATAGTGCAAATTCAGTCCACTTTTAGGGTTAGGGTATGGGAATCATGGGAACTGTAGTTTATTGTGGCACAAGAGCTCTCTGACAGAGAAAGCTCAATGTCTCAGAAAAAAATTCCCATGATTCCCTAGCACTAACCCTAACCCTAAAAGTGGATTCAATTTGCACTATTTCTGGCAGTCTGCAACCTCCCGTAGTTAGCTTCTCCATAGGTCCTCCATCTTCCAATTTGTCCTGACCCGAGTTAAGAAATGATGAGGAGGCAAATAGACAATCAATCATCATCATCATCATCATCATCATCATCTAAATGACTAATGCTATACCCAGATGGAATAAGGGTTCAAGTCTGGTAGTAATACCCTGAGGTCTGGTGGAAATAAGTGCCTTTGAACTGCCTCTAGCCTTCCCATTCTTTACACCACACTCCTTCCTATTCTACCCACTCTGGTCACTCCCACATAAGCTTCACTGGAAGAAGAAAAGTGTTCATGTTGAATTGGAATATGCACATCTATAAAGTCTATATTTGTGGATATCCATCCTGCTTTACCTCTATGTTTTGTTTATGCTAGTTTTGACATATTATGGTGGTGCCTTTTTTTAAAAAAAGGTCAAATTCCATCTCTTTATTTGCTTTGTTGTTGTTGTTGTTTTGTATGTGTGTAAATGCATGGGGAAATAATTCAATGTGTGGTAATAGCTGTATTAATTAGAAAAATAACTTCTACTCCTTAGAGAAAAAAAGTTCTCTCACTATCAAATGCTGAAAATCAGTGGGTGGTTAAAAATGCTGCCATGCTGGTCTTGTAAATTAGTTTGCAACTGTCAACGATAGATTAGTAAAAAAAAAAGAAAAGAAAAGAAAAAAGAAAGAAGAAGAAGAACTATTTAGCCTGATCCAGTATAACAGATCTTGCATTAAGATTTATGCAGTTTTCCCTGGTATTCATTCTTTGTTTTCAGTGAGTGCATAGTTTATAAAGCAGCCGTATGATAAATGAAAAGTTTGGGTTCAATTTCTGGGGATTTTCATAGTTTATTTGACAATCTCAAATCCATCTCTTGAGTACAACCTTCCACTTGGTTGCTTTAATGTTATGTTGTAGAGTTTCAGATGTTCTTTTCTTTGTGTATTACTGTCTTTGAGATCTACTCAGCTGTGCACAACATGAGAGACTTTCAACATGAAAAGTGTGCTCATATTCAAGCAAATTTTCCTTTAAAAGTATGGGAAATGAAAGGAACATTGGGAGCTGGTTGATTGTAGGCATGGCATTTTGAGATTTTCATTATGAGCTCATAGAAAGAGAAATGCTTTATTTCTGAGGATGTTAATAGCTGTGTAATGGGTCATGAAAAGAAGTTGAAGCACCAGTGGTGCATGTGTTATGTGTATAAAATTTTATGAATACGCACACATGAAGAAAATTGTAATGAGGGGTTGCTCTTAGAGTTTACAGAATGCACATTATGGTCTTGGCTGAAATGCATATTTATATTGTCCTTCTAATCACTATCTATAAAGTTTATACTACAGTTAATTGTGATACATAAAGCATTAAAATGGGATGTACAAAATAATGATACTACTGCTACAATTGCAAATGGCAGCAACAGTAGCTGTGGCATCAGCAGCAACAATGACAACAAAAAGGCTTGCTTAGGAGCAAAGAACATTCCAGTTCATATGTATAATAGCATTTTTAATTCTGTCATTTGCCCTCTATAACCAAAATTCCTCATTCTCTACCAATAAGACGGATCACATTTTAAAATGACAAGTAGCATTCCTCTTCAATAACTGGGAGTGTTGCAACATCAAGAATAATCAAAATGCTCTCTGGACTGATTAATCAACAAATTTCCCAAGAAATATTAGTTCTTCTGCAGTGGATTCCAATACATTTCTTTCTAATTTGACTCCATTAGACTTATTGGAACATTTTGTGCCACAAATAATGGGCACCTAGCCTTTCCCATTTTTTTTTTTTTTTTTACAGTCATTTGTTTCATTCTGAATGTATGTCATGTTACAAAGAAAGGTACAGTTGTCCCTCTCCATTCATGGACTTCAAGTCTGCAATCTTGCTCTTCATGGGAGGGAAAAGTGGAGAGGGATATAATGGTGTCATCCGCTCATGCTCCCCCCCCCATACACCCATACACCATTATTTTCAATGGGGCTCGAATATTTTTGAGCCACCATTTTCCCGGGGATTGGGGTTCGGAATGGATCCCCTGCAAATTGGAAGGGGCTACTGTATTATATATATTGAATCAGTGGAAGGAGTCACAGGGGCCATCTAGTCCAATCCCCTGCAATGTAGTGTCAGGGATGATGGGAGTTATAGCTCTTCACCTCTGGCTCTAAC